>AP031356.1:24822500-26022500 GCA_037833965.1 Marchantia polymorpha subsp. ruderalis | reverse complement strand
TTGTCATTCCCAGACTTACTACAAGGGTTACCCTGAAGGCACCTGCTGCAGCGTAACCTGAATTTACAACCAAGGCTTACACGAAGTAGCAAAACTTCACTTTGGCATTTAGGGGAAAAATCCCGAAGGAGTACAATCAGAAACAATCACCCGAAAGTGTAAGGGAGAAACTGTTCAAGTATCTAACTCGTCACTGGCTCTGAGCATCGGCAATCACCCGCAGGTGTAGATCCGAACTACTCAAGTCTCTAACCAATGTACTAGCTCTGAGCATTCGGCCGAAGGCCTTCAGCTACACAATGCGGATCGCCAAGATGTAGCTCCTCTTGCGTGGTGACAGAACTAAGGACACAAACACGCAGAGAAAATGAGTTCCTGATCTGCACTTCCGAAATTGGGAAAAATCCCAAGGCAAGACGCCTTGAACTACTTTATACCTTCTAAGTCCTAACTAACACTACACTGCACTATGCGACGCGCCTGCACGGAACCACGCTACACTACACTCCGCAGAACCTGTGCTTCGCCTCCTGCGCGGCGGACTGCCGCGCACTAACTCTCTACCCTGCCAGTCCTCAGCTCAACTGCGCAGTCCCAAACGCCGCAACACCGCGGAAACCTCCGTCTCAAGGGTGGCCATGGTGTCCCGCGCCTTTGACAAAAAAGAATCCAGCTTCTTCGCCACTCGCCGCCGACTCCGACTGTCATCTGTCAACAACCGAGCTGCACGAAGCTCTAACTCACGCAGTGTGAGTTTCTCCTGCGCCGCCACTTCCCAGTGGGCGTAGCCCTTGAGACAATGGGTGACTCGCCTCGCCATCTCTTCCTTCGTGCGATCTGCCTCCCGTCGGCAATCGTTTTCAACTACAACCAACTGCAATTCGGCCTCCGCACGTTGTGCTCTCAATTCCCCGCACTCGGACTGCAATCTGCGGATTAATTCCTCATCCGCCTGTCGTGCGAGCTGACACTGCTCTAACAACCGCGTCTGTCGCACGAGTTCCTCTGACAAAATTCAATTATGAGCTTGCTCAGAATCCAGCACCTCTGTGAGCTTCGCCTTCTCCTTGGCGAACTCTTCCAGCCTCTCATCCTTCACTCTGTCGAAGTGTTTGTACACCTTCTTATTGAGGTTGTACTGACCCCACAGGCACTCATACTTCTCCCGCAGAGCCTTAAGTTCCTGGTCCACACGGGCTAGCAACTTGCTAGTGTGGACTTTAGTGCGAGTTCGCCTGCGCACTAACTCGACGTAGGACCCAGGCTGGCGAGGGTCCGCGTACTTCTCCATCTTGCGATCCAAGTACCTCAACAGAGGTACTACCTGCTCACAGAGCGCCGCCGCCTGCGCACCTACCAATTCCTCCTCCTCCTCCTCGGTGGATCCCGATCCCGACACTGATTCCGTGGATCGTACTTCTTCGTCATCCTCCGAATTGAAGATTTCGGTCGCCATTGAATGCGTCGGCGACTAGCCTGGGCGGGGCTGCGAGATGTCTGCGTGCTCTGCTGCCGCTGGCGCTCCTACAGCCTCGCTGCTTCCTGCTAAAATGTCCAAGGCGGTGGGTGAATGCGGCCGTGCCACATTCCCATCGTCTGCCTGTCGTGCCGCGACTATAACTTCTTCGCCGCCGGCGTCTACCGCCGAAGGCGATCGTGCGGAATGTACCTGCGCGGGGTGTGATTGTGCATCGCGCGCACGAATTTCACCCTGCGGACAGTCAATCCGCTCCACCGATCGGTCCTGCTCCACCCTTAGGTCCTACGCCAGGGATGCGTCCGGCCTACGCGTAGGCGCAATTCCCGGCGCTTCTTCCGACGAGGGCGCAGTGCCGAAGACGGCTCGCCCGATGTCTCTTGGCCCGAAGGCCCTTCCGCCGAAGGCGCATCTTCCGGCGGATTTCCCGCCGAAGGCGCGGCTTCCGCCGGCTCTCTGGTTGTAACTCGGTGGCCCGAAGGCCCTGGCGCCGAAGGCGCATATACCGGCGATCTCACCGCCGGAGGGCCTTGTCCCGAAGGCCCTTGAGCCGAAGGCGGATCTTCCGCCGGCTCCTTCCTCTTCCTGCGTTGCACCGGGGGTGAGTCCTGCCTATGCGTAGGCGAACTTTCTCTGCCTATGCGTAGGCACAAATCCACGTCCGCAAGGGGTCGCCTATTCACAAAGAGTCGCCTATGCGTAGGCGGCACACTCATCCGCGCCGCACGTGGTAACTCCTGACCGTCTCTCTTCCGCCGAAGGCGTAGGGTGGTCTACGAATCCCTCTGCCGTCCGCGTAGTTCCATCCTTCTTTGGGGATGGACTTCCCTTCTCTGTGGCGATCGTCGCCGTTTCCGCGCTACTGGCTGGTAACAAAAGCCTGCGCGCCTTCTGCTTCGGCCGGCTGCAGATTTCGTGCAGTGGCCGCTTCCGGGTGAGAGCAGCTGATTCTTGATGTTGCTCCTTCTCCGGTTCCTCTCTCCATCTTCGCTTCTGCGGCACTCGCGCTGCGGGTGTGTCTCTCCCCGCATCCTGTTGACCTGGTGGAGTGGAAGTCGGCGAATCCTCCGCGTCGGTGTCTACCTCGTTATCCCGCACATACCTCCCGGGATGATCGACTGACAATGGCGGAAATCGAGCACGCTCGGCCGCGGTTAAAGAATTCATCGATCGATAAGAGTTTATCAAGAAGGGGGAGAGGTGATTGAGCGTTCCTCCCCGCTCCTCAAACGCATGCTGTCGCATCACCCTATGCAGGATACACGACTAGTGAACTGGAGCTCCAGCCAATGTGAGCTCTACGAAGGACACAGGCCACAACGTGATGTACGTAGTGCGGTGCGGCTGCAACAGTTGCAGCAGCGCCATCACTACAGTCCTGCGGAAACGATCTTTGGAGTCGCGGGTCCTGTACCCGTTCTTGGAAGACCTCTCCCGCTTGAACAATTCCACGAAGGAGGCTTCGTCCGCCTTCATTACCTTGACGCTTTCACTGTCAAACAGGAGGTACCCGTCCTCACCTGCGCACCTCCCCAATGCCTGTCCCCAATCGCGGACAGTCCATCGATCTACGTGCGGACGGAATCCGCGCGTAGGTTGTCGTTCCTCGTCCAGCCATTCGCGCACCATGTCTGCGCACACGTAATTCCATCCCCACAGCAAGAATTCGAGTTTCCTTGTAATCAGCCGGTCCTCAAAAGCACGCAACCCATTCTGCGGGAGCTTGAGTGGCACCATCCGCAGCCTCAACAATGTCGACATCGCATTCTTGAAATTGGTTTGCGCAACTCTCTCTCTACTATGCCCGAGCCTCTTGCTTGCGATTCTGTTTCCTCTGCAAACTCTAATCTCTCTCAATTCCAAATGCCGCGCACTCAATTCTCTCCCTGCCACCGAGTAACTCTCCGCGCGGTGATGTCTAGAACGTCTCTCAGCTAGAAGGTGGACGCACGCAGCTCGCACCAGAAATTGAAATCGCAAATTCAAGAATGGGGCATCCTCTGTTCGCTCCCAGGAGGTCATGGTCGGCTCTCGGTCGTGAAAGTCAAATCACTTGATGGCCGCGCCGGCTCCGAGATATAACGGCCTTCTCTCTCACGCGCGGCTTCACGCTCCGCCGACGCCGACTTCACTCACACGCTCGAATTGGTAATTTGAACTCCGCCAGCGTACCACGCCGCGGCCATGGTCGCGCAGCGCCGAAGGCGGATTTTTTGCCGACGCGCTGCATTCATCCGTACTTCAACTTGGCTAGTCCCGCTCCGCCGAAGGCGTTCGTCCGCGCATAGGACAAAAGTCGAACTCCCTTCTGCGTAGGTGGAATCCCCGGCGGAGTTTTCCGCCGGCGTCGAACTTCATCCGCATGTGCGTAGGCGCTCGCCTATGCGTAGGCGAAATCCGTCCGCACACAGGACGCTTGTCCGCGCAGGTTCCTCACCATAGGCGCAGCGCCGAAGGCGTTGACCGCGGTCAACGAACTCTGTCCAGTTTGTCCATCTCTCTCGCCTCTCCGTTGGCGCTCTTGTCTCCAAAACCCCGACCGGCCGAAGCCGCACTTGACCGTTCCGTCTGTACAGTCCGTACGTTCCGTACGGATTTTGCTACTCCGTTGGGTCCTCACCCAACCGTGATGCGCTGGCGCCGAAGGCGCCGTACAAGTTCCAACCCCGAAGGCGGATTCCTAGGGCCGAAGACGGACTTTCCGCCGACGCCGAAGCGCCTATGCGTAGGCAATTTCCGTTCGCCTATGCGTAGGTGCAAGTCCTCCCCGCCTATGCGTAGGCGGCATTCTCGGCGGACTCCCCGCTGACGTCAAACCCTATTTCGCCTATGCGTAGGCGAACTTCCCTCGCCTATGCGTAGGCGAAGGTCTTCGTATCTTTCGACCGTCACAACTCCCTGAGTTCTGATCCGTTCCAAGCGTTCTTGGGCTCGTTAGAACCAGCGCGTCAAGCTCTTTTCAACGAAACCCTAACCAAGTCAAGGCGTTTGGGAATTGCATAGATTTTGAGGGATTCCTCTAGCGCCAAAGGCGTAGCGCTGAGGACAGATTATGCGCCTTGCGCCGAAGGGGTACTCCTTCAGAGCCCGTCGTTTAGGGCGGCGCCTGTCCCAGACGTTGCGCCCAACTCCTGGATTCTACGAGATTCTACGAGATTATCCAGTTTCACTCTATTTTGATGTACCGATGGCTATTTACACTGCTGCCGCGGTAAAGTTTTCCAAAAATGTTTTAAATTCCGTAAAAATACCAAAAGTGGGGTACCACACACATCCAATGTCGTCGGTGCAGTCTGTTGTAGATAGACGTAGTCTTCCACATGGAATCTACGAATCGATGATCGATAACCTCCTCCCCGAACGGTTGCATATTGCAAAGTATCTCTATGTTGAGCACTCGCAAGATTCTCAAACGCTGCAGGCATAACTCTCCGAAGGAGCTCTGCACGCTGAGAACATACTTTCACCCACATATTCGGGTCATCAAGGTTCACCACCTCGCTAGACTCACGACGAATCGATGTTGGCAAGTCTGGATCTCAGCTATACAATAGAACATAAGGTCAGAAGGAAGCTAAGCATGCTTGACGACTGAACCAGTATCCCATGGTCAACCACGGTAACTGGATATCCTAGTCCCCAAGATGACCTTGCTGCAGGCCATACTTGCGCAATGCCCTCTTCACCGTTTGTACAACATGTTGAGCTAAACCATCCGCCTCTAGATGATCTCGCAACGTGGTCCGATGATCAATTAGTGCCTTGTCACACAAGACCTGAAACTCACCTTGAAATTCCGTTCCCTGATCGGTCAACACCTCAGTTGGTGCACCATAGTGACTAAGCACCATGTCAAGGAAAGCATATGCTACTCCCTCACTTACCTTGTTAGGTAATGCCACCAACTCAATCCACTTGGAGAAATGCTCCACCATCACCAACACATACCGATGGTGTCAAACAGTCAATGGTAGTGGTCCAGCAAAGTTCAAACTCCAACGGTAACCCAACCCCATGATAGGTAATGGATGTAACTCTGGTGTCGGGGCATTGAATGATGCCCTCACCCGATCACAAACCATGGAACGTGATACCAACTGCTGTACCTTAGTATGCATACCACACCAAATACTGATCAAGGAGTAAGTTGTATGTACGCTTCACTCCAAAATGTCCCAACTCCTCATGAGCATGCCTCACAATGCGTGCTCTTTGAGGTGGATGTGATACTACTCGTACCCTACCGTCCTCCCACACTCGAAGAACATGTGATCCCTCCAATCGGTATCTCTTTGCCCGTTAGAGAACACGATCTCGCTCCTTGGCACCCACTGTGCCTGGCACCATGCTGGTACGTTGGAACTCCAACACCAATGCATCATCGTGAACATCACGCTGATCCACACCACCAGACTCAACCTCAGGATATGAAGATCAACCATCTTCTCTCTTACTAGAGTAAGATGTCAGGTGATACTCTCTGCTGGAGTTTCCACGTAACCAACACATGTAGGCAGATGCATGCCAACCAGACACCATCTCCTCGTCAACCTCACCATGCCATCTAGCTCCAATGTCATCCTCTTGGCTACTGCATGGGTTCCGACTCAAACCATCGGCATCCAGGTTCGCAACTCCAAGTCTATGCACTACCTGAAAGTCGTACTCTTGTAAGATGAGAACCCACCGTGCAAACTTCCCTGTGAGCTTGTCGGACTCCATCAACCACTTGAGCGGCTGATGAGCAGTAACAAGGGTGAACTGCGTACCAAACAAGTAACACCGGAAGTGTGCAACAGCCCACACCGCTACCAAGCACTCTCTATCTCGTACGAAGTATACCGCGACTCCGCTGCGTTGTTTAAACGACTAGCGTACGCAACCACAAACTCCTTGCCCTCATCATCATGCTACATCAACACCGCTCCAAGTCCCAACATACTCCAATCAGTGTGCAACTGGTATGGACGACCTCTGATAGGTCTCCTCAAGATGGGAGCGGCCATCAACCTGGCCTTGAGCTCAACAAAAGCTCTCTCTTGCTCATCTCCCCATTGCCACTCCTGATCTGACTTCAGCAACTGGTTCAAAGGCTTGGCTATAGCACTGAATCCCTTCACATACATCCTGTAGTAGTTCGCCAAACCCATGAATGCACGAACTTCACTCACATCCATGGGACGAGGGATGTGTGCAATAGCCTCCACCTTTGCTTGCTGAACTCCTAAACCAACAGGGTATATCACATGACCCAAGTACTCAACCTTCTCCTGGAAGGACTTACACTTCCCAAGATGTAACCTCAAACCATGAGCCCTCAACCGCTCAAACACAATCTGTAAATGAATCTGGTGTTGCTCCACAGTGTCACTAAACACCAAGATATCATCAATGTAACATCTGACAAAATCTAGCCCCGCTAGGATCCTGTCCATCACTCTCTAGAACTCGGCAGGTGCATTCTTCAACCCAAAGGGTAAGAATCCCCATTGATACAAACAATTCTTGTCGTGGGAGTTGACGCCTCAAAACGCTGTCTTGGTCTTGTACTCCTCCCAAATCGGCAACTGATGATATCTTGCTCGAAGATCCAAAGTACTAAATATCCTCACATGTCCCACCACATTGAAGATCTCCTCAGGTGTCGGCATGGCATACTTATCCGACTTCGTCTGCCGATTGATAGGACGATAGTCTCCACACATGCGCTTATTCGTGTAGTTGCCATGTACATACTTCTTCACCGGCATGATAGTGGCTGACGCATACTCACCATGCGATAACTCCACTAGTCCAGCCTCCAGTAGGTCCAACGTCCTACTCCAAATCAAGTCCCTCTTGTAATAACCTACTAAAGGCTAAAACTGCAATATAGTGGTAGAAAGGTCGATCCCACAGGGACAGAGGAACACACAGGGTATAAAGTGTCACGTTTAACAGACTATTGAGGAGTTTGAATTCTCAGGCGACTGTCACTCCCAGAAATACTGCAAGTGTTCACTCGGAGCGCACTCGGAGGTCGCACAGTGCAGCGTAACACACACACACACACACACACACGCACACACCTGAAACTACAGAGACACAACCCAGAGATCCGTTAGGACCTCTACTCAAGATTTCAGGGGAAAAGTCTCTCGCGAGCACACTCAGCGAAGCTGCGGGTAGTGACTTCCAACTCCGGCTTTTACAACACTTCCACTAGCTTGCTGCTAGCGTAGGAAACCCGGTTTGGACTGCCTACTTCGGATCGAAGTCACTCATACGCGGTGAACAACACTCTCAACTCACAAAACACGCAGAGAACACAGGTCCGCACTGAAGGGCTCACTGAGAAACATTCCAGTAACACAATAACAGTCTATTGAAGAGTTTGAATTCTCAGGCACTTGTCATTCCAAGAAATACTACAGGGGTTACCCTGAAGGCACCTGCTGCAGCGTAACCTGAATTACAACCAAGGCTTACACGAAGTAGCAAAACTTCACTTTGGCATTCAAGGGAAAAATCTCGAAGGAGTACAATCAGAAACAAACACTCGAAGGTGTAGGGGCGAAACTGTTCAAGTATCTAACTAGTCACTTGCTCTGAGCATCGGCAGTCACCCGCAGGTGCAGATCCAAACTACTCAAGTCTCTAACCAATGTACTAGCTCTGAACATTTGGCCGAAGGCCTTCAGCTACAAAATGCGGAACGCTAAGTTGTAACTCCTCTTGCGTGGTGACAGAACTTAAGGACACAAACACGCGGAGGAAATGGGTTCCTGATCTGCACTTCTGAGTTTGGGAAAGAACCCAAGGCAAAACGCCTTGAACTATTTTATACCTTCTAAGTCCTACCTAGCACTACACTGCACTACGCTACACACCAGCACGGAACCACGCTACACTACACTCCGCGGAACCAGTGCTACGTCTCCTGCGCGACGGATTGCCGCGCACTAACTCCCTACCCTGCCAGTCTTCCGCTCGACTGCGCAGTCCCAACCGCTGCAACGCCGCGGACACCTCCACCTCGAGGGTGGACATGGTATCCCGCGCCTTCGACAGAAAAGCGTCGAGCTTCTTCGCTACCTTCCGTCGACTCATGCTGTTGCCTGCCAACAACCCTGTTGCGCGAAGTTCAAACTCACGCAGTGTGAGTTTCTCCTGCGCCGCCACTTCCCAGTGGGCGTAGCCCTTGAGACAGTGGGCGACACGCCTCGCCGTCTCCTCCTTTGTGCGATCTGCCTCTCGCTTGCGATCCTCTTCAATTACCACTAACTGCGATTCGGCCTCCGCACGCTGCGCTCTCAATTCGCCACATTCTGATTGTAGTCTGCGGATTAAATCCTCATCCGCCTGCCGTGCGAGCTGACACTCTGCCAACAAACGCGTCTGTCGCACGAGCTCCTCTGACAGAATCTGATTCTGAGTTTTTTCAGACATCAAATCCTGCGTGGTCTGCACCACATCCCTGGTGAGCTCTTCCACTCTATCCTTCAGCATCCTGTCGAGGGCGTGCGATTTCCTCTCAAGGTTGTACTGCCCCCATAAACAGGCATGCCTCTCCTTCAATTCCTTCAACTCCTGGTCCACCCTAGCTAGTAGCTTGCTAGTGTGGACTTTAGTGCGAGTCCGCCTGCGCACTAATTCGATGTAAGATCCCGGCTGAAGTGGATCGACGTATTTATCGAATTTGCGATCCAAGTACTTCAGCAACGGAATCACCTGCTTAGAGAGCGCCGTCGCCGGCGCTCCAACAATTTCCTCCTCCTCCTCCTTGGTATCCCCTGCTTCCGACATTGCTTCGGTGAAGCCTCCGTCGTCATCATCCGAGATGAGGATTTCAGTCGCCATTGATTGCGTTGGCGACTGTCCCGAGTGGGGCTGCACGTCGTCGACGTGTGCTGCCTACGAAGGCACCGCTGCAGCCTCGCTGCTCTTCGCCAAAATGTCTAAGGCGGTGGGCGAATGTGGCCGTGCTACATCCCCGTCGCCCGCTTGTTGGTCTTCTACCGTATCCTCTCTGCCGCCGACGTCCGCCGCAGAAGGGGATCGAGCGGAGGGTGTCTGCGCGGGGTTTGATTGCGCATCGCGCACCAAAATTTTGTCCCGCGGACAGTCAATCCGCTCCTCCGTCAGGTGCTTCTCCCTCGATCGGTCCTACGCGGGGGCTGTGCCTGGCCTGTGCGCAGGCGCAAATGCTGGCGCCTTGTCCGCCGCAGGCGCAGCGCCGCGGACGTCCATCGCCAAAGGCGACATAGCCGGGGGCCGCTCGCCCGATGTCCCTTGGCCTGAGGCCCTACCGCCGAAGGCGCATCTACCGGCGGATTACCCGCCGATGGTGCGGCCTCCGCACGCTCCCTGCTCGCATCTCCTTGGCCCGAAGGCCCTGGCGCCGAAGGCGCAAATTGCGGCGCGTTGTGCGCCGGAGGGTCTGGCCCCGAAGGCCTTTGTCTCGTAGGCGGATCTTCCGCCGGCTCCTTCCCCTTCCTACGTTGGAACGGGGGTGATTCCTGCCTGTGCACAGGCGGCACGTGTGGAGGCGACCTTTGCACAGGCAAGCGCCTGTGCACAGGCGGACTTCTTCTTCCCACGCGTAGGCGTAGGTCCACGTCCGCTTGTGGTCGTCTGTCCGTCGAGGCTCGCCCGTCCGTCAAGGCTCGCCTGTGCGCAGGCGGAACACCTGTCCGCAACGCACGTGGTAACTCCGGAGGCCCTTGGCCCGTAGGCGGCCTCTCGTCCGTCGAGGCTGCAGCGTGATCCGTTGCTCCTGCGGACGTCCGCGCTCCCTCGTTCTTCTCTGGCGACGCACTTCCTTTCTCTGTGGCAATCGTCGCCGTGTCCGCGCTGCTGACTGGTAACACCAGTCTGCGCGCCTTCTGCTTCGGCCGGCTGTACGATTCGTACAACGGCCGCGGTCGAATGGGAGCCGTGGGTTCTTGATGCTGCTCCTCTTCAGACTCTTCTCTCCATCGCCGCTTTCGCGGCACTCTTGCTGCAGGAGTATTCCTCCCTTCGTCCCTCCGCCTTGACGAAGTAGAAGTCGGCGACTTCTCTGCATCAGTGTCGACCTCATTCTCCCGCACATACCTCCCGGGATGGTCGACGGACAACGGCGGAAAACGAGCAAGCTCCGCCGCGGTCAAACAATTTCGCTGTCGATAAAAATTGATGAGGAAAGGAGAGAGATGATTTAGAGTTCCCCCCTTCTCCTCAAAAGCGTGCTGTCGCATCACCCTGTGCAGGATGCTCGCCCAGTGAATTGGAGTTTCCTCGATGATGCACTCCACAAAAGAGACCTGCCACAATGTGATGTAGCAGGCGCGGTGTGGCTGCAGTAATTGCAGTAACGCCGTAGCCAAAGTTCGGCGGAATCGATCCTTGTAATCGCGGGTCTTGTACCCATTCTTGGTAGACTTTCCTTTCTTGAACAGCTCCACAAATTGCGCCTCTTCCTGCTTGGTCACCTTGACGCTCTCACTATCGAAGAGGAGGTGCCCTGGCATGCCGGCACATCTCCCCAATGCCTGCGCCCAATCTTGGACTGTCCACCGATCAACATGCGGCCGCAACCCGCGCGAAGGTGGACCCTGTGGCTCTAGCCACTCGCGCACCATATCCACACAAATGTAGTTCCATCCCCATAGCAAGAAATCGAGCTTTCTTGCTATCAGGCGCTCCTAGAAAGCGCGCAGCCCGTTCTGTGGTAGTCGGAGCGGCAGCATCCGCAATCGGCCAAGTCTCGTCATGGCGTTCTTGGAATTCGCCTGCTCGCTAATTCTCCTTCCGCTCCGCTCGAGCTCCTTTCTTCCTCGGAAAACTCTAATCGCCCTCAATTCCAAATCACGAGTACTCACTTCTCCCTCAATCACCAAGAAATCCTCTGCGCGGCGATGTCGAGAATGCTTAGCAGCTAGCAGATGGACGCGCGCAGCTCGCACTAGAGAATGGAATCGCGAATTCCAGAATGGGGCGCTCTCCGTCTCCCGGTCGAAGGTCATGGTCGGCTCTTGCTCGTGAAGGACGACTCAATTGATGGCCGCGCCGGCTCTACGCCAAAACGGTCTCCGCTCTCACGCGCGGCTTCACGCTCCGCCGTCGCCGATTTAACTCTCACGCTCGAATTGGCGAATTTCAACTCCGCGAGCGTACTACGCCGCAGACATGGGTGCGCAGCGCCGAAGGCGGATTTTCTGCCTTGCGCGGTACACTCGTTCGTACCGCTCCTCAGCCAATCCTCCTCTGCCTCGGCGCGTGTGTCCGCATGTCGGACAAAAGTTCAACTTCCGCCTGCGCGCAGGCGGACTCCTCGGCGGATTCTCCGCCGGCGCGGAACTTCACCCTCCTGTGCACAGGCGCTCGCCTGTGCGCAGGCGAAGTCTGTCCGCGTCGATGCGCTGGCGCGGAAGGCGTTGACCGCGGTCAACCGCCTCCGTCCAGACTGTCCGTTACTTGTCTCTCCGTCGGCGCGCTCCGCCGCCGCAACTTCGTCCGTCCAAGGGCGCATCCATCCGTCCTTTCCGTACGGTCCGTACGGATTTTACTATTCTGGCGGCTCCTTGCTCGTCCGCGGCGTTGCGCTGGCGCAGAAGGCGCCGTACAATTTCTACCTCACAAGGCGCATTTCTAGGGCCCAAGGCGGATTTCCCGCCGACGCCGAAGCGCCTGTGCACAGGCGCACGCCTGTGCGTAGGCGAACTTGGCGCCTACATCAAAACCCTATTTCGCCTGTGCGCAGGCGAACTTCCTTCGTCCGCGCATAGGACAAAACTTCTCCGCCTATGCACAGGCGAAGAGCTGAGTATCTTACAGCCTTCATAACTCCCAGAGTCCTTATCCGTTGTTGGCGTTCTTGGGCTCGTTGGAATCAGCGCGTCGAGCTCTTTTCAACGAGACCCTAACTAAGTCAAGACGTCCGGGGATTGACCTAAATATGAAGGATTTCCCTACCGCCGCGGACGCAGCGCCGAAGGCGGAATTTGCGCCTTGCGCCGTAGGGATCCTGACTGCAGAGCTCGCAAGGGGGGTGGTGCCCTTCCTTACCGCTGCACCCTACTCCTAGATTCTACGCGGCCCCTCGAGAATCTCTGCGATCTTCCGAATTCACTCTGCTTTGATGCACCGAAGGCTATTTACATTGCTGCCGTGGTACAGTTTTCCAAAAATGTTTTAATTTCCTCAAAATTACCAAAAATGGGGTACCACACCTCTCCATCTCACTGTATCGATAAGGACGACGGAAGATTGGCGTATCGCTAGCCAATTCTATCTATATACCGGGTCCAATCAAACCACCCAACTCCTTCATATTGAAAGCAAAACAACTCCTATAGTCTCGTAGTAATTGTGTCAATCCTCACCTCTCCCCTCCTGTGATCTGGGAACAAATCAATGGCTCCCATTCCTCCTCCATAGACACACTAGAGGGAGTCGACACTATCAATGGTTGCTACGCTACATCCTGCAAAGAAGGGTTCTCCGTACCCTCCTTCGTAGCCACCTCCACATGAGAATCCTCTCCAACTGCATGGGCTGCAACTCTAGCAAGTCCTCTTGTCACGTTCCATGAACTCCAAGAATGACAAATATCTCGCCTGTCGCCTCCAACCATTGCCACTACCGTTCCGGTAGGCAATGAGCTAACAAGTGGTGTACTAACCACCAAATCAACGTGCAAACGGCGTTGCTCCGCCAAATCCAAGCTCACAATCCACGTCAAGCAGTTCATGTTCATAGCTTGACCCAAAACCTGACAACGCAAAGCCTCTGAAACTGAAGCAACTGCAGTCACACCAGTCATAAATCCCATCGCACGCTCTTTCTCATCAGCGTTGGGCTCCACCAACTGATGTACTGTACTATCCCACAGTAGTCCAAGTCCACCATCACGATATGCATGTGATGCCGGATAACTGACCAACGTAGGTAAAGTCATCCGAGGTTGACCTACGCGGTTCACCAACGCCATAGGCGATCTATCAACAACTCTCACCAACTAAGAGTGTCGGAAAACATCCAAGATACTGACAAAGGTGAGTGTAGGATCATCCTGCACAGAATCATAGGCATGACGCAATATCTCACGTGGCAAAAGGTTGGTCCACCATAAACGTGCACAATGAGCACGTGATTCAACCCTCGCAGCATCCAACATTACTGCTGATCCAATCCATGCTAGGATCAGATGGACACTTGCCATCAACTAGGCCCAAGTGTCATCCAACAATGGTACGTTCTCCAGAATGTATGCTGGAGAACGTGTCTGCTGCACTTGAAGATGACGTAACACTTGCATCATCTCCGAAAACATCCAAGATCTGGGATCATGCAACCTTGTCCCATGTACCACGCGTGTGTGTCCCTGACATGGCCTGCCCGCAATCACCATATCAATATGGCCAACACGGTCAAGGTCTGGCGCCCCCCGCAACAAAATGTCTGAAGGCAACGCCTTGTGGAATCCTCAAATAGCTGATCGCGGTAATAACGAAGGAAAACGCTGCATCAACTGTGCAACATGTCGTGAAGAGACTCGACGTGTAGTCTCGTCCTTCTCCACATACAAGTATCTCCGTACGAGAATACCTGACTGCAACACCGCAGCCAAACCTGTGCTGATCCCACCAAAAAGATCCAGCAAACAAACGCCCTTCGAGGAATACTCCCATGCAATAGGTGTAGTAACCAATGGAGACAATGCGCTAGAACCACCAACTAGCCGATCAGCTGAAGCCCTCTCTGGCTTTGCTGGTAAAGAAAGAGGCTTCACTCCAAGCCTTCTTCACCAACCTATCAGCCTCCAACTGTAGTGCTTGACAAAAACTCCACAGTGGAACATCTAAGGGTGAAGTCACCGCCACTCACTCCAACTTGGACCTCCGAATACCCAAACTAATGCATGCAGCCTTGCTCAACATCAAGGGCTGTGCACCAAAATCCAGCAAAACTCTGGCTAGGACATACACCTGTCCAGTAGAACTCACTAACCGAAATAGACCACTTCGGTTGTCCACCATACATACACCAGGGACAATACTCTCGCGATCAATGGCTGGGCGAGCTGGTAAGGACTCCATCCTCGCCGCTGCCGCCTGCCAAGTTGTCTCCTTGAACAATGTAGACGTTGAGGATGGATCCTCAACCGTGTCTTCACGTATCTCGACACTCGTAGTTGTGACTCTTCCACGCTCACACGACGTGGCTGCTACCCAAAATACTCAAGCCAAATCAATACCAAAGTCCATCAACTCTGTGGCTGAAAACAATGGAGATCGCAAGACTGAAGTGGCCATCGGCATCACTACACTCGATGGCACGTCTGCGTCCACAACAGATGATGTAAGAACCTTAGTTCTCACTCTAGTGTCACTAGGCGGTGCAGGTCTCATAGATGAACTGCTACCCACCTCTGATAACAAAAAGTACTGGGAAAATCTAGACTGACGTCCATCTTCATCCCTCTAAGGGTCCAACTCCACAATCGCACCAAGTGGCTCTGAAGTGCGAGCACCACCTCTGGTCATTGCAACTAATGCCTCAACCTCTGTTGCACTAGCCAAATAGGAGAAATCCTCTCCCTCGTAAGATGTGGAAGTGCTCTCCCCTAGACGAGCCATAGCAGCAAGTCTCAGCTCCAACTGCTCAATCCGGGCAGCCATAGCGCTCTTTGTGGCTGAAGTAGCACTCGATGCGATACGCTCAATGGCACCGGTACCTCTACCACCTCGGCCTCGTGGAGCATCACTGCCACGACCTCTACCTCCAGATCTCAACTCACG
This sequence comes from Marchantia polymorpha subsp. ruderalis, assembly GCA_037833965.1. NCBI lineage: Eukaryota > Viridiplantae > Streptophyta > Marchantiopsida > Marchantiales > Marchantiaceae > Marchantia > Marchantia polymorpha. Next base: position 26,007,260 of record AP031356.1, on the reverse strand, counting down.
ATGAAGGTCAAAACAACGCTCTTGAGGGTGACTCAGTCAATGACAATGATCACAGGTCACATACGCCGGCTGCGGCCTAGCCTGTGAAGTTTGTCCCTCTCTCTCTTGGGGACAATCCTTCCTCATATGATCACCTCCGCATGCCCAACATGATGGTCCATGTGGTTGGCCAGAAAATGAAGGCAATGGTGGCCGCGCACTAGGCTCTCTGTGACCTGAAGGATGTCGTGTCTGAACTCCACGACTCCCACTGTAATAACCCACCAAAGGCTAAAACTGCAATATAGTGATAGAAAGGTCGAACCCACAGGGACAAAGGCAACACACAGAGTACAAAGTGTCACATTTAACAGACTATTGAAGAGTTTGAATTCTCAGGCGACTATCACTCCAAGAAATACTGCAAGTGTCCACTCGGAGATCACTCGGAGGTCGCACAATGCAGCGTAGTTCACTCAACACACACACACACACCTGAAACTATAGAAACACAACTCAGAGGTCGGTTAGGACCTCTACTTAAGATTTCACGGGGGAAGTCTCTCGCGAATACACTCAGCGAATCTGCGGGTAGTGACTCCCAACTCCGGCTTGGACAACCCTTCCACTAGTTTCTACTAGCACAGGGAACCCAGATTGGACTTCCTACTTCGGATCGAAGTCACTCACACGCGGTGAACAACACACTCAACTCACAAAACGCGCAGAGAACACAGATCTGAACTGAGAGACTCAACTGAGAAACGATCCAGTAGCACACCATAACAGTCTATTGAAGAGTTTGAATTCTTAGGCACTTGTCACTCCCAGAAATACTACAGGGGTTGCCCTGAAGGCACCTGTCGGAGCATAACCTGAATTACAACCAAGGCTTACTCGAAGTAGCAAAACTTCACTTTGGCATTCAGGGGAAAAATCCCGAAGGAGTACAATCAGGAACAATCACTCGAAAGTGTAAGGGGGAACTGTTCAAGTATCTAACTAGTCACTAGCTCTGAGCATCGGCAATCACCCGCAGGTGTAGATCCGAACTACTCAAGTCTCTAACCAGTGTACTAGCTCTGAACATTCGGCCGAAGGCCTTCAGCTACAAAATGTGGATCGCCAAGTTGTAGCTCCTCTTGCGCGGTGACAGAACTAAGGACACAAACACCCAGAGAAAATGAGTTCTTGATCTAAACTTTCGAACTGGAAGAATCCCAAGGCAAGACGCCTTGAACTACTTTATACCCTCTAAGTCTTAACTAACACTACACTACAATGTACTACGCGCCTGCACGGAAACACGCTACGCTACACTCCGCAGATCTCGTGCTTCGCCTCCTGCGCGACGGACTGCCGCGCACTAACTTCCTACCCTGCCAGTCTTCAGCTCGACTGCGCAGTCCCAACCGCCGCAACACCGCAGAAACCTCTGTCTCGAGGGTGGCCATGGCGTCCCGCGACTTCGACAAAAACGAATCTAACTTCTTTGCCACTCGCCGCCGGCTCCGACTGTCACCTAACACCAAACCCGCCGCACAAAGCTCTAACTCGCGCAGTGTGAGTTTCTCCTGCGCCGCCACTTCCCAGTGGCTGTAACCTCTGAGACAGTGGCTGACTCGCCTCGCCAACTCTTCCTTCGTGCGATCTGCCTCCCGCCGGCGATCGTCTTCAACTACAACCAACTGCAATTCGGCCTCCGCACGCTGCGCTCTCAATTTCCAGCACTCGGATTGCAGTTTGCGGGTTAATTCTTCATCCGCCTGACGTGCGAGCTGACACTGCTCCAACAATCGTGTCTGTCGCACGAGCTCCTCTGACAAAATTTGATTCTGCGCCTGCTCAGAATCCAGCTCCTCTACGAGCTTTGCCTTCTCCTTGGCGAACTCCTTTGCCGCATCTTCAAGCTTCTCGTCCTTCGACTTGTCGATGGCCTTGTGCATCTTCTGAGTGAGATTAAGGTGGCCCCACAGACACTCATACTTCTCCCGCAGATCTTTAAGGTCCCCATCCAGACGGGCCAACAACTTGCTGGTGTGGACTTTAGTGCGAGTCCGCCTAGGCACTAATTTGACGTAGGACCCAGGCTGGCGGGGGTCTGCAATCAAGGTACCTCAACAGAGGTACTACTTGCTCACAAAGTGCCGCCGTCGGCATGCCTGCCATTGATTGTTTCTCCTCCCCACTCGATCCCGATCCCGATGCCGATTCCGTCGATCCTCCTTCGTCATCCTCCGAATTGAGGATTTCGGTTGTCACTGAATTCTCCGGCGACTGTCGTGAGTGTGGCTTCGTAGTGTCTGCGTCGTCTGCCACCACTGTCACCGCTGCAGCCTCGCTGCTTCCGGCTAGAATGTCTAAGGCGGTGGGAGAGTTAGGTTGTGCCAAATTTGTATCGCCCGTCCATCCGGCTTCTACTAACTCCGCATCGCCGAAGGCATCCACCGCCGAAGGCGTTCGTGCGGAAGGTGTCTGCGCGGATTGCAATTGTGCATCGCGCACACGTGTTTCCTCCTTCCGATTGTCATCCCGCTCCTCCGTTAGGTCCTGCTCCTTCGATAGGTCCTGCGCTAGAGGTGCCTCCGCCGAAGGCGCATTTGTCGGAGGCATTTCCGCCAAAGGCGCAGCGCCGAAGGCGGCTCTCCTGATGTCCCTTGGCCCGAAGGCCCTTCCGCCGAAGGCGCACCTTCCAACGGACTTCCCGCCGAGGGCGCATTCCCCGCCGGCTCCCTACTTGCAACTCCTCGGCCCGAAGGCCCTTGCGCCGAAGGTGCACTTTCCGGCAGTCTCACCGCCGAAGGACCTTGCCCCGAAGGCCCTTGAGCCGAAGGCGGATCTTCCGCCGGCTCCTTTCCCTTCCTTCGCTGCACCGGATTCGACTGCGCCGAAGGCGCTCGAGCCAAAAGCCCCAGCCCCGAAGGCGAATCCGCGTACGGTGCTCGAGCGGCTCTCCTATCCGCTGCCGGCACACTCATCCGTGCCGCGTGTTGTCTCTCTTGACCCGAAGGCCGTCTTGCTCTCGCCGAAGGCGTCCGTGCCTTCAGCGTAGGGAGGTCCGCTGACCCCTCTGCCGTCCGCACGTTCCCATCCTCCTCCGAGGATGTCGTCTCCTTCTCTCCGGCGGCACGCACTGTCTCCGCGCTACTTGCAGGCAATACGAGCCTGCGTTCTTTCTGCTTCGGCCGACTGCAAATTTCCTCCAGTGGCCGCTTCCGTTTGAGAGCCATCGAGTCTCGATGTGGATCCTTCTCTGGTTCTCCCTTCCATCTCCGCTTCCGCGGCACTCGTGCTGCGAATGTTTCCCTCTCCGCACCTTGTTGAGCTGGTGGCATGGAGGCCGGAGTTTCGTCCACTCGGTGTCGACCTCGTTATCCCTCACATACCTTCCGGGATTGCTTAGTGACAGTAGCGGATACTGAACACGTTCGGTCGCGGTTAAACAATCCATCGATCGATAAAAGTTGATTAAGAAGGGGGAGAGATGATTGATCGATCCCCCCTTCTCCTCAAAAGCATGCTGTCGCGTTATCTTATGCAAGATACGCGATCAGTGAATCGGAGCTCCGGCCAACGCCAGCTTCACGAAAGACACTTGCCAAGAAGTGATGTATGTTGTTCGGTGTGGCTGCAAGAGTTGCAGAAGTGCCACCGCTACATTTCTGCGGTAGCGATCCTTGTAGTCACGGGTCCTGTACCCGTTCTTGCTGGACTTCTCACTCTTGAACAAGGCCGCGAAGGAGATCTCTTCGTCCTTCGTCACCTTGATGCTCTCACTATCAAATAGGAGGAACCCTTCCTCGCCTGCACATCTTCCCAGCACTTGTCCCCAATCTTGAACAGTCCAACGCTCTACGTGCGGTCGAAATTCGCGCGTAGGTTGGTGTCTCTCCCTTTGCCATTCGCGCACCATGTCCTGGCACACGTAGTTCCATCCCCACAGGAGGAAATCGAGCTTCACCGCAAAAAGCCGGTCCTGGAAAGCGCGCAACCCAATCTGCAGGATCTTCAGCGGAATCATCCACAGCTGAGTGGGCTTCGACATCGCATTCTTGAAATTGGATTTCGTAAACTCTCCTCCGCTATACTCAAGCTTCTTGCCTGCAACTGCGATTCTCTTGCAAACTCTAATCTCTCTCAATTCCGACTGTTGCGCATTCAATTCTCTCTTTGTCACCTTGCGAGTCTCTTCGCGTCGGTGTCGCGAATTTCTCTCTGCTAGAAGGTGGACGCGCGCACCTCGCACAAGAAATTGGAATCGCAAATTCAAGAATGAAGTGTCCGCCCTTGGCTCGCAGGTTTTCATTGTCGACACTTGGTCGTGAGTGTCGACTCAATTGATGGCTGGGCTGGCTTGGAGGCGCAACGGCCCTTCTCTCACACGCGCGGCTTCACGCTCTACCGTCGCGCGCACTCACACGCTCGAGATTTCAATTTGAGTTCCGCCATCGTACTTCGCCGCGGCCATGGTCGTGCAGCGCCGAAGGCGTTTCGCCGAAGGCGCGGTGGCAAAGGCTTTCGCCCTTGGCCGACTCGCTACTTGTATCCATCCCGCACCGCCGAAGGCGTTTCGCCGCAAGCGTTCTTCTTCCGCCGAAGGCGTTGACCCGCAGCGCCGAAGGCGAACTTCCTTAAGATGTCCGTCGGCGTAGGTGCATCGCCAAAGGCGGCTGTGCCGAAGGCGTTGACCGTGGTCAACGGATCTTGTCTTGTCTGTCGATCCCTCTTGTCCCTCCACAGGCGCTCTCGCCGCCGAAGCTCTGTCCCGCCAAAGGCGCACAGGTCCGTCCCGCCGAAGGCGGGCCGTACGGAGTTGCTACCTCCGAAGTCATTTACCTAATCTTGATGCACTGGCGCCAAAGGCGACTTACGAAGACTTCACGCCCGAAGGCGAACTTCTAGGGCCGAAGGCGGATATTCCGCCGAAGGCGTACGTCTTCGTATCTTCCGATAGTCACAACTCCCTGAGTCCTCATCCGTTCCAAGCGTTCTTAGGCTCGTTAGAACGAACGTGTCAAGCTCTTTCCAACGAAACCCTAAACAAGTCAAAGCGTTGTGAATTGAATAAGCTCTGAGGGATTTCCCTAGCGCCAAAGGCGTATCGCCGAAGGCGGATTATGCGCCTTGCGCCGAAGGAGAACTCCTTCAGAATTGATCGTTCAGGTCGGGGCGCCTGTTCCAGACATTGCGCCCAACTTCTGGATACTACGAGATCACACGAGACCCGCGATTATCCATCTTCACTCTATTTAAATGTACCGATCACCATTTACACGGCCGCTGCGGTACCGTTTTCCAAAATTGTTTTAAATTCTGCACAAAAACAAAAAGTGGGTTACCACACCCACCACCACCACCCATGGGACGAGACTGTGCTGTATTGTGTGGGATACGCGAGGTAGTAGTCCTCTCCCTCGCAAATATAGACGTCATCACCCTCTCCTCCACCATGTTAAGCTCAATCTTCTGAGAAAGAGCAAACACATGGGTTAATGTGGGTGATGAGTCGCTCATGAGAGTAGCATCACGAACTCTCCTCCGCAAATTTCTGTCCAACATTGGATAACAGTACTGGACAGCCTGTGCCTCAGTCACACCGTGGCTAACGGAGATCAATCGTCGCATACGAGTGTATGCTTCACGAAGACTCTCACCAGTCTTCCGCTCGAACTCTTGGAGACTCCTCAACTTCTCCGTCTCCATTCCCTTATAGTTCTTCCTCAAACTCAAGAAGAACTCAGGAATGGGGCTGAACGAAGGTACGCCACTAGCATCTCCCCTCGTGCTGCCACTAGCAATGCTAACAGTACCGCTGCTGGTACTAGTACCAGTTGCGCCAACTGCTCCACTGGTACGTTCGCTGATGCTACTACTAGCACCTTCATTGATGGTAATACTCGCACCTCCACTGGTACCCACACCACCCTGGGTAATGGATAAGTAGTTTGGAGACCAGTGACGTCTCCATGCATCAATCTCTACATCATAATCTCTCCCAAATTCATGATAATCGTCCATGGGAGGCCCCTCTAAGTGCTGGAATAACCCATTCCAGGCAAAGAAGGGTGTAAACAATGTGGGGTTACGCAGAAACTGTATATCACACCACGTGTCGAACTCCTCAATAAAACCATCAAGCTCGATGGTGCCCACTGCACCGGAGTACCGTCGATGGCCCTTCACGGCCCCGTACATCCCGTCCATGTCCCAAATTAATGGGGTTGGAACACTGACTTATATCACGACCGAAGATTTTGTGTCTGCAACACTCTGATCTTCCTCCGCAACAACTGGCGAGATAGGTGAAGGTAGCCGATACCTCAACCCACTCCGCGTAAATCCACCGCGGTCCTCAATAGGACCACTAGACTGCTCCGTGATGACAAAACCTCAACTGGCATCACTGCCAGATCTCCACCCAATAACCCTATCCGCCCCTGACGTCGTGCCGCAATGAGCTACTCTAGCCCTACTAGCTAAGGGGTATGGGCAATCTAACTTGTCATCACAGCAAGAAGACTCTCACGGTCTACTGGTCATCACTCCAGTTTCACCGTGAGAGAAACATAAATAGGCCGGCCGGTGATCAAGTCCAGCCCCCTATCGACAGCACACAGGAGTAAAACTACTCCGAAAATCAACGTCACCCCTACACGGGCGCGCACCAAGAAGCAAGACTGGAGAGGATCCAAACACAAGCAAACAGCTGGCAACGACTCTCCAGTCTAAAGGAAACACAGCACAAAACAAGAGAACACACACGGGACATCGCATTGCTTCGCGATCTTGATTCGGTCTCCATCGCACTCCTATAACCAGCAACTTAGCACATACAAATGATAGCTCGCCTGCTAGCTTTCTCCTTGGTCTCACGTCTCCAACAGTTGGTCTGTCACGACTCCATCACCAATCGAACATTGAAAACATCTCCACGTCACACAATGAAACTAACTCTCTAATCTACTAGGAATCTATCTGACTATGATTTGATGAGGAAATCATTAACAAAGATTTTCAGTACGCCAACCGGCTAATCATCAAAAATCATAATCAATATCACATCGATATGGTCACTTACGATATGGAAACAATAAATGCAGTACTATCAAACTACAATGAGTGAGACCGGATGTAAACTCCGATCTCTTCAGAATAGGTTCTTATAATTCTGAACCCTAATATCTTCTTCTTTTTTTCTTTTTCTTCTTTTTTTTCTCACATCAGACTGAACATCCACCAAGCAAATGTGCTTTGGTTTCAGAATACTACTCTACGCTTTTCACAATTCAACACTAAAACTATTAAACCAATTTAATAGTTTTACATCATCACCTTAGCTTCCTGTCAACCTCCACACCAGGACTAAGCAATGATTTCTCCAATTCTACACTTCAAAGAAATTTTTAGAAGCATCTGCACTGAAAATTGCTTCTACTATTCTTCCTGTTACAAGGAGTACAACTGAACTTAGTGAAACTCCAGTAGCTCCTCCAAATAACCTCAAATTCAAGAAACTAATATCACCAGTTTGGTAGTGTCTTTATTTTCCTGAGTTTACTACTTCTGCTGCATTTATACTATACTAATATCAGAGTGTGTAGTGACACAAGCCACTCAACTACACCTCCTACTTTACTTCAAATGAAGTCACTTAAATGCAAAGATTCACTGTTCCTGTATACTATCTTCACAATTTCCAATTCGGACAAGGCATAGTTTAGAAAGATTCCTTGGGATCCTACGTTAATCTATTGAGAGAGGTCCAAAAGTGGAATCTACCAGCCGGAGTTCACATTGCAGAGATCAATGCTCCACTCCCTTGTCCATTTTACAACGGTTCCAATCCGCTAATGTATGATCAAACTTCTCATGTAGCCTGACTAGATTATCTTTTGAAACTGCGCTAGCATAACTATCCTTCTACACTTGCAAGCGACTTCTTGATCACCAAGCCATGTAGAGTTCACAACTTCTCAGAAGCGAAGGTACAAAGATGAACTCGCACTCGAATCCAAAACATTACATTTAAAGACTTACTTTCAGTTATTCACGCTGTAGCTTCAGTTTCACAATCTGAACCTCTTCTGCTGTAGCCTCAGTTTCACAATCTGAACCTCTTAATGTTATATGAGAATCCTTCACAAGGCAAGTCGATTGATCTATGTACTTTAACAAATTATTATACTAAACTGGAATGTTCAGCAAGATTTTTGGCAGCGTATCATACCATCTTGTAATAAGTTTGAGTCTACATGCAGAGTAGTTACTGAAAATACTAGCCCCATCTTGAAAGCTGACCACATGAGGTGCAGATTCGGACTTCCTCTCCATTCCATAGAGGACTTGAGGACATGTGTCGTGGGCATCACAATAGCTCCTGACGAGAGTCTCATTTGTCGAGAAGACTCATTCTCGCACAGATAAGTTGCGAAGGAGGACGACTCATTTTAATACAAATCACGATGATCGGAACTTTGAATGGCTTTGGGACAGAGACCATTCTCCGCTGAACAGCATCGTGAGCACAATGACTGCAAGGCACAATGAGCAGTACAGTAGCATCACAGTGCCTCACTCGTAGTCATCTCTTCTGCAAGTGTTCAATATCTCTCTATATCAACTCAAACGACACGGCACTCATGGCTCATGTGGAGATACTCAGAACACTTCCCCGTCCAGGGTCGACAAACGACACCACGCTTGACAAGCTCAATGACAAGATTCCCACTTCTCGAGAGGACTCTAATTGCTTGTAGACATGATACGAAGGAAGAAAGGATTTGTCGACAAGATCATCGAGTAGCAAATGAGTCGACGGGGGCAGGAAAAATTCGTGGCTGTAGCACAGAGACCGACCTCAACTCATCGATAACTATAAACAGTGGGACACAGTTTCTATTCAGGCCTCGTCAAAATATACCAGATCTATCCTCGTAACGCCCTACAGCCCTGCTCAAGGCCGACTTTCGTTCCTCCAAAATACACGATCGGCACAAGCAGACAAGTACTACTGATCAGGTATCTCCGTTTTTGGAAATCTATCATCCATCCGCTCTCTGTATTTTCCTTCTGCTACTACGTCCCAAGTTACTGAAAACTGTCATCAACCTCGCACCGCAGAAACAATTGCTTTTCTTGTGATCTTTTTCTTCCTTCCATCAATAAGCTCATTGCTCTACACTGATCTGCACAGATCCACCGATCGAAATGGTCAATGTTTTAGACTCTACTGTTTCTGCGCTTCGATGTCCGTAATCTCGTCTACTGCACACTATGTTGCACGTCCCTCCATGCATCCGACAGCAGCTACAGGCAATCAATACCTAGACACCATCTTCTTCGCGGATACGCTCGCACTTAATCGGAATCTCGCATTCTTCTCTATGCAGACTCCACTCTTCCCATTAATCAGTCCCCATTTCGGATCGACAAATCGTCGAGTCGTCCCCCGAACAACCTCTGCCTGTGATTCCACTCTTCGCAGCCCGGCCAAACCTCGTAGGGACCGACGATTCACAGCTTCGATTTTGAACAATTACTCAATCATAAAAACCCGTCAACCATGTCACAAACGCAAAAGAATCTCGAAACCTTAACTCAAACTTTGCAAAAATCATTCAAACTTCTCCTTCGGCAGAGCCTTCTGCCCAAAACCCCCTCCGAATGAATTCAATCGCAGGCTCAAGAAAAACACCGAAACTACACATAGAAACCGTAAACTGTAACGATTTTGGCAAACCTGAGTTCTTCGAGTGAAACAGACGGGAGATTCCCCATTGGAATTCCCGTCGGTCGTTTACCCTACTAGCAAAACCGTCACCGTTACAAACATAGTCAAGCCCAACCCACTCCACACTCGAAGACTCCAGTTCTGACGCTCACGAGCACTACCCCCAACGCGCTAGGCTCGACTCGAAGAACTGACGTTCTTCAAGCCGTCTCCGACCTAGACCCTACGACTTGAAACCCTAGGCTCAACGCTATTTTTAGCAAAACCAAAAACTACATGACAAGGGAAACAGTTAAGATCATACGCTAAGTTCCTTAAGCAATCATTTAATGGAACTAAACCAACTAGAATTCAATTCAAAACTACAATTCATATGAGTAACTTATAAAGGAAGCCTCAAATAAAACGTTGATAAGATACATGTCCAAGATGCGGCAAATCTGATCTATGAACAGATGAGTGGAATGGTTGATTCACTTTATAATTTTTTTTGTTCACTATGTTTTTCTTTGGTATTTTGTTTTGCTACAATTTCTTCTAACTTTTCTAACCTCAGTTGAAATCCTAAACTTGATCCGTGTTTTTTTTTTTTTGAAAGTAGCTATTTATACGCAATGCGTACTAAACAGGTGCATATTTAACAGCGAGATTACTATACTATGTTAGCAAACTCTACATGTGCTCCTTGTGCACAACCTGCATAGTAGCATAGTGTCACCTGAATGTATCCAAGAAATAACTCTCACCAACGCATCAGCTAGATTGAGTTTACCGTCAATGTTGACTAGTTCAATCACCAGAGTTTATTATCAATCTTGACTAATTCAATCGGCAAAAAATTTGTTGTTAATCTTGACTACCTCAATCATCAGAATTTACCGTCAATTTTTACTAATTTAATCATTAAAATTTACCATCAATCGGTAAATTTTATGGATTTATTGTCGTCAAATTTTACCATCAAATTTTGACTAGCTCAACCATTGAAATTTAACGTCATTAAAATTTTCCGTAGTTCAATTCTGTGTTCAAAATTCCATCGGTATTTGTATTCTTTCTTGATCATTAATCACATGTTAATCAAATTCTCCCACCACCATCATGAGTTTCAGTAACCTAGTATTCATAATGATTTTAATCATTTCTACTAAATGAGACTAAAGGTTATCTTCATTAATATCTACATCCTTGTTGAACCTTTAACTCAAAGCTTCTCTTCATATCAATTTCCTGCACATTGCTTAAATGATTTCTCCTTGCCCCAATTTGATGGCTTCTCAATCAACTTCTTCTAAGATCCAAGTGTGAAGATTCACATAAGTTTCTATTTCTTCATGCATGCATCCATCGGGTTAACTAGCACATACTGTTGGATTGAGTTAACATCTTGAAAATGTTTATGAGAGTCTTCGGCGGAAGCGAGAGTGCAAACTACATGATCTTCTATCTAAATTTGTAGTTGATATTACCAACTTTCGTTCGTTGGTTAGTTTTTACACAAAGGATGGAATTAATGTAACTCAAAATTAACAAAATTAATTTCCATCTGCAAAGCTATGGTATGTTTAGGGTAAAGGTTCTTAAGACCGATAAGCGTAACCGAAATCTTTAAACTCATTTTTTCCCATATGATAAATATTCGGTAATGATACGTATTCATTACCGAATCCGATGTATTGACATGTTTCCCACTGCAAAGTACAGGATTAGTTTCATTCATCAAAATTAAACTCCAAGATGCAAGCCAATGTGTCATCATATCATGAGGAATGGGAAGAAATCGTTGAGGTTGAATCTACTTTAGTATTTTGAACGGAACAACCATGTGGCGACTGTGTATGACAAGTGTGTTAAATGTGGTAGAATGCTATTTTACCCATAATATAATTTCTACTATTTGTCTCGCAAATTATATATTCATTGTAAGCTGATATTAATGAAGTTTATAACCTCCATCCCTATTTATGTCTTTGACTGAGTTCCTGAACGAATCCAAAAGTTATCAACTCTATATAGAGTTTCTTTGTGAAGATGAGAATCTTTTCTCATGGTTAATAGATAGTTGACAGTTCATGTCTTCTTTTAGCAGAGAAGAAAAAGTGACTCTTCCAACTGTTGGTTTTGAAATAATGTTTCAGAGCATTTGGATTTTATGTAGTATATGAATCTAACCCAAACATGCCTCTATAAATATAACCCAACAAAAAGTTTGCGCTGATATTGATGGAGATCAAATGGTTGTGATACGATCTTTATTTATTGTTTTTAAAGTAATTTATAGGTTGGGAAAATACACTTTATTTGAAATTCGTCCCAATTTTTTATTCATATAAATTTGTAAGTACTTTGCATTTTATATGAATTCAAAACTTAAAAATTTTACTTATAATTTAATTTATAATAAGAATTTTATCCATGAAAAGTACATGTATGGATTATATAATAACATTATGTTTTGATAACAACATCATCTATGTAAGAAAGAATAACAAAATGTTACTTATATAGATTTAACTTTTTCCATAAATATCGAATTTTGATGTAAAATATTAATAAAATTAACTTAAATATTAGAAATATTCAAGTATTTCTAGTTTTTTCAGATAGAAATAATATTTACTCGATAATGGTATTCGAGGAAAACCTCTGAAAGATAGTCTTAATAGACCTTACAAATCTTTTTCTGATTTAATTGAAGGAAAAGAAGGAAGATTTCGTGAAAATTTACTTGGAAAAAGGGTTGATTATTCAGGTAGATCTGTTATTGTAGTATGTCCTTTTCTACCGTTGCATCAATGTGGTTTGCCTCGTGAAATGGCCATAGAACTTTTTCAAGCATTTGTTATTCGAGGTCTTATTGGACGAAATTTTGCTCCTAATCTAAGAGCAGCAAAAACTATGATTCAAAATAAAGAACCTATTATTTGGAAAGTACTTTCCTATGCAAAGACATCCTATTTTATTAAATAGAGCACCAACATTACATACATTAGGTATACAAGCATTTCAGCCAATTTTAGTAAATGGACGAGCTATTTATTTACATCCATTAGTTTGTGGTGGTTTTAATGCTGATTTTGATGGAGATCAAATGGCTGTTCATATACCTTTATCATTAGAAGCTCAAGCAGAAGCTCGTTTACTTATGCTTTCTCATAAAAATTTATTATCTCCAGCTACAGGAGAACCTATTTTTGTGCCAAGTCAGGATATGTTTTTTGAACTTTATATTTTAACAATTGAAAGTAATCAAGGTATTTATGGAAATAAATATAATTCATCAAAAAAATATGATAGTAAAAAAAAAATTTCTCAAATACCTTATTTTTCTAGTTATGATAATGTTAATATTCTCAATTTCACATAATATTCTACTCATTAATCTTTTATATTGAATAAAGAGTAACTTAAATCTATTTTTTACTTATCATTCCAAAACTATTATACAATTTCCACACAATTTCAAAGGTCTATATTCCATTTATAAATATAAAACCTCATCGTTCAAATCAAAGCTATCAACAATAGAACAAAGCATACCATTTATCCACCAAACATAAAGATATTGACCCAGACTAAAAAAGAAATCGGCGGTAGTATTTACTATGGCATTCCCACGTACAGGCACGGCATACTTGAATTGTTTCCTGATGGATCCAAAACCTCACACTTCCTATCAGATGCGTTCTCTGGAACCAGATTTATTTCAGATATCCATATCACAACTTCGTGAACAAGACTGGTATGGTGCTTGCTATCTACGGAGGAACAGAAGATGCGCCACGCAGGAACTGCAGTTAAAAACTGCACATGTTCATTGAGTAGATGGACTCCAGCATTTTGGCCATTACTCCACATTGTCCTCTCAATTTTCAAGAAGAGTATGTCTTTTGCACAAGATCGAACCATGACAGAGTCTTCCAACTTGAGAACAACCTGACGAAAACATTCCCTGGCGCCAGCAATGCAACGGTCGATCACCATTCTTATCACTGCGTCAGCTTCTTGAAATTAAGGACTGCAATGTGAAATGGATAATCTCTCTAATTGTTTCTGGGACGAGATTTTCCGTCCCGTGTGTTCTCTCCTCCTGTCCAAGCTGCAAGTTTCTTGCTAAAACGTTAGGTTTACAGTCCTCTAAGCAACCTCTACGCATACTCGGTGGGAGTTGAACCCAAAATCTGCCCTTTCGCAGCCCGAGGATGGATCCCCACCTACTTGGCCTTCCGGGGCCGAGCAGGTACGGATATTTAACCTAGCACTCACCTACACATATATTCCTAATGTATCAACTCTCGTTAAATCCGCACAATTTCCACATTTTTACATCACTTCAACAGACGGGTAGGGATCAACAACTCTCAGTTCCAGACATTTCTAACATGTCATCAATAAATGAAATACCCAACATTCCATCTCACAATTACTTCAACAGAAACTATACATGAGCCACAATTGCCCAAATAGCCCGTATTGGTGTGAATTTCATTCTACCTACCATTAAAACAAGAGGAGACTATACTCACCTTGCCCTGGTCCAATCTGAGTGATAAATTAAATATGGTCATGCACCAGTCCCGACGTTGGGTAAGGCCTTCGATTACACTACAAAGGTCAGATTTCAGCTTCCTCGAATATTTCATCCCAGGGAAATTCCAGATGCGGAGTTTAGATAACTATATCACATGTTCAATGTCATTTAAAACACCGCAACAGTAGTGAGCAAAGCCCTCACCATAATACGTTTCGTTCGCCAATCTCTGGGTCAAGAAATGTGAATCACTTGAAATATATATACATGGCACGTAACTAGCCAATTCTGCTTGCAACACATGTTGCAACAAATCAGTCTAGTCTTGCTTAACAGATGCTTCACAAATAGATGCAGAAGGTGCTCTTATTGAGTGGGATGGAATGATTAGTTGAATTCCATGCTCATTCCATTGATCAATAAGGCTAACTTCTGACCAAAAAGTATACCGCAGGTAATAAATGACCAAAATCCCACTCGCACAAAGTATAAACAAATATATGAACGAATGTTCGCATAACAAGGGGGCACATATAGTCAACCGTCACTCTTGACATCTCTTTTCCCTCTTCAGATCGACAAGGTTTGAACCGTGCAGTAGTATTCTCAGAACCATGTTGATAGCCAATGTAGTAAACTCACCAGTAGACAACAAGGAATATGTCGCGTCTACACCAAGATAGCTCTGCTTGCAATGCATGTTGCAACAGAACACACTGGCGGCTTCCAAAGGGACAATTTGTTACATCGATTCACCTCCAGTAGATGCTTCATCATTACAGATGACATAAGTTCGCGTGGGTCGGCGTGCACATACTCTTTCAGTTTGACCAGCAATCTACTTGGCAATTTCTTCAACTCAAGAGTACCTCAAAGGCAAAGGGATTGAGTTTCAGAAAATTCCCGAAGAAATGAGAAATCTGTTTCTCAATTTGATAGAAGATTCCTCGTGTGAACCAACCTTATCACCCTGTCGTTGACACCTCAGATTACAAAACTGCAACTTCCTCCATTTACCTATTTGAGGATGTTTTCAGCTTAGATTACACTTAAACCCTTTCATGTAAAGGCTTTGCTTGCATCGCCTGATGCAACAAACCAGTATAGCTCGAAAGTGGACTCAGATTCAACGTCTCTTGTGGAACAAAGTCTGCACATTACACGTAAACCCTTTCATGTAAAGGGTTTGATTGCATCGTCTGAAGCAACAAACCAGTATAACTCGAAAGTGGACACAGATTCAACGTCTCTTGTGGAACAAAGTCTGCACATTACACGTAAACCCTTTAATAAAAAGGGTTTGCTTGCATCGTCTGATGCAACAAACCAGTATAACTCGAAAGTCGACAAAGATTCAACGTCTCTTGTAGAACAAAGTCTGCACATTACACGTAGCAAAATACGATTCTTCACACGAAACTCAGCAAAAACTGGCCTGGTACTCTCAAACGCGACCAATTCCCCAGCTCATTTCCCAAGATACTACCAACTGTCGTAGTAGCTGAACCTACTAAAATAAACGACCATGACGCGAAAGACACAAATAGCAAAATGAAACCTACATTCCTCTTGCTCATATGGAGAGAACTCACAACCAATCTTCTTTCCATTGCTCCAGAAGGCAAGTCCTACAAGACTTCAATCTAAATTTTCATAGTAAACTTATGCAAGCCAAAATTGCACAATCATTGAAAGAACCATGGTGAAAGTGTCGAGGGTAAGGAAACACCTCCATTCTCTGCACACACTTCCGTCTTTTGTCTAATGAGCTGATTCCAAATAGTCTCCCGCAAAAAAAAATCGTTTACTGGGACGAGTTTTGACATCAAATGCTGATCATGACAAACGTTTCCATCCAACACCATTCTATCTCTGCTAGCACACACCTTAAACGCACACCAGGAGCTACAAAAACATTACAGCTGAAGATTAATTGAACTATATGTCCCAAAAAAACCTGAACTTCCAGTTTGAACACTACCCAATCGCAGCAGTCCATCAAAGAGGACATCGTTCCTTTGGTCTCCTAAGACTGGCAGCTGAAAGTTTCAGACAAAGCAAACACAGCAAAACTTCTTTTAATTTCACGATAGACAAAACCCACGGATGATAACCAAAATGCACTTGATTGTTACTTTCAAGAATAACTACAAGATCCTTGTTAAGTTCCTGAAAAAAAAATCCAAACATTGGGATCACATCTAACTAACAACAATATAGACAACACCGAAGGATAATATCCTTTATGTAAATGATTGTTACTATCTAAGAGTAATACAAGATACTTGTTAAGTTCCTGAATAAAGATTCAAAGTATTGAAAACACAATTTACAAACAACGATACAGACAAAACCTAAGCATAAAATTCATAATGTGCTTGATTGTTACCTTCTAAGATGACTACAAGATCCTTGTTAAGTTCCTGAAACGATTCCAAGTATAGGGGACACAATTTACTAACGACAATTAGTACACCATAATTTTCAAACCGATATCTTTACATTTCGATCCAGGTGCAGGATTGCAGCATGACTGATTGACACTTCCGCGGAGCTAGAGGTATTATAGATTGAGCACCTAGCTGCCTAATACAAGGAGTGCAGCAACAAAAGCGCTATGCCTGATAGCATACGCATAACATTTGACATGTGAACCACCTGGAAGAGCAGGAGACTGTAAAGATGCATTAACGATGACGTTCCGTGCTCAAAATTCAGAGCTTCCCCTAGTAGATAGTGAGAGACCTTCACAGCAGATCACAGTAAAGTCATTCTCCTAGTTGACATCCCGCCAAAAACATTGGACATCTTCACAGCATAGAAATAAAGGAAATAAAAAACAGGAGTGCGAAACTTTCATCATTTTAATGAGTAGTGGAAAGAATAAGTTGGATTTCAAGGATTAGATGTGCCTACATGATCTTTCCTGAAAGAGAAAAATTGCCGTTGTCAGTCAAAAGTAGGGTCTTAAACAAGCAGCATATTTTTGGAACTAGATACCAGCCTGCTCGCAATGGAAGACTGAATGTACATATGCGCACATAAACCACAGAAGTTTATGGCGATTAAAAGCAGCAAACCGCAGCAGGATTGTGACCTGAACCAATAAACCACATTCTGCCAGGTTCGTTCCGTATAAGGATCCAACCTATGAACCACAACTTGATCAATAAATTGATTGTAATGAAGCATAATAAGGACTACTCAACGGCCAATCTTAGAATGTACTAACTTATTAGGGCATACAGTAAACTACAATATCTTCCGAATGCACTTCCCAAATACCCCCTGCCATTCAATAAATAATGCTTAACTTCTTCGATCCATATGCATAAACTGCTATGAGCATTTCCTTTAATTGCGAATTCATTTCACAATTAGACATTTCGACCGACCCACCAAAGATCAGGAGTCCACACTTTCGCAAAATCTGAAGAGGTCAAGAATGTAGTGCAATTAGAAAAATACCTGCGAGTTTGGTGATGAGAATTCAAATTGTATAGCCAATTTATAATGAATAAGTTCTAGACAGGACGAGCAAAATCTTGCAAATCCATGATCGATTAGCAAAACCGAGCCAACAACGACAGCTCTCGAGAAACGAGAGAAATACAACTTCATCATCAAAAGATCATTCTTATAATGATTACGGGACTTTTACAACATACAGACCGGGCTACGTGTTACAAAAGTTACTACTAGACTAAGACAATGACGTGATCTTCACCACCATGCGCTAAATTGATGCTGTCGTGACTGTCACCACCACAGGAATATGCATCTCCAAATTAGGCACATTTCCTGTCCAGCCACATGCAGATATCATATTTCCGGGATAATGTAAACCTCCCAACTCAAAAAGAACCAATCAGATGTAAAATGTACTTTGTCTAGTGAGAGAACAAACTGATAATTATGAGCAAATCTTTGCCTATTTCCAAATGTAGAAATGATGACATCAATGTATTATCCTGAGCATAACGCGTCCTACGAGCACGGACTTAGTGACATGAGGCTGATCACTACGAACGTTACCTCTTTCCCAGACGAACATTGAAACAGATATGAAAATTTTGTAAACTCTTAAGTAGAACTATACTCCATCAGTATTTCCGTGCGATAGCCTGAAGACAAACAATACACATCGCGCGTGGCTGGACGGTGCAAGCCAAAAGAGAGGACAAATGTATTCAGCTGCTTCTAATTGGCACTTGGCTCTAATATCAATCTGTGGAAATGAGTCAGCCAAATAAAACCTTATTTACCAAACGGAAGAAGGCAAGGACCAGTCTAGTATTCTGCAGACGTAGCAGTACACGTCGTGAGAGATACGTTTGTAAGAGTGAATCAGAGTTCAACCATGTAGTGTGAGTTGAGGGACAACCCTTGTTGGTGAGGACGCATGTTTTGATTGTTCTAGTGCCAATAAGTTACTCCTGAATACCTGTGTCTCTAAGCCCAAAAAAGCAAATGAGAAGGACGATTTATCAACATCCGCGCAGAGCAGAAAGCAGATATGAAGGTATCAAATGAAATCTCCCTCAAACAAGAAAACCTTATTACATATAAAAAGGTCTAAGAACCAAGGAAAAAGTAGAACATAGGATGTTCAGGATAAGATGTAATTTTTTCCCAAATTGGAAACCCAAGATTCACAGTCGATATCTCCCTATAACTTTTTGCCTTTAACAGCGTCCGTCCTTCTCAAAGCCTAAGCATCCATCCAATGCATTATTTATTTCCATATGACTTGAAGAGCCGTCGAAGAGAACAAAACTCCAAGCCAATCGCGATGATCTGACAGTAATCAGCCCGTTAAGAAAAATATACTTAAAATCCAAACAACAAAGACCGGTAATTTAATGAAAGAAAAGACATTAAGGGAAATATACTGACGAAAACATAATAGTCCACTACGCTCCACTTGACTTGAACATTTTTCTAAGAGTAACTTTAAGAGGAGGTAAAACTTCTCCATTTTCGTAAAAGTCAAATGTTTGATAGAAGGTACAATCATCCTTCGGACCGGGCTTATTCAAAGTTTAAGTTCCACCGCAGGAAACCTGTAGCAGGCGAAAGACATTATGACCAAGAGTTATACAACCCAAGTAGTAAACGTACTCGAATAATTCGTCCTGATTTACTCGTGTCAAGACAAAATGACAGACAAATTTCAAGCAACTGGTAAAAATACACAAGTATGGTTCAGATAACGATTCGCAAACTCAGTCGTATTAAGATCCACCGCAGCAGCCTGATAATGAGACAAGGCGCCCTCAGAATCAGTGTCATAAAATTCCGCTAAACGTTGTCGTTAAGTCAGTAAGATTTGAAGAAATCAGTGGGGAAAAGGGAATGAGCAAAAACGTTACAGGGAAAGCCACCCAAGATTTACCTACACCAACTGTGAACATGTCCACCTGCAAAGTTTCCGGAAAAGATAACCGATACTCATGTTAAAACCATAACAAAGCTGGGTACTCAACTCAATGGTACTTCCAAGTTGCATGGTATTTCACTAACGGAGACAAGTATGGTAAGCACGATACAAGCTAATTCAACGACAACATGATGTATAAAGAATACATCGCAACGAGGTACATCCGCTATTTACGAACACTAAAAAATAACGTTGGGAAAGTATTGAAATATGTATTCTTCTCTGTTCTCGGTTGATACATGACACAATTATGCTCGGGAGACCTCCCGCACTTTCCTCGGGGGGAAATGCACCCAGAGCGCAAGGTGAACAGAGCCTCGAAATACCCCCTGCCATTCAATAAATAATGCTTAACTTCTTCGATCCAGCATTTGTGCTATTTTCTGTTTTCATACCGAAAACAGAAAGTTTGTATCCTTTACAGCCTACTACTCATCGAATAAACGCTAAAAATGAGAACACCAGACAAGTTTGGATTAGGTAGAGATAGCCTCATGTGCAAATTCCAGGAGTGAACAATTCGATGAATTTCGAGGATTTGATGGAAAAATTAAGCATGAACTCTCATAGTTCAAGAGACACAGTCCGCCAACCTACCACCGACCACAAAAGAAAGACACGAATAAGTAACAAACACCAAGACAACCAAAGCAGTACATTCCAGAATAGACACTGCTGCTGCTCACATTCCTAAGGAAATTTCAAACATTTATCACACTATGCACGTTCTTTTACCAACATACGACTTATGAGTGAAATCTGGATGATATTTGTTGGGAAGAATTGTAACCAACTGTCGCAAAATGACGACATGGGTGGCACATGTCAGATTGCTCGCACAAGCCGGCCCTGTTTGGGAGTAAAATATTACAACAATTAAACTTTGGATAGAACTTGTATTACAATGATGATGACACGCATACATTAATCACCAGTGACCAAGCACCAAAAGCTGACAAGGTATTTCAGACAAGAAAGATATCTTCGACCGCAAGATGGCCAGCTTCATTTTTCTTCTAAATTCAACCCGCATTCCAAACTTTAAATGCTAAGAAGAAAAGATGTGAAAGACTAAGGTAATAACGGGAGTCATATTAACGCGACGAGTCATATGATAAGTGGATGAGTAGGATGACTCAAATATCCTCCGCGTACGCCATACAATGGAATGTTCTCAGACAGATCAGGAACAGGTCGCGACACGTTGCACATCACCTGAGCAGAAGAGGTCAGATCATCTACCAGCATCGAATAGAGTCCACTTCTTGACCTACTAAGACAATGTTTTGATCAAGTTTATGGAAGAGTTGACAACTGATAAAATAATGAAACAACTCTGAACAGAAAAAAAATTGGAGATAAACCAAGTAGCAACAGAAATAGCAAGGTTTAGAACAAATCGCAGAAGCTCCTGCCGACCAACATTGCTGGTACAACGCGAGATAAGCTTTAGCCCCCAGGGAAGTTAGAAAGAACTTCGTTACAACCAACACCTTAAGAAGGTGACACCTTACACCCTGCGTGACAACCCACGACGTAGTAATATGGTTAAGTTTGGGCTGATTTCCCATTCTTTCCAAACGCTATGAGATTTTCAGATTTTCAGATACAAAGCAGTCTGACAACGATGAAATAGACCCTACTAGCCACAGAAAGGGCTCAAAAGTTAAGACCCATCACAAGTGCAAATAAAATCAAGATTTGAATGAAATCATAGAAGCTCCTGACGATCAAGACTTGGCAGGTAAGAGGAGAATTCGGCTTCAGCCGCCGTGAAAGTAACGATTAACTCCGATGCAACCATAACCTCAAGAAGGGGAAAGACCACAAACCCTGCGTAACATCCGAGGACGTAGTTTTCTGGTTAATGTCTTCATACCATCTCTGAGCTATTAGTTATTAAAGAACGTCTAGAGACAATGACGGGTAGGTAACGCCCACGTCATGCGTGATTAGACAACAAATATGTGCAAAACAACTGCAATTTGATCTGGGAAGCATATATTTCAATTGACCTGATTAATATCTTCATGCCCTAAAAACAAAAACTCCTCCACCTCAGGCAATAATCTGAGATAAGAAGAAACAAACTCTAGAGACCCTCCCTTCACTCGAATATCACCAACAATCGGAATCTTAACTCCTGTCAGCAGTGAAAGGCCACCCGAAGAAGTACTGAGAAGCCACAGTACAAGTCATCTCGTGAGGTTTGTTGCGTAGCTTGCGCAAAGATAAGAAAGAGAACAAGCAAATGATTTGAAGATGAAGGTGATATTCTACATCCACATAGTGTTGGGGCATCATGACAGCAAAAGATTCCAACTATTAGCGAAGGAGGGATTTGCAACAAAACCTTTAAGAGTGCAATCGTACAATGTACGGAATACCTCCGAAGCCACGGTAAAGGTACGTTGCCCAAATAGGTAGAGAAGCGCACAGAGGACAACGAGTTGCTCACATGCTAACATCTCCCATTCAAATAAGTAACACCTTCGGCATATCTCGCCAGTTACAGCAGTTCTTTTGATCAGTAATCACAAGCGCTTAAATTCAAATACGAGGCGAAGACATTATACCATACAGAGATTAATCGCATGACCAAGAACTCAGTAAAATGAAAACGTTTGGAAGAAAGATATTCTCTTACTACCATTACAAAATGCGTTAGCGACTCTCAAGGCTCATCTGGTTTCACAGCTCAAGATGAATACTCCTGCACAGTTTACCGAACGTGATTTACGATCAGGTGTAAATTTTAATTCCCTAAAGCCATGTGGTGGTATTAGTATTTTCAGAGGTTATTATGGCATTGATAATCGCCGAAGTTCAAAGTCATTTACTTGCTCACGATATCAAGTTTTGACTACGATCATCATATTGCAAAGTTTAATTCGCAGATATTTATTTCCCCTTTATTTGAAGAGTGTCAGACCTGTCTTGGAAATTTGGAAAGTTCATTGAACTAAGTACAGAACACACACTTTTCTAGTTCAGTGAACTTTCCAAATTTCGTGTCACAATCTCCTTAGGTGAAGGCGTACGCTTCAATCATTATCATTTGCACTATTGTCCGGACAACCTCAAAATCGCTAATCAAACTGGGAATATATGACAAACCAGTTATCGCTGTACGGATGACGAGATTGGGTTGGTTAGAAGTTTCACATTCACTATTTCTCCGGTGAGAGTCTAGACGTGGTATGCCCAGCAATATAGGCAAAAACTCAAAATCTTACACTACCGTACAGTTGGAACAAATTTTAGTATGTAATATCTGAGAATTGACCGCTCATGTTCAGACCTTCCCTTCAAGTCCATCCACCACGTGTTGGGGTGACTGTAGGCTTATTTCGCTGCTTGCTGAAGTATTAAGAACGAGCTTCTAGGTAAAATCTCCCTCCATTATTCCCGCCTGCCTTTCCTGATCAGCAATGATGTCATTACAGTTTGATACAAGTGTGTGGCGTTTCAAATTGTACAGAACAATTTGAAACGGCAAGAACTTAAACCTGTGTACAGATTCACACGTATGGGACAGCAGATTTTGTCGGTGAAATTTACCAACACAGTGCTACGCAAAGAACATTCCGTTTTCTATATTCCTTACCGACGAACTGAGCTAATCCTTCCTCAAAGCAGAGTATTTCACATTGTCAGAGGTTGTATTGAAGAAATCTTCGTAAACTTCAACGAAATTTGGGTAAAATGACCAAGATTCGTGCCGAACAGTGACAATTTCGCTTAGAGGTCTATTACAGGGAACATTACCGCACAATCACGATGACTACGTCTGACGACCAACTTAGAATTAAATCGATCCAAACGAAGTGTACGCTCTGCACATCACATGATTCATAATTTCAATAAGTAGTTCTAGCAAATAAACGTTGTAATTGAAGTTTCCATGAGTAGAATCATACAAACTTCAAGCTGCCCATGTCAAAACCAGATCATTTAGTATCATACACTTTACAATTAACGCGTTGTAAAATCTCTTTCTCTCCAACCCGTCTATTTACCGGTAAGAACAATTCTCATCTTGAAGGAAAAAACAATCATATATTGCCACGATCCAAATGAAGTGAAAAACTAGTATCAGTAAGAAAGACAAGTTAGCACTATATTTCTCCTAATACTGACCCAAAGTACAAAAAAATAGTGTGTCCTTTAACCCGAACGTTCTACATAAAAATCCATCGAATGGTCAGATACATATACTTCGGGTTTGTGCGAAAGTAGAGTGTATATCAAAACCATCGCACATAAACTCCACCCTGCCAACAGCCAGAGTTCGAGATCCAATTTTGTAGTTATACAACTCGTAAATAGCTCTACAGATTTAAAAGTTTGGCATCTAAGCCTAAAACAGCCTGGAGGTACATAATATGTTCCGGAGTCAAAGGAATGGAGGAGGATGCTAATATATCTACATTCAGCCTAACTACCTCCCTCTCTTAAACAACAAAATTATCTTCCTACTACACCCCACCTTAAAGGAGAATCCTCTCGCAACACAACACTAGAGAGTCCCTTCAAGAGCACGAGTAAATTGTCTAACTCGTACACATTACACACAAGCTGCAATAGTAACCAGCAGATCTACATTTGAAAGCCAATTGCTGAAGAGAGAAGCAGCATGTCAAATTCGAAACCTGACACTATCCGACGAGACATCTTCATTCGCTCCAAATCTCCAAACTGTCTCTCGTGCGTTTCTCCCATCATAGATATATCCTTCCATTAGATTCCACCAATCAACTCCAGACTAACACTGAGTGGAAAATCTGCTCTTTATAGGTGTAGAAAAAGCTCCTAGGAAGAGAATGCAGGGAGATAATCCAACGCATAGCTACAGTGATAAAGGAAGCTCAACTCCAGTCTGCCCTCCAAGCTTGCCAACAACAAGTAGCAGAACACTTCGGGCACAACCTTAAGGGTACACCATTTACCCCTTCACGACCCACACCAACAGCACTGCACTTTCCAACAGCGGTTCAACAAACCTCTCTCCCACAGGTGAGGATCCAGACTGACTCTTCAATATCGGCAGAAGTTGTGGTGCGCACATAGAGAAAACTGAAATGAATGTGATGCATATCTCAACATTCCGAAAACATCACAGCTTCCATCCGCTTTCCTTCAAAGCACAAAGCACGACCTTCTAGTTACACTGCTTCACCGCCCCCAGCTGCATAAACCTTCATCAAAAACTGCTTCCCCAATAATTGAAAAGCCAATAACAGAGATACGGGATTTGAGTGCTGGCAACATATCACCGCGATGCAATAGTAAATCTCCGATTTCTCGTCCAAGTGATGTCTTGAAGCACTCCTCAGGATACTGAGATACTCCATTCTTCACTTTTCGAAAAAATAACTATAACTTTATCTAAGTGATAAAGGTGATAAGCTGCACATCGTGAAGTCTATTTAAAGACTACCTCCACTGCCATTCAAAACTGATCATCTCCTCAACGATCTGAGATTATCATGTACGATTCAGAAACTTCAGCAACATTGAGATGAGAAAGCACTCGTCATACTATGTCAACGCAAGCGTCGTCCGGCCAAGTCTTCCCAAGACTATGCTCCTACCGGCCGCGCGAGATGCTAAGATGAGTTGCTAGGATACTGAAACTCAAAGAGTCGTATCCGAACCTTAGAAGAACAGAGTGAAATAGTTTTGCTGTAAAAGTCGCCCAGACGATTTAACGAACATCAGGAATTATTTTACTCCTCCCCGCACCTATCTGCCATAGGAATTACGTCCACAGCTTCATGTTGATAGATTCCACGAAATATCTCTGAGATCATAACCTTCACTTATGCAATCTTCCATCTTTCTATCAGCTTATGTATCAACTCAGATCCCAAGCCCACGCCGAAATTCCTCTGAACAATCCTAACAACATCGTATTGTTTGTCTCCCACTACTAACATGCCCACTACTACTCAATACTCGGCCGCACAACCGAGGACACCGATAAACAAAGACGACAAGCTTCCGTCGGTAGTGATTGCAAACCACAATAAATGTGTGGCACAACCTCATCGAAGTCTTCACTTCCCGACCGCAATCGATGATGACGGCGCTGGTGAGCTTGGGTGCAACTCGCCGTATCGCCTTGAGTACTACACTTGCTACGACACTCCCCATACGAGTCTCGGAAGCACACGAAAAAACGCCGACTTTGTCAATAACAGGAAGCCGAGGTTTGTTGGATTACATCATTTAGATCTACATATTACCTTGCGAAAAGGAAAAGACAAGGAGTTCAAGAAATTAAAGTTATCACTTACACAACTTCTGTCTAATCAATTGAAGCCATAACCTCCTCCCTCCACGCAAAATGCTGAGTGCACATTGGGTAGACAGAGAGTGTGAAAGACGAAGCCATTTCCGCATCCAGAGGGTAGCAGAGATCATCGAATATGAGATAATCGAATGCACGGCTCAAGCATGACAGTATCCAATCACAAGTGAGTAGATTCACCTCACTTGTGCTTCAAACAAAGCGATTTCTAGATCATCGCTCTCACGCACTACTTCAGGGTTTGCCTTCAAAGGCGGCACTCTCCCAACGGAGCGACCACCAAGCTCCTGAGCCCGTTATCTCGATCTGTGATTCTTGCAAGAGTCTCCATTTACGCTATCTGTGAAAGGAGCTTGCCTTCACACATACCAGACAACTCCGACATAGAGAGACCCGAGTGTTATCGTTCTCAAATCTCCCAATTCCGAGAGCTACCATCCATCCGCCTCGACCTTCGGGTTGCTGCATGTTGTCTCCAAGATGGTTCCAACTTTCGCATGGCTGGGGACACGGCAACCATCATAACCAGTATCTCGAAAGGTTCGACAGTTGAACGACATTCCTCGTCCAAACTTCCCCATCCAGAAACGCATACTGTCAACAATGTGAAGCGGAAGATAGCCCATACCTGCCCATCATGATGGACTTCGTAATGAACCCTCTCTTCTTGCCACGTTGCAGACCTTCCAGAGGTCGAAACCGGCAATGAAGAACATAACGAGAAAGCCCAAATCTTTGCGACATGCTTGGAAAGGGCAGAGGCATTCACACCCACAAGCATACCTCCGAAATCACCTAGGAGATATAGAAGTCAAATAACAGATCAGCCAAGCTCAGTTGAGACTGTTCTTCCTTATTGCCAATGCTCGTACTGATATCATGCACAACCCCACGACAATCTAATCCTCATCTGCCCACCACTCTTTCGCGTGTTATTAACCCACCTTCAACATCCCTTTCCAGCCGGTTCACAGTGAGAAACATCTGGTGCGGCTGGGGTTTCTCCACAGTATCAGCCGAACCCAATCCAGCGCCTGCTTCACAGGAACAATCCTACTCCATTGTTCAACGTAAACATTCAGGCAACAGTATCAATCTGGGCAAGATACTCGCCTCCAGCTTATTGGACCGCAGGCCAACTTTCCAGCCCTTCTACATCCTAGAAGGCGGGAGTTGACCATCTTCATACTCCAGATGTTCGAGCAGCTTACTCAAAGGCAATCGTTAAAAACCAACTCTCCACATCAATCCCCCCAAACGAGGCCGTCATGTAAGGAAGTGTACGGCTTGTAAGGGGTGCTAAGGCCTTGGAAAATGGCAGAGATTTGCATACTTCGAGGTAACTGGCACAATCCTTCAAATAAATTTAAAAGAGGATCAGACTGGTGCAACAGGAAGCGAAGATCGTTGAAGAGCAGCAATCCTCTGTCAGCCCGATTACAACACCCAAAGCTGGTGAGCTTGTTGAGAGATCGGAAGACCGCCCATCACCTGCAGAGACGCATGGTGATGCATGCCAGAGAACTCACAAGAAATGATGACACAAAAAGTCTCTGTCAAGAGGTCGTTCCACGACTGCTGACTGAGCAAGTTTACTCAGACAGCACGCTAAACTGATCCTCTACAGATTTTTATGGATTGAGTTGGTGAGACACCAAACCAGTTCTGCTTGCAACTCATGTTGCAACAAACTGAGATGGTCTTCTTCTGACACGAAGTCATCTACCTCCACTCCTGTTGAGCTGTGAAGCTGCTGAAGTTTTTTACTGTTTCCAGTTTAAGCTCGTCTTCGTCTTCTCCGACTGCTCCGCACTCCAGCAAGATGGTGTTCTTGAAAAGCAGTGGTGAGCGCCCAAAGCATTCAAACTATGTTTGGCCAAGGTGCTAGAGTCTTTGTTCGACCACCGATGGTGATGACACGTCGACAACAAGCTCAGCCTCGTTGCAGCATATGCCGCAACAGACCTGGCAAGTGGCAATGTTGCGACCTGCAAAAACTTTTCCACTGTGACCTTCGGGGAACTCCTTTGGAATGGCACGTGCCCTCCATTGATCACAACCAAGTGATGTATGAGACTGGAAAAAGTACAGCATAAATGTATAAAAAACACCCTGATAGAAATCATGAGGTAGTATCATCCCTTGGCTCGCGATGCCATCGCTCCGAGAAGCGCCAGGCCCAGTCAGGGTTCAGCTGATCTGCTGTTCGGAAGATGGCCTCAGAATTTGGTCCAAAAGGGGTAAGGCGTGATCTGTAGTGTACACCCGAATGATGCAACAGGTTAAAGAGAATGGTGAAACGCTAGCCACCATCCAACATCACAGTCATTACTTCTCCGAAGCCAACGATGACCAAAATAAAGCCCGGGTTGTAAGTTGTGGATTTGACTTCCTACCTGTGCGAATTCTGCTCATCTCGCACAAGTGTAAGTTTGGGGGATGATTGGAAATCTGGGGTGCTGCAATTACATCATACAAATAGTAACCTCCGACCACAACAGGTAGCTGAGTAACTACCGTCCACACTGCGCGATCTCTGTACTTGGTCTGCAAGCTTCGTGCGATACATGACTCCATAGGTCCTACACTTCTCAGTTCTTGGTCTCTTCCTGCAGAGGAAACGATAACACCATCCACCTTCCACGTACACCTCCTCCGTCATGGCAGACAAATGCATCACAAAAGGTACCCGCAAGAACACCAATTGTAATCATCCACTCACCGAAAGCTTTAACTGAAAGCCGATCTATGACCCATCTATGACCGTCAACAAAGTTTGGAAATATCGAGACATCGGACTCACTTCCTCCATGCCATGTCTTCAAACTCATCCTCCAGCATATCTCCGAAACATTTCCATGCTCCTTGGTTCCCATCCTCGGTCACTACATACACAAGCATGAAACCTGAAAGCCATTCCATGATAAACACTGAAGGCGACTACCATGCTTTCACTCCCACACCTCGTGACGAATTCCATTCTAGTGACCCCGAACCTAACAGTCCGAGCGCTTATGCCCACAACCTAGAGTACATCCGATCAATCCTCTAACGAAGAACGACTGCTCGAATGCACGAACGAGAGAAACTCAGGAGAGATGAAAGATTGAATCTGTTTGTAGAGGCGATCGAGATCGGTGCACCCTCGAGATCCTTGCGGCCCGCGTCCCGCCAGCTCTCGCTCGAGCTCCTCCGCCTGAGAGAAAGTTGCTAAGAGATCATCAGATGAATGAGTTTCTGCACACCGCGCTCGGTATATAAAGGATGGAGGAGCCCGAAGGCCTTGGGTGCCTTCGAGTCCAAGCTGTAAACATGACATAACTTTACTTGGAAGTTTCACCTCCAGATCTTTCGCAAGAAAAACTGCTCCTTCCCTGCTGACTCAGTCCGTCCGATTCAGCATCCGACGATCTCGAACGTTCCGATATCTTTTGCCTAGTCAGCAAGGACCGACTCTTCACCTGCTTTGTGCTTGGCAACTGTGAAGTTTCTTGTACACAAGTCCTTATACCGAAGGACTTATCTTTAGCGGCTAACCTACCCTACATAAATTTCGAGACGCGGTGAAGACCTTGCACATCAATTGACGATTAACTACCGAGAAAATTCCCGGACAGCTCTGACCTCTTATCCACGGTGTCACCGATCTCGATGGAAATCCTTTACACTGACACTAACCTATTGATAAAGTTCTCTAATATGAGTACCTTTTCCACACTTGGTAATCTTCACGGGATCTGCGCCATGTGGGTTAGTTCAAGGAGTGCCAAGACACGAAATATGCTGTAGGCATATATCTTGTTCACACATATCCACAATTGATACTCTATGATAAAAATAATATACCAAAAAGGATCAGAAGAACCATCAACTGAGGGAACTACTTGATGGGAATACCCATCATGGAAGAAAACTAGACGGTGACTTGGGGCTAGCCCCGGTAGCATTACAATGGTAAGCAGGGACTTTCTTGTATTGCTTGCGATGCACTGACAGCTAATAAAACCGTGCAAGTCAAAGCATCATTATTTACCACTTCCCATCTATCTAAACATAATCGGAGGCAAACTAAATTGGACCTGTATAGACAACATGTGCTTTTGTACAGAAGTTTTAAAACTTGAATAGTCTCCTCTCCGCATAATTCCGTGCAGTAAATATTAAAGATCGAAGAAAGAAAGCAATGAGTCCGGAGAGTTTTATTTCTTTCCAAACGAGAGGCACATGGAAGTTCCATGTGCCTCTCGTTCAATTGATTTCTGATGGTGCTCCCTCCCTCTCTTGCTAACCTCCTTGGAATCTTTGGTTCACGAACGTTATGCCACGTGTAGTTATTCCTCCTTTTCTTGTGCCGTACAATAGATGCCCAATTGCTTTACACAGGCGCCAGATATTAGTTTATGTGAGGACTGTTGACAGCTATTGACGTGAAAGATCTGGACGGTCAACACGCTTATTACGCTGACACAGTGAAATGTGCACTATCATAGGGTCCATTTCACGGTTCAAGGCGTGACGGCCCCGGCACAAGGACCGAGAAATCCGAAGTCGTGATCTACTGTATACTTGTGAACTCAGCAAAGATAATGAAATACTATGAAAAAGGATAGGAAGACTCATCCTCTCAGCTACATTACAAAATGGAATCCCTCAGTCAAACGGTAATTAGATGAATCCAAAATTTTCACTTTCTCGAACTGCAATTTTAAACTGCAACACTGAGCTAAAGATGAACTATGCATTTAGAATGCATATAGCTCAAATCTCCAATATTTTTTGCGGGATTGTTAATATATGGTTGGTATCATTTACTGCTTTTCATGAAGCAATGGAAAGTTGGGCCAAAAATATCCTATGTAAAGTACTACACAATGTGATATATCATGCTGCACCATAGTAAACTCCCTCTCATATTTCCCCACATGTTGAAGTAGTTAATAAAAAATTCATAACTTTGAATCAAAAGTAGAAAAGATGTTACCTTATCAAAGTTTTTGCTAATAATCTACAAACAAGTGTACTGATTTATAGGCCTCATACATCAAAGATTACTACAAATTGTTTTTTAAATCTTATAGTATGAAATCAAGAGGTAAGAATGTTCAAAATTCATTAATATAACTAAACAATGTTTATCTGTCTACTATCTTAAGGTATCCAAACTATTCAAAATAAAATGTCTAATATTTATCCAAATATATTTAAAAATAAAATTTTTGTAAAAATTTTAAACTTTGCATTTTTATATCAATTTAATTTATAAATGGAAAATGAATTGAAATTGCTCTTTAATTAATAATTAAATATCTTTACTTTTAATATGAGAACCATTGACTCAAATGTAGTTGCAAGCTAACTTAATCAATCAAAAATCATCCAATTACATGTTTCATATGAGAGATACATACTTTTTAATCATAACGAACAATACATCCAAAGTGACATTATGGTAATAATTATATTAAAATTCACATACGCAATAAGCCTTATGAATACATCAAAATTAAACCATAATTATCATTGATAAAGATGAATGTAGATAGATGAAATCTATAACAAAAATCAGAATTACTTAACAAGAGTTAAAATATATCCCAACATGATTTAACTAGAATCAATAAGTCTAAGTTATTATACAACTGTAAACTCAAACATTTTTTATAGCTAATAAAAATTTAAATCATATTCATGACTCTTTAAATTTTTTAACATGAAAATAAAAACAATACTTTCATATAAGGAAAAAAATTCAGATCTAATAGAAAAACTAGACAAATTTCCATACTTATTTAAACGGTTTAACACGTGAAATTATAAAACATTTAAATTGAAAATATTCACCAAGAATTTTATAGGAGATTTTTTTTTTGATGACAACAACTAAATTAAAAATTAACATAAATTAAAATTTTTTTGTAAAGATAGTGATTTTTTAAAAAATTTGCTAAAAATTAAAATTTTAAAATAATTTCGATATAAATAGTGAAATTTACATTGAGTTATTTTAATATTTATATCATATAAAATAAAATTTATCAGCTGATTTATTTGTGTTTAAATCTTCTTGTTATTTTTTGATTTGTTTTTAATATCAATACATGTTATTTTCTGGACCTACTGCTGTTTTTTTATCTATCTTTCTTATTTATATTTTAGTAAAATCAGGTTGGTTCTTTGCACCTAGTTTTGATGTAGCTGCAATTTTTAGATTTAATCTTTATTTTCCAAGTCTTTCATAACTAGACTTTAAACCCATTTCATATGATGGTTGTATTGAGTTTTAGGTGCTGCTCTTTTAGGCTCAATTCAATAGATATTATTTAATAATGAATATATCGAATAAAAAATTAAAAAAATCAATTTTCTTATGT
Source organism: Marchantia polymorpha subsp. ruderalis (assembly GCA_037833965.1). NCBI lineage: Eukaryota > Viridiplantae > Streptophyta > Marchantiopsida > Marchantiales > Marchantiaceae > Marchantia > Marchantia polymorpha. Next base: position 25,974,896 of record AP031356.1, on the reverse strand, counting down.
TGACTACATCCTCAGTTAATCATTAATCCAAAAAATGATTTTGAAAAAAAATATAAGTACTCAAAAAATATTATCTTGTATAACAGGTTTATTTTTTGGATATTTCATATTAATCTAGGAAAAAAATCTGTGATGTGATTCATACACAAGTACTCATTCAATAAATGGTTGACTTGATAATGATTTCTTAATTGGTGGCATCATATTGGTAGCATGAATACTTTTATATTAAATTTTAGTTTTCAATAAACTATGAATAAAAAATGAAGGTCGTATTATGATTATTAAAGGTGCAGAATTTTAACATCTGAAAATTAAAACTAGGTTAGATTTATTCTGCATAAGAAGGATGGATTACATCTAAATGAAATAAAATGATTTAATTTTTCAGCCCTTTGTAACTCATATTACATTAAGATTTATTATCAACTGTACATTTCTGAAAACTTCAAAAAAAGTACAGAGAATACAAAATTTTAATTAAATGTATTAGATTCAACATATTTTTTATGCTAAAATAATTATATCACTTTTTTTTCTGAACATAAATTACTTTTTCCAAAGTATGCAACTTATATATAAGCCAATTTATTACACTTTTTTCACAATGCGCATTGACTTCTTCATAAATATATCATTTGTGTTCATTTGATCTCAAATATATGTCTTTTCGATTGTCCAATCTAGAGATTGATTTTTTTCTGAAGCAAACAACAAACAGACTTATTATGTACAAAAAAAGTAAAAAGAATCTTCCAATCACTGATAATCAATAATCTGAGAAATGAGTTCAAATTTTTTAATAATGGAAGGATTCTGAATTACATTTTTATTTATGACTTTTGACAAAATTATCAGTTGCAACGGTTTATTCAATTCAAACTGAGCTTAAGCATAGTTCAGTCCAAGACTGCATGGTTGATCTGCACATGCATATGTATTTTTTAGTAGAATCATCATGTGCTTTTTTTTATCAACTCATTGTAAATAATATTGTTATTATCAAGATTTGTCATGATTGTAGTAATATTCATGATAAAAACTGTAAATTTGTCAATGTGTTATTACATTTTGATCATATGTAATTTTATCTTCATGCTCATAGATTTAAGGGAATTTGTAAAGTATTTGATTATTAAATTCTAAAGAAGTAACTCAGAAAATAATGAATAACTCTTGAAATTTTTCAATTGCATACAATTATGGATCTAGCATTTTCTACTGAGTCATCTTTTGTATGTCATTCTCAAAGGTTTTTGTCTTAACAATGTACTTCAATTTTTGTTACCACAAGGTATAATCATAGCATCTGTAATCCTTAGCAATGTAAATTCTTGCACCTCAACTAGTTTAAATGACCATTTTTTTGGTATGATCTCCAAGTTATTCTTTATGTCTTTGGTTTGAAATGAAACCTCCATACTTCTTACAGTCCATACATATGAAAAATATAAAACATGACCGAGGACTAATCTCTAATCACACTAAGCAAGCTATTTTAGAGAGATGACATAGCAAAGCTTGATATCACTTGCATAATAATAAGTAATATCAAACTTTGCTATCACTTTGTATTATGCAACTAACGTTGGAAGAGAAATAGTTGAATTGATAAACATATCAAATTTCCACTCACGTGAGTGTATACTGTCTCAACATTACCCGTGACAATTCTAAACTCTTGCTCGTCAAACTCTGTCACCCACACACGTTATAATTAACAGCCTCTTGCATATCGCATCATAAAATATCTTCATGATTAACACGCTCATCAAATCAATCCGCGGATATGGAAGCAATTGATCACTTGAAACATTCTCCTTACATGAAGGTCTGGGTTGTTTCTAAGACTCAAAACTATTCCTACTGAGATATACTCAAACAAAAATCAGGCATATATATTCATCCCGAAATCTGGAACATACTTAAGGCTCTTTACATCTTCTAGTCTCAAATTTTTCCTTGAAGCTTTCACATTAATTCAAATTAACAAAACTTGAGCATTGGCAGATTCTGTTATCTAAACAGATTGATGAACTGTCAAAAGTCTACCAAATCTATGGAATGCGTGTATCAAGTTCGCTTCCTCATGCACATGTTTTGGATCCAACCCTTGAATATGAATAGCGCTTGACGGCTGTACATGACTTGTGACAAGTTTTACATAATCTATAACTGAAGCTACAGCTCCATTAAAAACTACGAAACCATTTGTTGGAAGACCTGGCATGATGTTATGTGAAGTTCACAGTGCAGTTTTCCAATGCAAGAAAAGATCTGGAAATTGTGCTTTAATCACATGGTCAGACTTGAAGCAAATCTCTTGAGCGGCAGCCAACAACGTATCTTTGACACATTCCAGTTCAATACTTGCTAAGTGCAAATAACCATTTTGTCATCGTAACATAATTCAAATCCTAGCAGTAGTAGAGTTCTAACATTGCAATTGTGATAGCTACATCTAGAAAAATAGAACATTCAAAATTATTTACAATTTTGTAAATATTTTCCCAGACATTTGTTTGGGAAAAATTTAATGTACCAAAACTAAATACAATCCATCATCTCATACAACCTAGGAATAATCCTCACTAGTTGATTGTTCATCGACAAGAGAGTATGTTATATTTCAAATAATCGATGGTAGGTGTGGAAATTAAATTTAAATCCTAGAGATAATGATCATCAACCACGTATTGCAATCAATAGATATTGTGTAAAAGAAATTTCATTCTAGTTTAAAGATAATATGTGATCGGAAAGTAGGTATTTAACTGTAGACATGAAGAAAGGGATAGCAAAATACTCTATATCTATGTAACATAGATAATTAATTTCATAATGAATATTTTGTTCTACGTTGTGCATTGTAATTAGTTAAATAAATATATATCGTTCTATAGATAACACTTTCAATCACCGTACACATTTAATGATTCAGAGTCCAAAACATTTTAGCTATATATTCTGGTTTTCTTCAGAGAATACTACCTCCATATTTGTTTTCTTCATTGGGCTTGATGGGTCTTGATTTTTCTACTGGGAATCGTTTGCTCGATGCGGTCCCATGCACGGGTATAGTCGTGAGAGTAAAAGGTGCTGCTCGTGCAAAGCCATGCAGGCCAAGTGTTCTCATGAGCTTGGAGCTCGAAGCTGATCCGCAGGTCGACGTCTGAGCATCGGACAGGTTGCACTGAATCCAATCGAAGCCATCGACCAGTTGTCGTCGCGGACCCGAGACACAATGTTTGCAACTTTGCACCAAATGAGCACTCCGAACCTTTGTCCTCGAAGCGTCTCGCTCGTGTCTCTCCCCAGTCTCACCGTTGTCTTCTGAAGCTCGACTGACCTCCTCCTATTCCGACGTTGGCCGACCAGAAGCAGCAGCAGCAGCCGTTTATGGCTTCATCTCACCAGCCCAAAACCGTATCATGGAACACGCCGACTTTAAGTGAGGACGATCCGATGCCGAGTACACCGGATGCTCATGCTTCTGAGATACCCTCCACAACCGGGCTCTGTGCTCGGGAAGTCACGGCCAATGCAAACAGCCAGGCCGCTAAGAACATTGCAGAAGTCAAGCACACAGTTGACGAGTTGATGGGTTCGCAGAGGGTAAATTTCAGGATCAAGTTCGCCTAGTTTCACCGTCGATTTGTGCAGATTTGTGGAAGTTGATAGCTGTAAGAATTTGTATATAGTTGTGGAGAATTTTTTGCTGGACCATTTGTTTACATCTTGTGATGACAAAGTGCACGTCTGGACATTGTTTGAATTTCGTGTATTCCATAGTATGCTTGATTGCAATCACCGAACGTGTAGCTTCGAGTGGTAATACATTTGTCAGGCTTCAATCCTGTGACTTCTCACACCTGCATGGTCTCAGCAAGCTTTACGAGATCTGCATGCTAAACTTGTCGGCATAATTTCTCAGACCCAATTATGCATGATTGGCGTAGGATGTATGAACTGAGTCAGTATGACAACACTTAAGTAACATGGTTCAACTTTGTGTTGACAGATGGGGTCGAAGGCCGTAGATCCTTCAAAGCCCAGAAGATTCGTAAGCTTGTAACGATCCAAACATGGTATCATAATCTTGAAACTAGTTTCTCCTTTGCTCAAGCTTCATCATCGTCTCCTGCTCAAGTGTTTATTCAGGTAGAGGTCATCTGTGTAAAGACGAAGATCGGCAAGACAACTTTGCTTCACAGAAGATAGTGAATTTTCAACCTATAGTCCACACACGATTGCCACGTACAGCACCAATCAGCTCTTCAAATTTTCATCTGTTCTCCTCGAATTTATCATGAAGTCTTCTGGGAATGATGCGGAGAGCTTCCTTTCCTGGAGGAACTTGGCCCCGTTACTCTGCTTACCGAGTTACTGTCGAGCACTTGCTTTTCTTCAAGGGTCCTTCTCAGAGCTTTTCAAGCTTTCAATGCAACAGTTTTTCTTAAAGCCTCCTTTGTAATGTATATGGTTAGTTCGGCAATTGGACAACGGAATTGAGCTGTCGGTGATGCAGTGGGGTTCATTGTGCTACTGTACCGGTTATGAGACAAATGAACTAATCTGTTCAGCTCGAGAGCAGCTCTTCGTTGCCATGTACTTCCAAGAATGTCCGTTGTAAAGTCTATCATTGTCAAGCAAATAAAATTGTGCAAATTTTCCACGTATACTTTGATTCATTTTATTTAGTCTTGTATCGCTACCTTTCTCATAGTAAGAGAATAGTCAGCTTTACGCAGATTTACGCTTCGGGAAAATGCACATATATCTTCACACAGGCATTGAACGAACATACAAATGATCACAAGCAGATACATTAAGGTGATTTCTTCGACTTCTCGGTGAAGGATTGGACTCTATGTGAAGAACAACATAGGGGAGACAAATTTCTGCATGTTTACAGCTGCAACGTACACGCATATATCGAAGGAGAAATATCAATGAGTTTCGAAGTTACAACGATCTTAGGATGGTTTACAAGTAGAATTACGATTCTCTCAGGATGATGCTCGTCTTGTTTTTAAAGTGAACGATGTCTCTTGGTGGGACAAGCTTTCAACGTTGCAAAGCCTTCTCGAAAGCATTTCGCAAATCGCATGCAGCTTCACCCAAGGTCGTCATAATCTTGACGAAGGAATTAGATGCTTTCGTAAACAAGCTAAGTTCCACCTTGTACGAAAGTCGAAGACGAGATTCGACGGAGCGCTCTGGAAAACGCACGATTTGGGTAATGAAGGTGAGTCAAAGGTCACTAGATTATGCCAATGGCGCCAAGAGACTGGTGGACGATGAATATTGACGAAGGAATCAGACACTTGTTTGACACACCGAGAGAGCCAATCTTTACCTTCCAAGCGAACGCTGCAAGTAACACGCTTGACAGTGTGGTCCTATCATGGTGTTCCATGCACGACTTTTACAGACACGCGTCCACTCCAGTCTTAAGAAGGAGCGGAAAATCAACATCCTTTTCCATCGTTCCAGCAGCGGCACGTACGATCTGGCGGATTCTCCCTCTTTACAAGCAACGACGCGTCCGCCAGCAGCTCAATGTGGTGGCTGCTTGCTTACCTCACTTTGTACACCAGTGTACACATCATACTCTGCATCCCGCATAATAGGAGGACAGGGACCTAACAGCAATAGCCGTCCAGACTATCGAGGACAGGACAATAGAAGCAAAAGATAGGACTGGAAACATCGTTGAAGCAGGTATTGATTGAGCTGAGTTTAACCCGTGCTTCCAAACTTCTCCGTCTGCGCTCAGATTCATCGGTGTGATCGAGGTTTTCTCGGCGGTTGACTGATTCGTTGTCAGTACAGTTGGATCGAATTGTAGCCGACTAATTTTCCTTGTCGACTACGGACTGTAGACTGGAGACAACGTGATGGAAGGCGTAGACAGTTCGAAGAAGACAATCACTGGCAATAGTAGATATACAGGTCTCCTGGTGATTACCTCATGCGTCACTGCATGTACATCTCGCATCTTGGATCAAATGTAACAAAAAATTGATGTCTTTTGCGTAAACCAGTGGCACCCTCCGGATATATAGAAAGGCGATCATGCCCAGAGAGCAATTTTGCAACATGTAACCTTTGGATATGGTAATAGACCAAGCCCGGGGGACCAAAGGCTGGAAAAACACAATACAAGCGAAAACCGCAAACAATCGCATATATGGAGAATTCTATTCGTGCCATGAATATTTGTTAGTGTATTTTCCAACACAGGCATGCGAAATGCAGATATTCCACTCTCAAATTCGTATAAATATCACGTATGCTTATACAAAGATCAAAGACTACAAAGTCCACATTAACTTCTGAAAACACATTCTTTTATGGTGCATGAATATGTTATAACTAGGGCAACCTCACCTAAAAAGCGAATCTTTTGGAAAGTTAATCAAGTTAAAGAGGGTTGGGAAAGGAAGATACTTTTTGCCTGCTTGCATTTTTATCCATTCCATCTTGATGTAAATATGAAACGTAGAAGAAAACTATGATCATTTTACTCGTACAGTATAGATAAAATACGATACCTTTGTACATTTACTTGTGCAAATCCTAACCTTTGCATTCTCTAAATGCAATTGATCACCTCTCATAAACCTCAGAATGGTATAAATGTATAAAATTTGTGGTCTACATCACCTGCATTTAGCCATAAAAGTGATTTTTTATACTGTAGTTCTGCGTATAATTAAGCACAGTTCGTACTACAACCACCGCATCTCCATGTGCAGACTCTGTACAGATATAATTGTAGGCTTGAAGTTTATTCCGAAGACAGGGCTATGTTACTAGGGATTCTTTTGTATGTACTGTACTATATTATAATATGCTGGGGTAACGGTAAGTATCAGTTTGTACAAAACTGGTCTGTAAAGATGGGAGGTACACCTCGCTACGGTTACATTCATCAACAGCAACGCATAACGGCTTTCACGTATATAACTGTAGAGTTCTTGTAAGATATCATCAAATATCGACCACTTTTTCTCATAGTTGAAGAAACAGCCTACATTATGGACATAAATCAGACCTTCAATTAAGATCAAATCTTCAAGAAATATTTGTTACCAGATCACACGATTGGTTTGGAGACCCGTTACAAGTTTTTGGAATATTATGTACCATACTAGCGTAATTGGCGAATTCCAATTGCGGCAATGTTGCTTCAGATCATCACTTGGATTCCAAGTGGTAGAACTGAAGTATCATGACCACCCTAGTATGGCACATGGACAACAATTAATAAAGCAAAGGCCAGATTCTAGCACAACAATCTGAACAATGCAACTCATCTCTCGACTTTAAAAGTATGATGATGCTCACGCGACAAAGTCACAAGCATTTCAATGAATGCCAAGAATGCTTATTGCAACTAGTATTGCTCGAAGACCTACAAAATCTGTGGCGATCATGTAGTTATCATTGATGAATTTCAAATATCTACATGAAATAATGAAGAGTTATTAGTAATTTCTACTAAGAAATCACCAAATTGTATTAGTATAGCTCTTTTGAGTTATGTAATATGTACTTATTAAGAAGATCATGATATACATACTAAAATTGATGATTACATTACTTTGATTTGACCAAAAAATTATCTAATTCTTATAAAATAAGTGTAAATATCTATCAATAAGTTTGAAAAGTATACTACTACCTATCGGAAGATGCAATCGTTGATGTATGAAAGAATATGTATGAGAGTTATTGAAGTTTTGTAGATTTCAATTTTTGGTTGATAGCATATTAATGTATAAGGTTGAATACAATCCAACATATGACAAGAAGAAAATTTTTAAAGCTAGGTTGGTGATTAATGATTCTACAAAAAAATTATGAATTACAACAAATTTTTTTTCACCTAGAGCAAAATTTACAACAATCTAATTTATATGTTCATTTGTTGCAATATTTAATCTAGTTATGCATTAAATTAGATATAAGTAATTTCATTTTTTCTTATGTATCTTTGGAGTGAAAAACCTACAACAGAAAATCAATTGACTTTGACACTAAAGATCAAATGAATTGATTTGTAGATTTTTGAAATTATTATATTGATTGAAACAAGCTTCATATTGACAAAGTAGAAGACAAAGTTTGATAATTTTATGCGAGCACAAATTTTTTTCATGAAATATGTATAATAATATAAAATATATATAAGAATATTAGTTTTTAATTTTTAATTTTTATTGTAATCATCTATGTGAATGTTTATTTTGACAATCAATTTGATATTAAAAGATGCAAACATTGATTAAAATTTGCATTCGACATGAAAATTTGAATTATTTCAAAGAAATTAAAAAATGATGTTGTTGAAAATATAAGAAAAGAAATATCTATGATAATGTAATGATTAGCACATTTTACGTTTGTTTGACTATTTTAACATGAAAATTTGTAAATAAGTTTGCAGCACAATTCTATTTTTCAACACATCAATGTTATGTTTATGTCATTAGGAAGTGATAGATGTCATCAATTCCATGTGAAAAAACAATGATTGTACTCTTGTACTCGATGGTATGCAAAATACTTGATATTACTTTAGTTAGTCAAGAAAGTACATGTTTGATGAAAAAAAAAGAGCACTGAAAAGTTGTGTAATGATTTATGAGATATCTTTTTAGTTCTAAGGATTATGGTTATTTATTTGATGTAGAATTTCAAATTCTTGTTATGTTACATTGATGCTAATTCTTATGTTTAAAATTACAAGAGCAAATTAATACGAGAATGTAACTATATACTTGATGATGGATATATTAGTTGAAAATCTATTTTTCAAAGATGCATACATCATTTCACAATATAATTCTAATATGTAGTGATAGCAAAGCACCATTTCAATTTATTTAGTTAAACATATTTATATCTAAGGTGAAATTTAAAAATGATATTGTCAATATTTATGATAATTGTTAGCATGCTCTAGATGTTGATGCAAATCAACATAATTTTTTAATTTATATTTGTTACAATTTTTTCATAATAAAGTACAATATAATACATTTGAGAATCTTGTTTTTTCTATTTGATTGTTATTCAAATTTACCTCAGATTTTATTGTTGCTTATCATGATTTTAAATCAAAAGTTGAAATTTGACATGCTTGTGTTCAAACAATAACTTTTCACTCATCACTACAATTTATTGACATTTCAATATGATTTGCAAAATCTATCTTTTATTGATGGATAATACTACCATAAGTATTTTTTCTAAATTTGCTTCACAGTTTCTTCTCTACCTATTTGGATTATTTAATAAATTATAATAATAATTTATGATAATTCTTATTTAATTTACTTTCAATAAGATAAATTTTGATATGTATGATCAATTTTTATTATGTGGCAATATGTTTTTTGCACATTGAAATATCTAGGAAAAAATATTTCTTTTGATTAAATTGACATATCATTGGCTACCTTGAAACTTTTAGAATTTTCATTGTCACTAAGTCAAATTTTAAACTTAGTATAATCAATGAAAATTTTATTACTTAATTTAACAAATCAAAAGTAACAATAGTCAAACTTTTTTTTTTTATTAAAATAAGAATTTTGATATATAATAAAATGGAATTGATCATCTCTATTTTTTAGAAGTATTTCAATCATTCATTGAAATATAGATTATGATAGCTAAACTTAATCATAACTAGCTAAACTTAGTCATGATTAAACTAATCATGGTTTGATCAATTCTACAATCAATTCAGTACAAAAAACTAGAGATATCCACAATACAGGATGAAAAGGAAAAGTCAATAGTATTCTAAATGATTTTTTTTCAGGTTTTTCTGATTGTTGTTTAGATTTATGTCAAATTGTCATTATATCAAAGAGCTCACAAATTTTTTTTTTCAAACAAATTAGGGATTTATGTTTCCGTGAAATTAGCTTGCAATGATAAACTACGTATTTCAGTTTTGTGTCTTATCAAATTTTTTCATGATTTGCCAAAACAAATTTGTGTACTTTCTGAAGAAAAATTTATGAGCTGCGGATTAGAAATTCATGTAGAGATTAAAACAAACACTAAGACAAATGATTTCATGAGGTTGTAATGTTACAAATTAGTTATGTATGATACTACTATATATAAAAGATATGATTTGAAAAAATGAGTAGTTTGATATTATGTGTTGATGAGTTGATTTTTGTGGTTAAAAATAGAACTGACGCAGATAAGCTCATAATTCATTTAAAGCTCAAAACTTGAAGAAAGATTTTAAAATAGCATAAAAATAGCTAAAAAATCTTGTAGATGAATTATGGTAGAATGCTACTTGCAAGATTCAACATAGAAAATTGCAAGACTATAAATATTGATTTCAAATTTTGTATGAAACTCTCATCAACTCTCTGTACGATAAATGATGTAGAGAAAGATTTGATGTTCGACAAAATTTACAACAAGTCAAATGGAAGTTTTATAGAAGTTTTTTGTCTTGATATGTACAAACTAGAAGTTACATGTCAAACATCGATGTCCAAATCGGAGTTCACTCCAACGCACAGTCTACTGGGGCCGAGTCCAGCCCTATCCCGTACAGTCCGACTCGGCCCAGTTGGTGTGGGATGTGATGTGACACCTTGTGCTTTACATGTCAAACATACAAACATAAAAAGAATAAATTGTGAAATGTATTATTGGATTTTTCAAGGTGTATGTTGGATTTTGATTTTATCATTGATGAAAAGTTGTACAATATTAAATCACTTATTGATTACGTCGATGATCACAATGGATAAAATTTGGATCCAAAAAAATCTTCAATTATATATGTATTCATATTTAAAAATGTATGCATAAATGAAAAAATGTAGTGCAAAATTTTTGTAATTTAATCCACTATGAAAGTTGAATTTTATGACAATGTAGATACTAAAGAATTTTACATGTAGTAGCGAATGAATTGATGTACAATGTAATAAAACATAATATACTCAAGTTTCAATTTGTTTGATAGAATGATCAATTATTAAGACTGATTGTATATTTAATTTTGTTTTTATCAAAATGATTCAATTAAAGAATGTATCAAAACATCTTGTCACATGGCAAATTTTGGCAGATTATACTTGCAATTATATAATTTTTTTTATATAAAATTTGTTTTTTAAATTTTCTTTTGGATTTATTTCTAATTTATACAAGTATATGTAGATTTTTATGTCAAATGGAGTTCCAAAATTTTCATCAATATAATTATACCAAGACATAAATTAACAAGAAAGATTATTTGTAATAATCTTAGTAAGTTGTTAAATATACCACATTTTTTACTAAACACGCCGCACACCTCTCTTCCCCACCACTCCAACCTCCTCCGTCACCATCCCTCTCCCTCCCCCACAACATCTATCCCCCACACTTGTGGCCTTGGTGCGGCCTACCTATCTTGCCGTCTCGTAAGGACCTGAGGGAGGCAGAAGGGCACCCTAGAGTCCACCACCCGCCCGCAAGCAAGAACCGCACGGACATAGCCCATCGCCTGCTACTCGCGCGCGGGAAAGCGGGTGAATAATCTAGTCGGACAAGCATGTGTACACACAAAGGGTGTGTGGTGTATTTAGTAAAAAGTATGGTGTATTTAACAATTCCCTCAACTTAAGTCTTGATAAACTCTAATTAGTTAAGTAATAGTTAGTTAAACCAATCACTATGGCTATCATATGGAGGCATATGAGAGGTTTAGTGGAATCTCTCAATGATACTATTGAATCAAGAATTTTCAATAAAACTTATTGTTTTTTCATTAACCTAGCTTTGATAATTTGAATTAGGTGTATTTTGTCTTTTGATTCTCTTTGTATGCTTTGTGCCTTGGCTGAATGAATGTATAGTGGATACTTGAGAATCAACAAAATATACCGTCATATCTGATATATCCATCAGACTGTAAGAAAAATCAAATTTTTTGGATGGCGATATTTGTAGTCAACTTGAGTTTGTTGTTTTCAACAAGCATTGGTAGTACAATCCATACTAATACGATAATGGTAGTTTTTTACTCTTTAAATACTCTTCTAGAATCCAGCTTAGTACAAACTCGTCTTTCAGAAAATTTGGAAAGGTTCTTTTGTAAAATTCATGATGTTTGTCCAAATGCGCTGTTACAATTTTGAAAAAAGGTACAAAATTCATCGTGTCTCTAGACTGAAAGCCCTTCTGGGGAACACGGTATTGGGTTGGGTACTCCAAAAACATCTCCATATCTACTTCGTCTAATCCAAAGCCAAGTTCGGTCCGTTCTTGGACATTTGTCAGGCTGAGGCTGAATAGCTCCACTTAACGCTATCTCATCTGTCCCGCTATTCAGGAATTCGTCTTAAATTGATCCTAAATTCTGAAAGTTCGCAATAATAGCAAGTGCATTCCCAAGGTCAAGGCTTTCCCAAATGGCGGCATATAAGCGGACTCTTCTTCATCTTTATTCAGACCAGCTGGGTGTCGTGGAAGTGTTTGTCTAATAGATGGTGCAGTCTACTTACATTCAACAATCGGTGTGTAATGGAACAGGATGAGTAACTCCGACAGTAACTAACTCTACGATAACTGCCAATCTGATTAGAGCTTCTTGTTTATTGGGCATGTCCCTAAACCTAGGTCAGGAAGCTTGTTACAAATACTATCTCATAGAACCAGCAACAATCTTACTACAATGATGCAGATATGAGCGGTACATGCTTGTCCTACATATTTGCTTCAAAATATATCAACATGTCCAGATTAAGTTGAGACCAGGAAAAGATTTTTCAAGTACTCCGAAGACTTATTAAATATCGGAAGGTTTGGAGTACTCTCATAAAGAAGCACTTCGAAATATCCTTGAATTGTTCGTAAACGCAACATACGGCGCACTGGCTTCGCCTTACATTGTGGTTAATAATACAGTTTATTCCAACAAAGAACAGCAAGGATCCAACAGTTGCATAGATAATTGACAAAGCACTCCACACTCACCAGTATTTCAAACGGTTTCGGCCTCACGACTCACACAGCCAAACTTCTCATAATCTCGACCAGTAAGCAGTCTCAATCAACTGTCAAGGACTACAGGAAGTAATCTGAGCTGACCAGATATATTGCAAAGAAGACCAACTTCTTTCCTTGGCTAATAGATTTCAGGATACACGTAGCCAACCCTGTATCAGCTACTTCTAAAAATGGACAAACGGCCGCCTAACCTACAGCCAATTAACTAACAACTAACGGATGGGCTCACGACATGTTTCTGGAGTTTAACACATCAGAAAGCTGAAACTCTACATCTTACGGAAATACTTATGGAATGCAGCGCCCATGAGCAATGAATTCAGATGTTAACAACTGCAGAGGACTCGAAAAAAGTTTCTTATTGCAAAAAGAGAGCTTTTTGCTTGACGAAGGAAGTTCAGGACTAAACTGAACTAGCTTGAATGGTAATGTACAACAGGCAACATGAGGGGCTATAAATGGCAGGAAGAATATTCACTAAATCAGAGCAAGCATTGCTCTGACCTTGGCCCTGATATCGTCAGGCACATCAACAAGCGTGGAAGGTAATTCTCTCGAGGTTGGCTCTGTTCGAGCATCATTCTGTAACGGAATGACCACCTCATGATGTTTCTCTGATCCTGTTTCTCTGTGCGTCCTGTCATCTGCCTTATCTCGACCGCGAGTGGTGTGTTTTCCACTGTGAGGATGGGTACTGTCAATTTCTAACTCTTGCCGGTGTCTTCTACTCCTCTTATGTACGTGTTTCTCATCACCATTATCTTCACCTCCACTGACGTCACGAAGGTGATCGTCCTTTTGCTTTTTCTTCTTTCCGTGACTGTGTCTTCGATCTTTCCTTCGTTCATCTGACCCGTGTCTATGTTGACTTTCTCTTCTCTCATCTGGATCTTCCCTATGTCTACGGTCATTCTGCTTCTCCTCTGAATCATGGTCATATTCGCTCTCCTTCCTCCTCTCATTGCTGTACTCATGTTTTCCGTCAGGCCTCTTATCCTCCGAACCATTTCTACATCTATGCCTACTACTTCTATACTTCCCTTCTACTTCGTGTCCATGTCCATCGTCATGCCGAGAAATCTCTTCAAACTCATATCCACGTCGCGCTTCTCTCTTACTGTCAGCGTCATGACGGTATCTTCTATCCTTCCTGGATTCTTTCAAGTCCTTCCTCTCTTCTCCTGGAACATCCCTATATTCATCCTCACCGGCCTTCCTTTTCGTGTTATACCCACTTTTGTCCCTGGTTTTTCTCTCACCATCGTGATCACGACCCCTATACTTTTCCTCTTGATTCTGATAATGTCTCCGGTCTCTTCTCCTCTCCGTGTCCGAATCGTCCTTGCTTTCTTTTCTTCTATCGTCTCCATCGTGATAAGACTTTCTTTTCCTGTGATGCTTTCTGTACTTCTCGTCAGCTTCTTTTGACCCGACCTTCCTCTCCTTCCCACTTTCATTTGGGTGTTGCATGTCGTCTTCGACATATGCGTAGGGTACAAGAGCGTCGCCAGTCTGTTCCCTAATTCCAAGAGACTCTTCGTCGCATGTATCTCCAGAAACCTTCATGGTTGCCGGAGTGCTTTGAACTTTATCAGAAACACTGTCCTTGGAGTAGACATCCATGCAAAGACCAGCTTGACTGGATTTCTCCACGCTAGGTGAAGCAGATACTCCATGAGATCCAGACTCCTGCCCACTTTGCAATAAACTTGCAGTTCCCTCTCTTATCATCGCGGCGAAAAGTTTTGCCTTCTTCAGCCTCTCTGCCTTGCGCTTTCCCGAGGGCGAAAGTAGTGCATCCGCTGAGTCGCCCTCTTGTCCAGCAGCTAAAGCGGCTGCTTTAGCGACCACTTTACCAACGACCACAGCGTCACCATCAGAACCAGGATTTATTTCCGAAGTCGAACCCGGCACTCCTAATGCTGAGATGTTGTTTTCTTCATCTTTGACCCCTTCGACAACGTGCTCTGACAACTGATGATTGGCCCCTGTTAATGGAAGGGGTCCTCCTGACGATACAGTGTCAACTTTCCCTGCGGCAGAGGATATTTCAGATTTGGACCACCTTGCGCCACCAGTGACCGCTCTTATAGCTGCCATCACGGCATCATCGGAACCAATCTCGGGATGCTCAAGTTTTTCGGGAAGTCTGGGTTCAGATGCTCCAAGCTCACCATCTTCAACAGCTCGAGAAAGACCACGAGTTGCAGCACGCACGGCTGCCATAACAGCGTCGAAACCCATCCCTCCTATCCCATTATGAGAAATTTCGAGATTTTTCTCCTCGGTCTCAGGGTCTACCACGTCTACATTACTAGAGATATCCAGCACGGCAGACTCGTCCCAGAAAGGCACACCCTTCAGAAAATGATCCTTCACTAGTGCATCTTCTACAGAGCCTCCAGTCGCAAAAGACCCGGTAGACTCGTCGGTCGGTGGTCGGCCTTCAGGCGGAGGTTCAGATGATCCATTGGCCTGCACAACCCCAGTTTGTGCTTGAAACTCTTTCTCCAGTTAAACATTTCTTTATCCTCAACTTCGAAAACAGCACACCGAATCAGAATTTGTGAGAATGTTTCCATTCTCACAAAATTGAAGAGACAATGTCGTAGAGAGAGAAACAATAATAAATTATGCATACCCCTGCGAAACTTTGCAGCAGTGCCCTAAGAGCTCATCTCATGTCGTTGCTCGATATCAAAAAATCATCTAATATGAACAGAAGCTAATGATGTACAAAGATATGAAAGACATAATTACATACACAAAATCCATTGACTTCATTAAAGCTTTCCGGAATTTGAAATTGCAAACCTGCTGTGCAGCTTCCAACGAGCGGGAGAAATAAGGATAATACTCGTTCCAAGGTAAAAGAAACTGGAAACGAGCATCCTTCTTATCTCGCTCCCTAACAATCGCTTCGAATTCCTTTCCATTTCGAGAAATAAATTCCACCATCTTATCAATTATCCGACGTTGCTGCAAAGGTGGCTCTTTGTAGGGGGGGAGATCCTCTTCGGGATATCCAGACCCACCATTGCATTTCTCATATTCGACTTCCATGGGATCAAGTGTTTCTGTTCCTGGAGGAAGTGGTTCAGGCAAACCAGGCCCAACTTCCCCTTTTCCAATTTCTCCCTTCTCCTCTCCCGGAATAACAGCAAGATCGTCAGTCTGAATTCCAGGCGCTTCAACAGCCTTGGTTGGATCATTGGAATCTCCCGAGTCCTTTTCTGATACCTCAGCAGGGGATGAGTTTCCATGGCTAACGTGTTCGCTTTCTTCACTTCGGTCCTGAGAAACATCCGCTCCTTTCGAATCAATATCACCTTCTTCAGATTCCCGTTGGTCGCGTACAACTTCCGTAGCTACATCAGCCTCGTCATCTTCAGAATCACCATACGCAGTTCCTAGCAACGACAAACCCCCCTCAGCTTCTTCGCTGAGTACCTCAACTGCAGCTATTGGTTCGGCATTGAGTCCAATCCCCACATGCTGGGGATTATCAACCAAAAAGCGGAAGTACTCATGATGGTGATGGTCTGGCATCAAGAAGCCGAACGTAGGATTCGAGGCCTGCTTTACTCGAAGAACAATCTCCGCCTGCCCACCATGTTCGATCACAAATTTTGCAGTTCCTGCCATTATTTGATGCACCTTCAAAGATGAGGGCTGCATAACAGTTCACACATCAAAATGCCAGTCAGAAGCATTCCAAAAGTGTTGG
The DNA here is from genome assembly GCA_037833965.1 of Marchantia polymorpha subsp. ruderalis. Lineage (NCBI taxonomy): Eukaryota > Viridiplantae > Streptophyta > Marchantiopsida > Marchantiales > Marchantiaceae > Marchantia > Marchantia polymorpha. The sequence goes on along the minus strand of AP031356.1, from coordinate 25,958,122 downwards.
ACACCCTGTCATGAGGCCCAGTTTTTTGGATCTCAGCCCATGGCAGTTTATTGCTCATAAAGGGGTGAGATGTTCGAGGTTATGTGTGAGTCTAGAGAAGGTGTAAAAATTGCCTAAGACACAGGAAGAACCATTCAAGCCAAGTGCCCGTTACATTGCAGGTAACCCAATGACTGGATTGGTAATCTGAGAAGTTGAGCGCCGTCCGTGACTGACAGCACCAGGGAGCCCTGGACCCTCAAGCCCACCTGCACATTGCCACGAACATCAGCTTCAAGCAAGGAGCCCTCAAAAGGGCACCACAAACTGGTCCCATCTTCGGCAGCAAACCTGTAAACCCAAGGAGGCCTCAACTTGTCAAGAACAAACCAACTCCAGCAGTGTTAGTATTTCAGCGGCCGGTAAAGTTCTGATAGATCACAAGACCACATTGAGGAACTCATGCACTGGTTTCACTGAAGAGCGAAGAGATAACAAAACTTACGAGTTTTGACTGCAAGTGCCCTGGAACAACAAATGGCGGTATAAACGCAATGTCTTCAGTACTCCTATCTCCACTTTCTCCTTGAGCCGACTGATCGCCCCCACTGCGGTAATTAAAAGCAACCCTCTGGTACAGACCGCCAGGTTTGTCCACAAATGCATTCTCGTCATCTGCAGTTGTTTGATGCAAATTAAATATAGGAAGCTCCACTTCTCAGTCCCACTGTCTTTACATAGTGGGATGTCTGGGAAAGGCGATCAAATTTCACAACACAAACCTTTCAGGAACTAAAGCACGGGGAGATCTGGGTAAATGAAGGAATAAAGCCTCTTACTGTTGGCCGAAGTAGAAAGAATGAACTCAAAATGAAATATCTGCCTGCACGCTTGAAAAGGCATGAAGGGTGAGGGTGAGCATGACACGTTCTTACAACATGGATAACTGCAACCTCAAATGTCCTTCAAGATAGCCATCAGGCCCTCTCGCAGTCCAAACCAACCAACCTGGACCTGTCCTCCTCTACGAAATCATTATTCGATGAAACTGAATATAACTGGCACCGTTCGTGCCTCTGATGCTGAGTCAGGCACCGCACGTTACGCTAGTCCATTACACGGAGCCCCTTCCTCCATTAGGACTCTTGTTCATCTTCCCCATATTTTCTCGTTTATTGATAGAAAAGGTGATGACAAGTGAAGGTTCCAACACGCAGCCCTAAACTAAACCTCGAAACCGAGACTGTGAGACCCATAGGTTACAGTATGTGACGATAAACTCTTCATCTGCTTTCCAGGAGATGAAGCTTCATATCTTGTATTCACCATGCATTCTGTGTCAAGCCCTCCAAAGGCCCGAGGCATGAAAATTGGGCAAGTCAACTCTTTCATAGGTTAATACTGAGCTTTAATAGGCGGTTCCTAAGAGCTACGTCGCCAAGGGAAATTGAGATAACTGAAGTAGCCAAAGCCACGATAATTCCCTCCACATACCAAGGAATAGGCCATGGCGATATGGGTCCTTCCTAAATTCCCCATCCCTTCAGCACTTAACTCCCTGGCACTATAACGGACCATCTGATGGCAGTGATAGGGATGTGGTAGACTGACAAAAAGGACGCTTTACACCCAGAACTCAATCGTTTACACGACACATGATCTTGATGAGTAACAGAGAACAAGCTGCTTCCAAACGACAGAATATATGTCTAAAAGGAGTCGTGTAGAAGCAAGCTGCCTGGCCAGTGAGGAAACTTTCGTCACCATAAGAGAACCACGCTTGGATATTGTCAGACATACAACAATACACACGCACTAGTTGGTGACATATGAAGTGTGTAGAACAAGAGTATTATCGGTAGTAAATTCAAGAACACAAAGATACACGAAGGGGAAGAATCCGGTGATAAGAATCTCGTACCCTCGGGAACAGGACTAGGATTTTCCAGACCCTCCAGATCCCTGTATCGCTCATAGTCGAGTTCTTCCTTCGACGCATCCAGGCTCGGGGATGCAGGCCGACGACGGCGCCGACTGCCACTTAAATCTTGAAGCAGATGACGGACGTCGTAACGATCAATCAGCAAAGTTTCATCACCGTTCCAAGGAACCTGAGCCGCTGGCGAATTTACGAAAGCGGCCATTGAATCGTCGTCAAATGATCGATAGTGGACACCGACAACAGCAATTTCATTTTCTGGTTCTTCCTTGACTTTCGGCTGCCACTTCTTCCCCCTACGACCCGTCTCTGCTGGTTTCGGAGTCCCATAGAAACTCTCGTGAAAACTTCTCACACCCAACATCTTGGCACCTTGTGCAGCTCGATCAGGCAAGGTGTGGACTCCTACAGTATGATTGGTATGTCCTTCGATATTATGGATCTGATTTGAGCCATGGATTTTCGATTCTCAATTCGGTAACCGAAAATCTTGCTTGCGCCTAGCATACAGCCCCATACGCAGCAATCTGTGAAAAATACAAACCAGATTATCAAGCGTCCTAAGCACGCAGAAGACTTGCCGAGTCATTAATTGACCAAGTTTCTACGTCCGTCTCGGACTCTCTAAAAACCCTAACTCAGCAAACGGGATCGTTCTGTCCAGATGAATTTTATAGAGAGAAAACATCTACAGTTGGATGAAAGTATGGCCACATCACAATTCCCCACACGGTCTGACCCATCCACATGAAGTGCAGGACGATGCATCTGCCGGGAGGAGGCGATAAAATTGCAAAGCCATCTTCACCCAACACGCCAAAGAATTCAAACACAAGCCCCCAAAAAAAAAACCCAAAAAGGATTTGAGTGCAGACGTTTCCGGACATGCGCTTCGAATGTGGCATGGCGATGAGGAAGAAACAAACTAGAGCACGATGATTGCAAGTGCAGGGCTGGGATGCATACCGTAGGGCTGAAGCGAGTGTCCGCAGCGCAGCTGATTCTCGATCAAACGCTCACACGGAGAACAGAATGTCGTGCATATCCAGCCTGACGTCCAAATAACGACGGCGAATCTTCTGCAGCTCCCACCACTGCGACGGTGAGCTGTATCGATTCCCCGCCCGAAACGATTTGACTACCCGTCTGCTACACCTACTCGGTCATATGTCTAGTACCGTACATGCGAACAAAGTGTGATCGGCCACCTTTAGCAGTGAACTTTTGGAGCGCCATTTCTACAAGGCACCAGATTCAATATCATGCATTCCACACGATAGTGAATAAAATAAAATGTTAATAACACATCCATTTCCCCTAATGAAAGAGAAATCACATCTTATTATTTTGTTGAATACATTTCAGAATACGAATACTGTTAAGATTTTTATTGTGAAATAATTGTATTTATATCATAATGGAAAAAATTGATTTTCTTTCAGCTACATAAATTATTTTTTACTATTAATTACTGATTTTTTTAATTCAATTTACAAATTTATGCATAAATCACTTTAATTTGAATATAATACTTATTTCAAGAATTGTAACTGTTTTAATAACTTAAATCCATATAATGTAACATCAAAAATCTTATTTGAATAACTTCATAATGTGTAAATTACAAATCTGCAATATCGGAATACATGATCATAATATAATTTGTTTTTATTTATAGATATTTTTGTGGTTTGAATATATATATATATTTATTTATTTAAAAATAAATTGTTATTTATTAAATGTTTTAGAAAATTTGTGTTTCTTCTTTCACATTTTTAGTTCTTTTTTTAAATTTATACATATTTGAAGCACAAAAAATTCAAACAAAATTTCATCTAAAATTTTCAATTCATAAGAAATTTTCGTTTTAATAAAAAATAAAATAAAAAATCATCGTAGTGGGCATCAGATGATCATTAATCATCATCTTCAATTTTTTTACTCTAAAAACCTAGAGTTGAAACAAGTGTAGGGTTATTAATATTGAGTCATTGATTTTTTCCATGATTGAAGTTGAGCACATTGTATGCAAAAGAGAGTAAAAGCTAGTCATGGAGTTCTATATTCACTCTTAAACCTATGTAAAAAAGCTCATCTTGTGTCTTGGAATCTAAGTAAATTCTTATTTAAGATTTCAGTGTTGCTTGTGATTTTATATGAAATCACAAGCAAGTGCGGGGCCTTGGTCATAAAAAGAGAGGTTGAGAGTCTTTGGAGAGAGTTCAAAAGATATTTCTTGAAGAAAAATTGAGTGTGAGAAATCAAACTTACTATGTCATTCTACTTTCAGAAACATGTTGTCTTTTTGTCGAGGCTGAAGGTCTTTATTTAACTATCATTTACATTGCGCGGGTGAGATCTCTTGATGTTTATTGACTTCCTTACCAAGATCTACGAGACACACGCTCCAAAGGGTGGTTTTTGTGATGAGGTGGCTTGGTACTCAAAGTGGAATGTGGCGGAACAAGATTGGGACATGTAACTTGTCGCACTTTGCAAACCTTTACGGAAGAAAACTCTCAACATTCTTTGGAACAAACCTAGAACCAAATGGAATTTATCTACTTCATGTTAACACAATAATTTTTTATTGTCAACAAGAATATTTACTTGCAGAGATCTCTACTTTTTAATGTCATATTATTATACGGTATAGAATGTGATCTCATAGTCTAAAGACTGAAGAAATACGTTGGTATAATATTGATAGAAGTTCACGATTTTGTAATTTATATGAAGGTAGAAATATTGAGGACGAAGAGGATTTGTTCGTTAAATGTAATAGATGTTAGAGTTGCTCATGAAGTCCTTGTACATAACACATATTCTTTACTACAGTTTGAAACTTTTGATTTAGACTGTTATTTCACGGATGTTATTTGTCAACTTTCTAGGGCTCTAGGCTCTTGCCACGGGTTCTCTCCTGGGTGGCAAGTGGGTCATTTTAGCCTTTTAACCCATCGGGTCCCACTGGCTTGATGTATTACTATTAGCAGTAATTATCTGAAATTGCTTCGTGATCTATGCGCTAGTTTCCATCTCAACGATCCCTGTGTTCTTTGTTTTACCGTTTCAGGGTATTAACTTAAATGACTTGTACACGATCAAAATTCCACGTGAGTGCAATCGGAGAGAAGTTTCACAGTATCTCACAGTGTTGCACACATGTATCAGGTAGCAAACTTAGTATTAAGAAACATCTTCTAAAATTCTTCCCTCCTCCATTGTATACTGCCATTCTATTCGATGTGTGTGCTTATTAGCTGTTCATGCAGCATTGGCGAAATAACATACAGAAGAAACCGGCACCAGTAGATGGACAAGTCAGTATGCATAATGTATCGTCTTCGTGACAGTAGACGGGTGGGCTCTGATCCACGAATTCAAATGACGTGGTTTAGATCTATTTCCTCGGCTTTTGATAATAAGAAATTCACCGAGTAATACTCGGAGAATATACTCCTTTCAATTCGGAAGCCATTCTAACCAGTAGTGGAGAAAACAGAATAGAGGTGGACCTCTATATAGCCAAGTACAAACGTAACAAATTTTACCCGAGTTGAAGATACCGTTCCCTGACACGTACAAGGTAGAGTGGTTTCCCGTGGGTCCGTCTGACAGAGCTATACTGTAGATACAATATTGGGTGTTCTGACTTGACCTACCCCGCTTGTAGATTTACCAAGTATTCAGGAAAATTCACTGCCACGTAGAAGTACGCATTGTACTGAGAGCTCTATTGCTTCATAAGCGTTCGACTAATTTGATCAGTACATTTGAAATAGCTCGCCATCAAGATAAATTCATTGTGTAATAATCTGAAGCTATGTGCGTCTGCATATAACACTCGAACTAACGTTTCTTGTCAGAAGACACCGCGACATATCCAATCTGATAGCCAAACATAGTCGCACCCAGTCTCTGGTGTATAGCATTTAATTCACTCAGCATGATAAACAATGCACCACAATACAGATCTACTTTCACTGACGAATATGGTAATAAGCAAAATTCTACAGGGAGCATAATCAAACTTGCTACTCAGCAAAAACTGCTCTCCCATAAACTCAATGCTGTATGCTGCAACTGTAAATAACTGCAGCTCCAGCTAGCTGTCATCCGTCTCAGCATCGTTCACTTCTTGACACATGCAGCTGAAGTCCATGCCGTTGAGAGTGCAAAGATAACAAATGACGTTACCTCGACAAATCTCAGAGTGGAGGTTAAGTCGGAAATAAACTTAAAACATTCCCAACGTCTACCTCCCCAACTCAAAATCTCATGTACACAATTCCGAGATACATGCTGGTTCTCAAAATGCCAACGGGCTCCTTGTGATCTACTGTTACTCGTTGAAGGTTCCAAAAGGAGCAATGAAAGCACCAGCAAGATGGTCGGTGAAGAATTCCATGAAGCAATTAGGTAGCGCCACGCGTTAAGTAACTCCACGACCAGCTTTCCACGTGTCCTTTTGTGTCAAGGATAAAGAATTTAATGTTGGTGGCCCTCTAGCTGATTTGAAGGCGAGGTCGTCCCCACCTTGAGATCCACTTGAACTGCTAACAGGGGGCTCACTAGGAGCCTCGGACCGCTTGGGGGGAAAAGTAGCTTGTAGATGCCTTAATATGATTTCAAAGCTGGTGAAAGTAATAACTGCAGCTGGTGTGGTCCGCATCAAATTGGTCGCACATCCACGGTAAAACCCAGCCACGCCTTCATCGGCCGCAATCTTCTTGATACAATCTATAACTCCGGTGTACCTAAGCGTCGCCAGCTTTGAATGCCCTTGCTCTTGCAGCCTAGATCTAACAACCTACAGCACACATTCATAGCCGAAACTCTCAACCTTTAAGCAGACGTAACCGAGGAGCAATACATTTGTCGATAATATAGAGGTAGTATAGATAGACAATATAGAGGCCTAGCCGGTACACACTGACTGATAATTCACTCTTAAGAGATAGCGTGATCTTCATGTATCTATATTCGCGTGGGCACATACACGTGTATGCACAAGAGAGCTGAGAAGAAGATGGTAACAGGCTGTTTAAGATATCTTCCATGGTTACATGTACAAGGGTGTCGTCCTTCGACATTCTCTATATGAGACAGACCATGACCTGTAATATGAACTCTCGTGACAAAACTCTAAAAGGGAAACTTACATTCTTTTTCAAACTAGAGTATTTTTCAAAATGTGAAGAGGGCCGCTGGACATACCTCGTGTGGATAGGTCAGAGTTGATGCAATGACTTTCGAGATAGAGGAGGCAATCGCAATATCACCAGAACTCAGCTTGTCAACAGTTGTCCCAGCTACGACACACATCATTCAAAGAAAGGTGAGATTATAAACCTAGAGGACTTACAATTGACACGGGCATCTATGCTAGCATAGACAACGCAAGAACGAGAGAGAAATGAACCAAAAAGCCTAAACGGAAACTTCCTTCGTACTGGGATGAGTTTCAAACTAAATCCCAGTACGATTTAGTTTGAAATCGTACTGGGATTGCCAAATATAAACCTGCACTTGAGTCAAGACTCACCTTTTTCGGCTAAATAGGTTTTCATCGTTTCATACACAGGAAACTGAATGGCGACATGGCTGATTCCTGCCAGGGCTGGCACAAGTCCACTAAAACATAGCACCAAGCCAACACACATAAATAACTTCAGTCAAACACATCTCACTGGACGAGCCTATGTATCGTACAAAGGGTTGATCAAATCACGAACCATTTTTTATTTGACCATGAAAAACAGCCAATGGGGTGATATGCTCATAAAGAGATAATATTCTCACACTTCTAATGGCGAGCACGGAGTGCTGTTCAATTTCAATGTGGCGTGGTGTTGAGCACCATCCCCCAAGAAACCCTTCTCGGGGGCGGGCTCTTATTATCTCGTGCCTTTGGCGGCCATAGGCACGTAGTGAGCATGGAGCGTATTCGGGAAAAGAGAGGTGCACAGCACTAGACCAGAGGGAAGCGCTTTTATATTGAAAAGATTGAGCTCTCGGACCATGGCGGATAGGAAAAATATAGATTTGTTACTAACGTGTTGCGCGGCTCGGTGACAGCACACTCTTGACTCTGTATGTGGATGCTTATTTTCACACGTGAAAACAGTCTACGACAAGCATTATCGCATTCCGTAAACAATTGGCCATAGAATTACTTCTTAGAGAAAGATGTAGCATCTTAACAGGAGTTGATAAGTCTGGATAACACATTCTAAATTAGACACACAAAGATGTGTTCTCGTTTCTGAAGATGGATTTTCCACGTGCCATTTTTATCTCCAATTATAATTATGGCAACTAGATTCAATTCTCTAAAATAATAAACAAATGAAGCAATTGGAGCATATGCCTGAATAGGCACGCTGGAAGTTCGCACCAAACAAGGAGTCACGTGCAATTCTAGACAAACTCACCTATATAGCCCTCTTATGCCTTCCTCTCGAGCGATTCGACGAAGTGCAGAAAATGTGTTCGTGTATGGAATCAATTCTGGCCTGAGGCGCTGGGTCTGCAACAGGTCAAGTGCAACATCCACGAAAGTTTACCACGTAGAATTCAGCATCAAAGGTACTGCTGAATACTTTAATTATTTTAGGCCTAACAGAATTAACAACAACAAACTGCGCTTCCGTACCTGAAGCCGTGTCTTCACAACCCACAGTGGATTTGTTACCAAACTTGTGGCACAACCTGCACCAGCTGCTGCCAATACATTTCTACCAGGTGGCAGTTTCTCATGACCAGAGCCTGAGCACATGAACGTGGAGAAACATTGATTGGATACTTTACGTTTCGAAGCATGACAGTAGCTGTGGTGATGGCTATATGCAGAACGTGAAGAATTGTGATGATCTCCGAAATACACGCCACCAACCCGGAAAAAGTATTGTTGTAACTTATTCGTTAATTCAAAACTTACCATCACCTTGGCGCAGAAGTCTCTTCAGCTGCTCATAAACAGTAAAGTATACCTACAGGAATAACTGACGAAAATTAGTACTTATGCTAAACAAAATAAAGTTAGAAAATGTAATTATCTCACGAAACACATGTAGTTGAAACTCTAAATGTAGCGAACTGAAATAACGAGCCCAAATATAAACCGTAATGTCATGGTTTCCAAATATCGTGCCATTTGTTTGATGCTCTAGAAGGGCACAAACCAAGAAGATCCCACCATCTACATAATTCTACATATAGCTTGCACTTAAGAGGCCCTTGGTGTCAACGAGACCCACCGCCCAATTCGGAAGCAGCGCAAGCACAGTAGGAGATAAGCCTCGGTAAAGACCTCGAACACCTTCTTCTTTAAAGATTTGTCCCAGACTTCCTGCAATAATACCACCTGCATGCTCCAGCAAGTTTTACATAAGGTCGAGTTGATCGAAATGACCAAAAAGAGAAAAAAGAAAGAAACTAACCAAGGTCCGTGAGACTCTGTTCAAGAACAAACAATATCGATTCGTGACAAAAAAAAATCCTAAGCCCTCTAAAAGACACTCGCGACTTCCTGCCTAGACTATTGGCTGTTTCAGACGATACCTTTAAGAGCAACGGGTCCATTTTTTGGAAACCTCGCCACCTGAAGACGAGTTTTGACTACATCCAGAGGGCACACAAAAGTAGCAGCGATAGTTCCTGCATCCAACGGGTTACATGTACACGTTACGAATGTAATTCAGATTGAGCTTTAAAGCTGAAGCAATTAGGGTCGACCAAATTGGACTAAATCGTGAGTGAAATCAGGCCAGCTCACTGCAATTTCCCCAAGTCAGCGTCCCAAACAGAGAAGTTTACTGCAATACTCCTTCTGTTGCATCGAGCTCGAGAAAACTCAATTTCTAAATCAACAGCATTGACGCTCACAACAAGTCAGTTCTCAACTCTGACGGTGACGGTGAAAACTGATGACTTTTCCAAGTTAAAGAATGTTAGATGCTTATTACCTCCGAGTGATAATATATTTTCTTGGCAAAAAACTGTGCGCTAATTTAAAATCAGCACGTACAAGCTTACAGCAATTTGAAGGTTTACAGCAATTTGCTTTGATAAGCTGGATAGACACTTCATCGTGCTGAGACGACTTCGAACTTGCTAATCCTAATCGATCAAGCATCCGTGGCTAATCTTCGTCTGGCACAACACAGGCACCCTGACCCATACGATGCCAACAACAAACAACTATCTCCACATTTTTTTATGGTAGTCCGAAAAGCCGCAAGGTGACAGACCGTGCTAAACAGCAAACGAGTCATCATTTCGGGTCCGTTTCTACCTTTCAGTGACACGGAACACCTCAACCAGTGGCCAACAGGAAACGTGTCCATGGTGGCTTCACTTTCTATGAGGTTGCAAGGAAGGACTCAACATTAAAACTACGTCACGAGATGAGTAAAATTCCCAAGGAATGTACTGGGAGCCAGGAGTGCAGTTTGCCCAACTGCGCACCACGAAACCGGCTGGGGCCACATCAACGAAATACACAATTTGAGTTGTAAACAACGAAGCATCCCAGATGACAGACATCGGCATCTTCGCCTGGAACAAATGACTACCCCCTTTCGGCCGCTGTGTGTACAATTTTTCTTCGTGAAACGGATGACGGCGACAAGCGAACGGCGGTGTACAACTTTGTTTTTCAAAACTCCCCCCCCAGGCCGCACTATAAATTGGCTAGCAGGCCACCAACGATAGGTGCAAACACCATGTCGGATTTTCACAGTTGAGTGCAAAGGCTTTCTCAACTGACCACAGTCTCTGGCATCCCTCCTATATTCCAATTCCTCGAACAAGCAGATTCAGCCATCAGAAACGAGCTAATCGATTCTCCAATTCACAGATCATATTACGCACCTGCACCAGCACCAGCGGCAGCATCGAACAGCTTAGACCGCTGTTCCTCAGGCATCTCTTCGATCCACCTCCTCATGTGCCACTGCACCAATCTATGAACGTCCTCAACCCTAACATGCGTCTGATACCATTGGAGACAGGCAGAGTCCCGCCTAGCCTCCTAGGCCCCGAGTCTCTTAAGCGTCTTCAGATGTCCCACCACAACCAGCACTTCCACAGACATAAAAAGCCCCGCTGCAGCCTTCCGCAAGCGCCAAAAGCCGAATCAGATAATCCACGCTCTTCGGACTTTCCTCCACTAAACCATCAACCATAGCCTAGTCCGTCCACAACCCCTCCGTCATCTTCCGCTCACCACATGCTGAATACAGAATTCCTTCAAAAAGCCGCTACATGCACATAAACAACCACGACATCAACTCGAGAACACCCCTGCCTCGGCTCGAGTCAATGTATCACCTCGCAACAAAAAAGGCAATCACCATCGACACAACGCAAGGCATCCCTCCTCCTCCGACTCACAGCCTCGATTCTGTACAGCCTCTTCTACCTTCCTGGTACGAAAGGCCTTGCCACTGTCTCCAATCCCCAGCGCCGACAGGAGCAGATCTTAGGTGCGCGCACACGCAACGAACAGTCCCTCCCGGCCATCCAGCCAGCAGGTCCAGTCCAGCCAATCCGTCAGTCGCCTTTCCAACATATGTCCTGTCTACGCTACTTACGCGAGCGAGCCGCATGCAGCACCAGGCAAACGGGTGGGCGTTCTACGCAAGCGGGAACAAAGGATGCAGGAGCAGCAGCAGCAGCAGGAGGAGGAGGAGGAGGCAGGCAGGAAGCAAGAGAGCCAGCCCCTCCTCATGGCCCTCATCACCTCTTTCCTCTCATCTTTACTCGCTCCTGTCCTCACGAGCCGGACAGGGGACCAGAGCTTCGTCCCTCCTCCCGTTTCCATTCGTCGAATTCCAGTGGGCCCAATCATCGCTCATCGCCATGTGGTCCCCTTCTCCTTCTCCTTCCCTTCGCCTGCCCCCTCCCCCTCCCCCTCCCGTCCAGGGCCCTCGCCTCTCGCCCTCCCTCCCTCCCTCTCGAGCCTCGATGGGCGCCCGGCGCGGGCCATCGAGACGAGCACGCGAGGTCGGGGAACTCTGGAAGGGAAGGTCCACTGAGCTCACAACCGTCTACCTCGAGCCCGGTCAGTCTTCGGGCGCCGCGACTTCGGCGCATACGCCAAGCGCGTACGCCCGAGTTTCGATACACCTGGAGTCCCAAGATTCCGCCCTTTTCCACGCGAATCTCCCGCAGTTTCTTGGATTCTGCTCCGCGAAACTCGTTACAGTTTCTGGCCTGCAAGGGCCGGCGAATCCAACTTCCCTTTCCACGGGGCCTCCGACTTGTTCTTTGTCTGCTCGATCCACGGTGTTTGATATGGAAGTCACGCCTTTGATCCGCTGGACAATCCGCTCTCCGCCTCCCGTGCAGCTGCGCTCCTCACCGTCCCTTCCGGTTAAAGCCCCCGCTCGCGTCGCTGCTCCCGGTTCCATGCCCCATTTCTGTCACCGAGTTCATTCGGAACGAGCTCCACAACATCAACGAATTCATATCCAACAAATCGTAACGTCGACTGTGAAGGAGCGCACATTTCGTCCGACCGTCATACCAATCCACGCTCGATTTCCTGTGACAATCTGACAATTACGGGAAGTACTTTTTTATGCATCGAATCCAGGGCATCATTATTACGTACTGTCGCCTCGAGTCTGTTCTATGGACCCCGGGCCACACTAATGACCTCCGGACAGCGTCTTGACTGCTACTACTGTACTATGGAATTAAATGTATTGATGTGTTATGTTCGTACTCGCACTAGAAAAGGAGGCGTCTTCTTGTACATGGACGGAGCCCCGCGTCGGATAGTGCTTTATTCGATAAAGAGCCACAGTACCTTCCGTCTCTATCCAGAACTGTGATTTTGGCAAGGAAAGTTGCCTCGGAACGTGGAAACAAGTCCTCTAAACTCAATCGGTGGGTGGGGTCGGTGGGTGGGTCGTAGCGTTCAGCTCTAGGTGCTCCAAGCATTACGTCGGGCCCATGGTATATAAACTCAATTGCCTTCACCGTTTGCGTAAGCCCTGTCCTTGTATTGGACCCCTCGCTGTTGCTTTCTTGGAACCTTCTTATGCGGAGTTAGGACCACATTACTGAACAATTTCTGGAAATAAAAGACCCAAAACATCACACGAAGCATGATCAAAGGTAAGTTACCTTTGATCATGATTGACATGCTCAGGCTTCAACTTGCTGCCTATTCATAGAAAAACTACTATAATGAAGAAGTAATTCGCCACAATCAATATAAACTCCGTTGCCATCACCGTTTGCGTAAGCCCTGTTCTTGTATTGGACTCCTCACGATTGCCTTCTTGGCACTTCTCATGCGTAGTTCTTTTAGGTCGACATTTAAGAATAATTTCTGGAAACAAAAGACCACGCCAAGATCACACTAGGCATGATCAAAGGTAACCCCTTTTCCTCGGTTTATATGCTCAGGGCATGCTTCAATTCAACTCACTGTACATTTCATACGAAGACTACAGTAATAAAGGAATTCGCCAATGTATAGATATGTCTTCAGAGCTGCGGTTCACTCTAGGTGGCTCGGCGTACAATAAAATAACAAGGTAAATGAATAGCAAGCTAGTTGAAGTCTACCCTGAGCAAGTCAATCCTGAACTGAAACTCTTTTCCGTCATTGACATGCTCGGGGAAGGCTTCAACTTGCTGGCTAGTCATAAAAGAACTACGATAATGATGAAGGAATTCGCCGGCATCATATATAAACTCCGTTGCCTCGTTGTCTTCACCTTTTGCGTAAGTCCTGTTCTTGTATTGGACTACTCGCAATTGTTTTCTTGGCACCTTCTCATGCTTAGTTCTTTTAGATCGCCATTTAAGAATAATTTAAATATGCAGTTGAACCTCCCAATAGGGACATATATTGGTACTTAGGTTTTATGTCACTCACAAGAATAAAGCGCGCATACATTGTTGTTAAAATTGTATGTCATTGTTGAGAGGTGCATAATCTAAATTTTAACTCATAATAGTGACATACATTGGTGTTGGGGTTAGATGTCATTATTGGGAGTTATCAATAATATAAAAAAAAGTTCATAGATTTCTTATCTTCCATTGCATCAATCCTAAGAATTTCTATAAATGTGTTTTTTGGTTTCAAAATGGATTTCAATTGTACATTTGTATTGTTAACATGGACATTATAATTACATTCAAATTTAGATTAATATACACAAATCTAAGTGAAACAATTAATGATAATATATGTAGCAAATTATGGGTTTAGGGTTAAATCCTAAATCCTTACTTAAATCCAGAAAGTGTGAATTGTTGAGATATACTATAAATTTATTTATGACACATTTTTTTAATCTCATGACTATATATAAGAATTTTTACTCTCAAATTATATTTGAAATTGTCAATATTGCATAGTAGCATGTCACCTATGGGAATAATGGTGTACCGTTCTTATTAAAAGATTTATAAATTAAAAACTAATGGTTTGGGATTTTATGTCATTAATGAAAGGATGTCATTCATAAAAATTAACTCTGCAAAGAAAAACATCACGCCAGAATCACACGAGGCATGATTAAAGGTGGCCCGTTTTCCTCGATGTACATGCTCTCAGGGCAGGCTTCAACCTACTGGCTAGTAGGTTGAAGCTTGCCCTGAAGGACTTCGCCAAAGGATAGGTATGTTAACCTACCTCAAAAGAGTCGAGCTGCGGTTTTCTGCAGGTGTCCAATACAAGAACAGGGACCATGAATAGCCAGCAAATTCAAGACTGCCCTTAGCATGTCAATCCTGACCCTGGTGATCACAAATGTAACCCCTTTTACTTGATTGCCATGATCAGAGCAACATTGACATGCTCAGGAAGGCTTCAACTCGCTTGTTATTCATAGAAAAACTACGATAATAAAGAAGGACAACGCGATATCATAAACTTCGTTTCCTTCTCCGTTTGCATAAGCCCTGTTCTTGTTTTGGACTCCTCGCGAGTGCTTTCTTGGCACCTTCTTTTAGGTCGACATTTAGGAGTAAGTTCTGGAAACAAAACAACCCGACGTCAAGATCACACGAGGCATGATTAGAGCCACCACCTTTTCCTCGGTTGACATACTCAGGGCAGGCTTCAACTCGCAGGCTATTCATAGGAAAACTACGGTAATGAAGGAATTCGCCAAAGGATAGATATGTCTTCCTACCTCCGAGGAGGCGAGCTGCGGGTCTCTCTAGTTGCTCCGGCTATCGTCCAATGAGCTTGTTCTATGAGATAATACCCTCTTGGGATCTGTTACCTGTCCACATCGGGCCTACTTTACAGAAGGAATAGACAACAGCGAAAGTCATCCCACAGGACTCAGGGTACAAATGGATTGTACCCTAACACTTGCAGTACCTGGGAACATCCGTTTCATCCCAGACTGGACGCGAATTCCGCAGCAGAGCTGTCCGTTGTTCTGTGAGCTTGTGGGACAGTCCTGGACTGGAATGTAAAGCCAAGTCAGAATGCGTGACCCGTGGAGTCGAGGACACAAGTCACATGCCAGACGTCCGCATACAGTACCATGGAATTTGTATTTGAATGCTTAAGAATCTAACACAGGTTGCTACACAGATCATATTCATCGGTTCTGACCACATGTCGACCCAATTATCATCCAAGAACCGGTCAGACTTATCTTTTCTTTCAGCATGAGATCGACGTCTGGTGGCATTTAAATTCGTAAGATATACACAGATCAGATTATGAAAGCAAGCCTCACGATCTCTTAAACATAACCATGCCAGTTCGTATTCCATGTTAGTTCAATGAAATACCAAATTAACTTAAGTATGTAAGTAGACGATAACAAAAGGTATGTGACCTTGGTGGTAAAACCTATCATATTCGTTGTTTTGAACCTGTGACAAATTGTAATCTCCCATGATAGGGTCTTGGCATCGAAGCTTTTGAATTTAAGAATCATTTTGAATCATAATAGTTTTTCCCACAACCGCAAATATTTTCCACTTTTCTTTGTACTATACATTTAGAAAGTTTCAATATGCGTTGAAATTAGTTGGACCTTTCAAGGGCCTGTCCATTAGATATTCAAGAAGAATCCGGAGTTTAAAATATTTTCAGTTCCCTTTATAGAATATGATATATTTCGCTGGAAGTCCAAGCGTTTTGAGGAGAGAATCTCTTTAGAGGGCATAGACTCGCGCAATTCTCTTGCATCATGATCGTTGGCTGAATGAAAATGTTGTGACTCAAGATTCTCTCCTTTCCACCTGATCTTTGGAGACTTTTCATATACATTAGTCTAAATGAGGTTCGCTTAGTAAAGACTTTCTCGCGAGTCGGGCGTGTATCAACGTCAGAACTTCATCATAACTAAGCGAATGTACATATGAATTGCTAAAATTTGAACGAAACAGAGGAAAACAATAAATGTTGGACTATCTCTCTTTGACATGGAAAATTTCAAACTTATTGTTGCTAGACTTAAGACATCCGAGTTTTGAATGTGAAGTTTGGAAAGTTTGGAAACATCAATGATACAAGACTAGCCATTCCAATTACCAAGCTTTTCTTTAAGTTTATTGAAGAAGTTGAAATTTTATTGCTTAAAAATGCTCGAGAACTTATGAAAGGCAAATGGTTGTTTGCGTCTTTAAAAAGACTTCTTCACCCAGCATAAATATGCAGCGGCCTTAAAAAGTTGTGGATGGCCGATATTCTGACCAAAATAACCACTGAACAATTATAAAAGCGACTCTCTTCGGTTTTACGCAAATACATCGATATTATTTTCTTCAGTTTGCGTCAACTTCAGAATTATATAAAGTGATATTTCGCATGTGATTGCTCGAACCTCATGGTTACTGATCGTATCTTTCACACGGGAAAGACACGGTGAGATGAGAGAGTAAAAAGCATGAAGAATGTTCAATTGACAGGTGTATTATTTGTCTGAAAGACATACTTAAAAATATTTTTTATAGTTGATTTACTTAGACTCTTGGGCATGTTCAGACATTAAACATGGTTCCCGATTGTTAATTATGATTCAAATGATCTGAATAAATTACACCTCTTGGCAATACACTTGATCAATTTTAGTTTTAGATACAAATCTTGAAGGTAATTTTGCTTTTCTTTTACTAACTGAGGTACAAAAGCTATGATACAAAGTGCTCGGAAATAGTTGGTGGCTTCTGCATCTACAACTTTTACCGTAGACAAAAAATACCCAGCTTGACCATATCCTCGATCGTTGTACATCATAAAGAGAAGATTTATTTGGCTTTCTTAACTTTGTTAGCATTACGCACTGATACAATAGGGCTTATCGTATGTGACTGATAAATGAGCTACATCTTTAAAAAGACTAATTGAAAAAGCTGAAGCAATCATCTGCATGTATATATTTGGTACTGATAAGAAATCAACATCATCGTGAGCATAGGAGCACGACATACAAATTGCATGTTGACCCGGCATTTAAAAAAAGCCCCTACGATTATCAATTTCGGCATCTATGATGTACAAGAGAATATTAACAAAATCATAAGGATATCAAATGCGCTTTGAATGTGTGCAAATTTCGTTAATTGCCAGGTCAACGAAAGTGGTTTTCTGGGTGTGAAAGCACGAGGGATGCTTCCACCATACTTGCTGCGCGTTACCGGATGTAAAATAAAATTTTTACACTTATACATATAGGTAAACCTATAAAAACCTTACAACTTTTCGTTGGTAATACTGGACAACTCATAATGGACAACCGTTACTTATTGCGTACCTACCAATGATGAGTAACCGGAATCAATGTATCTCCCATATCCACGAAGTGTAATTAGGTAGTGTGATTATGTACAAATTGTAAGTATGCTACTTTGATCCACATAGTGCTAGGAAACTTGACTGTTCCCAACTACAAGCTAAAGATTCATGTACCAAAATGATTATGGTGTTAGGTCTTTAGCATAATTGGCCTATGCAAGGATGCATGTATTGTTTATCCAAGTAGTTTGTACTGCGAGTAATAAAGATGCCTATTGAGCTCATGTGTCAATGCCAGCCTAAACTCGTCCACCGAACACGTACTCAACAACTGCCTTCAGATTCATCCATGTTTTATAGATCGAGGGTTCAAATTACGCGTTGAAGGAATATAAATCATTCACTCGCAGTGCTCCTGTACAAGCTGCAATCCACAAGAATCACAGCCAAAGCAATGTCAAATAACACACTTCAATGTGGGCTTATAATGCATTACCCGTCTGACTTCATTTCTTGAATCTGGGGGTCAGAAAGCAAGCATTGACCTGCCTGAATGGCTCGCGTACCAAAGACACAATCTTTCAACGATCTTATCTGCAGATGATTGGAGTCTCATTTGCTAGTCTACAGTTGTACTATCCAAAGAACACATTTCTTCACAGGGAGAATTATTACTGGGAACTTCTTGGAAGTAACTTCATTCTCATCTCACCGAGATTCTTGAGAGGGTTGACATGTGATATCGGAAACTCAGATGACGCCACTGCACTGTTCTCACCAAGCAAGTGGGATGCACATGCTTGACAAGTGGAAGATACACGCATGTGTATGCAATCACGATCGGAGGAAATCGACGATCCATTCGCAGCACTGTAGTCCGGGAAGTCTTCATTCACGTCCGGTTGTCATTTACTCGTATAAGACTGGAGAACAACGTCGTGGATTACCTCCTTGAGCGTTCATTTGCGGGACATTCGACAAGAGATCGTATTCGTCTTTCTGTTTGTCTTTTCCAAAACGGTGGACCTGTTTTACTATTGTCGCTATTGTTACATTCAGGGATATAGTGTTTTATGATAACGATCTTATCACATCCCCTGGCCTTGAGTATATCCAGTATGCCCCTCGTACAAGGCCTTTATCACAACAACCAGGGTAAAAGATTTCTCCACGTATGGATATGACAAACATCCAATGATGAACAAGTTAAAAAACAAAGTTTCCGTTGATTTCACTAATAGAATCCCTGTGACTACGGTCATTATAAAAGCTCAGCCACTTCCTATACTCATAATGTGGCACTGATATTCAAATTTATTTATTTCATAGTTTTGTTACTTCATTTTTTAAATTAATAAGAGAGGAAGTGAATACAATTTACAAACAAAAAATCTTATTTATATGCATTCAGATAAAATAATGGATTTATCTCTTAAGAACCATTAACGTTGCAAGATAAAAATAGATGAAACTATCAAAGAAGATTACAAGCTGATAATATATGTCAAGTAATCATATCAAAATTACAACTTTGAAACGATTTCAAGTGCAAAAGGTTATCATAGTACTCTACATAGGTGGATGATGAATGCTTCGAATAACGGTTAAATACTATGACGATTATTTATTGCAAAAAATGAGGGTTTTCGGAGTATACTCAACCCAACTCATGGATTGTTCACAATGCAAGTTTAGATAATTCTATTTCCGAAACATTAAGCGGGTTAAAACATGCTTTCACATGTTTCGGAAACATGTAGCGGGTGAAAGCGTAATTAAACCTCTACTGTTGTGAGAGTTCTTATACGTGCTCTAATCAAGTAGAATTGATCATATTTTTTGCTTGACATTTATATACAATGTCCACATGATTATAAGTAGTTTGTCGGAAAATATATTCTCAAAATCAGTTACTTCAACACTCTTTAACTGAATCTATACGAACCTTTGCAATCTTCTCCCTCAATCAAATTTTATGTTGCTCAATAAAGTTCACACGCTTTTATTTTCTTGTTCATTTAGTTAGACACTATGTTGACAGACTATATGACATCACCGAATGACTACACGGCTGCTAGCTTAAAAGTTGAAACGCTGATGAACGAAAGTGTAAGACTACGATTGCTATGAAATGGTGATAAATTAGGAATATAAAGTGGTCCAAATTGATAATAAACAATTGGTACAAAGTGACTTGGAATGGTGTGTATATATACTAGTACAAAATGATCCAAAATGATATTATATATATATATATATACACACAATTGAAACAAAGTGAAGATACAACAACTTATACAAAATTTCAAATTTGAAAAAGCCAATATAATCTCTATATTTAGCCGAAATATCAAAGAAGAAAAAATTATCGAAGTCTTAAAAAAACTAGAACCAAAATAAATGAAAGTGAAAAGCGGTGAGTGTTGAAAATGAGTAGAGAGTTTATTCTTTAGTTTATTATTTATAAAACTTCAATTTTGTATCATTACAATCGTAATTTGACTTACATTCACTAAAATAAATCTAGATATGTATCATTATTTTTATAACAAAAAATACACAGTAACATATCATTAGCCTTTTCAGAAGTTTCTTTGTTACTACATGAAGTTTGAAAGTACTCATTGGAACACTTGAAATTTTGAGTGATTTATGATAAATTTTAAAATGTTTAATATATTTCATTCAATTGTAATGTCAAAATTTCTCTTATTAAAAATTGAATTTCTTATTTCTTATCATTACATAATTTTTTCCTCTACTTGGCAGCATCTGGTTGTTAACATAATTAATTTATGATCATGATTGCTATCATGTGATTGACTCAAAGTGCATACTACTACCATATATGAAGTATTTATATAGGGACAAATAATGTAATTCTCAATTAGGTTTTGTGAAAATAGAAATTTTCTTTTTAGTAGATCAAATGTTATCATCACTCCTTCAATTTGAAAAATTTGTACTATATCATATGCTTCACAGAAATTTTCAAGGTATAAATATGTGTGGAGAAAGACAAAATCATCATACTAGGTAATTTCCTCAGCTTGGTCAATGTTATTGGGGAAAAAAATTCTAGTTCTAGCTTCTTTGGATCCTTGCGCTACCTTCCTTTACATAGTGCTATCTATCTACAACCTAGTCATGACTAAGATTTTCAGAGTAAAGCTTTTAAATTATTTCATAGTACATACATTCATACAACTAAAGATCGTGCATTTCATATCAACAAAGTTATGTTCACAAACAAAAACTATATTGTTAACTTTAAATCCTTAGATGTGTCATAAACTTTATTAATTTTTTTTATATAGTGCTAACTACCTGGTCCAATTAATCACAATCAAGAACTATATTCAACTGAAGCTTGAATTAACTTTTCAACATTACTAGTAAAAAAATCAATTAAAGATTGGATTTCTCTCGAGATTATATTTATTTTTCTTGAAATGAAATAGGTTTATAGATAAAGTTTGTTCATGTACCAAAAGGAACAAGAGATTTGCGCTCCAAGCTATAAACAATCCCTTATGTTGTGAAAACTTCTCCGAGGTTGTTGAGTGACAAATGTTGGAGATTTCTCAATAATTGCATACTTGCAAAACATTTACGCAAGGAATTTACATAGTCTTATGATCACCATACAGAAAAAAACTCAAAACTAATAATACAGAACACTCCTGTGCAGTACTAAGTTACGGAACCGCGTAGTGAGAGAGAGAACAGTCTTATGAGTAGCCAATCAAGCTGCTCAGCTAAGAATTGGGTAAGTCAAAGCCGACACATCTAGCAATTTCTTTTAGGGTGTTTCAAAAGCCGGACTATATTTTTTTGGTGGAATATTCAGCTACTGCACTTTGAACTTTAGCAGAACTTCGTGCACATGACAAAGTGGACGTGTTTTCTCTATTCACAATTTATTCCTTTCGACGAGTTTTTACACTATTTTATTCCAACAAAAGGCTAACCAGACCAGATCGGAGAATGATCTGATTTGATGTACGTTTTCGAATTCTCGAAAGACTGACCATTGTCAATCCAGAACATTGATATCGTTCTGCAGCTGCACCAGAAGCGTTTACTTTCAAGATATTCTTTCGATCTCAAGCCTTTGTGAGCCCCTGACCAAATTTGATATAAAAGCTTTATTCTCTAGGGACTATAAGAATCCTCTGCATATTCTCTACTTTACACTATCCTCATCTTAAAAGGACAATGAGGAAGGGAAGAGAATAAAATATCCACTGTATACCAGGAAATTTAATACTGATGTATATTATATTCATTTGTGTGAAAGTTCATCTAAAAAGTTAGAGAAGGTCAAGAGAAGACTGAAAAAGAAAACGGTCAAATACTGAAGGTGACTTTAAAATTTGAAACATAAACGCAAGAATATGCAGATCGCAATCAAAGCCATAAACTTTTTGGGTACACTGCAAGAGTAGATTTGTAAGCTTAAAATGAAACAAATCAGGTATCACACAGTAATATTGTAATTGCCATGCACAAAATGAGAATGTGAGATGACATGAGGAGGTCTTTTAAATCACACTCATACTAAACCACAATAATATTTAAAGACATCATGCACATCAACAACTGTCGCAACTGGACATTGAATCTTTGTTATCATGGTGTGGAAAAATGAACCTTTCCAGCGTTTAGCAAAGTAATGAAGTCTAATAGCAATCATGGTGTGATATGTATTTTCATATCTATCTAACTAAATGAATCTAACAGCTTGCAAATCCTGCATAACATTTTTGGGTAGAAAATCAACTATTGAAAATTTCAAAAGTAAGACTAATTTTATATAATAATATAATATAAGCAAGAAAACAATTTGATGATTTGGTTCATGATTATTTGATTATATGAATTAGAACGTCAGTTAGTGAACGGGCAGATGGAATGGATATCAAGTCATTCGGAAGAGTTTCTGATTTGCACCAATTAGTTAATAGATATGTTTAGAACAGATTGTGCTTAAAAGGAATTTTCTACCATTTAATAATAGATGTATCATACAAATGTATGAATTTAGATTGCGAAGTTTTCATCACGATTCTTCAATATGTTCAAGATTAGTGTATATCTATACATTTTCTTATTGCATATGCTATTTTAGATGCACTACATTTCAATTTGCTTTAGCCCCTATCAAAGACAGAAAAATAGCTCCGATGGATGGTACTTCTAGAGCCCCTATTATAATCCTGACCAATGATATACACGCAGTAGACATCAGGAATGCAATTCGAGACATTTTGATATATCGTGAGAAGATTTTTTTTCTCCTTTTTGATTGTTTCTCTTTTTGCTCGATACCTTAGTCGATGTAGTTGCATGACATGAATATTCCAAGCGTCTCCTTTTGGACTGCAAACTTTACTTGGACTACAGTATCTAAGTGTCAACTCATGTCAGCATAAAAGGCAATCTCGTGTGAAACTGTAAACCTGTGTTTGATCTGACCAGTTTCCTCTCGTCATTATACCTGCGTCCGTAAGGCAACAACTAAAATCGCTCTTTACTGTTTATTCTCGATATTCAGGAATGACACGTAACTCCACTGAAATGTCGAAGTACTTAAAACGATGTTACTGAAATCTAAGCCTTGGACGAACTTTTCTAAGTATCTGGTATCTATATTGAAGTCTTAGAAGCAACGTATTTCAGTATTTCTCCCTCAGCCCGATGACGACAGGCATCTGAGCTACATACGGCTTAGAGAGCCGAGGTGCATAGGGTTTTCTTAAGCGGCGTCTCAAGCGTGGTGTCCTGCGCTTTTCGTGAGTTCCGTGAGATTTTACATCTATCGGCTATACACTGTAAACTACGAAATTTGATTCAAAATTTGCTATTGTGGGTACAACGCTCTCCATGATGAAGAATATCGACAGTGTTTACTTTCGATAGAGGATCCTTCCAAATTCATGCTCTTTTAATGGACCTCCTTGCCCAGCCCTCTTGACTCGTCTCTGACGTTTGAATGAAGGGTAACAGGCTGTCAAGTGTACAGGTACCGTTCTTTGGGCCCAACAGGATGAATCCAGATTCATTGTTCCACGCAGAGATATTGTGTTATCGATCAATGTCGTTGAACTTGATAACCGGCCAGGTGTTATCAGCGTGTTCCGTACATGGCTTGAGTCAGATGCGATCGAGTGATGCTGCCACCATACCATTCAGTAACCTTGAAGAAAAAGGAATAAAAGGAAAGAAGACATTTCACAAACAACCCACAAACTTTAGAAACATCACCTCAACAGTAACGCAATGAACTCTCATCGAAAGACTATGGGAAGAAAATCTGAAAAGTCTCTTCGAAGTTGTGAATATGATACAAAAAATGAATGCATAATTTTGAAAGGATGCAATCTGAATGTTACTTAAAAACCGAACATTCAGATAACGAACATCTAATTTGGACATAAGAGGCGAGTAGAGGACTTTGGCTATTGACTTTGCTGGGGTGATGCACTAGAACTAGAAACACCATCTACGACAGGGGTGACAGGAGAGGGAGGCCAAGACAGTCTCCTCAATTTTGCGCCATCTATGCCAGTATCTTCTGAAGGAGAAGCCTCAGTTACCGTTCGCCACTCCTCTTCTCGTGGAGGCTGAAGTTGAGATGCAAGCCTCCGAGTTCGACTGATCAAGTCTTCTGAACTTGGTTCCTCCGAGATTACTGTCTCCCGAGTCCATTGAGGGGTTACACACTCTGGTTCGGGTCGGGGATCAGGTCGGGGAGAAGACCAGCCGACCTTCAGTGGAGCCAACGTACTACCGGCCCTCAGTTTACACATCTCTGTGACCGCCTCTCTCATCGCTGATAGAGCTTCGGAGTATCTAGTGCATGACGCCAGGGCTGCAGGTATTGGTCTCAACAACTCCTGCAACAATTTCTTGATCAGTCTAGGTATCCAAATCTTCATTACCGGTTACATAAAACTTTAGAGAGAAATATGACGGGTACGATTTCTCTAAAAAGAGTGCTGCACATATTTATGGAAGACTTAGGTTACTTTTCGGCATTCCACAAGCAACGACAAATTGCGAGCGTGTCCCGCATCGACAACCTTATATAAGTGTGCCATACGATAAACATAAAATCCAGTAGGAAGGCTGTGCAGTCCTCAGAGAAACTGTATGTGTGAAGCTCAAAACTTGATGGACCTATCCTGGAACTAATAAAGTGAACAAGAACAGACAAGAAATGATAATGCTGGGCAACACAACCATCACAAGTTAGGAAAGGCAGAAAGTATGTACCCCCCAAACAGCAGGTGGATCTTTGAAATTGCTACTCCATTGGAGATCTCCCATGGCAGCAGATAAAGCTCCATAGTCACCAGCTGCCTTAATCAACAGCTCTGAAAACTGTTTCTGATGTTCACAAAACGGGAATGTCATCAGAACAAAAAACAGCACGCTTCTCCAGTTCAGAAAACAATTTCGGAAAAACTTTCCTGATTACAGCGAAGCTATCGCGCAGTCTGACGGGTGCGAATGTACCTGATATTCTGTCTCAACGGGAATGCAATCAAGGGAGTATGGCTGCTGTAAGCGGGCGATAATTCGGTCCTGTACAATGATGGCAGAATGCATTACAACAACATATTAGTTACAAAGCTCCCAGCGGGGTAACATGCTCTAGACACACGATGAAGGCAGTATGCTCGTCTCCGAGGACGCACATTTAATCGCTTTATGTACTCAAGGACGCAAGATATATGCAGGAATGATGCTGATTCACTTGGGAACTGAATCTAATTTGGGGATAACAATGTCCTTAGGTCTGCAAATCTCAAATCAGTACATCACGATACCTTATTTTGGATCACATCTTTTAACGTTGCTGTCGTTTTCGCTAACGCTTGCATTTTCTTCTCGATCTCACCCACATGGGTCAAATGTGCCACTCGCTCATCCTCCTGCCACCATCGATGAAGTACCCGTTCATGTATTGAACATCTACAAACATAAAAGTGGTTTAAGGTGAAATTGTACTACCTATCGGTTGCATGTCTGCTTGCAAGTGGGAGTGCTCTAACAATGCAACCTGTTTGTGGGGTGATGGTTAATGTCATAAGTCGTATTGCAAGACCAGCTTTTTCAGGACACTTTCGATATCTTCCGGATCAAAACGTTCAGGGAACGGGTTGTAACTTTGCTACTTTTAATCAAGATGGTATTCACCTGCCGGCCTTGCAATTCGACTTGCAGATTGACTAAGTTCCGCTGGATTGTAGTCAGCTCTCGCAACACTCTGACCAGTGCATCTGCGCTGCCTGGTCCCATTGCAATCGGCGAGCCATTTTGAGCACCATCGTCCTGCACTGGCTGTCACCTTCATAGTGATATTAGATCAGCACTTCCCGACCTCTAGTCCATGAAAAAAACCCCACTCATCACAGAAAGGCATGGAGAGCTTAAGATTCAAGCTGTGCACCGAAACCCAAAATAGGCTGTAGACATCCACTGATGAGGCAACTATACATCAGTAGATCCGATTAAGCTCTTGTGTTAAAGCGTCCCCTATATCCGAATCTCCGCTACGTATACCAACATCACTGACATAGATTGAGAAGTACGCGCCAATTCCGCTAAAAATTCCACCCAACATCCGAAAGCGAAAACAGGACGCACCGGCGTGCACAGGCCGAGATCGGCAGCCAGACTGAGGGCATCCGACATACCCCCGAGGCGTCGAGCAGGATTCCTTTTGCTGCCCCATGATGCAGCATCCGCCATCGCCATTCAACCCGATCGGTCAAAACAGCGAGATCAACTTCCCGTCACGATCGCTATGCTTCACGCCTTCGCCTTTCGCTTCACCGAGCTTTTCTTCCTTCCACAGCCCTTACACAGAAGCAACCTCACGACGAAATGGGCCAAATTTGCCGAACTCAGTTTCCTGGTCCCTAGGGTTGCGCGTGCGCCCGCACGTTACTCCCTGTTCGGACGACGAAATCATCACCGCCCTCTCTTTCCCTCTACTTCCGAAGATTCAAATTGATTCCAATCTTTCCACATGGGACGCCACGTGTTCCAGCAGGGAGATGCGCTGCGTTTGGCATGACAGAGCGCAGTTTGTACCGTCGCATTTCCCGGTGCTCGATAAACTTCTTAGTTCTTTTTCCCAGCAAACTCGAGAGCATGTAAAGACCGTGAACAGGTTGGCTCCTTTTGGCAGTTGGAATTTCCCAAGTATTTCTTCACTTGATAAACAATAGATGCTGCGTGGATCAAGCTAACAGCTCTTGGCCATGTTTCTTTGTACAGAAATTCTCCTTGTTTTATTTCACACTCATGTATTATCCTTGTATGATTACTACCTGGGGTGCATCTACAATGCAGCCACAGGTCTGAAGTCTAACGACAGATTTGAAAATGAGCAAAAAATGGAATGTGGGTAATGAGGATAAAGAGATTAAGAGAGATAAAAAAATGTTGAAATATTTCCAGAAGCAGAGATGTGGAATTATGCGATCCTCTGACTAGGTATGCAAGTGAAATGAAACAGGTGCAAGTATTAGTTTTTGAGGTGAGAGTAAGGTGGAATATCTCCTTGATTTCTTAATTTGCAGTTTCTCGGAAGAAAGTTTAACCGGTTTAGCCTTTGTGGTAGAATAAGATAGTAGAAAATGATCAAAGAAAATACAAAAATGTTTTTTCCCTGAAATAATGTTTTTACAGCAGTAGATATGATAACCAAGGTAATCATATTGGTTTGAAATCAAGTTAATCATATTTGATATTGATGAAGAAATCCATAAAACCATAGTTATTGGAAGTGATAATTGAGATCCAAATTTTGAATAAAAATAGCCACAAAGTTTTGAAAAAATTTGTGGTCATGTTTTCATATGTGGGAGCATGAAATTGAAATCGTTGACAAAAATGTACAAACAATATAATCACATGATTGCTAGATTGTAAAATATGTAACTATTACAATTAACTATCATGTTTTTGTGTTTTGTGAAAGATTAACATGTCACATTCATTGAACAAATACAAACATCATAATAATTGTTTTTCATAAATTTTTTTAAAATACCCCTAATTTTAAATGTATATTTAAACAGATCAAAATTTTTAATATACGTGCATCAGTTTTATAGAAAATTACATAATTAAATGACAAATTTCTTCATAATTACATTTGAAAATGTACGATTATGAATTATTATTCATGCTTATGCTGCTTTAAAATAAAATTATTTCTGTTTATCAATAAATATTATATTATTTTAGTATACATATGATATAATTATTATTTCTATTTTATCTAAAAATTATGAATGATAAAAATGAAAATAATCCATTTCATGTTTATTGATGATTATTGTAGTTAATTTTTGATACAAAGTTGATAAAAAATATAGAAAAAAATTCAAAATTTAATTTTTTTGGTGATAAACCGTTAACATCAATTTGATATTGAAAAATTGATAAAAAAAATTTAACTTAAATTTTAAATATTCAACGATTTAATCAAGTACTAAACAACTCAATACATTTTCAGATGATCAAGTTGAAGTAATTTTGGCCAAATCATTTGAAGTTTATTTGCTTGGTAATTGCTATCTTATCACAATATTTTGCCATAAATTTGAATCATGTTATATTAAGGGTGTTGATGATGATTGTTTTAATATTATCTCATAATATACTTGTTACAATTGTCTATACAATTAACATTGTATGATGTGGTGATAAGTATATATATTTCAGTGATGAAGATGTTTTGTAAACTTGTGAGACATAAAATGTTGGATTGAAATTGATGAGAGTGAAATTGTTATAGATTTGAGCAATAATCATGATGCACACTCGATGAACTGATTTGATTCAAGATTTGTACGATTGACTTTAAGTATTTTGCTTTAAAAAGTAATCGAATAATTATCTAAAATAGTCGGCAAAGTGTCACTTGCAGTTTCGCTGTTTCGAATGTTTTGAATTGGAAATAATAACATTATGTAGGTAAATTCTACGTGACCTTTGATGGTATCGTAAAGTAGGCCACACAAAGATAGAGTCCTGACCTAGTCTATCTCGTGATATTCGAACTCCTGTAAATACTTGCCTACGAAGCAAATGATAAAAATGCGGCAGAGAATGTATCACGTGAAGTAATTGCAAGTGTGTTGCCCAAAGCATCCCCTTGAGATCACGCTTGAGGTCAACGTGATATTTCTGACGAGTTGTTAGCTTGTGAGAGGCATGCAGTCACTCACGCCGGGTTGTCTTCAAGACTGTTCCATTCCCATGCGCTGGTTCTTGATTTGGTCTTCCTCCCTGCCTCTTGGTGTGTTCTGTCAGATGTACGTGCCCTGTCAGAAGACAATTTCCAGCTCGGTTGGCGTTCTGTGTTCTTGAGAGATCCCGCAAGGGACCAGGACCTCTCGAACGGCAGGTCGTGCGATGTTGTAGCAAATGAATCTCAACCAGCGAAAAGAATTTCCACCCTTTAAAATGTGTTCACAATCGCAATTCCACTCAATAAGAAATCCGTCATCAAGAATGAAGCACACGTCACTGCTGTTTAGAATATGCATCTGAGAATCTGATTGACTTTGTTGTGGTTTATGATGTAAAGTACTACTACCCTGGACGCTGTAGTCTGGCCCACTCAATATGTTCTCATCGCCGAAACAGTGCTCAGAAACAGATGTTCAACTTGACTTCTTGTTCAAACTCCTCGGCATCGTCATGATGTGCAAGAACTCTTCTAGCAGACAAGTTGTTGACAACGGAAACTTTCTGATCAGATTTTTTTTTTCGTATTCTTCAGTTTCAAAATCGTTCAATATTACCGTCGAATTCTAGCGACGCTGTAAGGTACCGACCAAGCATTTAAATTATTATGATCAGGCTCTCATGGCTGAGTAACTTACGCTGAGAACGGACTATACTATGAGACCGTTTCCTTAAACTTCAAGAATGTTTCCGTCTCGCTTGTCAACAGCGACTGGTTTTAAAAATACATATACAATCCCAATCTGATCTGAACGTCCTCGAGATCGGTACATAACTCGAGTTTTCGAGGTGAATCAGATCAGGGCAAGATCTAGATGAGATGAGAAAATTCATCTCATCCAGAGCAAGTACTGAACGCAAATGGGTATAATTGTAGTCGAGATTCTAAGCTCGGCTGTCGCTCGGTGCGTTCAAGGCTAGCAGGAAAAGTTGTTGACCCATTTCCGCTCAGCTACCGAAACCTACATGAGATGCAGTGGCCTGGGCTCATGAAGTGGGACATCTCCAAGAAAGTTGAGAGATGATGCGTGAACAACAGGATACGAAGTACACGACACAGGCGTTCAATCTTAATCGGGACGAACAATTTCCAGTCTACCAACATGAGTATCGTACTATTGTCGGCTCTCTTCCCTATAGCTGTGATGGTCGAGCTCGGATCGTTGGCAGCGCTGATTGTATTGTGCCTCGTAGAGTATAAAGTCATTCTAGTTCATAGAAGGGAAGCACGAGCTGACAGTCGAATGTCAGAAATTAGGATAGACTTAATAATTCCCGAGCAGCATGACAGGTCTATGCCTTCAACGGAAATCCAGCCTCCTCCGGCAACCGCATCTGCTCAGGAAGAAGCGTCAAGCGTCAGATCAGAAAAAAAAGATCCGTCCAAGTTGTCGTGAATGCCTGACCGCTGTACGAGATTCACGACATTCTTGAAAGCTGTAGAGGCCTGCCTCTGCTGAGAACATGTAAGTGGGAGCCAGCGTTGAATTCAGGAGAAAGACAGCAAAAAACTGAACTTGTCACTGAAGTTTTTTATCAGTATATGTACTTTGAAGTCACCTGATCACAACATATTCTACGAAATTGATTCAGAGTTTTCTCATGAAAGTTACCTTGATTGCTCCAGATCGAGTTTCTTCAAACCTCCGAAGTTATGTCATCACGTGTTGTACATCAAAAATTGTTCGTCTTGATCTCCTGACTGCATTCCTGCAGAATGAAGTCCTTGAATGTGAGTCATCGTGTGTTATTCAATTAGGAAGTCAGTTACTCCACTGAGAATTTTATGTACACAATTATTCCCGAACCTACCGGATTCCAAGAACTTCATTCTTATAGATACGCAAAAGAAAATCAACACTGCGGCCAAGTCACAACGCCGTGAAAGTTTGTGTAACATGACGTCTCTGTCTTTTGGAATTCATCTCCAGCTCTAGTGCAAGTGAATGTGATATTCAAGGGATGTCAACGAGGGGTTTGATGATCACACAGATGCCGATTTCGTCGTTGCTTCAAGCAGGAAGTCCGATCGTTGAAAGAATTGACTGTGAAACCAAACGTTTCTTCTTGAGATACAATGAATCAAGTGGTCCCGACCATTTCTTACCCTAGAGTTGTACCGAAGCATGAGCTCGTAGATCTGCTGTCAAGGTCTTCTCGTTTTCTAGCTTTTTGCTGAAGTACCTAATACAATACACAACAGCTATCATGATGACGATTAGCGCTGCCATGACCAAAGCGTTGAGAACACGGAACGTGTCCATGTTACTCTTCTACTTCCCTCTTACAAAATCGTCACTTCTGTTCAGAAAGCATTGCAGTTGCTCAGCTAAGGCAAAAGCTCTCAGTTAAGGCTCAGGACTGAATGTGTATAGCCATGACGGCGCATTTGCACAAGCATCTTATGGTGTGACGTGCTGCAGAGACCGAGTTCAGAGACAACATGAACTGTTTTTTCAGTGACTTCATGATTAGGCTTTTCCAAATAATGTGAACTGTATAAAAGGTTCAGGGTACACTCTTCAATGCATATTACATGAACATTATGGAACTGAAAGGTTCCTGACACACCTAGACTCTCCTTTTGACTTCTTGCTGTCACTTCTGTATCGACAGGCTCCAATCCTACAGCTTATGTATAACTAGATAGATGTTACATAAATATTGAAGTATATCATAGTGCTTCAGGAAGACTTATTGATGTACTGAAAATACCAGAGTAGCGTTACTGTTATTGGAAATATACAAGACATCCAATCGTTTCATTGTTAAGTTTGGATTGTCCCGCTGCTGTCCTTGACCGTTGATTAGACAACCTGAAGCTGCAACTGTTTAGCTGCGCTACACGAATGAGAGTATGTTTTCCATGATCTGCAGTATGTTCAAGGAGAAGATCTGTTGCAAAGCCTTCTGTCTTCGACTCTAAGGACTTGGTACGTGCATTTGAGGTACAGAAAAAATATTGATAATTTCGAATCTTGATGTTCGTTTCCACCACACCATAATCAAGATTTCCTTGGTCATGGGACCAAGGAAATCTTTCTATCCTCGTCTTCCATCCACGTGTTGTCAGTTAGTAGAAACTCAACTGTCAGAGATATGTTATTTCAGCCCGTACCAGAATCCTTGCCATACCGTCAACCTCTGCATGCTAGTTCATACCTGGTGGAGATCATCCAGGCTGGACAACACGAAACTAAGTGTGTAGCGAATTGAGACCAGAAAAGAATGAACAGTTGCTCATGGTTCATATTATAAATCCATATATCCATATGCCCCCGAGTTTAGAGAGATCTTCAGGAGCTTTATCACAGTCCTACCTTAAAGCTGAAAGTACTGACCTCCATCGTTAGCCGAGAAGCTATGGAAGCTGTACGCTGATCATCAACGTTTAGCTTCCATCGCAGAAACTGGAGACAACGGCCTGAACTGGCTCGTCAGACCGTTGAGCAGCAGAGGTACGAGACAACAGGGCGGAGTGTTCATAAAATGTGGTCTCAATAGATCTCTCAAGGCTGTTGACGGATATTCGTCCTTTTGACCAAATTCTGCTTGGCAAGAGTCGAGACCCAAGATCCCGAATCAGCTTGCTGTGGACGAATAGAGCAAAGGATCCACGGCATGGATGTACAAGATTTTAGAAACTGAACTTACTTACTGGAGAAAAGATTGCGTTTCATCGAATTACATGTGGGCTGGTGCCCTCTTTACAGCCGTGGATCATGTTCTCTAAACAATGTTAGCATTAAACTGAAGAGATTGATATCCATACCACAGTTTGTCCATATTTGTAGATCACTCTAAATTTTAACCTCAACAATATTAGTTATTTAGATATCCATAACACTTCTGTATATTTGCTTTACTTGCTGTCCACGAACGTGACAATCGGTTACTCTTAAAATTAGTAACAATTGGTGTTGAAACTAGTCAACAACTCTCAGATGTAAAACGTCTGAAGCATTTAGAGAACCTTCTTTTAAAGAGTAAACATTCTCTATCCCTCTTTTTCTAGTTATGTTTAAATAAAGGACAAGAAAAGAAAGAACAAATATATGCCTCAGTACAGCGCAATCGTCTCGATTCTCTCGAATTCTTTTCAATTGTGGATTGTATTTCCAACATCTGTACCATGTCAATAACAGACTACCAATATAAATTAAGTAGTACCATGAATATGCACATACAAGTTTGGATAGATGGTGCTCCTTCCATATTCTAAATGGACCGTGTATCATTTGAGATTTCCATGCCCGAGATATTTGATGTAGGGACTTGAAATACACTTGGCAAGGACTTCAGAAGAGATAATTCTTGTTTACAGCGAATCGCCTCTAGAAGATAGTAGTCTTTAGAGATCGACATGTAGTATTGAAGAATATCAAGATTGTAGGTATCCAAGAATCAAATAAGTTCCTGCTGGCACGATTTGCATGGAACAATCTGGTCGACTGCAAGTCTCCTGGTGCTCTAAGTTGTGATCTTTGTCTCTTGGGATTTCCGAAGAAAATTGAAGTCGATGATTCTTCTTCGAATAATTGCGAGTTCTTTGTTGTCTTTCACAATCTTTGTTTCTAGGAATTTACATCGTCTCTGCATGGTGTACCGAAACGGATTTCGACGTCGAATCGCCAACTTAATAACTCAATAATGTTGACCCAAGTTTGCACTCTCAGTTCATTCATGTAAGAACATGAAAGTACGGTTAAAATCCTGCGTTTTTATCATAACGCAGTATTCATAAAGTCGCCAATCTAGGCCAGGCATGTAATTTATTTCATTCGGCCGTAACAATCAGAAGATGCCTTTCTTCCTCTCATTAACTGGTCCGTGGACCTTGATTCTGTTGATTATTTCTACATTCACGTCTAGCGTCAGAAGTCTCAGATCGTGTCTTCTCATCTTCCCAATCCAACATTTTCTCTTCTGTCACGGCAGCTATTGCAGCTATTGCATCTATGTATACATTGTATAGTTCAGTCATGAACGTATGTTGAGAGTTTACTGAAGATGCTTATGACTGTGTTCGAAATCAAGGTTCGAATGAGAGTCTGCCGTAAAGTGCTATTCGAGTTCTCCTTGGCCGTCGCATGTGACTGTTGAAATCCGAAATGCATGCACATGTGAACGTTGTTGCAGCTCATTTGATTTGATCGTACCTGACATCTTGTAAACCATAACAAAGGTATTGGACATGAAATCCGAGCAGGTTTCTGCATCGGCTGTATAAAAGCAAGCCTGTCATGGTGTTGTAGTAAATCTACGAATCAGTGAATGAACTAGCAATCTTGGTTTGCATCGAGCTCGTGATCTCATTCCAAAGACCTTGCGTCCCTTCGTAAGCTTCTCTTTTGGCAGTTCTTTGAGTGCACAGTTGGGAGCCATCCTCTTCTTATCTACCTGTAATGCTGCCGGGCTCCTTCTGGCCTTGAGTTGAGATACTCATTGATTCACTCTTCGATCGAGGCTCCGTTTTGCTTGTCCTTATTATGTCGCTATCACCAAGATGGTCACAAAGTTACAGAGCTAGACGTAGCACATTCACGTCCACAGCGTGTGAGAGGCAAAGACCTCTGAAGGTCCCTGAACCACCATCACCTCCTGCAGCGAGCCTTGGAGCTGTTGTCTAATCCTCTGAGGATTCGCTTTTTCAAACTCTCAAGCAGATTCACAAACTGGCTATCTGAGGACAGCCGTATGTAATCCGCTTTAGTGTGCTTGAGGTATTTGTGCTCTCATCATGCCTTCTTTACCATACCAACCATCTGAGATCACAAAGATTGCTCCTCATCTTCGTCACTGCCGTCCTGATTTTGGATAGAATAAAATCGTAAACAAGTCGAACATGTCACCGACTAACCGTAACAGACAATTTTTTTGAGTCTTTGGGTGTCCACTGAAGTCTCAAGGATGTCGAATGTATCTGCTTTAGTATCATGCTTATAACAATCGAATTCTTCGCAAAAGCTTAACATATGCTTGAATTTTCCACAATTGCATAAATCCCCGGGGTAGTGTAGGAAACTACAAACTTCTCCTTTTTCTCAAAGTCTGCAGATCTCGCAAATGCTGTTGAATTTGTGTCTCCTTTTCTTTACTTCAAGTAGGAAAGCCAGCGAAAGCTCAAGGAACGGTTCGTGTCCTTTGTCGAAACCGCATTCTGACTTGGAAAGTAGTGAATTTCGGAGTTTTCTGGTGACCAGCCTCACCTTGCTCAGCATTGAACGATTGTGGTCTTCGTTTAGCCACATTTTAGATAAGGAAATTTGTGGCTCTGGGCTTCCAAGCCTATTCATATAGCCCTATTCAACTTTTTTCAGATTTCTTTCTTGAAAGAAGAATTAAAGCTACTTGCACTCGACTACTGCAGTTTCCAAGTCCGATAGTTTTAATAACTGCTTGAATAGGATTTCGATTGCATTTGTGCGGGTGTAGATATGGATATGTCCCGAAATTAAACCAAACATTCAGTGAGATCTGGGACACCGGAAGCTCGAGAGAAAGTAAAAGGGAATTTTGAAAAAGCTCTTCGGAATCTTCTGAAGGTGATACATTGAAACGAACGACTGATACGTGCGTCTAAATCGATGCTTTCCAAGCTGGAGTATAGATTCTCTCATTACAGCAGCTACCATAATTTTTAAGTTTTGGATCTGCATCAGTGAGTGAAAACAGTGATCCGTGTCGTAGACCTCATCAGATAATGGATAATGAGTTCAAAGCAGTAGCCAGCACTTTAGTGCTAATGTTCACATAATCTGATGAGAACTCTTAGATAGTATTTTCTGATTCAACTTTCATAACTCGCCTTCATTCATAACGGTATTTCTTCAAGTGGATGATATGAAGAGAGTGATGTCTCTGGATAATTTTCTACGAAGAATTCTGATGAAAACTGACATTCAGCCGGGGAATTGCTACAAAGAACAAAATTGATAATTGAAAACTTGAAGTCCCCAAAGGGAAAAGTAAAGTCTCGAGCCTTCTCTCTTCCTCCTCCGGGGTTTTCTGATTATGAGTGCTTTTCAAGAACTTCCACTCAACAGAAGGAAGATGAGGCTGGACTAAGTCCCTGTTCTCCTTGAGATAATTGGCTATGCACTAACCTTTGACTCCCACGCTCAACGAACTTGGTTGTAGTGTAACTAGTAGAAGACGTTCTTGTATAATCTGAAGGATCTTACAGAATTTCAGACGATCAGTTTTTTACTGTAATATCAGAAATTCGAACTTAATATCTCTTCAAAGTGTGGTCATCTTGAACTCTCACCCATGGTCACTACAGAATTTTCATTGAGTTCTTTCCATCATTCCCCTACCGGAAAAGGGAAATAATTTCATGCACAGTTTTAATGCATGTGTGTTTATTGCAACATGCGCACTAAAACAAAGGACTGGGATTTCGAGGAAAACACTTGACAATAATTCTTCTACTTTAGTTTATCTAATTCTCAAGTTCTCCGAATTTTTTTAAAATTAAAAAATTAAAAAACTAAAAACAAAACAATATTGTGTTTTGTTTTTAAACTATTTGAACTGTAGACATTCTCTGGTAGTGTGCGTAGAAGGTGAATATTAAACTCGAACTAGAATTTGTCTGTAAAAGCCTTGAGGTGTGTGTTGTTGAAGCAGTCACCGTCGCTTTTGCATTGGGTTCCGCAATATCATTGTCACGAGTCAATCAGAAGGAGATACCAAAAAAATGAAAATTCTGAATTTTGAGCAGTAGACTGGAACCAAATTCTCCGGCAAATCCAAGACACAAGCATTTAATACCGCTTGTTCCAAGATCTTTAAGGGAACATACGAACTAAGTAAGTCTGGAGACCTTTTACACGTCAGCCTTTCCTTTGACATGTCCACGGATCTGAGGTCACAAACATGCAACTAAATTCCTCAACGAGATTGTTGGCAGGTTCTTCAAGCAAACTTATTCCAGTCTAGACTTTTCCCTGTCATGCAGTCGTATTAAGTTTCAGCTGCTTTCAGTCTATAATATTTATCAAGTTCCTCTGCCAAATTTCTTAGTTCAAGGGTCTTTGCGGGTGATACCCAAAACAGACTAAATGTAGAGAGAGTATCTGAGGAAGATCTGCTCACAGAAGTATTGGAAACAAATTCTATTTGAGGAAATGAGGCTGTATGTGTTGAGAAATAATGCAGTAATTGTTGGACTTAGCTCCAATTCACAACCTTTGTTAGACCATCGTTTGGGAAGCCACACTAGGTTTCAGTTCCACATAAAAGTGGGGTCTCTACTAGATACTATAGAGAGTTGTCAGCCATGACAATTTGCTACATCCACCGTAACATTGCAAGGAATGAAATGTGCATCTTGTGAAACATGTAGAGAGCTAAGAACATTATATACTTACCTCTAGCTATGTTGGAAAAACAACCACAAAGACTGAACTACTATCAGGCTTTGCAAGTCACGGACTGGTTTGGAATACCATTTTCTCTTTAGTAACTCAAAGGCTTGTGTCGGCTGTCTGTCCTTGAAAAAGAGAGGTTGACGGAAATTGTAATTTGACTTGATGATAATGTATATCTATCAACCTCTAGCTAGACCACGAAAACTCATCACGTCCTAGAGACATTGTCTTCTGGCAAAGTTTTCATGGGTTATACCTTGGATCATCTGTACAACTCCATCATGGATTACGAATCAAGGATACAAATTGCTACTTTGACCAACAGAAACTTCCTTTAAATTTGCCAGTAGTTTCTGTTCACTAAGTTACTGTGAAACCTGGAGTTAATGCTACATCTGAGGACGTAAAGAACAGCTTGTGCAGAGTTAGTCCGCACCGCATAAGTAACCCAGCGGAGCTCTTAAATCCGTTTTTTACACATAATGATTTATCTCTACCTGATGACACTAGCTCTAAGCCTATTCTCCTGAAACCACTTTATTCTACCACTTTATCAAACATGTTGTCAGGACGTGGAGCGTCTTACGAGGACGTGTCTCATTTCTTTGTATATGCACCTTGGCTTAGCGTGAGAGCTGGTGGTTACTATATACCCTGTTATTTCAAGATCATAGGAGACTTCTCATCTTTGCGCGTATTGCTTTCGAGTTTATTCCTCGTTCTAGTGAGAGCTGGTGGTTACTATATACCCTGTTATTTCAAGATCATAGGAGACTTCTCATCTTTGCGCGTATTACTTTCGAGTTTATTCCTCGTTCTAGTTCTCTCATGAGGTGGCAGTTGTCATCAGCCCTCTCGGTGCAACATTATCGAGAGACAACATTTATATTTTTTAGTTTGTCGTTCAGTTTTTCAATATCACCTTGGGACCAGGATCTGTATCTCGAAATTTCACTCTATAAATCTGAGGAAATTCCACTGAAGGGGGCCCTCGTTGAGGGCCAATGCTGGTGGTATCTTGCATAGAAAGAATGTGATGGTTGCAAGTTGAACGAGAAAACAACTGGCAATAGACCTTTTATCGTAATTACAGTCAGCCGCTTATTCAGATTGGCTTATAACCTTCAACCCAAACTGTTAGTCGAGCACTTCTTTGCATATGAAGATGTTGCATTTGGAGTCTGATTGAACTCGGTCTTCAACTCAGCCTGCCATCCTGAGGCTGTGTTACTTGACAGACGAAGAATCAGTAAGATCTGATGATGACATGAAATAGAGTGTACTGCAGTGCAATACATATGCCACTGGTATGCAAAATCCTCACTTTCTTCACATGATTCGCGGAAAAGGAGTAGAGGGGCCCTCGTCTTCCCCGAGTAAGAACCTTGTCTGCAATAATAGACAGTAGATGAGGATTCTTTGATTAAAGTACCGGTAGCAATCGTAAGTCTTCGTTTGTTCCATTAAATTCCCCGTGTCGTCCCTCGGGTTCTTTACAAAGTGTATTCGGAGTTAACTCTCGGAGCGAGCGTAAATCCATTTGTCGTCATCCGAAAGTCAAAAGACTGGCGTTATCCTGTTTCCAGGTTTCTTGATCTTCGAGTTCGGATGAAGATTTCCAGGTGATATTTCATTCTCCATAGATTGGATGTATGAGAAGTTTTCTTGAAAACGCGTCTCCATGACTACCAGAAACGATGCATGACTGATTGTGAGTTGACTTCTGGAAATGCTCAGGATACTCGTTCGACCTTTCTAAGCGTTGAACTTGCGTTAACCAAACGAGTTAATAGTTCGACTTTCCAATAAATCAGAGGGTAAACCCAGTGAAGGCATCAAATTGTGACTGCCAGCCAGCACGCTACAAGGTAATCTGGACGGGAGTGCCTTGTGCAACGCAGGGCCATGCACTTAGCTCACAGTCTCAAATCTAGCATCATGTTTTTTCCAGAGATGGGGAAGAATCCCACGAAAGAAATCCTAATCAGTAATGTCCAATTACTCTCTAAACGGAGGCAGGATGAGATGCATACACGAAACTATCACAATTGAAAAAACATGAGTTAGTCGTTTGTAGTTGTGTGCATGGCTTGATCGAGGTCATATCGGTGAACATTATGAAGTAAACGCAATCCATTGTTGCACAGGGTTATTTCAGGAGTCTTTACCAAGAAGAGTGAACAGAAGCAGAACAGAGGTTCGAGGGCACCGGAATGAACATACAGAGTATCAGCTTACTTAGGTGCTACAGGAAATAATTGTCATCTTCGATGGGGCTGGCGAGACATGCACAACCATCAATGCATTAAAGCCACCATTTGTTTGGCATCTGGAAAGTGGACAAGCTTATCTGATTTTGACGAAGCGGTCAGAGGGCTACAGCGGCTTGGTGGAAAGTGACGAAATTTCTTGACGAACAGAAGGATCTTCAGAATGGAGGAATAGGTTACGACCGTAGGACATAAATTTTGATTCTGTCCATCGGTTTACTGTGAGCAACATTGGTTGAAGACCAGGTTTCGGCTTCAAGCTTAACAAGGAAGGAAGAGCGATGACAATTGCAGAGTGAGTGATGATTGACTGATGATACGACGAATGCGAGTGTTGAGCAGATACCTTCAACATCTGAACACTTGCCCCACCTCTGACACGGAAGAGCGTTGACAATCTGCAGTTGATCGATAAGCTTTGCCTAATTCGTTGGCTAAATTTGGACTATAAATTTCAAGGAGCTAGGGCGTTGGAATTTTTTTCAACCCCGATCAAAGTCCAAGCACCGTATCATCTAGATTCTAGACCTGTGGTCTAAAGTAGAGGACGTTTTGACCTATTACACAGTATTCATGTCATAAAATCAACATTCGCCAGGTGTCGAGCGCTCTGCTTCCTCGATGATCATCCTTCCTTCCCCCCAACTGCAGGAAGGTAAGTTTCCTCCAGTGCAGTGCCCTGTCGTCAAAGGCTGGAGGTGGCCCGGACCTTGCATCTGCCCTTTCCGGTGCAGAAGTACCGAAGACAGTGAACCTCCCATTGCTTACACATCAAATCGTGTGCTATGGGATTTCAGAGTGTAGTTATTCTCCATTCACCATCATGACTGCGTAGAGAGAGACCTTGTAACATTGGCCTAATTGCTGGTCGGCACCACAGTCACGAGCTCAGGCCGTTCAGTTCTTACCTCATGGGTGGAACGGAGTGGATGTCGTAAGAAAGCCTCAGAGGTTTGGCCATAGATGCAGCTACATAGCGCTCGATCCAGCACAAGTGGATCAAAAAGCATCCACATTAGTTCATGGTCAATGGGATCCACTAAGTAGCTATAATTGGAAGAGAGGCACGCACGACTGGATGTTTATAGAATAAACTCTGACAATTAGGAAAGCCAATTTGACAACGAGAGAAACGTGAAGATGAATAACTAGAGTAGTCACGAAACGTAACTTTGTGTTGGAATAGTATAAAATTTATGTAATTATATACTATAAAAATGTAAACGTAAAATTGTGTGTGTGCAAATTTTCACGTCTATTTTCCTGCTCTGGCATTTCGTACATGGTTCGCCTTTGACCTTTACGATCTGATGATTATGAAACTTTGCAGTACGCAGATGTTTCCACAAATCACTCACATCGTTCAGTGGATTTATTGGTTGTTACCGTAGAAGCATATTGTCACTTTATAGTACCACGGAACAAAACGACAAACAAACATCTGACACTCGTGGATAAAAGGAGTTGGGGACAAAGTTGGTCTGAACCACGAATGGTCGTAATCTTTGCTCTCAAGAAAGTTATGATGAGGGCATAGGCCCCAGGACACATGTCTTTTCACTTTCCTTACCAAAGTCCATCTGACGTGGCATATTGAGTCATGGTCCCTATCGGCCATAATAATCTCGTGCGTGCTTGAAATGTCTCTCGTACGTCCGGGCCCTCTCTAAAATGTGTCGTGCAGAGATATGCCTAGACTGGCCCGTTCCTTCCAGAATATTGCTGCATGAGCTCCACCATTTCTGTCATTACACCGCCCAGATAATATTTTCACTTTGTCATAATTTCGCACGGAATTTCGTGGGAATCCCTATCATCTCATGGAGATGCTGTACGTTTTTAGTTCTTCGTCATTAAGAAGTTGTTGCCAATTTACACATGAGCTGTAAGCGAACCGGGAACATCTCCGTCCACTAGAGTTGGAGCTTTTCTTTCTACGGGAGGCTCTCATCGTCGTCGGACGAGGTACACAGAATTTGGTGTCGCCGTCATAAAACCAGAGTCGCCGAAAGGATTTCGTGTTACGGCAATCGAACGGAAAAGTACAAAGACGGAGATGTTAGAGATTGGAGCAGGGTTAGGGTTTCAAACCCTAAACGGTAAGCCGAGCCGTGTTTCCCCGTTTCCGCCGGCACGCTCCTCGACCGTTGCCTGCCTGCGACTTCTCCCCCGCGGCACACAAGTCCCCATCCGATTTCTTCGTCGAGCAGTGAGACGTTTCTTGGCAGGCCTCTCTTTCTGACGTCTTTGCTTTCTCTTTTCTATGACCTCCTTTTCCTCCGCTTCTATTTCGGCTCCAACAGATGTACTTCTTTTCCCGTCTGATAACTGTATTCCTTGACGGCCAGCTGCTATAACAGCAGTTTCGAGAGCTCTGCAACCTTCCTCTGCACATCCTGCGTCTGAGCTCGTGCAGATTGGGAACGGCGTCTATTTTAACTTGTGATTGCTCCTCCTCTTGTGCCCGCTGCTTGGTTCCCTTGTTTCATCTAACTGCTTGGCTGGCTTAATTGCCCCGAACTTTGAATCATCAGCTACTCATGGATGCAGAGGTGCTGTGGTTATTGGCATTATTCAGACACTAATCTTACTCTTAGAGTGCTTAATCTTAATCTTTGCGTTTCCCAACGCAGAGCTCTTCTTCAATGTCGCACTCTTTCTCCAAATCACATTTCACAAGCTCCACTAGCTATGTTGCATGGTTTGTCTTTGAATCAAGAAAGCCAAATAAATTCTTGAGAGATAAAAGTTTGCCCACACGTACTTCTTAAATAGCTCTGTCGCTTCTTCGTCCTCAAGCATTGTCAACATTTGAGCATTGGCCCGAACTTTGTCATTCGCTTTGATAATATCTGTATGGTAAGATTCTAGGATCCTTGCTTTATATTTTACAAATGGTATCGAAACAAGAGTTGCTGGGTCTAACGCCGTCTTTCACGTCGCTTATTTCCTGCTTGATAATTTTGCTGTCTCTGCTCACAGATTGAGAATGGAGACGAAGATAGGCGTTCAAATATATTTAAGAAAATTTATTTACTGCATTTCTTAGATGACAATCATTCCCTTCAACCGGTAACTAGCACTTTCTTGGTTATTAAATCAGATGCTTTATTGTTCAATTGGGAAGTCTCAAAGAGTCAAAGATCAGGACTTAACATTGACCATATGTACGGAGCTCGAGAACTGATACAATTACACCATCACAAGCGTATTCAAGTTCATAAAGCAACATTACGAGCTAAGTTGACAAAGTTGATTCACTTGAAGGATTAATTTAAAGGTCCAATGAGGCTGATTTCACATGCGGATCCAATCCACCGCTTTCTAGGCTGAAATTAA
This sequence comes from Marchantia polymorpha subsp. ruderalis, assembly GCA_037833965.1. Lineage (NCBI taxonomy): Eukaryota > Viridiplantae > Streptophyta > Marchantiopsida > Marchantiales > Marchantiaceae > Marchantia > Marchantia polymorpha. The sequence continues at coordinate 25,915,210 of AP031356.1, read as the reverse complement.
TACAGAATAGTCAGTAGCTGTGGAGGAATTTATCGAACGAAGAGATGACAATGTAATGCGTGTCGAAATTTTTTTGTTAGAAATATACTTTAGTTTGTTTTTGGATTTTGAAACATTGTTTATGTGCTAGGGGGTTGATGAGGAGAGCCGAGAGCAGGTTTGAAGGCAGGGAATTTTTTTCCACATCGTCAGGTTACAATGTTATGTGAATGGGTCAATCTGTTACTCTCTCATTCATTCTCTGATCCTATTTTCGTTCCGTTGACCACTTTACAATAATGAGATCAGATTTTTCAGAGCTTCATATCATTTCTCTTGAATTCTATGGATAGGAATTTATGATGGAATATCGGATTTTGGGTCTATTGGAACCTTGTTAGAAAATTACATGGAGATTGGGATATGGATACTGACCATTGAAGTGTCATGTCATTGGGTTGCCATTTTACAAGCGGAGTAGATACAAGATTTCTAACGATTTTTTATGCTAACCATAGTTTTACTTCCATCTACAAAAGATTTGTAGTACTCTATCTATATTTTCAACATAATGTTTCAGTTTAAATTAGATGTTCATAATTGATTCAAATCAGATACTTATCCATCATAAATTTACCATGAATTATTAACATCTCATCTAAATAAGATTATAGATTTGGTTGAGTACAAACCTAACAGGAAATTCAGTGAAGCTTAGAGCTTTATTTCAATAATCAATCCTAAAAAGCATAATTCTATGACTTCTCTTTTGTACAAGATAATGAAATATCAGTACACACATGATAATCCATGATGACTTGCAATATGAGATACATATCCTTCAAAGTATAGCAATTGAACCATATATGATTTTTCATTGCGACTCTAATACATCATAAAGAAAGATAATACTAAAGGTTTCTCCACTTTTTGCAAAATATTTTTCTCAAGAGTACAGTGACAGGACATCAATGTCGATAGCAAAAATCAATTTAGCATCTATACTTAAAAAAATAGCGTTGTTCTTTCCGTAAGTAACCCATAGGCTACGTATGATCATATGAGCTTTTGCGCTAACAAAATACTGTTAAAAAGCTCTTCTTTTCCATCATGGTGCATGTTTCACAAGATCCAAAAATATATTATTTTGAGCTATAAAGAGCTATACATAAGCTATAAAAATTATCTTCCAGAAAAAGACTGTAAAGCTAATCATTTATTTTAAAAAAATCCTTACAACTCAGACCAATTTTCTTCATATATATACTAAAACATCAATTTTTGCAAAAAATATTATACTAATAATATTTATATATTCGAAATATATTATTATAAAAATAATAACCGAATAAAATAATTCGGTTATTATTTTTATGTTAATTGCATCATAATTCAGTATTTTTTCACTGAGAAATTTATATTTATCTCACAAAAAAGTTGAGTACATTTATTTTTTTATTAAATGTTCATATGAAAACTTGGTTTTTAATGTAAAGGCATAAACAGAGGAATTTTTTTTTACAAAGGTTATCTCAATAAACAATTTTACAAAGATAGGTTTTTGTAAAAAAATAATTTATGATTGCTACATAAATATTTATCATTATGTTTGAATTTTTTGTATGAAATTTTATCCTTTATAACCAAATATTTTGTTAAGTTTTTTTGTGCATCTATATTTGAAACTTTAGGATTTATTGGATTATTTTCAAATCTGAATCAAAATTTATCATCAATATAAATTTACATTCAAGATTTTATTATATTTGACTTTGTTATTTTTATGTTAAAATACAAAGTCGTTGATTGCAATTTATTAATATATGACATATATTTTACAGTATATATAAATAAAAAAATTCATATAAATAAATCAGTCAAACATGAAAATTTTGATTAATTTCTATTTAAATAATGAAATTTTATATCAACTTGATCAACAAATGCAAGATCTATTTCTATGCTTAATCTATAATTTTAATTTGGCTTCAGTATGTTATATAAATTTCTTATTATCTTGAAAACTAAAAAAAAATCAATATATCAACGTTTCTAAGTTATTTAGATATATATATAAAATATTAATTTAAAAAAATTTATTCAAATAAATTATTTTCGTACATCAATTTATTGTGTTAAAAAATCTAACATTGATTGAATTCAAATTAAATTTCACGAACTAAAAGTAGAAGTTTGAAATATAAATCTTTATGTAATTTTGAAATGTTCAAGAAGAATTATTGATCTCTTATATGTCATATTCCACCAGAAGAAATGGATAATATGTGAGTTGGTTAATATTTTGTTGTAAGAATAGGCTTTGAGTGCTGCTTATAATTTGTATATACAATCAATTGATTTCACTACTCTCAACATCACATACCTAGTTCATACCTACAGCTTTCGAGACTGAAGTTGATATGAAGCCTTATTTCTCTCGTAGTTGAAGTTGAGATGCTGATAATATATTTTTCAAATTTAAGTAAAAATGAGATGATCCTTCGAAAGCTGTGCTGGATTCAGTGTTGGGGATGAGAATTATTGGAATTCTTAACATTTTATATATGAAAACACAACTCAAAGAAAGTAAACTTTATTTTGTGATTTAGAGAAGAATTAATGGTGCAAAGTTGGCTGATGAGATATTTCAAAGTTGAAATAGATGTAGTTGCAGACACAAACATATGGGCGAGAGGAAAAAATGAAGGCATCTCAAATGAACGTATAGACTTCTCCAAAACCAAGCACTTAAATACTGTCAAACTAGAAAAATCAAACTATTCAAGAATATGGTTAGATTAAAAGTGATGTTACGTTATACGTTAAAAGGAATTATAAGTTAACTTTATTTTGGTGTTTTTCAGTTTTTTTTTAATTCTATTTAGATTTATAGCGAATTCATCATTTCTCCATTCATACTTATATGAATGGAGAAAAACTTAATACAGGGTTGGTATAAATTAGAGGCATGTGACATAGTCTCTTGTGTAATAATAGTAGGGCCTAGCCCAGGCCTCATAAGGCCTGGGAATTTCCATAACTACCGAAATTGACTCAAAATGTGGATTTTACTCAAAATTTGAGATTATTGCTATCGCAATAATCTCAAGGATTGGATGTTACTCGTTCGTTAACTTTTACCATGATTACTAACAAGGAATTTTGTTTAGGCAGTGAAAATATCATGAATCTCCAAAGTACGATAGGTGCTACTATCGTTATTCGTACCGATCGAAGAGGTTTCTAGTCTTCACGGATTGCATGAATTCCTCGTTCAGTGGAAACCTTGGATCTTATCGCCTTCAATGTTTGTACGGACATTTCACTTGAACTGCACATCACACAAAATTTACTTTGGACCCCACTAGATGTAAAAGTTTTCATCGGGAATGAATTTGGGCCAAAGCACCATGGTTTGGAACTTTCTTCTTTCATATTATTATCGGACTTTATATCTCCTCTGGGTTTGTGACAATATAATAAATACATAGTAAAAGTAACTCAAGATTATCCAATTTTCCATTCAATGATTAGGCCTAAATATATATGTTAAGGTTGTTAAAGTGTTGATTTGCCCCAAAACTTTTCAGAAACATATGCCGCTCAAAACTACAGGAATCCGTGCGGTACGAATAGTACTACAAAACCCACACTCATACATCTCCAGCAATAAATAATGATAATAAGACTAATAAGATTTGGCATTTGCATATGTGGAAAGCTATACAATACTAATTTAATATTTCATCAACTCCATACCCTGCAGTTTTAGGTATAGAGGTCTAAAACCTTCTTCAGTTTCAGAGTGAGAGTTAGCAACTAGTTGTATTTATCTTCAAGGAGACGCAGTGAAAGTAGAACGGGTAGAGATGAGCAAGGCCCCAATAGAATTCGTTTGCTGTTGTGTATGAGAGCGTGGTTTGATGGAAGACAAATCAAGACCACCGTCCCTAATATTTTAATAGTAACTGCAGGTTACATACATACAACCCAGATATCGAGAAAACGGTAGATATGCTAGTATTGTGACAGTGTCTCAATTGAGTTGGGATTCCTCTTTATCCTCTACGCCTGGTTCAACGATTTACTCGTTAAGCTGCGTCCATATGCATTTGACTGAATTATCAGAAAGGTATCTTCTATTTAATCCAGCAAAGAATCCATCTCTGCCATCATTTGATAACAGAGTCATAGACATTTGTACATTGATAACAGAGTCATAGACACACATGTTGCATATACACTGATAACAAGTTCATCCATGCATATCGAAAATGTGGATGGATTTATCCAAAAGCTATAACCATATGTCCTTGCCAGATCCAGGGTGTAGAAAACCCTAGTCGTACAAAAATAGGCTGGATGAACTTAAAATGAATAAAAGATTTTAGAATAATGAAATTAAAAATTAGAGATAAACACATGAATCCATGTTCTGCCTTAGAGCGTCTCTCATATGTAATAGTGATACATGTAACGAAAAAATCACGTATCGTTGTACTTCGTGTAAAATTATGTTTATCTCGTAATCGCCACACCTCGTGTAAAACTGTATAGAGTATCGAAGTAGCCAGAAACACATAAATATTTGAAGATCTACACCTTGACACAAGATTCGAAGAATACAATTTTCCAGTATTATCTTCATTGCAACACATTTGAGGATTTTATGATGTCAGAAAGGATGGGAAAATCTTTGTGGGTCTGCACACGGTACTTGTCAAAGCATCCCATAAAATTCCCAATGTGTAATGAATTCTAGCATAAAATACATACTGGCAGGTGCACCGTCTAGTTGTTTGGGCTGCAAGAAATTCCATTGCTCGAAGGTCAAGAATCTTCTCGTATCCAATTGGGGGATATATTGATGAGGCGTAAATTTTGTCAAATGGCTTAGATTTCTCGCTGGATTCTTGGGCTGATAAAATTTTCGCAGTTTGCCACCAAGATGGAAAAGCTGCAATCTCCAATTTTGTAATTGCATATACCGCAGAAGTCTACGAACCGACGCGTGGGGTCCCAGTAGTTACAACGAAGACCATCAAAAGACCACACTCAAGGTTGAACAAGGGCTAGCCTAACGAACTATAGGTCAACAATATCTCGGTCTGAGAAAACATTCATGAGTCCAAGGGCAGGAGGATTCCATCCACTTGAGCTCAATGTTTGCCCGCTCTGACTTACTTCTTTTACTCCGTTATTAATCATCTCTAAGATTAAGCAGATCGAACGAGCTCCAATTTCAACTCGACGAAGGACTTCAGGAGTATTTGCTTAATTCTCAATGCGCTGACTTTTGGGTCGGTGGAGGTGGAGGTAAATAGCAACTGTTAGAACTGATTCCCTATCTCAACATAGGAGGAGGCTGTTGACATGATTGTTACTCCTGCGCCATCTCCCGGAACCTTCGAATGTTTAAAACTTTGTATTCACAAGCATCAACATGTTTCGCTCTGGAGGAGCAAATCATACCAAACATACTGGCCAATGTTATGGTCAAGGCATGTGTCCCGTGTAGGACAACGAGACGCTTTCGTGAAGTGGCTCCATACAATTGCTTGACAGAGCGTGAAGTTCACGAACTTTTGCAACAACATACACGACAATGTCCTTTGAAACTTTGGCAAGTCCTTGAGCATCGAACGGTTCCATACTGAGGACAGATGCTACAATTAACTCTGAATTAGGAGTCTGTTACATTCATGAGAAAGACATCCCATTTGTTTCTCTTGATAAACTTTATTTCTCCTCTCTCTATCGGACTGCTTTCCGTTTTCCTACTGGAGATTAAAACACTCGATGAAACAAGACTTTTACGCGGAACTCCTTGCAGAGAACATGCAGAGAGCAACAGGAAGAAGGACCGATAAATCACATGGTGTCATAATGAACAAAGAGCTGGCAACAGCTGTGATTAGAATGCTCAGACGGGCACACGTCACTGGTCACGGTCGAGCTGCCTCGTGTAAGGAATGGCGGGGCTACTGGAGCTGGATCAATTAATCATCCGAATTAACATCGACAATCATTCATTCATTCATCCATCCATCCATGGGCAGTGAGTGAGCGAAATAGAGGAGAGAAAGTTGAATAGTATTCCAACAAACGGTTGTTGTATTCAGTATATGTATAATGCCCTGTGATGACCAAGATCTGTGCGAGCAAAGGACTAAATCCTTCCCCACCTGTTTCCGAGTCTCTTCCAGGTCTGAGAATTTCATTAAAATAAGGGCTTACTTGTTCCGTGCCCCTTGCTCCTATGGTATAATGGGCCCCACGGCCTTAACTCCGCCTTGGGCCCTGCTCCTACTCTAGTCTACTGCAGTCCTTCCGTTCAAAGGCGAAAGGTCATGTATGTCACAATATCTTGCGCAAACCACGGCCAGAAACCACGGCGAACGACGACATCGTGTGTCAGCGTACCTATTAGTTCTGTCACTACCATATTTTACACCTTCCCTCGGATCGACGATAAACACCGATCGCAACGACATACCGCTCACGAATTCTTCCGACCTTTCCGCACCGTACTATGTGCTCAATAACTGCAATTATGTTTACTAATTCGCTTCCTCGCGGGAAACCGTATGCACATTTTGGTCTTCTTCTTCTCTTCTTCTCTTCTTCTCGTGTGGGAGATTTCAGGTCGAGAAGTTCGGAGCCTTTGATCCCTTCGAGGATGATTTGAGGCTCGAATTCTTCGAGTAAGAGAACTGAAAACGTCCTTCCGAGACCACCAGTCGCTTTGGATCGAAATTCCCCACCATCACCACCCCCACCAACACGCGAAATCCTCGAAAATTCTGATGCACAGCCATTCCTGCCCAAATCAAGGCCCCCGACAAGCCTATGTACCGAGGCCGCCACACGGATTTCCCAATCGTCGGAAGCGTGGGTTGCACCATGAACACCGCTACCATCACAAGAGCCCCATGCCGAAGACCACCATGCAAACCAGTAACAAGACGGTGGAAATCAATGCCGTCGCGAAACATAATGACATCAAGCGGCGGAAGTTGCCCATGTTCGCCCTGTACTCCGACCAGAAGAAGTAGTAATCCTTGGCGAGCGGCATCACGACTATGGGCGCCACGAACATCGATCCGAGAAGGGACGTCGTCAGCGTGGTGGACTGAGTGAGAGGAATGTACTCGTGCTTCCCCCAGAGAGAAATCACTTTCGACCATCCGCTCTCAGCCACGGGAATGTTCGCGAGCCCGCTGGAGACGAAGGCGACGACCGCAACCGCAGTTGCGAGCGTGAGCGCGATGGACGCCACTCGGATCGAGCGTTCGAGGTCTCGGACTTCGCGCTCGATGAACGACCGATCTCTCCTCGAGATCATTACGCGGATGGAGGCGATTATCGAGATTATGCTCATGAAGAACGAGATGGCATTGGAGCACCTGAAAATGTCGATCGCTCGAATGTACCAGTACTTCCTGCTGCCGAGATTAGAGTTCGGGTCAAAAATGGTCGATTGGGGCTCGAGAAAGTCCTCCGGTGGTGGCAATTTGGGCATCTGCAGAAACCCTCCGTACGTAACGCTGACCAAGAGAGTGGCTCCCACGAGAAGCGACGTAGCCACATTCTGCAGGAAGTCGCGCTCACGGTAGTAGTCATCGCGACGGTCATTCACCGACTTCTGCTTCAAGAACATCTGCTTCATGAGCTCGGCGCAGTCGTGCAGCTCCTCGTCGAGCGTGTTTCGGCTGGCCACCTCCCAGAGGCGCTCGTATGGCGTTTTCCCTTCCTTGTTCTTCTTGTTCATCAACAACTTCTTCTGCTTCCCTTTGGAGCAAAGCAAGTCGACGACGTCCAAGTTCTTGGTCTCGATGCCTCTCGTGATGGCGATGTGGAGCGGAGTGTCCCCCTGGCGATTGCGCGAATTCAGGTCCAATTCCGGCATGAAGGCCTCATCCAGCAGCTCTCGGACTACTCCCACATGGCCATTCGCGCAAGAGCTGTGCAGAGCCGTGTCTTGATGATCCGGAAGATCCCTCGAGTTGATGAACTCTTTGAAACTCTTGTGCACTTTCCTGCAATGCTTCAGCAGCAGCTTGACGACCCCCGCGTGGCCGACCTGCGCGGCATGGTGGAATGCAGCCAGATAGGTCGGAGAATGCACGTCCGCCAAATCGCGGTCGGTCAGCAGCCTCACGACTCTCTCTTCGCCGTCTTCTGCAGCCCAGCGGATTACGTCCGTGAACTCGGCGAGGTTCAGCTGCAGAAGCGATTTTAGAGGATCCTCTTCTTGCGTGCCCAAGAGCTCGGCCAACAAATCTCCGACGATTCCCCACTGCCTCGTCCGCGCGGACGACTTCAGGTACTCAATTTGATCATGAGGCGGCCAATAGTTCACTGCCGGTTTGTAGCTCAATTTTCTCGAGAGCGCTCTCGCGCCATTGAGCAGGTGCTGCTTCTCTTCATCCGGGTAAATGTCCACGAAAGAGCTCGTTTTCTGATACATTCGATCAGCCGTCGTCAGCTCCAGACTCGATCTTCTCTTTTTACTCATGATCAAGAGAAGCTGCAATCCCGGCAATGCGGAGCTCGTCAGCCGACCACGAACGACGACCTGTGAGCCTCTCTCTCTTCCTTACTCCATCTGACCTTTGCTGCGTGCGCCTATCGAGTGAAGGAACATGAACTGCGACTTTGTCCGGGGACACTCATCCGTGCATCGGCCTAGAAGCTGAAATCAATTGCGCTGCATGGAGTCTCGCAAGTCCCAGCGTTCTGTCTGCAACCGAGTGCAAGGAAACCAGATGAAACCCGTCAAACTTCTGTTAACGAAGAGAGAAGGATTTCTTTCATTGTCTTGAGTGATTGTCAATCCCCATTGCTCTAAGGATCACAGTATACATCTCACAAGCACACCTATCTCCAACAAGGACTGACTGTCATCGCATGTGTGCTAGCTTCTACGATTCACTGCGTCGGATGCGCGAGAAACACACTAACCTGTCCAGGGATGGCATAAGGTGGAAGTTGATGTCCTTGTTCCATATTCAGTTGATCTACCGATCTGCTAAAGAGCCGGCCGCAATGAAGTGAAATCGAGCCCAGAAACTGCTGTCCCTCACTCATTCAGGAACTTCGCTGATCTGTGCAAACGATTACCGACGGACTCAGAAAATTGGAAGCTGGAAACTGCCTATAAGAGCTCGGCGAGACTGCTCCACTGCTCCCTCCCAAACGTACATCTGCACTGTGGAGCAAGCGCGTGGTTTATAAGCTCCGGGCCCGAAGTGAAAACGCTGCAATGAGGTCAGATGATGCATATTCCGAAACATTCTTATGCACAAAAAACTTGTGCCGTGCCAGGCTTGGCCTCGCCGGGAGTACTAGTCGTACTCGCAGTAGCCCCCTAGATCCTGCCACCGAGAGGGACAGGAGAGGACATCACTCTCGCTCTGACATGACTCAGCCGTGCCAAGGTGTGCATACAGTCGACCCAGCCGCATACTTATCGCTAGCCTGACCGGACCCAAGAGATTCTCACCATCCTTTTCCTTGTAGAGATCCTCTCGTCGCGCGGGCATCGGTGGCCACTAATCGGACTCCTCCTACTGCTCGTGCTCGATACAAGAGATTCAGGTCCTGTGGATTTCGTTCCCGCCATGGCATGTTCACACACTCGAGGCCGATCAGGGCTTCACCAGCTCACTTCATATTTGGCGCATGCGCGAGGCACACTCTCCCCCGACTTCCCTTTCTATATGCAGCATGCATAAAAGGACAGTGGAAGGGGTCCAAGTGGATGGCTGCAACCATGATAGGATTCTAACCTTGGCTCTTCCCCTTTATTGATTAAATCCGAAAACGATCCAGTTGACCACTCGCCAAAGGATACCGAACCTCAAGCAGAAATTTCAACTCACTCGACGTATGTACAATTCCTCACTAGGTGATTTATATTAATATAAGTGACAACTTATACATCAAGAAAACAGCATTGACATTTGCGAGCAAAACCTTCACACGTTAAAAAAAATGGCAAAGAATCTTCGCATTCACCTCTAAACTTTTATCGGTATCGAAATCCACCCGAACTCTCTGATCATCTTGTCGCCTCCTTGCTGAAGCTGAGGGGTGGATAATCTATGAGCATCGCTTGCCTGCACCTATTCCACCCCACCATGTTTTCATCCACATGCTGTGCTCTATTCGATGCAACCGACCACATCTTAGATTCATGGTGGCCCAGTCCCATGTTCACCACCGTTTGGCTTCATCCATGTAACGCTGGATGGGATCGTCACGTCCTTCTCACTATAGTACATGCTCTTCCATCTTGATTCTCATGGATGGATAGTTGGAGACTTAACAATTAATTAAGTCTCACGCAACCGGATATGAATCTTCATTTAAAAATTCTGCACTGCTTCTTTTCAACTGAGTATGACTTTAGACGATATTATGTGAGCATTCACAAGCAAGCAACCCTTGAGGTTGCACACATGATCTTAAACCACCCTAGTTTGTTGATCTCAATCCTAATACCATATTCATCAACAACTACCAGTGCTACTTCGTAATGGATTTCTAGGTTCACAAGGTGAGGCTAGAAACGAGATGCCTTCTTAGGTGTGAGACCTAGCCTGTGGTCCTGCTAAGTTTTTCCTCATTATGAAATAGTAGGTATGGAGAGGTCCGTCATCCTCATATGTATGCATCACCCTTCTGCCCAGATTTGATACACACAGTAGATAAGGATTTATTACTAATCGGATATTCCTTATCACTTACAAGGTATAATAACCTCTGATTTTGTATACATCATGAACTACATGTATCCATGAGCACGTCACTTCATACAAAATATGATATAATATGTGTAATATGTATAATATAAAATAAATGTATCACTTTCTTATACATCCTGATTTGAATTTTAAAAGCATGAGATATAAAAGAAAATCAACTGTTGGGGACCTGAAAGAAAGTGGTATAACCAACCCAAAAATATCATTACATCTCAGATATTCAGATCCACAATATTTTATGACTTGCTTATGTACACAGATTTCATCATAGAAATCACAAATTTTGTCTTTAACCTTGTTTTAGATAGATCACATGCTTCTCCACATGTGTACAAATATTTTATTTCATGTTTTAGTACAAAAAATGATTTGATAGATTTTCTTAGAAAAATCAATTTTTTTAAAAAAATAGGTGCCAAAATATTATGAGAGTTATATCATTGACATCTCATTACTTATCTATGAGGTTTGAGTTGCAATATTCAGTGCCATGTCTAAATCCTTTGTTAGTGCGATTTCTGGTGCACATTAAACCATTATATATAAGAATCATGATACTTCTTTTTAATTTGAAACACTCCTTGATTTTCAGAGTGTCAAATATTTTATTCTATAAAATAATAACTGAAATTTAAAATATGTGATATACGGCTATTGAGAATTTACGAAGGAAAAAATAATGTTGAATTGATAGTTCAATAGATTTCATTCATGAAATGAACAATATCATGAATGAAATTTTTTGAAATTCTTATGGAAGTCATGTATAATTTACACAAAACTTGAAAGAAAAATTAATAAAGTACATTCACATAATCTACATCGATAATTATAAATATGGAATCTAATATGCAAATTTCATAAAAGAATATTAAATAAAATTATACTCAATGTATAATAAATTATTTCAATTGAATTTTTACCAAAATAAGTCTAAACATATATATGATTAATTTTTGTATTATAAATGTCAAATATGCATTGATATATAGATCTTTCACAATAAAATCAAATGCATTGTACATTTGATAAATTTTATGATAATTTTATCAAGATTTAATCAAATGTAGAAAACTTCTCAAAATTATATACATTAATAAGTATTGATATCATCACATGAGCTTATATTTTTTATTAATGCATGATCATATGAAGTTATGTGACTTGACATACGGTAGCGGTGACGGTGTAGTGCCAACTTTCCAACTTTGCAGGGGTGACTCTTTCCAACTTCAGAATTCCTAGTAACAACTTAGCAGTTTATGTCAAAATTCTCGAGACATTGTCAGTCATTCTAGTCAATACCAATTGTACTTACTGTTCTAGTTATCAATATTACTACCAATTTTCACACCTCAAGTGCTATTCCATAGTCTTGTGTGAGAAAAACTTCTCACTTCTGGTCTATTTTGGCATTTTTTTAAGTCATTCTTTCAAACTTATCTTTTATTTCATCATTGTACATAACCATTTAATTGTTGTACCAGTTTACCAAGTACAAGTACATGTAAAACATAGTACATGCAGATGCTGAAGGCTTAAGGCAAAGACAGACTCTGCAAACTATACATCCTTAAAATTGAAGTTTTAGATTCAAATTTACAAATTCTGATCACTTTTTTATGATTCATATTGTAATGTAATACGTAATTTATTTATTTTATATCTAATATAAACATGGTAAAAAATGTGTAATAATTGATATCAATAACACTATATATTTATTAATTCTTCGGTAAGTTTGTGGATGAAGATCATTGGGAGTGCCACACACACGTTGATAATATTTTACCTATAATTTCAAGTAGCTGCTCCTAAGAAATGAATGATGAGATCAAGAAAGCATTTCCTAGTGAGTCTAAGATGATAGCATTGGAAGATGTATAGAAAGGACTGGTGACACCAATCAAGCACTAGTCAGAGAGGCTAAGATAAATAATTTGAAAGCCGTAAAGGGCTTTGGGTTGACACTCTATCTTGGTTGTACTTGTAAGAGACAATACAAAACAAATAAAAGCCGCAAAGGGCTTCGGGTGGACACTCTACTTTGGTCGTACTTTGTAAGATACCATACAAAATTGTTCTTCCCCGTAGGTTTCACAGATATTAAAGGGAGAGGCTAGGCTAATTAGCGCTCACTCTTTTCGAATTGGTCGAACATCTAATTTAGCAATTACTTCTTAACACTATAACCCTGCATTTAGGGCTAATTAGCCCTAAGTGGATGATAGCTAGCCGTTCCATATTTAATTATTGTATCACAAAGTAAAGAGATGCAATTTTACTGAATACAATGTTCTAATGTGACTTTTCTATCATCGACAAAACAATGGTTACATAAGCGAGCGGATGTTTGATCCAAACCCCTTGCAGTTTTAGTTTTGAGCAGATTACAGATTGAATAATATAGAAAAAGTGTTCTAGTATCATTGGCATCTTGCAAAATGCTATAACCATAGTTTATAAACCTGGTAGATATTTTATACTTAAAAGTTGTGAAATTTTAAACGCTAATATTGCAGATTTTTCCTTTTTTCCAATAATTAATAGGAAATCTTTTCATTAACTCATTCCTCGATAGTTAAGAATGAAAGATTACTTTACAATTTAATTTACATTCTGGAAATTCCACAAGGTGTTGTTAATATCCTTCTCTATGCCTTGATATGTACAATTCTCATCTTTCTCCACGTTTTTTTAAAGAGATTTTTTAACTCCTATCAATATTTGTCAAATATCATGTGCATTGCTTTGGGTAGGGTATGAGTTTTGGACTCTAATACTGCACATTCAGCATGGCCATGCGGTTGAAATTTAGTTCAGCACGATATAATCATCGGTTTTCTTTCACTTAAGCAATCAATAAATAATTTGTCTTTAGATGATTTTTCAACATATATTCTAGTATTGTAGAATATATAATTTTTTAAGCATAACATTATTTATATTACGTGCTTACCATGCATCCCAAAACCGTCGGCTAATATGAATGGACTGAGTTTTCTTATGCCATGAGGCTAGAATTTTTTTTCGTCTCATAGTGAATTGAGCAGATAAATTTTTTTCTTTAAAGTCAGAAAAATCATAAATTTATATTTGAAGTGGTCATCCCTGCCACACTTTCAGTCTTCATTTAATACTCAAACATTATTCTCACCATTTAGTCATGCAACACTATCTCAAAACTTTGCAATGATGTTAATAAAATGCTAAATATACGTAAATATAATAAGTAATGTTCTTCTAAATATTTAAAATATCGATTATTGATGTCAAGGGAAATAGAGTGAAGCTCATAGCAAGGAAGGAATATTTGACCATAAACCGAATAATGGATAGGGTGCATAACCCAATGATTTTCCATTTTTTTTCACTTGGTGCAGAATCAACGTCGCCTTTCGGAGATGGGTCTTCCCATCGTTTTTGCCACGAACTGAGCCTCCTTCGACTTTCGGAGCTTATATGAAAGATGTTTGACGATTCATATGAAAGGAAGAAAAGGATGCGCATGAAGTACTAAACGTGTCGAGAAACAATCCTGCACGTTACAAAGCAAAGGCAAGAGGAATCCAAACAAGAGGACCACTTTCGGAGATTAAGCAGCAGATCATGACGTTTCAGTAGAAAGCGGGGAAAAGGAGGTTCATGATCTACCTAACATGTTGCAAACCCATTCAGCGCCGTTCAAAGCCGAGGCTGGAGGAATCCCCAGGGCCACATTAGCTCAGAGAACCAGTGTCCCACCAGAAAGAGGTCGGCCGTCCGACATGACACCTTCGTTTTCGCTGACGACGATTTCATCTCCTCCAGACAGACGGTATCCTGTTTTATATCCTAGAACGACACAATGCTGGCAAAGTTTTTGAGGTCAATCATGGCAAATATTTTAAGGACTCAAACAGGAGTGACTTGATCAAGCGAGCCCATGCTGGCAAAGATTTTGAGGTCAAGCATGGCAAATATTTTAAGGACTCAAACAGGAGTGACTTGAGCAAGCGAGCCCATGCAGAACCGGCATTCTTTGAGCGATAATTGGGGTGATCATGAAGCAAGGAAGATTTCAAGAGAAGAATGATAGAGGGATTTCAAAGGTTCAACACTTCGGATAAGTCAAACCACAGGTATCGAATCAAAGACTGACGGCGATGGTGGTTGACTTCCAGTACTTCAGAAACTTGACACCGATATTCGTACCTAGTTGACTTTACATTACAATATTTTCTTAAAGAAACCTCAATAATTTAGTCCTTACGCACTTTGACTTTTTATTTATGATAATTATTCTAAGAATTAATATTCTATAAACAACATCCATGTATATTAATAAGCTATAACTTAAAACATTTCCATTACTGACTTTCTTTTCAGCTAGTTAGCATAACATCTATGCTCACCTGATTTAGATGATTAGTTCCATGTGAAAACATAGAACTTATAATGATAGAATTAATCTACTATAACCTTCGCTGAGAATAGATAATACAGTATGTGTCAGGAGCACAACCGGGCGAGAGTTGCCGCGCATATTTCTCGTAACGGTGATGTATCAAGGTTTATCCGATAGTTGTTAGTCTAAACTAAAAGGGACGAGCTTTCACATCGTTTGAAGTTTACAATACTTAGAAAAATAGATCCGACTTGTAGTAGGTTCACTGGGGTATAACTGGGGACAACAAAAAGGGGTCTTTTGCTCTTGTGGTAGTCATTATATCTGATGGACCTAGTAACAACACCATCGTTTCTAGCGGATGATTTATGTACATGTTTTCATCAAAAAGTGTGTAAGAAAGCCTGCATGCATCACATGTTGGCAGTAAAAATATTTGTCAAATCAAAGACGGAATCAAAGGACAAGATTGTGTCCCTTACGAATTCAACCGACTAGGGACACCATCAAAATCAACGAAGGAGTGAAAGAAACGTGGTGAAAAGTATACCAGAATTTGTTCTCTTTTTAATAGGACAGGAAACACGTTCTGAGGGCCCGAAATAGAATGAGTACGGAACAAGTACCAATCTCTGCAACCTCTATGAGAGCTCATACTGCTCTGTGATGCGCAGGTCAGCAGTTCTTGTTTTCAAGGCCAGCTGTGTGGCGCCACGTTTACTTCAAGGGCTAATTGTTAATAAATCTGAGACGGTGGTCTATAAGAATCTACCTTTTTTACAAGTCCGGAGCCAGTAGGATTCTCTTGCTTGCAGTATGCAAAACTGCAATTAGACCTATAAAAAATACTTATGTTTGAAACTCGTGATAATTTGTATCCGTTTAGCTTGTAGGGTGTATATATTATTTAATGTAAATATCCTATCTGAATGCGATCTAAACCTTCAAATGAACGCATTGGCTACACCTGGTGGAAGCTTGCCAATACATCGAATTTGATGCATTCCATGATGATTCCTCGCAGGTCGATTTTTGTCATCATCAATTTACAGTAATTTTCAAAAAAATCGATGTCTAAATCATTTGGAAAGCCTGTAAATGAAACCAATTTTTTTCAACAGTTTTTGAAGAGAAATTTTTTTATATAAAGGTCATGATTAGCAAATCTTATATGAGTGACACCAGAATATATCTCGAAATTTGTAATTACATAGGGAACATATTCATTTTAAAAACAACTTGGAATGAATCTCACGAATAAATTCAAATGTAATCCTAATAAATCTTTTTGACGGTCAACATTGTAGAATCATAATTCATATCAAGACATAAAGCCTTGATGCATCATCTAACAAAATCACGAATTTCATTTTGATGAAATTAATTATTTTAAATAATTTACAAGATCTATAAACAAAATTAGAAAAACAAATAAAAAAATTTGGTGTTAATAAAATTTTCTAAAATTCCAGGAAATTCATCTTTAATATCCTATAAAATTAGTAATAAATTAGTAAAACCTTTTTTACTAGTTTAGACTAATTTGAAACTTTGCTATATTAGGAAAAATTATATGACTATATTTTTCAATAAAAAAAATGATAAAAAATTACAATCAATTCTTTATTATTTTAATATATATTTATATATTATATATAAACAGCTATATTTTTAAAATATTTTATTTCTTTCAAAGTGTTTGATGTTCATGGAATCTAATTAAAATGTGAAAAAATAATTTATAAAGTATGCTAATTTAGAAACAAAATTATAAGTTTGAGCATGATATTCAAATCGATTTTCTTCATTTCAATCTTTCATCTTAAAAATTTAAAAGAATTTTGCTTTAATTTTTTTATAATAAAATTGTATTAATTTTTTAGAAATTCAAAAAATAAATTTTATAAATATATAATTGAATAAATATTTTATGCAAAAAAAATCTTCAAAAACCAAATTTATAAGATTTATTTACTAAATAATATTCGTTAAATTAAAAATTATGTATAATAAGTTATTATCATAATTTTGAAATTGCAATTTCAAATATACTTTTGGTAAAACATCTTTGTGTTTTTGCATGGTTTGATTACTTTTACAAGATTTTCTGTATTATTACCTTCTTGTGTGAACAATGCATGATTAAAAATACATTCCATTCGCTTATATTTGAACATATATATTGATTGAATATGAATATAACGAAATTTTTGTGCCAAAGTTTCAATAATTTACTACAAAATATGGAAATTATTCAAGAGTGAAATGAAATGAAATTCAGAGATTTATAAGTCAAAACGTGTCTGTGCAGTGATGCTATGAGTTCGGGTAGTCCTAGATATACGCAGTGATCACATGTACGCGCATTTCAAAAGAATTTCCTCCAAGCCGAAGCAACTTAGGCTTATATCATCTAGGATTGCCTGCCAAATAACATTTGGCATTAAAAACAAGAAGACGTAAAAAAGAGACTGATAAGTATTCAAATTTTGATTCAACTTAGATGAAAACATTGTTCTAAATTATTTCTAATCAAACAGAATTTGTGAAATATTAAAACTTATGTATAATTACACTGTCACAAATTTTAATATTTCACAAACACAGTGATGATTGAATCCAATTAAAGACTAGCCATTTCATGTTGAAAGTGAAGTAAGAGTTTAGAGTTATTTTTATTTTTACAATATATTTGATAAGTTTAAAGGAAGGATGTGAAAAGCCATGATAGAAAGATTGAATCTGGTTCATAGCAATGTCATAACAGGATGAAAAGTGTAAATGTGATGAAAAACGTATCGATTGTATTTACTGACATCCAATCTTACGCGAACAACTCATACCAAAAAATTTGCAAACTACTCTTTTTCCTCGATTTGGTGGATTATTCCAACCAGAATCTCTAAAAGCAACAACTCTGTATATTTTTTAATTTTACTAGGAGTTGTAATGTTAGAAAAGACGCTTTTAAATAAAGGTTTCATTTCACATTATAGACTCGTGGCAGTCTCTAGCAACGTGGGAGCATGACAAGGGATCCATAAAAGGTAACTAATCAAATTCACTGTGCTGTGGAATTAGTTCTCTCTTCCAATTTCAGTAGATTTTTATAAATTTGTGTGATTCAGAGTTAAAGTTTGATACCGGTATATATGACTATAAACTCAAAAAATGAAAATGTCATTCAGTCCCAATCTTACACACTCTTATTCTTTCAGACCTGAAGCTTAAAAATCCAAAACCTAAAGCTTCTCAGATATAGATTAAAATCATGTTTTGAAAACTTCTACTGAATACAAGACTAAAATATTGCTTGGATACAATTCAAATACGATCTATGACTGTTTAAATTAATCAAGGACTTAAAGAAATTTCAGTGTTTCATATCAATGTGATTATAAAAACTATTTCATTAAAAAAATTTCTATATATTTTTGTAGACAGTAAAGTAGATGAGCGTTTTGTTTTCTCTTTTCACCAGCTCAAAGTTTGAGATCATTCTTAAAATAGACATATGTATGATATACATGAAATACATTCACATCTTGATTTATTAGCTATTACGATAATCTAGAGAAGCTTTAATTTTTGTTGCAAATGGAAAAGAACATCGTTAACAATCTTAACCTTTTTTATAGGCATCTTTTGTATGCACAAGAAATTAAACGAGAGTATTTACCATGTGCTATCCTTTTGGCAGCATTGGGCATGCAGCGATTGATGTCAGGGAGCTTTCTGAAGGCAGGGACTGCTTGCTCCCCGTCATGTGGGACTACGGTATCCTGTCTGCTGGCAGATCGCGCCATTAGGTCTTGACGACTAAAGCGCTTAGCCTTGTATTGCCACGTGTTGTGGCATTCTGCTGGAGAGATCAGAGGCGAAGCAGGAGCTTCAGATTGTTTTGTTTGGAGATTGGGGTCTCGATTGCATGCTGTGCATGTGGAATTCATCGGCATGTTGACCTTGCTCTGTGTCCGTCAATCGATGTACTTGTCGATATGAAATTGAACTAGTTTGTCAGAGTCCAATCGTTCCGATGAAGCAGTATCGTGCTTCATGGAGTACTGTAAACCTCTGCTTATTACTGAGAAAGATTGATGATGTCGGGGTGACAGCGAGTTTCTCGGAAATAGATGTCCGTGAGTTTTTTCTGAGGTGAGATGAGTGAGTTGTCGTTTGCATCCGCAAAAACCGGATGAAATCCTCTGTGATGGCTTCCAGATTGACCTCTACACTCTCGCCACTCACTGTGGAGTAAGTTTATGTCCAATTCTGTTTGCTCAGTGTGGTTGAATCGCTTGCTATCCAGCGTCCGGTAAGATGTTGCGGTCGTTGATAATTGGGAACGCACAAAAGAGCATTTCAACGCATTTCAGTGTCAAGCGTTTCTAATTTGCTTCGACGCACTCTGGGCGTGTATGTTTACTGTACAGGTGAGCGTTGCATTGGAGCAGGTGGGGTGTGGAATACAGTATCACCATCACGAAGGGATATCATATAGCGCTTGAGTTTATTGTTGTCAACACCAGCTCAAAAAATCCGGTAATCACAGATCCAAATGGTCCAGGTCTTGTGGTTCTCCACCCTACCAAACTCCGTATCTAAATATGAACCAGTTGCATGCTCCATGTAATTTCTAATTCGATGGTTGTAGAGAATTTGTGCCAATGTTAAGCTAGCGTGTTTGAACTTTGATTCTAGTAAGTAAACCTGACATTTCTGATTGAGTCCACGAGTTTGAAAATTAGCGAGTGTCACATCTTACGCACATTTAACAGCGATACAGAAATCATATGCGAAGGCGCACATAGTTTATTTGCCGAATTTTTGTACTGCAGAGCATGATGCTATACGCTGCCGACCCTGTTTCCTTATTTCTCTCGCCACATGTGTAGCATACATGTGATATCTAAGAGGCCTATGCTTATCTTATCCATCTATCTATCTACACCACAGGACTACCAAGTCCTGCGGTGTTTACACGACTGGATCGCAAATCATTCAATTTGTTTAGAGTGATATATTGGTGTACCTCGCGCTGAAGACAGTCAAGTCTATACCGTCCAATCACAGCCTTGAGTTTGAAACTTTTGAATGTGCTTTTTTAACATGACAGGAGGTGGTCCGATGTTTGGACAGGTTAGTATTCTTGTCTAATTACGACCTTATGTTCTTCCTCATCTCGTGTGCAACAAGACTATGACTGGTTGACAACAAAATCCTTTTGTTTTCCTTTTCACAAAAGGAAAGCGTTGAGATTGTCCTATGATGCTCCTGACCTCGTGACGCAACGTGCGTCTTCACCTCTTTGTCTTGCTGTCTTGTCTTTGTCTCGCTTGTTCAATCGCAGTTAGTTTTACGGTCAAGGGGAAACACCTAAATTAGGCAACCGTATTCATGTTAATCATAGTATGCTTTTTGCGAAAAAGCTGCTGTTGTATTCATCGATGCAACTGGTACTGAACACATGACAAGGTTACTACACTCGATAATGTGCTCCAGCGTGGTTGTATGATTGCATGCTACTTACTGCTTCAATCTCGGGCGAGGAGGATGTCATCGTGATCATGTACATTTCCAAATTTATAATGGGTTCCAAAACATAATCTTGAAGAATAGTCTTGAAAAATCATAGAACGTGCAGGTAAAATAGACCCTAAGAAAGGTCTGTTTTGGACCGATACCGACCGATACCCGTTTAAACGTGTTTCGTATTTACACCAAGTCGTCCATTACATTATTCGGGATTTCATCATGGTCAGAAAAGATTTACTTGGTACTTTCTGTTTTTTTTTTAGTTTCATTGTAATGGCATGCAGATTCTTCTCCCTTCTCTATCATCGCTCTGGGCTGGCCAGAATAATGAACTTTTCTCCTTAGACAGGGGTTATTGGCTTCAAAATTGGAACGTAAGTGACCGTGTTCCACGCTATAAGAAAGCCTTGACACAATATGGCTACTGTCGTTTACAGTAACACACTTTGTGACATTCTCAGAGTGTAAATCTTAGCATTGACTTAGCACGAAGATGGCCTTCAAAATGCCGGACGCGAGTCAATCTCGGCCCACTGCAACTTACGGAATGACACCAAGTAATGGGACATTGGGATTCGCGAAGCTTCACGCGAGAACGCAATCAGAAACAGCTGATTCTTGACTGCACAAACTGACCGATTCAGTCTGGTTCTGGAACCAGACCGAATCATCCACACAGTCACATGAAAGAAAGCCGACGACAGAACATAACAAAACCGGCTACATTCAAGCGACGCTTCTACAGATCAGGTAGCAGCCTCATGAAATTTGGTGCTTCCTAACCACCCAAATTACGACTATCTCCTAATGTCGGCTTTCGACGCAGCGGAGTATTTTCAGGTCAGTCGTTTCATGTGGTCATGAGCCGTCCGGCTTGTGAGCCAGAATCTCCTGGAGATGTTGAATGTAGATCTCATCGTCGGTTTTATGGGTCCAGGTCTGGTTTGCGTCGAAGCGTTTGAAGAACCAGAAGGCTACATTGGCCATCTACTTTTCGCCAGAGGATGTGAATTCCTTCATGTTGTTCGTCTTTGCGGGCCTGGTCAATTTCGAAGATTGAGAATCATGGTGGGATCAGTGACGTTGGTGGTCTCGAAGGAAGTGAATTCCTTCATGTTGTTCGTATGTGCTGAACCGAAGACATCTGATCCCTACTCTTCCTGTTTGCCACCGTTGGCAGCAAAAGCTTCGATTTCATTCCATGTATCCAGTATAGTCATTGTTCACTGTCCGATAGATGATCAGGAAATGGACAAAGACCAATGTCTGTGCGGACATAACTTGCATTCATCCTAAAAGTGCAATCAGAACGCCGCAGAGGATCACCTGCCTCGCTTTGGTTTGCCTCCCTTCCGTCCTTGATATTGTCTGTTCATTTCCCGAGTACTTTTACTGGAAAGAAGAACGACAACCTTTGATGAAAATTACACCCAGCAGTTAACATCCAGAAAACTCGTCATTTCCCCACCTGACATCAAAGAATCACTCCAACCCAATAGTATATCTCAACTTGAGAACTGACAAAATAAGTACACAACATGCAAATTCTATTTCTAGATCCCGTAAAATAGAAGAAGAAGATGACGAATTTCTATTTATATTGAAAAATGAGACCAGAAAGCACGCAATTCCAGTCGCGTAAATACCAGAAGCGCTAGTATCTGCTTACCCCAGAAAGGAGAGCGGATCCTGGTCCGATGCACAAGCAATAATGTTATATCGAAGTCATGGCAAAAGAGAAAAGCTAAGGTGTGATCCGGGACATAGCAAGACCAGATGGTGCTCTATTTAGCATCTTCATGCTATTTGATCATCCGACTTCTTGCATACTTTTATTTCTGTACTGCCATCTCTTCGATCAACGCAACAGCAATTTAGATCAAGTTTTGTTTGCATCTCTCGTGATTTTGCATCGAAACTCTAGCGTCCTGATGACGCTCTTGGAGGAATCTTTACCTCATCTTCTTGAGGAGTTAATCGAAATAGGCATACTTAAGGAGATCCCAATCCCACATCTTTAAAAAAGCCATGTATTGAACATCATACGCACTCAGATACTTAAAATCTCTAACCTTTTATCCAAAAACATTTTCCATACTTAACGTATAAAAGCATTTACCTTGGATCATAAGCCTTCACTGAGGTACATCTTGATTTGGCTATGTTTTTTGGTTTCAATGTCGTCAGCATAGGCTACTAAATAATTTCCAATATCGGAATCGATCTCCTCCTGGTGTATTTCACTAAATATTCCTGTTGAGTTCATTCTACTTGGCGACTTGCTTGACCTTGTTCAGATTCTGAGTACTTATTTTGCGCTTTTTCACTTCAGTAATAGCCAACTAATATTCAGTAATCTTCTCACATAATACAGCGTGTGTGAGAGAAGTTGTTTGCGCTAGATATTCATCTCTTCATAATTTTGCTACCAACTCATGAGAATAATTTTTCCAGTCATGCAGATTTAAGCAATCCATTAGAGAGCACATGTACATTAAGATTGATAACAAGTAGAAACTACAATTTATCATCCTTCATGATAAGATTCCATTCCTTATAAATTACTCACAAATTTTTTTCTCAAATCCAGTAATATCAGTATGTCACCACAAAATATTCACTCGCACAATCTCAAATACGTTGTCTACAAGATGTTGTTTTTTATTTCCAAAACGAGTAAGCAGATAATTCTACATAAATTATGCGTCCTTATGTTTGTTGTCATTTTCTTTTATTAGAATTTACAGTCATATGTTTTGCATACGGTAGAAACATTGCGTAAACAATTGGACATTCTAGTGTTTGAAATGTTATCTTCTTTTTTAGCTTTTAGATATAATTATTCTTTACAACTGTTGCGATATTATGAATTAATTAAGGTTGTTCATTAACTGCCTGGAAGGCCCCTTTCCAATCTATAAATCTGAAAAATATACATGAAAATGTTGATAAAAAATTTTATCAACTGAAATAAAATAAAAATTTATCAATTACATTTTCAAATGTAATTGAAAAATGTAATTGAATGTGATTAATGATTATTTCTTAGGCCTAAAATATTTATTAAAAGCTGATTCAATAAAGTGAAAATCATTTTTAAAAAAATGATCGATCTGCAAACAAAATCTCTTTTAAATAACACTGAAAGTTTTTTGGGAATTTGAAAATCAACTGAGCAAAATCCAAATAGCAAGATTTCTCGTTTAGCTTTGAGTCAACACATCATGATAGGGAGTTGGTTAGGATATTGATTAACTTAGGTTAGATTGAACCTAGTTAGTTATATTAATTAATCTGCCACTTTTTAGCTGAGTATGACACAAATTATAATTTTTTAAATAAATTTTGTTATGTTTACTTCGACGAGGAATATAAAGGAAAATCACGTAATATAATATGTTTACATAATATGTTTACGTTATTTTCTTCTGATGAATTCCTGACAGCAATGAGTGGAAGCATTTGATTACATTCACTTTTAAAGCCGTTTTTCAACTATTTTTATATTATAATAAATTTTTTCTCTATATATATTTTGGATTATAACATTATAGAATTAGAGAAATTAGAGAATGTATTTTATCAATGATTTGAATGACTAAAATTTTGCAGCGAATGTGAAATAAATATTCTATTAATGTGTTCAATATAGTTTCATATTAAGTTCAAACGTTACAACTCATATTGAAGCTTGATCAGCGCTACAAACCGCTAACTTATTTTCCCAAAAGTAATGAATTATCTACGATGATTCATTTAAAAAAAAGCCATTATACTATTTGGCTGTTAATGATATCGGCTATTACACTTATAATTGTACATCTTTGATAAATTCTATAGTGTACAGTAGTGGAGTTCGAAGATCGAGCCCGGCGTCCTAGCAGTTGCAGGGATCGGCGGCCGGATAGTGCGTGAGTCACGGATTAAAGCACTTATCGGGGAATAAAACCCGATTTCGGAGACTCGGAGGCTGTCGGGTTTAATTAAAAAACCAAATAAAACCCGATAGTGAAAAACAGCGTGGTGCCAGCACTGCTGACAAGGCCCCGGAGGACTGTCCGACAGGGCCCCACATCTCTGGATGAGGTTTCTTCTGTTGTCGAGTGAACTTTTAATAGGTCTGTTATGGAATTTGAGGGTCGACGGGACACTAAACCAAAGGGAGAGGGCTTTGCTCTCTTCCCCAGGGGAGAGGTTCAAGCTCGTTACAGTACTTAGAAGAGAAAGGTAGTACTTCCAAGTTATATTCTTGCATTATTCACTAGCTATTGTAAGTGATATGAGTTGCAATAAAGTACAAAAAGCTAAAAATCGGAAAAGCATCGGATTACAAACTGAATTTCAAAATCTTCTTAAAATTTGTAAGTAATAATTCATATCATTTTTACAATTTAATGATGATGAATTGAAATCCAGTACAATCAGACAGTTTATATGTAGATGTGAAAGATTACATCTATATATACATTTTCAACTTTCAAAAAATATGAACTAAAATACAAAAAATATCAGCATAAGTTCAACATAAGTTTCTTAAACCGAAAATGATAAGTTTTTTCATACCCAAACTTTTAAGATGATGAAAACACAAGAATCTCATCAATAAATCAATTTTTTATCAATACAAGTGAAGAATTATGTTTTTATCTAAACTAATTCCATGTCAGCTCTATTGTGATGCACTTTTAAAAACAAAACACTGTTAAAAATTTTTATTATCATATTTTTTAATCAAGCTTGATATGTAATAAGATAAATCTATAGAGGACATTTCAACACCTTTTATAAATAAACTTGATTGAGACACGTACTTTTTAAAAACTTTATGATGAGCAAGATATCATAATTCAATGTCTTGTATTTTATTAACATATGTGTTGAGACAGTGTGAGAACATAATATATCAGTTTGTTGCATTGTAAGTGCAACACAAATTGTA
Source organism: Marchantia polymorpha subsp. ruderalis (assembly GCA_037833965.1). Classification (NCBI taxonomy): domain Eukaryota; kingdom Viridiplantae; phylum Streptophyta; class Marchantiopsida; order Marchantiales; family Marchantiaceae; genus Marchantia; species Marchantia polymorpha. Next base: position 25,889,601 of record AP031356.1, on the reverse strand, counting down.
GTTCAAAGTACATTTAATTTATGTAATGAATAAGCTCTAATGAAACTCATTTTTAACTAGTCTTTCTCTTATGTTATCTATAATAGAACCAACTTTCTTCATGAAGTTAAATGTAGCCTGTAATCTATCATTAAGCTACATTTATGTTAGCCTGTAATTTACATTCGTTAAATGTAGTTAATGCACACCCTCACAATCAATTTTTAAAAGTAATAATATTGCAATCCATATTGCGAAAACTTTGCAAGAACCTTGAGTATTGAGGTCTCAATACTATCTATAGTAAAGTATAATGCACTTGCACCGTAAATGATGCTAACGAGGACAAAAAATTCAACAGGTGTTCAGCTTTAGCGTATTATAAATACGATTAAGCTTCACCATGTATGAAGTATAGATTTCTCTTATCTCTATGTAGTGTTGGAGGCACAACTCAAAAGGCAGGCCCGCGGGCGAGGGCACGGGGCATGCCTCATTCGCATTTTCCATACGGGGCATGCCTGTATGTACGAATAAATTTATGCATATATTCCAGAGTGAAAGAAGGTGGGACAAGTCAAAAAAATAATGAGAAATTATGCTTGGTGTTTGGGGTTGAATGGTACTGAAACTACTCTTGGAACAAGGATTTGCCAAGTATATGCAACGCTGTTTTTGTTTCGGTACGTGCGATGTGCGGGTTCTTCGGCTTGTTGATTGTTTCTCCTTCTAAGAGTGCTTTGTTTTCATAGAAATATATTTTTTGATACATAAAATATACGTATTTTAATACGGGCATGCCTTTTGACCTTGAACGGGGGCATGCCTCGAAAATTTATGTTGTGCCTCCAACCGTACCTCTATGACCTTACACAGCTATCATCAGCCAAACTCGCTAGCTTTGATGCATTGGAATTCAATGTTTGTAATGGGCATCAATAATATAACATATGCATAGCTTCATAACCTGGGAACTGGAACGAACCTGATGCAGATCTATATTGACGGTTAGAATCATGACGCTATAGGGTGACTTCTGTGGCTCGGACAAGAGTTACCCTGAATGAGATGATTAAAGACGTTGAAAAACTTGTCATCAGTTTGGGCCCACCATGGTTTCCTCTAGATCGTTGGATCGTATTGGTACTTTCTGCAGGTTTTTGCTTTCACTTTGTGAATCGATTGGACGATCCGTTTAAATTATAAGATCATTCAATGCGAAGATACATCAACTTCTGTCAAGAAGCTACATATGTCGCGTTACATCCTCGACTTACTGTGAAGGTGAACTATGAAGTGTACCTAGAATGGATCAGATAGGGTCTTCCCACCACACCCTTTATCACAATCCCGTACCGAACATAAACTTTATGATTACAAAAATGCACCCGATCAAATGTTCAAGGCCATGTGACCATGTCTTGGAAATTTTGGTTGTATCTTTCCTCCGAAGTTTTCCCTTTTCAGGTACGAAAGTAGATTGTGAAAATATTTACTTTGTTGACTATAGCAGCTAAATTTTGTATGGACTTAAATGAGTCATCCGTAAACTTTTCATAAGCATATTATATAAAAAGACTTACAATAGACTTTTAATGGATCTATTTCGAAATTTCGTGACATGTAAGAAAATTGTAAATAAAATAAGATATCAAAATCATTGATGGGTGAGTGTACTAATGTCTTAATAAAAGCCTTGGCGAAAAATAAAATTCTTTGATATGAAAATAGTCATATATCATTACTGAAGTGACTGTTACTTGGAAAAATCTACTTTATAGGGTCCACTTGGAGTTATTAATACAAGTCCTTTCAAGGATTTCCCATGACTGCTATCAAAGGTAAGGGAGTTTTGAAAATCCATCAATCACTACTTAATGATGTCCATATATTATACCAAATGAACCAGTACTTGCTCCATCCTAAGTACAGTAAATCTAGTAACGCTGAGTTCACTGTATTTGAACACAGCAGAAAACGAACGTTCGCATTTCTTTTAGGATGGTAAGGACGTACAGACTTTGCCTTGAAGTAATCACAAATTGTCTGACTTGAGAACACATATTCAAATAGCTAACATATATACATTAACTTTTTTCTATCATATTTTTCAATCATGACTTGAATATCGCCATCCTATCTTTTTCTCTAACTTGGTTTGGAAGAGTTATATTGGAAATTACCAGCCTCGGGAAGCTTCTCATTGGGTTCCTCGCCTGCATGTAGCTTGCTAGAAGACGTATTCTCAATATTTCAAGCGTCAGCATGATCTCATATATGGTAGCCTACGTTTTGTAGTTTCTTTGTGACAACTATTGATGTGTGTGGATTCACTTACATGTTTACATTTTGGTTACAAAGTTAAACTTCCCAATAATAACATACATTGGTGTTAGAGTCCCATGTCATTATTGGGAGATGCGTAACTATGAGTATAAACTCCCAATTATAACATCTATTGGTGTTAGGATCAAATGTCACTATTGGAAATTGCAATTTTGAATATAAAGTCCCAATAATAACATATATTGGTGTTAGGGAAGAATGTCACTATTGGAAGGTGCGCAACTTTGAATATATCCTCCCAATGTTAATGTATATTGGTGTTAATGTCAATGTCACTATTGGGAGATGCGTTACTTTGAATGTAAACTTCCAATATCAATATTCATAAGTGTTAGGGTTGGATGTCATTATTGATGTTAATGTCGATGTCATTATTGGGAGATGCGTAACTTTGAATGTAAACTTCCAATATCAATGTTCATTGGTGTTAGAGTCCGATGTCATTATTGGGAGATGCGTAACTATGAGTATAACCTTCCAATTATAACATCTATTGGTGTTAGGGGCAAATGTCACTTTTGAAAATTGCATAATTTTGAATATAAAGTCCCAATAATAACATATATTGGTGTTAAGGGAGAATTTCACTATTGGGAGGTGCGCAACTTTGAATATATCCTCCCAATGGTAATGTATATTGGTGTTAATGTCAATGTCACTATTGGGAGATGCGTAACTTTGAATGTAAACTTTCAATATCAATATTCATTGGTGTTAGGGTTGGATGTCATTATTGATGTTAATGTCGATGTCATTATTGGGAGATGCGTAACTTTGAATGTAAACTTCCAATATCAATGTTCATTGGTGTTAGGGTTGGATGTCACTATTGGTGTTAATGTCGATGTCAATATTGGAAGATGCGTAACTTTGAATATAAACTCCAAATAAATAGAATTTTTGTTATCGAATACTCCAATAGCGAGTAATCTCCAGTAATCTCCAAATGAAAATCTTTTGGTTCCAACTTTGGGTATATGCACTACTGAGTAGACATACTAGCATTGCAAATTTTGAGTCCCATTTGCCTCTCAAAGCGTTAGCATGGTCGCGGACAGCTTCCCAAGCATTACCTCTGCTAGGTAATAACCTCTTACACTAAATACCTGTTGTGCGGTCCCAAGAGTATTCGGTATTGGAGTAGAAACTCCAATACCGGAGTTTGGAGTTGGAGTTTCTACTGTAAAAATATTCATTGGTGTTAAGGTTGGATGTCACTATTAGGAGTTACGTAATTTTGAGTATAACCTTCCAATGGTAACATACATGGGTGTAAGAGTGATGTTACTATTGGGAGTTGCATAACTTTAAATATAAACTCTCAATAATAATAAGCATTGGTGTAAGAGTGATGTCATTATTGAAAGGTGTGTAACTTTGAGAATAAATTCCCAATATTAACATACAATCGTATTAGTATTGGATATCATTATTGGAAGTTGCGTAACTTTGAGTATAACCTCCCAATAGTAACCACATTGATGTTAGGGTTGCATTTCACAATTGAAAGTTGCGTAACTTTGAGAATAAATTCCCAATATTAACACACAATCGTGTTAGCATTGAATGTCATTATTGGGAGTTGCATAACTTTGAGTATAACCTCCCAATAGTAACCACATTGATGTTAGGGTTGCATCTCACAATTGAAAGTTGCGTAACTTTGAGTATAAATTTCCAATATTAACATACAATCTTGTTAGATTTGAATGTCATTATTGGGAGTTGCATAACTTTGAGTATAACCTCCCAATAGTAACCACATTGGTGTTAGAGTTGCATCTCACCATTGGGAGGTGTCTAATTTTGAGTATAAACTCCCAATAATAACATACAATCGTGTTAGGATTGAATATCACTATTGGTATATACGAAATTTTGAACATAACCAATAGTAACATACATTGATGTTAAGATTGGATGTCACTATTGGGAGATGTTAGTTATAGACTTCTTATCACACATTACATCCGCATGATTATATTAGTCGGTAGTCTAAATCACCTAAATACGTTTAATTTAGTTCGCTTCAAGAAAGTTTATTTAAGTAATTTGGGAGATTTTGTACTAAAAGTCATATTGAATGCATTTGAGAACTAATGAGGGGTTCGGAATTAACAAGAGAGAGAAACATGGGGTAAAGAAAATTTAATTTACAACTTTGGATTTTGACCTTGATGAACTATGAGATTTACGTGATTACAAAATGAATAGCTGAGATCTTCCAATCTACCATGCGCCAATAAGAATGTAGATACATTGATTAATTTAGATGCCAAAGGAATTGTAGATGTAGGTAATTTAGTTGCCTTAGTATTCGTTCGCCTAAAATAACCAAATGAATTTCATCTTGAAACCAACCAACAAATTTATAGAATGTACTATGACTCATAGTACATTCTATAAATTTGTTGGTTGATTTCAAGATGAACTTCATTTGTAATTCTATATTGCTCACGAGTATTAAAATAGATGTTATAATTGCGTTTAATTTCAAATTGATCCACAAAATCTAAGTGAAATGATCGATGATATTTTATTTAGCTAAGTCAAGAAAGAATCAATTGTTGAGATAGAACTTTAAATGAAGTGAAATGATCGATGATATTTTATTTAGCTAAGTCAAGAAAGAATCAATTGTTGAGATAGAACTTTAAATGAAGGTATGTCACATTCTTTTTTCTCACAATTATGTATTGTGATCATGATAGGAATTCTAACTCCCAAATTACATTTGAAACTTTCATTATTTGGATAATAATAACAGTACTTCACTATAGTTAATAGAGACGTACTGCTCTAATTAAGCAAATTTACAAGTTACAAACTAATAATTTTGGAATATTATGTCACTCATCATTGGGAGATTTAACTCAGTACTAGGTGAAAGGAATAAGATTACCAATGACACATCCTTGAAATTGGACGTCGGCCCAGTAAGAAGATACCGATGTGAAGAATTAATGATGAGGCTTGATGCAAATAAATGTCACTAGAATATCAAGTAATTTGTGATTTCTAACAATTAACGTCAATTGACGCATGGCTATTGTTTACGACTCAAGCTTAGTAATGGCAAGACTACCAAAATCAGGCTCTGATAATGTTTCACAATAGAACCAGTGCATCACGGAAACCATGCAGTCTACGTCTGATACGGGCCATGCCTGATAAGTAGATACTGATTTTTGCACGTGTGGTGCTCTTCTACCATGAAAACAAGGTCGCAGAACTGATCTTGGATAGATGCATCCATGTTCGAATTGCTCGTCCAACAATGAAGTAGCGTTCCTTACGGTGGTTGGTAAACAAGTGTTACTGGCTGCTTTTCGTTTCCTACATCGGAGCTTTCTCACATCGGAGAACGGTCCAGACTCTTCATCTAGTTGAAAGAAGAAAATGTGACGAAGCTGCTGGAATGGCAGAACGGCCTTATCTCAGGAGAAGGTAACCGAAATGTTATAGTCCGAGCATTTTATGATGAGAGAAAGCGGACAAATACTATCCTAAAACCACATATAATTACTGCTTTTACAACAGTACCATGCCATTCTTTTCAACGCTGCGGGCCCAGCTTTGGCCGCTTCTATGCCACTTGTATTGCTGCTCTCTTGCCAATATGAAGAGCTGGTCCACACATTCTCTTCTGAAGACGCTTGTGGGCCAGTCGTCATGTAATCAGATGGAAACTTCCGTTCCGCATTGTTGAAGGTGGGCCATATATATGAGCATACGCGTGGATGATTCGTTTCGAATCTTCTATCTGACTTAGATGTATTTCTGCTCGTTAGTGCGTTGCTTTGGATCTGAGCCAGTCCAGTGAGTGCAAAGGAAGAAGCTAAAAACTCGAGCAATGTGAGTTGATTGGATGGTTGAGCTTTCTTCCACAACAAGCAAGCCATCTGAAATCTGGTGTGGTTTTCCTGGATGTTGCATCCAAAATGCTTGCGAATGGTTGAGCCTGACAGACGTCACTTATAAATACGCTCGACATTCTACTGATCGATCGACAATCTACCTTTGGATCGACGATGAATGAGATGAGCTATGAGGACACCAAAAAATCAGCATATCGATCAACATCCGTTGATAAATGCGTCTCAAATACCGTATAGTAAAGTAGAACAGATCAAGAGAGCAGCCGAGGCAGGTGATAGGACAAGAATTGAGGCCCTTTTCAGAGAGTGGCTGCTTCAAGGAGACGATGGGACCCTCGTCTTTCACTGCGCTGTACAGTTCTGCCCTCATCTTGTGCTGGAACTTTACCCCAGCTTCAAGGACAACATAGACGTCTCCATGCTAATCTCGTACCACACTTTGCACTTGGCAGCAGCAGGCGGGCACACCGACATCGTACAATTGCTAATCGAGCACTGCAATACTTACAATCCTCTCGACCTTTACGACGTCATCAATGGACTGGACTCGGACAGCTCGGACCCTCGGCATGTGCAGTGGACAGCTCTCCATTACGCGTCTCAGAATAACCACCTTGGCGTGGTGGAAGCGATTCTGAGAACAAATGTGCCGATGCTTCTTCATTTCAACCCCGCCGCCGATTTCACCACTCCATTACATCTGGCGATCAAACCCGGAGACAAGAGGCAAAGATCCGTCGACTATGGAATTCTTTCAGCGCATACCAGTCGCCTTCCCTTAATCAAGCAGCTTCTCAGCGCACCGGAAGGGAAGATACTCTTGAACATGAAGAATTCGGAGGGTAATACTCCTGTCCATCTTGCAGTAGAACAGATGAATGTGGACGTCGTAGAGTTACTGATAAAAGAGTCGACTCTGATCGCAACGGAGACGAACAACGAAGGCCTTACGCCTTCTCGTCTAATTTGGGATATGTTGAACGCCAAGAACCCCAAGAATTCAACGCCGGCCAGAATTATGAGAAAGCAGCTGCGGATGCTCCCTGACGTGCAAGAAGAAGAGAACAACATGATGGCCGAGAAAATGAGGTACTACACCGCAGCCAACAACTTCCTCGTCGCGGGAGCTCTTCTCGCATCAGTCACGTTTGCAGGGATCATCTCCGCCACGGCTCTGCCATCTGAGTTCTCCGATGAATACGGAAGTGAGGTGCCTGCACCGCCACCGCCACCGCAGGGGTCTGCACCGCCACCGCATGCTCCAGAAGATCGTACTTACAAGGGATATTACCTGAGAGCCATCTCCACATACCGAGGCTCGACTAATCTCTCTTTCTACTTCGCCATCATCACCGTCATGGCTTCAATCCGGCTCATAATCTCGGTAGAAGGAACCATGGATCCGGAGGATGAGATCGCGTTTCTTCGACACAGCACCGTTCTCATATCCTTCGCGCTGAACATCTCCACGGGCTTCGCCGTGGTGGCTTTCATTTCAGGAGGACTGTGCCACATCCCTGTCAGTGAGAGTCGGTGGGCCGACGTGCTCGCGAAATGGGAAGACGGTCATCATGTGGATATTGTGAAGTCCACCATGCTGACCACCACCGTGGTAGGAATACTCCTCATCCTCCCAGTCATCCTCATCCCACTGCTTCGAGACGATTTACCTGTTCTCAGAGCGGCGTACCTGCGGGCGTGGAATGCCCCGGCGGGCCGTAGGCATTGGATCCACAAATCCGTGCAGCCGCTCGCCATTGCAATTCTGCTGGCTGGAATTGCCATCCTTATCTTCTTCACTTGGGCAAGAGCTTCTCATCCCAGCGAATACTACAAACAGAAACATTGATCACGATTACTACTAGAGTATCATTGAAAACTTCCTCATCAATGATACTCTCCTCCTCTGCTGATATTCCCCATTTCCCATATCACTCCATCTTAAACCCACGCCATAATTCATAGGAATTTAGTAATCTTCCGTAGGCATTGCCAAACTGTCTCATGCGATGTGGCCTTCCGAGTCATATTTCTCTTCGTAGCTGGTTTCTGCACCCGATGTAGCATTTGCGGTTGGTTGTGGAAACTGAGGAATCGAAGAGTCCATAGTGTAATGGTCGAGAACAGGCTGAGACATGCGTATTTTGATTCTGACTTGTAGAATTAAGGCTAGAAGGGATTAGATTGAGGGCCGTTCGGACTCGATTGTCTTTGGGGCATGCACATCTTGCGACTTCAGGCTTACGAGGGAACGCTCTCGCATGGTAATTTTCTGTGGACCGAGGAAATCTGGAAATTTGCTGGACCTGTAAGTTTCTAGCCTTGGCAGAAAGTCAAGAACCGTCCAAATCGATCTACTGTCCGCAATTCCTCGATGTCTCTCGTTTCATGTTCTTAATGAATTGGATTTTCGAGTTCCATCTGACCAATAAATATTTGCGACCTGCTCATTGGACTTATTCAAGATCCACCAAGAACACTCAACCAGAAAGTGGATGGTACTGACCTTTTCTATCTAAGTTAGAGATTTGTAATTTGGACTTGGAATATATAGGTTTATGCTTGGAGAGCAGGTCGGACCTGCCTTGACTGCAAATGCTTAATTATTTTTTGTGACAAAGTTATTCCTTTCATGGACTTGTATAAAAACCTCAAGATCCGAACACAATTTAATGGCACGAGAACTATTTGCAATAAGTGCACGAGTGAAATATAACTGAAAAAGCAAATGGGAAATGTTCATATGCCAAATCTCGCTCATTTGTGAGGCATTTGAGTTAGATACAAGTCTTGATAAATCAACTCACATATCTCGGTTGGTCGATCATGTGGTTTTTTAAAGATTAGCACCATGACGCTGCAGCCTTGCTCCCCATTTATGCATCAGAGAGATACTTAATTTTTTTGTGTAGCTAAATAGCATGCTCTTTCAACAACTTTTCAGTAGGCTAATGTGAGAGTACGCTGATAAGAAACTGGAGTTTGCTTTCGTTGCAATAATGCATCATTGGTAGCAAAGAAGCAATTCCGATGATATTGTCAGGACCAAAACAAAAATACAGTAGTAGGTTTACACTTAAAACATTGACAAAATTCTGGTCAATGATTACGATGAGATTTATGGAATAAATCACAATATGTTTGAAAGTATAGACATTTGGAGATACATCAGAGTTAATAATTATTTGAACTATGATTTACTAAACCAGATTTCGGACAAGATTATGTTGCATAATGAAGAAATATGAAATTTATTTTCACCGTCTCCTCTCAACAAATCAGTGACATCAGTAATTTATGAGGAAGATCTTTTTGAATGAGGTGGAATCATGACTGCTGCTTTGAGCAAATTGTGGAGGGATGATCAGTAATTCTGCAGTTTTTATTGGTTTTCTCTAATATACTGGACTCGGTAAAATGATTTGCGCGTTGAAGAAAGTCTAAAAGAGCAGTCTACACATGTAAGTTGAAGAGGGCTTGACTTGACGACATTAAGGCATTAGGCAAGTAAATTAGCTTTGCAATGGTAAAGTCTCGTGATGATACATGGGAGAGGTGAAAGCGTCGAAAGCTTCAATGGAGAAAGTGAGGCCATTTAATGCGAAGACACATTGATGACTTGAGAAGACTTTGAGTTGACTTTGGAAGGCTTGTTTGTCACGTGACAATGAGACTATCTGAGTCTCTAGCTGTGTCGAAAAATTCGCTACGACCAGTCGTTATAGCCGATTGAGAGTCGAGCTTGTCCCAAGAAGTGAGATGCTAGTCTGTAGGAAAACAAGATCGAAAATGTACATTGTTCACAAGGATAACGTCGAAGTACAGGATTTTGGTTTTAGTGAAGATAAGTGATGAAATCCAAGATAGCATGGTGAAACCACTGGACTCAAGATCAAAGAAGGTTTCAAACCAAAATATTGTTCACCCATAATTAATTTCTATTTGAAAATAAAAGTACCACCCATGTGAATAATCATAGCTGCCCATCAGTAAAAAAATGATTTGAGATTACATATTAGTGAATAGAAATTATTCTTCCAAAAAACTGTCAGTATTATAACACATTTACTAGCTGAATATTAAAACACGAATCATCATTCCAGTTTGTCCAGAATGTTTTGAAATAATTTAGGATAAACAAACATGCAGTTGCAATGATGAACTACAAAAACCTCCGGGTGTTACATAGACACTTCGTTTAAAAATTACTGCGGTTATTTTCTAGGTGGAGTAGCTCATTGGAAAAAGTTCCATATTTCTCAGCAAGTTCAAATCAGGACAATTGTAAAATATAGTAAAAAGAATCTTAGTACTTTTTAACCATATTAAAAAATGACTCACATTCCAACCAGTTGAAACCTACAAGGTTGCAATGACCTTCGATTTCCTTCACATATTCTATTACCTGGGATTACCTGGGAAGGGATATCTGGGATTCTTTGCAATGGAGGGTCACGAGAGGCAAGTCAAGAGATTTGTTGCAGACTAGTATGTTAGGTTTTGCAACCGGAAAATTGCATCTCAGGATTCGATGGATTTTTTCAGCTTCTGTAATGAGCAAAAGGTCCTAAGAAATTGCAACAGGCCATGGGTTTTCTCAGATTTTTGTAACTAGCGACCAATTTCTCAGGCTTCACAATTGACAACAGAATTCTCAGCTTTTGCAATCGGCAGAACGTTTCTTATACTTCGCAACAGGAGACGGGTTTTCTCAGCTTTTGCACTCAGCGAAGAGTTTGCGAGGATTCACAACACGAGAAAAGTTTTTCCAGCCTTGGATACTGGCAACGAATTTCTCAAGGTATTGTTAGCTTTCTGAACCTTCAAAGGATTTCTCGAGCTTCGCAATTGGAAAGATTTTTTCTCAGATTTCAAATGGACTGCTCAAGTTTTTTCAAATTTTTATTCGCAGCAACTTAAATACAGCATTCTTGTGCATCACTTTCATAGATATTTTTACATTGTATGTATAATCAAGCTTTAGTCCATTTTCGACGACAAGCAGTTTCAAGAATAAAGCTTGATAGTCATGGCGGTGAAGCCGAGAGAGTATGAGAGAAATATGGTGTATAATTTTTTGCTTTTAGTCCATTGTAACGTGGGATCGGGTGGTATGAGAGCGAAAGCTGTACCGATTGGAGACAGGATTGTTTGATGTTGAAGTGGAAGATGAGGAGAGCAAAGCCTTGATTGGGGATGCGAGACCATCCATCCCCTCGCGCCTGAAGTCTGAGGGATATTAACAAGGGAGAAACTTGGTGACGAGTCGGAAGAAGGTGGCTACGATGTCAAGGCACGGTCGGTAACATAAGCTCCGAATCTGAAGAAGCTTAGCGTGCCGGAGGCGGAAGAAGAGTGAGTTGCGCCGGAGGTTCTTATCTGAACATGATGGCTACCAACGTTCTTCCCGATTTCATGTCTTTGGTTTGCATAGTCTTTGTAGAAAATGCCTCTGCTAATGTCGTTGAACGATGACGGGCAAATCAGTCAAGGTGAAGTCCACAAGCGGAAGAGTTCATGGAACTTATCACAGTCTTCTCGCTTCTGAAGAACTGAAGTTGCAAGTTCAGACGACCCAGGAGTCGTATTTGGAGCTGCGTCGAATTCTGAATTCTGAATTCTGAATGCGGTAATTGAAGGGTGAGAGCCATAAGTTTTAGAACACGGTTCAGACCCTAGAACAGAGGGTGTGAGATCTGACCATTGAGGCAATTGCGTAGCTGGTGGCTTTGGTCAGGCGGTGTTCGCACTTCTTGCTTGTGTTATGCGAGTTCGCCAAAGCTAAGCCATTGGAGTTGTTGCGGGAGGCCATGGACAATCTCGGAGATATCAAAGAACTGCGTAAGGAAGTGTATCAATCATGAGGTCATGTTTTCTGGGAGGCGATAAGTGGTGTTTTTTCTGGTGTTTTTTGTCAGACGTGTCGGACATGCAAATGAGAGTGGGCGCCTATGTTAGAGCGTTATAATCAGTATCGGGCGGCATCGCTTGGTTTAGAAAATCCAGAGGTGTTAATACGTGTGAGTGTTTGTTAGGATTAGCCGTAAGGAACTCTTGTATATGTAAGTTTGTTGGTGTTTAACTGCACGGATAGTTAATTGCAGAAGTTCCCTCAAGCAGCTATTGTTGACAGGGTAGGAGAGTATCCTCGTCAAGGCATGTCAGAGAATTCAGCGATGTCTTGCCTTGACGGAGCTTCCGTCAAGGCAAGACTTGTAGTTTGAAAATATGCCTGAGCACTCAATTTGTGAAAATGCAGAAGCAGAGCCTTAGCTAGAGCCTTGCTTGATCTGCAACTTGAGCAACTTGTACGGGAGCAATTTCCATTGCCAAAGGACTGAATTCAGTATTCAGTCCGTGGAAATGTGGTTTTCATTCTTGTGTATGATAGGAATGCATGTGTAACAGGAAAAACCCTGAACGGATATATTTATCCTTCAGACCGATGAACTGCACAGTGTGTAAAGATAGATAAATAAGCTCCTGGTTCTTGGTAGAGCCAATTTGTGGGTTTCAAAATGAAACCCACATACTGGCCTACATACTAGTCTGATAATGAAACTTTCATTATCTTGGTAACGAACTTAACCGGGAGTATTTCTGGTGCAGTAGGAAGATGTATGTGACATAAATCGATATTCAAATCTCTTGCAGGTGCAACCTTCTGAGAATATATCGTAACATGCTTAATTACCCCACCTAATTTTTATAAATTCAAGAATCTAGGCATTTCGCAGAGCAGAATGCACGACATCAATCACTTAATGGGTTGTTCTCTTACTCTTTTGCATGACACATGACAACGGTTTATATCCTTTACTACATTTGCTACATAAGCTGACCAAATGTATGGCTTTGAGGCTACATTTAAATGCAAAGGTGAGACCGAGAATCGTCATCAGTAGAAAGCGAACATTCCCTGTGATTGTGGCTCATACAGTCCTAAGAAGTGCAAAGATTTTGTGAGTACAAATTCAAGGATTTAAATTAGGATGTAACATAGCCCTTTAGCGAATGTTATTAAACTGCAGATCGGTGCAGTCTTGAAAATGGCAGCTACAAGAGAGTTCACGTCGTTAATACTACTGCTAGTTTCCTACAGCAGGAGCAGATTGCCGAACTAAGACTTGATGAACAGATGTTCATTACCTGGGTGGAAGACTGGTCCCCTGAACAATGTGGCCCAGTTATTGTTCTCTATTTTGCATCATGCTGTTTCTGCTGAAGGATCTTTTCTTAATTTTGTTCACTGTGATTTTGAACATCCAAACGGTGCTTATAATATTTCTCTCCATACACCATTTGCATTGGAGTCCGAAATGCTATATATTAAGCCTGGTCTCGAGTCTTCAGAAAAATCTCAATTGAAAAAACTATGAGAATATCCATTCCTGCAATTTCTTTAGATAATGAGTCTAAATTGCGGGCCCATGGCTGAAAGTTGAGGTCTTGTCCGAATTGTAGGTAGTTGGGGAGAATTATAACGGCAATTTTTATTTTTTAAATAAATGATTCTTCATCTCAGAAGTGCTTAGCATCTTGCAGCTCCATAACAAACTTAGCCTTTTGTTCCAGCTTTGTAGACTCCAGGATACCTTTACTTTACAATAAAAAAATGATTAAATTGAAGCCCAGGTAATCATTCATTTTTGCCTCCGCCATTTCTACTCGTTCATGTCCACCTACTTGTCAGAGGTTCCTTCTCGTCTCTTGCTTTGTGAGATAGAATCGGATTCCGGTGTAGATACCTCCTTGAGGCTCTACAGTGAGTGAGTAAGCTAGGTGGAAGGGGCATTCTTGCGGCTATGAGAGGCGAAGGGAAAGATGCCTGGCTTATAACTATGAGACTGGAACCCGCTTGACTCAGCTGAAGCAAGTGCAAATCACTTGCTTCAGTGATCGCAGGAATGTAAAATCTGCAAGATGGTGTTCATTCGTTAAGAGCCTGATTCCGGGGATAGGATATTCCTTTCATAGCCGTCAAGCATTCCTTTGCTTTTCTTCACAAGGCGAGTCGTCAACAGAAATGACGACGCCCTCAGAAACCCAATCGATAGAGTTCATATACCCCAATAACCAGCAGAGGGCACCAGCCGTCGTCCATGTCGTCGTGCATGTGCAGAGGTTCCAACCAGCATGCCGTCACCGTCATCCATGTCGTCGTGCATATGCAGAGTCGTCTCTTGCAGCGTGCAGCTCCAAGATACGAGTGGACAATTGTTGAGCTTCTCCTCAGGCAGTGAGTCGCATCATGACGGCGAGGAAGAATCTTCACCACTTGGTCATCTCGTGCCGCAACATTTGTCCAGCGTCAGAGAAAATTCGAACATCTCCAGGCTAGTCTCATCTCAAAGATCTCACAATGCAGTTGCAGCTGGTGGCAGAGATTGTGCACTCGCTCATAGAACACGTTCGGATCAACATCATCGACGAGCTTCATGCCTTTGTAAACGGACAGGATTGTGATCAACGACCAGCTCTTCACTGGGCCTGCCGGAATCAGCACCCGGATGTGGAACTAATTCTGGAATCGGACCCTGTTGCCCCTCCTGAACCTGAAGACGGCAGTCAAGGTCGCCAACGAGGACAAATCAGACGCGTCGCGGCATAGAAATAACTCGTGCACGCACGTGAAGGAGAAGACCTCTTGACCACGTCATCTGGTTTATCGAGACAATTGACGTCAAGTAATCGGAATTGACCTGATCAGCGCCCCACCTTTATGGCGACCGAGATGCAAGGAATCTCGAGGGACGAGTAGGGTTGGAGTCAAAACCTTCGTGGGCTAGATCTCATTTTATTCGTCCATGTGATATGTCGTGTGATTGAATACATAATATAATTATATTATAAATCTTATGAAAAGAATCTATATTTTATATATATTAAAATTTATGATTCTAATATATATATAATAGATATTTTTTTATACGAATGAAAATTATAATATTTTTATTATATCAAATGTATAACATAATTATAAATTTATAAATAATATAATAATATTACGTATTTTATTTACATTAGAATTCATGATTTTAATATATATAGAATATGCATTCTCTTCATACATATTAAAATTATGATATGTTTCATATGTATCAAACATATGGCATATATTTTTATAAATTATATTAAAAAATTAATATTTTATATATATTAAAATTTATGATTCTAATGAATATAGAACATAAAACCTCTTCATAAAAATTTAGAATTATGATGTTTAACTTTAAAAAGTGCCATGTGTAAGACTTAAAAAAATTTATTATGATTCTAACCCAAGGGACGACAACCCAAAACTAAGTATATCGAGAAACGAGAACATAACAACCCAAAAGCAAAGTATATCGAGAAACGAGAACATAACGTCATTTGAAATATTCGACCTACTACATGACGTTCAAAGGGAGCACATGGCTTGTGAGAGCGCTTCTTCTTCTTCCTCCTCTTTGCAGATGACATTTACTGGAATAATTCTCTGGCTTCTCGTTGTCCCCACCACAAACAACATTGAATGTGGCACCTTCGGCTTCATTCGCTTGTGTCTTGCAAGAACTAGTTGCAAAGATCAGAGGAGGAATGAAGTTGTGGTCAACTTAATGATATTTTTAGTAGTTTTTCCTTGAGCCAGATTTCTACCCAAGATGAGAGTCTCTCCCAGCCTTTTGGCTTGCACTGACGCTTCCATCTGAGATAAGAAGAAGTCTATATTCCCCACACTCTCACCATGCGCAGAATCTCACTTTCTCCATCTGAATAGGAATAATATAAATATCAATGTCGAGAGAGATGCTTTAAAAAAATCTAGAAGGAAAGCAAAACATCCAAGATCTTGTAACGCGGTCTATAATCATCTTGGGGGATGGGTTCATCCGTCGTCTGCCACTTTCGTGGAGATTTGAAGTGATCGCACTGGAATCTGAGGCTAACTGAAGACAAGCTCTTGATAAGTAAGAATCATTGTTTGAATTTGATGGCATATATTTGTGGACATATACTTGTGTCACAACCCCTATTAACCCAAGGAATTATTTTTTTTATTTGTAGTACCTTGAAACCAAAAAAACGTAACTTGGAAGTGATATGTGTATCGTTTTCTATGTGCTTGTCATTAGAAAAAAAAGCACGATCCTTTGATTGTTTAGCGATGTGAGTGTTGTCTTTTAGTTAAAATGATCTCTAATGATTTGGTAAGATAAAATATGTCAATCTCTTGAATGTACATCACAGTCATGAATGTTGATTCTTGATCGAACATCCAATCGTCTCTTTTGTTTGGCGCTTTTTCGCTAGATCTTTTCTCTACTTCTAGACGAGGAAAAACTTGAGTACACTCGCAAGATTGAACTTGATGTGCTTCCTGTCAGGTGATATAGCAATTGCTTTCTTGGGCAATGCGCCAATAGGCGTTAAGAGAAAGTAGCCTGAAATTTATGTAGGTCGATCTTGGAATTTTTATGTGGCAAAATTTCTATTTAATTTAACACATTTTTTTTATTTTCCAAAAGCATGGACGCTCTTTAAGATTCAAGTTCACTTTTGTTTTACCATTTTAACCGCTCAAAGGTGATAATGGCAACTTCGAAATCTTTTGGCTTTTCCACAAATAACATCTCCTTCCAACAAACACGTTTTGTGCGTTTTAAATAAGCCTCTCTTGGTTCTACTGTTAATTAAGAAGATGTGAAAGATACTGCTTTTGCAGCAAGGAAGTAGACCGGAAGTTGCATTTGAGAATATATTAAATACGTGCTCATTTCAAATCTTCAACTTGAGCATAATAGTAAATGGAATTTCACCCTTGTAGAAAGCAAGCAACTAGCGTATACTTGCTGGTGGTATTCATCCTTTACATGGACCACCCATCAAATTTAAGCCAAGGTTTTGATCTGGTTAGAATGTACTTGAAACCAGCTTCAGACAAGTGTGTCAGAAATTGAGAAGGACAGATTTTCTTAAGAAGTAAACTTTGTTACTGCATTGACCTTGTACAATGAGAGTATCAAAGGAAAAAAGACTCCTAATACTTATCTTCTCACAATGTCCAATCGTCAAACACAACATGATAGATACCACCACTTGTTGTCTGCAGTTATGTAAATCAATGAAATGAACGAGTCAAGAATGAGTAAGGTAGACATCTGGATAAATTTAGACCATCCAGACCAAGTTGTGAAGGTGCCAAATTGAGTCCACATGAATCATTGGATATTTTCTGCTGTGCTCGTCCAGAGACCTTTGGACGGTCACTGGACTCGTTCTTTGTTAACCACTTTATGCGTCCACTGCCAGCCTTCTCCCTCAAATGCACCTTCTGCAGCCATATCAGCTGAATCCACTGTTTGCCTGGAAAAGCTTCAAGAACTATCGAAATAATACTTAGCAGAGTTTTCTTCAGAGAAGTTTATGCTGCTAGAAATATGTAGGAAGGAGCAAGACTGCTAGTAGTCAATGTAACATGATCTTCATCGAACTTTGATCCCAAAGCAGCAAATTGACTCACCAGGTCTTGAAGTGCTTGATGCTCATAGTCTCTTCTTCCTTAAAAATGATTGTAATTTCTTGCTTCAAGAATGACTTTTTCGTGGAGGAAGTCATCTCGTACTTGACAAACTATCCCGGATAGTTCGGAAGACAAATGATCCCTTTTGGATGTATATTCCCTCATATCAACACTTTCAGAGGGTTGATCTAGAAGTTCAATTAAGGAAAGAATGTGAACATATAATAATCTTAAATGTAGGTATCAGTTCTCCAATTTCCACCCACTTCTTACTGAAAGCCTTAACTTCAAACTACTTGTTTGCTCCGATAACTTGTTCGACTCACCAGGTCACACCAGCCTTCTGTCTTATTTACCTTCTTTCTCTTGCAGCAAATGTCATTCCCGAAATATGTTGAAGGTCTGAAAATATATCTCCGCTATTCCCCACGTACTCAATAGTATCACAAAGAAGTGAACTCAGATGACGAAAAGTTCCAAAACTAGGTCATTCCTGTCCAGACAGCAATATCTCACAGCATTGACATCGCTCAAGGTTCTGACTCCTCTCTCTTGTCTCGTATGGTCACTGTAAACACTTACAAAAAGTTTCATACTACCAAAGTTTACATACCTAGTACTAACTTTTCACACTAATTCACACTATTTTTTACAAATTAAGGTATCGTATATATACGAAAAGACTTTATGTTGATCGAAGCTTGTAATTTACAAAAGTTCTACTGTCGTGTACATCAGGTCAAAAAGTCTTGATTCATTGAAAGTCAAAAAATTAACGTCAAATAGACTTGACGTTAATTTTGAGATTCAACACGATCATAACGAGAACAAACTTCAGCTGAAGGAGAACGTATATAACGTCTTCAATGTGGAGTATTGAAGACTAGAGTACAGTATTCACTTGTGAGTCAGGATTACAAACCTCCTTATAACTTGTAGTTGCAACTATCTTCAGTATCACTTGTTGATTTTAAGAATCCAAACCTATATCGCACGTGTTTTTAGTTTTTTCCCCTCTTTATATGAAAGCGCAGAGCGAAAAAGAAAAATACCCGGAACCATGTTATGCAAAAAGCTCAACATCTTTCTTTCCATAAGTTTTAAGTACATATCAGAAGGCCATGTGTCTGTTTCAGCCTTAACCTTAGGCGATCATCATTCATCCAATAGGACTCGTTGACGAATTGATATTCAAGCAGCTTTCAGCATGCACTTAAGTTTGGACATCTAAGAATCGGGCTTCCATCACGCCTACATTGAGAGTGACTGTGTCCCGGGAACACAGGGTCCACATGGAGAAAAACTTTCTTTTCGGCACAAGTCTCGCTCAGATCACTACAGCTCAGATTGCGGCACAAGCAGACATGAGTTCATCAAGTGGTCCATAAATAGCCCAAATTCAACTTAGAGTAGTTAATTTATTGTGAATAAGTCCAACATTGGATTCGGACAATATATAGCTCGAAGAAATGCTCATGAGAAGGAGTGTGTTCCCGCTCTGTTGACACGTAGATTGGTTTTTGCAATAAGAAGAATCTTAAAGATCTTTTCTCTTTCTGTGCATGGAGTAGTAACACAGTCGAGTGGGAATGTAACTTCTCTTGCAGGACTGGTCTTCTCACCTTCCTCGGCACCTGCCTTTCCTCGCCATATCCAGGAGGCTTAACCAAACCAGAAGCAACTGAGGAGAGGATCAAGAGAAACATATGAAAGAACTTTTGGTCGTGGCTGTTCTCATGTCGTGCCTTTGAGCATCTATCGTCAGTTTCTAGAGCTTCTTCCACAGTACTATCTGATTGTCGTGCCGACTGCAGTTGTTATATATCTTTTGCAACGGCTAAGGCTTGTATAAGTAAGTTAAGACGTGGAATCGAAAAATCGGTTAGACCATGGCTCTTTCATCACAGTGAAACTGTTCGTGTCTCCGTCAAATTAATCCTGTAAAGCGTCCACAAAGAGTCTTCAACGTTTTCTTTGGGTCTTGTTTTTAATCATGGGCTGACCTGACAAGGGTCAGGTTGTAGGCAGGTTCCCGCAAAATGTTGTAGGCAGATCTTGCGTCCATTTCTCCAATCCTCATCGTGCCCTTTGACCATTCTAAGGACCTTTGCTTCCCTTCAAACATAACTTAGAGCTGAAACACATGATGTCACTTTTCTAACCTTACTCTGCTGGTGGAGTCCAAGCTGTTCACGGAGATGAATAGCGAATCTCAAAGCAGCAGCGATTTTACGTTAGATTTGCAGGAGGTTTATATAGTAGTCAAAAGTATCAGCTCGGTTGGGTTGATGATTATTGCGAGCTTCCAAATATGCTCATGTGCCGGGGACAGACTCAAACAAGAAGGATGATCTTATCTTCGAAGTTACTTTGTCTGTTCTAGTCTACGCCCATGTCCTCTTCTCTTTGACTACTCGATCTCTTCAGGTCTGAAGGCTACGACAGACACATATACATCTGAGTGACGCTGAAGACCAGAGGCAAGGATTGTGCACATCACGTGCCCATTCTCTCCGGGTTTCAGTGGTGTTGCAGCTTTCGTTCTACCTCCGAGTCTAATGACTCAGAGGCTTTTATTTCACACCTCGGAAAAAAATTACTAACTTTGAACGCCCAATCGGAAGGGATTGTAGGTAAAGCGTTTGCAGGTGCACGGAGGAAAATGATGTATGCTTCCAGATCGTGTCACGTTTTTTGTATTGAAACAATTCTGTTTTTCGGGGGTTACTTCAATAATGAGGCTGCATGCAGAACAATAAGAGCTCCTGACGTCTTCTCCTTGACGAAGAATGAATTTTCATTAATTCACGGGCACATGAATTCTGCCAGATTAGATTGGATTTCAAATATACAGACATCTAAAAAAATCACCGTTACGAATCTTCATCGATATTGTGGCTGCCAATGAAAGGAAATTCTTCCAAAGTGGGAATAATTTCAAGTGGGCTCTAATGTTGTTTTGATGATTTACTCAAACATAATATATTTAGATTCATCTCCACTATAGTCAACCACATATTCCATCTCTGTAGAGAATTTTACTTTTGGAGATTGATTTCGCACCGAAACTCCGAGAAAAGAGAATTTGGAAGTTTCTACTGCATGCTCTATATTCTATGACTCCAGCTGAAGTTTTGAAGTATCCATGTATTGTGAAGACTACATAAAAAGATCGGTGCTTTAATGCCCTGACTGGGACAGCAATCTGAGTTGGAACACGGATTTCTTCCCTGAAATTGACATCCAATCTGTTGATATAATACATCCCTTGAAGGAAATAGATAAGGATGTCACGAAAGCGTCTTCTTTTGAATTCCAGAACTGTAAAACAGTTAGTCGACGCCTTGGTATGATGCATGTGGTCTTTGCATAAAACATCGTTGGGAATGACAGCTTGTGTATGCGACTGATAAGGCCAGACTGCCAGCGAGTGATATACAATAGTCCTTCTAGCTATTCAACTTGGGATTAGCACGAAATCTTGCTACATACTGATCTTTCTTCTTAAATTTATCCAGTTTTGGGGGAAGTCCTCCTCACTAGTAACCTCTTTGCCAGGTAATGTAAACAGGGACCTGCACTTTTAGTCACATCCAACTCCGGCGTAACGTATGCCTGATACCTGAGCTCTCGCAGTATGAGAGGATGATCGTCTTACAGATGCTAATTAGAAGAATCTGATTTGGCTCTTAAGTACTGTTTGGAAGCTTGCTTACCAGTGAGCTTCAAAGGTGACGAGATATTCTTTCCCGAAACTTTTGGGTCGTAGAAACCTGCCCATTATCAGCCGCTTGAGGAGCAGAAACTTTGTTCAGCCAAATCTCAGAACATGCAATCGAATGGCATCGTCAGGGCTCATGGATTCGGAAGATTTTATCACCAGATAAGGCTAACCTGGTCGACACCTACTTGACGTGAAAAACTTCGACGTAATTCATGCACTTTTCCTTCCTTGAGCAGTCAAGTTGCTAGCCGGGGATGTCTATAAATACCTTTCAGAAGAAGCATTGTCACTACCAGTTCTCCCAAGAAGTCGCTTTGTGTTGTTCCCGTATTCGGGCAATAATTCCTTTATAGACAGCTCAGATCTCTTTTATATATCAACGCCCTTGGTCAAGGGTCAAGTGGGGTTGAGCCAAGGCATACATAAACGAGATTTCTCAGCCCAGTTTATTAATTTCTTTGCGCTCACTTGACAAGTGGGGCAAAGAAAACACTTCAATGCAGTACAGTTGAGCAGCAGAATTTCCCGTTCAGCTTAATTCTAGATCCTGGTCCCAATCTTAGACTTAATTGCTGCATTCATAGTTTTCTAGTCAAGCTTTTGGAAGCAAATTTGCAGAAAGTCGATTAGATTTTCATTCTATCTGAAAATCTACCATCCCACTGACAGTTTACACATTTCCATCGATCCGAACGCTTCTGCAAC
This sequence comes from Marchantia polymorpha subsp. ruderalis, assembly GCA_037833965.1. NCBI lineage: Eukaryota > Viridiplantae > Streptophyta > Marchantiopsida > Marchantiales > Marchantiaceae > Marchantia > Marchantia polymorpha. Next base: position 25,867,463 of record AP031356.1, on the reverse strand, counting down.
TCAATCCTATTCCGAGATTCGAAGATCTGCTGATTTTAATACTCCCTCAGTGTCAGGAATATGGGGTCGGCAGACTTCTCAGAAAACGTTTTCCACGTCGCGTCTACTATAATCAAACCAGTGGAAGAATCCCAGCATCCAGATTTTTTGGATGCAGCTCTGTTTGATCACATCTGCTTGAATCTAGACAACTACGTCCCAATACTACTATTTTACAGGTTGGACAACACCGATGCTGCTTACAAGCGACTCATCAATCAGCTGCAGGATTCACTGTCAAAATTGCTGGTGCCATACTACCCTATGGCAGGACGCTGGGTGGAGTACAACAACGCCTACACTGTAAGAAGGCTTCTCTGCAACGATGCAGGAGTTCCATTCATCGAAGCAGAAGCACGCTATGACTTGGATGCAACGCTCGGAACCGAGACTTTCGTACCCACTTGTCAGCTCTCGGGCTTTGAGGACGTCGGCCTCGATCCAACGTCGTACAATCAAGACATTCGATTGTCACTCCCTTCTTTGATCATAAAGGTTTGTGACTCATGATCCACCACGGTGCAGCTGTATTGTACTCAGATACAATCCATTCAATGAATTGCTAGAATCCAATGATGATGACGTTAGGATCGAAGTATGCTCGATGGTTCTATGTCTTAATGCATTCATCTCCATGATGCTGGAAGAGCAAAGCCTGCCTCTCGGTTTGAATTTTGTTGGCACAGCTTGCAGACATGTATGCAGTACGTGAATTACATTGCATAAAATGTGCTCGTGGTTTGCTACGTCACTCGCAGGTGACCAGATTCCGGTGCGGTGGAATCGTACTGGGTGTCAACTTCAATCACGTGACGGCCGACGGTGAGTCGATGATGCAGTTTTTGCAAGCCTGGTCGGAGATGGTTCTCACAGGTCGTACATCATATAGCCCGGTGCACGACCGGTCCAATGCTCTGTCGCTGATGGATCTCCAGCGGCAGCAGTCTCCGAAGTCGACACTGCAAACGGAACCAGTGCAGACTCTGGATACGATGGTGGACGAAGATGGCCAGACGCTGCCGACGGAGAAGTCGGACTCGGACACCTTCAGGGTGAAGAAGCCATCGCCATTCTGTGTGAAGTTTCTGAACGTGAGGATGGACAAGATTGAAGAGCTCAGAAAGGTGGCTATGGGCAGTAAGCAGACTACTAAGACCCTCAGTCGAGTGGACTGCATCATCGCACATTTCTGGCGGTGCCTGTCCAAGCTGCCGGCTCCCTTGCTGGAGAATGAAGAGTCCATCAAGGTCTGGACCGCTGTCGACTGCCGGCGTAGGATCTCGTCCCCATCGTTGCCCGAGCAGTACTTCGGGAATTTTGTTTTGCTGGTCCCACTTCCTGAATTGCCAGTTAAGAAAATTTCCGGAGAGAGCCATGCATTTGCAGGAAGCCTCGTTCAGAGGACGGTACGAAACATTAACTCGACGACATGTTGGGATGCTGTAGACGAAATGGTCAGCATCACCAAGGGAGCTCAAAAATCATCGACTCCGCATTTTTTCTTCTCTTCCTGGATTAGATTTCCTTTGTACGATCTGGACTTCGGATGTGGTACTCCATACTTTGCCACTGGGAACTTCAGACACGAAGGAACCCCTCTGGGATACTGTATCATACTCCCTCCTGTCCCTACAAAAGAGAACACCTTCGCTGCCACGCTCGAAATCTTCCTCATGAAGCATGTCATGGATGCTCTTCACGCGGATCCTGAATTTCTTCAGCTTTTTAGCTAGCAAGGAAATCCGAATTTGATGACGGATTCTTTATGGTATACATTAAAACTTATTACTAGCTCTCCTTCGTTCTCCGATCTCCATGATGAAATCTGATCGAAGCTGCTTCATACCCACTTGTACAAAGATATTGTTACTAAAGAATGTTATTTACTTTTCGTAAATTACTTTAACAGTTGCCTCTTCTGTCGACGACGTCCTGAAAATCTATGGAAACTTTGTAAAACATCTTCTAGCAGTTGATGTCTTGAAATCAGTGGTGAAATACTGATTCAGATGTAGAGAGTATTCGCCACATGTGGTCACTTCTCTGGTAACGTGATGGCCAGATTGCTGAGGAGAATTCGAGCAAAGAGAGATCCCGTGATGTTTTCCAATTTGTGATATAAGATACAAGAATTTACAGGCAAGGTCAGCCTCATAATCATTATTCAAGCAGAGAGGAAACTTACTGTTCTTCCACACACGCATACTATGTATTTCTTACAATTGCAGATCTCCTACTTTCAACAGTTCAATGGTAACATGTTGCGATCACCGAAGCTTGTGATGTACGTTAGCTCTACTGACTAGTTTCATCACCTTAAAACTACCCAGTCTTAATTGAAACTCCTCATACTTGGCAAGCAAGTTCCTTGCTGAAAATATCAATTTACAGAATTGCTTGCTTTCCTTGTCAAAATGATTCCTTGCAAGCTGGACGCGAAATTCCAGGAAAGAGGAGCGCATCATGTTCAAACAAGGTGAATTTCTAACAACTGGTTATTGTAATTAAACATGAGAAAATTTCTTGGTACCCAACAATTTTTATTTTACCTTATGGTACCTCTCGACGTCCTGCAGTCCATTGTAACCCATGTTCTAATACTATTTGGGTTTAGGTATGCTTCATGATTCAAGATGGATTATTTGGTGATTTCGGGTAGAAGCTTGTGAGGTTTCTTTGGATGCATTCATGGCAGGAACCTCTCGGGATTACTTCAGCCTCATGGCCAAAGTAATGTGGACACCTTCCTTCTAAGTTATGTGCAGCGGGAAAATCAAATATTTCTTTTCTTCCGTTATGTAACGTCTAAATTTTTTTTTCTGTAGAGAGTCACAATTATAATTGTTCTAGAGAAAAATCTTAGTCCATCCATTCGTAGTACCAAGCAATCTCCTCCCTACTACTCCCTAACCCTAAACCCTATATCATCATCCTCTCTTGTGGCTTCTGTCATTTTTACCGCTATGGATATTTCTGCTATCACAGCAAAGCAAAATGTTATACCAGATTCACAGAAAAGCTTTAGGATTCGCGGTAGACTACGAAGTGAAATCGATAGTTGTGAGAGTAAGTAACCGTCGCTTTCTCAGTCGTGACATAAAGCTTACGCCATGGCTGCGAATGAGTTGCCAAAGTATTGTCTCCCGTCATATCACGTTACCCGGATAGTGGCAGTCCCTTCCCAACACTATAGCTTAAATTATCGGAATATAAAAACTTTTATTGGAATATGGATGACTGTGTACCGTACATGTCCGTGAAAAGCAAATTGTCGAGTTATAAGATATTTTATTGGAACATGGATGACGGTGGATTGCATGACCGTCGGGAGATACCATAGGCTAAAAATGAAACCTGTTAGGTTCCATCAAATGTGTTGCTTTTCGGAGAGTTCCATCGATTCATTTTCTGGATAGAATGTTTACAATACTTAGACCAGGTAGAAGAGCTGGACAGTCACATATCCAACATCTATGAGGAGGGGATAATAGTCACTATATCTTTGGGTATACCACATTGGGATCGAAGACCTGCTCTCTTTTTTTGCTGCAGGTCTACCCAGATGCCAACATTGGAAAGCCTCGAGAGAACTTGAGTTTTAAGGTTATGCCTAATGAACTCACATCACGTTTGAGGTAGAAAGAAACATGCAATCAGAGGAGAGTGAATATGATTATCAACTGTAACTTCACTTGAAATGACATGCTAAATGGCAGAGTCGTGGCTGTGGCTGGCCTGCGAACACTTATTTCTCGAAACGTTTTGGGTCTTCAGTAGGTACTGAAGATATAAGTGGAAGATGGAGTTGTCCACCGTGCTTTAGTAGATACTGAAGCAAGGTGGACAACTCCATCTTCCACTTATATTACAGATACTTTATCGAATTGATGTGTCTTAAGTAATCTCATTGTAGCCCAATCAGTACAGGGGAATGGGTATTTATGTAATGAAGACGATGGTAAAAGCTGATTTGGATAATCAGTTTTTATTATCCTTAACACTATCCCAAATTTTTTTCCTGTGTCGAGTGAGTTGTACCATACTAATAAGTGGGGACATAGGGAATATCGATGCCCAAAATATTATCATGTGTATAGAAGAAAATTTGATTCCTGCAAAATCTTGTACAAATAATTATAAAACATATGACAGCTATAAATTTCACAGTAATAAAATCATATATTCAAATATTGACTATGATATTATAAGTCTTGTTTTTCGGTTTCCAGTACACCACAGTTTATCGTATGCCGTTCTGTTGTTCAAACAAATCAGTGACGAAAAGTTTGCAATGAGACTGAAGAATTGCAACAGGACACGGAAACTAAGAATACACCTGGCGTTCTAGAAGATAATTTGGTGCTATAAGATGGGAAATGAAAAGGCTTGGATGGCAAAAACAATATAAATCGTATGGTGGAATAGTTAATAGCAAAGAAGATGAACATCTTCATTAAGCAGCTAATAGAAAACTTCCGTTAAACGATAAGATTCAAACTTATAATCATTTTGTAGAAGTGAAAAGGAAATTTCTAAGAAATCGGGATTTAATTCTTGCATCACATTTAGGTTTGATTTTCCTATCGAAAATTCAGTCGATTCTATTCAAGCCACATCAGCTAACATAATCATTTAAAGTGTAGCTGGAATGGTACATGACTTACGAAACGAAATATGATCTGCATGGATCTCCCGTAAGTGTTGATTTAGGGTAATCAGTGATTTCAAATCGGATGAGAGGCAATAATAATATAGCAATATTTTCTTAAAAATCAGCGTGTTCACTCCTTCCAACGAATGGGCATATATGGTTTTCCAAATAACCCCTTATAATGCAAGAACTAAAGAATGATAAAGTTTGTTTCTAAAATTGTCTGGGTGGTTTCATGGAATAACAACAACACATTATTTCTGAAATTAATTTTAACCTTTTAACTGCAATTTATGTTGTTGTAGTGCTAGAAATAAGATTATCTCCTGATACCAACTTGTACAATCTCTCTCATAAGAATTCTCGCGTAAATAAATTTAACGTTATAATTTAAAAGAAATTTAGATGTGTAAGACAAAGTGCAAAGAAAAATTAAATGCTTATGTTTGTTTCCTATGTCGAGATATTCGTTGTGTTTACTACATTTTGGTTTGTGGTTCAAAACTCGATGTTTATGACCAATAGTCGGTGCAATGAGTTTGGAGGTTGTTTCAAATAACAAATCTGGATATTCCAGATTTGTTCAAGGAAGCTACTTCGATCATATTCTGTTCAGAATGTCAATGTCGAGATATTCTTCACTTGTGGTTTTGAAAATCTTGAAACCTGATCTTTGCGTTGCTTGTCAACAGAGGAAATGAAAATGGCATTCTGAGTGCACATCTGCAAGTTAAAATTTAAACCCAAATTCATCAAAGATAGACTGGAACAGGTAGGTAGTAGCCCCCTTCTTTATTGTGATTAGCAAATTTCTAAACTATTTCCAAATGCAAGAAATATATAAAATTTGCTTGTATCAAGAATTCCTCGAAACTACGGAAAGCACATTTGCTACTTCACTCACATCTTTCTTCTCGAAAATGAAGTGGATCAAGCAAGCATTGACAAAAGCAAAAATAGTCATTGTGTTTATAATAATCTACTATCGATTAAGAAGCGATTTTTTTGTGTTTCAAACTACCGAAAATTCACAAAAAATAGGAACGTGGGATTTGATATTGAGGAAGCTCCGGCATGCTATTCAGAAACAGTTGGCTGGCTACAGGGAGAATATTGAAGAGTTGATAGGGCCTTTTGTAAATAAACTATCAAACAAATCCTCAGTGACCTTCCCGTTTTTTCCACAAAAAAGGTCTTATTATGCTTCAGCTGCAAGAGAAGCACCCCGTGGTGGATCTGCCTCTAGAGCCGGTAATTCTGCGGTACAATGGGCAACTGATTTGGCCTAGTAAAATTTTTGGGGAACCCTGCCGTCTATTGAATGTCATTGTAGGCGGGGCGAGGTTTTTCGTTATAAAACATATGACAATGAGCGTTTTCACGCTCGACAAGACCGAGCTCTGGACCAATAAGATGAAGAGCTTGCCCAAAATGAGAAAAAGCTGGGCCAAAATGAGAAAAAGTATGAGCTGGATAAAGGAAAGTTTGAATACGAAAAAGGGAGACTATGGAAGAGAGTTTTAGACATATGACGGTGATGGAGAATCAACAATCGCAGTTAATGATGGAGATACAAGAAAAGTTCCACTAGTGATTGTTCCCAACTTTGCTCGAAAAATGGTGTGAGACCTAGATTTTTTACAAGAAACCCCACGGTTTAGGTCTACAAGTTCTTGAAACATGTGACTAAGTTTTGGAGATAATATGAATGAACATACATTTTTTAATCATGAGTAAATGAATATGTGCCTGAGCTAAAGTAGTTGAGTATCCTCTATCAATTCATTCTTCCAATCAATCTGATCAATAAGAGGGAAAACATTTACATGATATAATGTAAGGAAAACGAAGCATGGAGAAAAAAATCGCAACCTGGAAAATAACACAATCGTTTTTTCTAAAGATAAATTGTTTCAGTTATCTTACAAAATTCTATTTTAGACATGACATATAAGCCGTGGGGTAGTGAAGAAAGTTGGGGCGGGTCCGCACGCCCCAAGTTGAAATTATATTCATCTATCTTACATTTAAGCACAATGTTAGTCTATCAGAGACAGAAAATTCTGCAATTTGGCAGAACTCGATATTTGTTTTGGAACATGACAATTGTTTTACTAATGGAGAGTAATCATTATATAGCACTTGGAAGAGAGTGTTGACTGGACATATAGCATCACATTTCTTAAAACCAACCCATTACACATCCATTAATAATTGAAAGAATATGGACAACGAAGAGGTCATATGGGACCTCTTCAAATTTAGATAGATGAAGAACACATGTTCTAGAAAGTACACGAGGTCAGTGAATAAGCATCATCTGCCTTTCAGCCGATCTGGATCTGAAATCTGGATGCCAAATTCCACCTGAACTTGGAAAAAGTAGACGAAGACTCGTATGAGATCTGCCTCAAGGCCAGGGTGTCCTCGTGATATGAAATCTGCCTCAAGGTTTGTTGCTTTTCATTTCCATCCATCTTTTGTATGAGCATGCTCAGGTAAGTCCATCTCAATTACATCTTCCTCGGCAAGCTGGAGTGCATGCTTGTATGATGAAGGTGTGCACGCATTTCCATTGCAAACATTTCCTGCTTACACATGCCCGGAATCATCGGGAAACTCTTCGACTTTCTCGGTGATGGAACTAACGACAATCGACCCGAGCTATATAAAGGATTCTGGTAAATTGTCCAGGTCCTGTCAACCACATCGAGGCATAGAGCTTATGAGGCAGAACTAATCAACAAACACTTACATCCGCAAGAATGCGAGACAAAGGAGGTCATAGTAACCTACTGAAATCAAAATAGTAGAAATAGAAATAAAGCTTTGAATTAGGATATACAAAATTCATCTTCAAGCTTAAATCTTGAAGATGAATCCTGTATATCCATCTTCAAGCTTTACGTTAATTCAATCATTTAGGTTGCGTTTGTATGATGGCTCAGGAACATGCTCACAGTTTACTGTAAGGACCTCTCTGTAGTTAGAGACTTAACTGAGTCAGGCTCGGGAGTCGACTTACTGCGTACGGATTCTGTAGGCACTGTGTTCACTCTATTACGGGGAGTCTAGGCCTTGACGCAGTTCTGGGTCACTACGGCGTAGAACAAACTTACCACACTTCGAAAACGAGTCGGCGCTCGAGTTTGTTGACCGTTCGAGCGAAAGTGTCGAGGACTTCAGAAGACGCTTCTTGCAGATCAGGCGAAGGTAGCCAAACTCGTTCGAGGCAATTTCCGGAGCTGGAAGTGAATCTGTACTCTACCCATCCAGTTTCTAAATCGCAATCTTTCCGAGCCCAACCTGGAAACTGGCTCATGATTCGCTCAAGCTGCGCATGAGTCTCGACGGGAGCGAGACTGACCATGTCTAAAATCCGGTGCACCCGCTTTCCCTGCGTCTGTGAAGGCGTATCGATCGAAGGAGCCTTGGAATCATGACAGTCTCCAACCAAGAGGTTTTCGCAACATAGCTGACAGTCGTTGCTGCTGCTCTGATGATCAGAAGTATGCGATGCAATATTGGTCGATCTCTGTCTTCCCGGTTCTTGACCTCTGTCTGTGTCCGTGCGATATTGTATTATTCTTGCAGGCCCATAACTCGAGGTCACATTCCTGATGCTTGCATTTGGAGCATTCCGCTGGTCGTACAGAAGATTTCGATTCACCCGCACAATTGCATCAGGTTCAAACTCGTCCAGCTGCCCGTGACTCAATCCCAATCCCATAGCTTATTCAGAAGGGACAAGACTTGAGCATACTACAGCAGCTCTTCTATTCTGAGCTCCTCTGCCGCCCACATTAACTGCTCATTCCTCCTGCATTCACAGAATGAGAATGGCAAAGATTTCACAACCCTCATTTTGTGCAGCTCATTTACAACGTACCATTTTCTCGACTTTCCAACGTGTTGATTCAAGATATTGAATAAATTTATTTAAAATTTGCTAAATAAACGGTCAAACATGTAAATTACCTTCCGACCCGCGCCATCAGGATCAATTTGATCAGACTTTAATCTTTCAAAATCGACCAGCATTCCATGTTTTTCTATCACATGGATCTAAACTGTGTAGAAGCGTTAACATCTGCATCCCGTGTTGAAGTTCCCACACTTTCCTCGTACTTCTTACCTCAATTTCGTAGGTTTTTCAATAATCTTGTGGCGGCAAGGAATATTATTAGTTAGAATTAGAAATTCCTTTCCTGCATTCCGCAAGCGACTTGAACTATCGAGGAGACTGGCGAGAAGAGATGCCACAGGATTGCTCACTCCGACTTGAAGAAAGTGCGACTTTAAGATCCAGAGTTGCAACAACACGCTGGGAATCACATTTTGAAGATTGATCGAGATGAAAGTCTAATTCACTCGGGCACGGAGTATACACTGGGCGCAACTTCCGTGGTGTTCTCAACAGGCTGCATACATCGATCATCGTGGGTCGGAAATACTGTGCACATGGCTGTGTATCGAGCCATGTGCGAGAGAGATTGTGCAGTTGAGTTGACTGGGGTGGGTGAAAGTTGCAGTCACCTGACAACTACTGTTTGCGAGTGCTGTTATTCTCAGAGAAAGCAATCGAATGGGAACGGGACCGCTCTTGTCAAAATTGTCACGCAAGGATAATCTGAATGTCTTGATTGCACAGGATGAAAGCCTGTATCATTGAGTAATTTACAGATCACTCACTGATCAACTATCTTTCCTTTGGCCTAGATATCGAGGGTACGTTCTTTCTGGACTTTTCACAACATGGAAAGATCTGCCGTCAGAAGTACACCTTTCAATTTGCTTCATTCCTAAGAAGTGAAGCAAATTGATTTTGTGTGAAGCCTCCTAGATTTCGTCGGTAGGACTGGTTGAAGTTTTTGATGATTAGAGTCAGCTCAGAGCATGCATGGGTTCAGGAAAAGTCGTTTGGATCTCCTGTTTTGTTTTCTGCAATCCGTGTTATAGCTGACAAAAATCTCCCACCTGCAAACAACGTACAACGAAGAGATCGGAACCCTGGGGACTTCCCAAGGACGTCGATAGAAAGACGGATGAATAAGCTCTTCTGACACGACTGTTCTGACATAAAAAAGCTGTTCTGTTACGACTATACTTGAACAGGATCTGTTCTAAAGCACATACATCTTGACAAATTCTTCTTTAGAACATCTGATTCGCGTTACAGATTTCATGGGTCAGCGTTGCTTCACTCAAAGTCTGATCACAATATGCAACCAGCTAAATTCTCTACCTGATGTAATCCCTCGATCTGCAATGTGTCCATTATGACAACCAATCTCCACGTTCCAGTACTCAATGTTGCATGATTTATAATCTGATATCCTATTTGACGCTGGTAAGGTATCATCAGCTAAGGTCACAAAGTTTTGAATTTTAGTTGGAAATTCATTTTAGTTTGAAACTTTGTTAAATTTTATTGCATTTTCAACCATTTTGTGATAAATTTCAACCTCAATCCTACCTTGTAACTTCCAGACCAAAATCTTCTCCAAAAATATAAATAGAATACGCCATCTCATTTAATTAATTATAAAATCGATCAACTAGTCAACTAATGTCACTCATTTTTGTACAAAATAAGACATGAATGGATGAAATAGTGTAAAGCTGAATTCTTACTCGGTATGTAGAAAAGCACTGGTTCGAAGCGGATTTGAAAAGTATGTTTATATATCAAAGATTTAAATTTAATTTAGTATAGTTTATATTTTTAAAGTAAAAAATTGGCAACTATAGTTATATATTCAATCTTTGTTTCGAAATCTATAAATTTGCAGACTTTGTAAGACACTGCACACATGTATTATTGTATCAAAAACAAATATACATCAGGATAAAAAAAACCCGGCAACAAATTGTTAAGAAAAAATCTATGGTCAGTGGGTCAGTTCACAAACTATAAACGGTATAGTTTTGATCCAAATATTGCATCAGTTCAAAAAGAACTAAAAATGATATTTTTGAAACTTATTTCTAATTTGATTTTATTTTTTTGAAAATTTATTTTATTGCGTTTGGAAAAGAAAAGTCATGAATAAATAAAAACATAGATATCACACATTTTTAATCTATTTGAAAAGTTAATAATTTTCTATATTTTTTTAATGAAATATTGTTAGTTGTAAAGAATGATTTAAACATATTTATAATATTTTGGTTTGACATAGTTTAGACAAGAATACTTATACAAAAGGTCATAATTTTACTTCAATGCAATAATAGATATTTTAATTGTGTAACAAACTTTTTCTTGCTAGCCATTTTCATTGTTCGATTATAAGTTGAAATTTTGTATGGAGTTTATTAAGATGATATAAGTTGAAAAAATAATAAATGTGGTAGTTTTATTTATAAGAATCATAATTTTTTTTTATTATATCAAATTTCTTCACATCATCTCCTCGTTATTGATGTACAAGGAATTTCAGAATATAAGATTCAAAATCAACGTCTATTTTACTATTTAAAAAAATTTGAACTATCAAAATATGTAATTTAAAACTATTTCATATTTAGTCAAGACTAAACCGCTTAATACTTGACAGTGGATTACCTAGCTTACAATAACAAGATTGTAAGAATCGTTTTAGACTGAAACCTAAATAACGTATCTCATTAAAAGTAAGAAAAATAGATGAAATATAATGTATGAAAAAATCCATAATCATCATACAAAAATCTGCCTTGAATGTATATTCTTCAATAATAAAGTCTGTATAATAGAAGAAAAAGTTGAGTTCGAATGATTAGAATGTGAAGTATGAATTATTTACGAAGTATTTACAGGAACAAAAATTATATCATACATGTTATCATCAACTTTCGATCTGGAAGGAGTGGATACTCCGAAAATTTTTGCTCAACATGCTTATAATAATTGTGATCATGGTGGAATTGAAGTTGTCAATCAGCATATATACTATTATTTAAGGAATAAGACATACAAATATAAATTCCAATCATATAATGAGACTTACTTTGCTTGCACCAAGTATTAACACTGCTCATTGTTTATGTGCTTCAGTACTACGTTGCAGTTTCTATTTCCTTCTGAATTTGCAAGATGATGAGATTCCGAAAAACTCCACGTAGCAAACTATGCAAAACAAATTTTTTATATTTGAATAAAGAGAAGTCTAACCATAAAATTTCACTTTCTTCTCTTGATCTTGACTCTTGTAAGATCCACCATAAAACGTGAAAAGTAAAAAGCACAAAGCAAACTTGTATAAATACACTAAACTGGTGGACATACTTTTAGAGAAACATAAGTCTTGGTTGGAGGTCAAACATCTCCATTCTGTACTTTCATTGGCAGTTGTGAGCTTTATATATCTACAAAAATTACTATTGCTAGAGTTCAAGGAAATGGCCATTTACATTCAAGCCGATGAATCAAATGAAAAGAAGAGAATTTATATGGTCATCAAACACATACACGTGTGAATCATTTCAAACAAGACTCGAAGAAGATATAGGGCGAATGCTGTCCTTCTTTCTTATGGAGGTTCAAGGGCTTCCACTCCTAATGTTCCTAATGCTTTGGGTGGCCGTAGAGTAAAAAGCGTCCAACATCATGAGCCTTAGTTTGTGCAAAGTGCAGCCCTGAGCTGACTACAATGCCGACCACAAAAATTATCGACCTGTTGAGCATGATCATGGGAACAACAAGCTCAAGATTCAGGAGGATGTGCGGTGTATGCACCTGAAAACCATGAAGCTGTGGGATCTGTGCTTCTGATTACGCTTGATTCTCGCAAACAGCATTAGTGTGCAGTTGCTCTGTGGGGTAGAATATTGAGCATTCCCTGAGCGAAAGGTAATGGTTGGCACTCGTTTCACAGCTCATTCCGTTCCATGCAGCTTATCCAAATCTACATGATCATGTTTCAACCTCGGAAATCTCGTGGGTCAGTTCTATCAGTGGCAGCTTGAGAATGAAACGAGGACTGTTACAGATTTCATGCGGCTCTGAAGTGCAGGAGAGAGATTCGAAGGGAAAATAGCGGAGTTTGGTTGGATCCTCCAACAAAGGTTTGTTTCAGTATTAGCTTATTCACAGGTTATAAGATGATTACATCATTTATTTAACAGATCGAATCTTTGTGGGCCCCGGTGGCAGTGATCACTTGTCTACAGTTGCTTCACTTCTTAGCCATCGTTGTTAGATAGCATATCCACATTTTTTGGCTTCTGTTTTCTCCAGCAGCTTGAATAGAACGCACTTTCAGTGAATATTAAGTGCACTTCAATCAATCCTCTTCTCCTCAAGATCATCTCGTCAAGTCTTGTTCCCGACTTCTACCATCTTATTCGTCACTTTCAAATCATCCTGTGAGTTTTGACATTCCTGAGGTAAAGATTGATTTCATTGTTCTTTGTTTCTCTTTCGACAGCCGCATCTGAAAAGAAGACGTGATATGGTTCTGAGCTTTCTGCTCTCTCTTCTTTGAGAATTGCATGGTTGTGATGACACTGAGATTTTTCTGGGAAAGAGAGTGGGCCTGGTTTAATCAATGTCGATATTATACTTATAGTCTTGCTCCTACTTCTTCTTTGGTGGTTGAGACTTCGACAATCTGAGTTGTAGTCACAGCAGTGTGATTCTAGGCATGCGCATTTCTCGAAATCAAGATTCAGCTATTTTAACTTTGTCGAAAGAAAAGTACATCTAAAGTACATGTAAAGTCGAAGTCTCAAGCACCAAAGACAAAGGAGGAGTAAGACTACATGATGACTGTGCCCTATACCTCGACTTTACAATTCTGATACCAGTTGTGGCATCCTCCATGTTCATCGAGCAGCAATTCTTCCTTCACAAATGTGCAATTGGATTTGCACATCAACAGAACCTCCCTTAACCTCTTCCTTCACAAACGTGCAGTTGCATTTGCACACCAAAATAACGCTCACTCTGATATCAGTTGTAAAGTGGAGGTACCTGCAGAATAGCACAACGCGTTACCTAGATGAGAAGAGAGAATAGAATACAAAAATTGTTAAAACCAGACGGTGGTGACAAAAGCAAAATCCACTTTCCTAATATTGAATCTACTGTATAAACAATATTAAGCAAATGGGGTTTGTTGTTCTTTCATCACTAATTCTAGTGTTCTTTTCTCTATATCTTGCTCAGCTCATCTCTTGTTGTGTTATTGTGCGGTTACATAGACTTTATAAAAACGTCTTAAATCTAGTGCACTCCCTTCTTTACGATGTCTATGGCGGTCCCACATGTCATCAGCCCCCATTTCTGCTCTCACATGCAGACTAAGACGTCTGTTGTCAAGAAGCTTTTGGACTTCAACAACGGTAACCTCGTCATCACTGAAATGAAGGCAACACTCTTTTGAAGGTGGACAACATAATTCCTCTGTAATTCCACGGTCTTGCGCGATGCCGGTGACTGCGCCGTGTTAAGCTTAGACAAGAAGGTATGACACCGTAAAATTTCAGTCATGAAGATCGTTCGCATATCCTACTTCCTAGCTTAGTGCTTGAATCTCGTGGACTTTGTTCCCACTCACAGTTGAGTCCTAGAGAACAAACAGAAATTATCAGTTCATTTTGCAGTGCACGAGCTGAACATGATTGATTGTAAGTTCTGAACAGAGTCTTTCCCTGTACGACACATACCAAGTGTAACGCGAAGAGACCTATGAGGGCAATGTTCTCAGTCAAGGACAAAGATATGGCAGTCGGAAACGAAGTTCCGCTCATCGAAGCCCAGCAGACCGATTTTCAAGTTAAGGCTGATTTCGCTCGTCCCAACTACCAAATCGTCTACCGTTTACCGCAATCGTTGCAGAGGCATGAACTCCTTTTCGCATATATTCCTTCCTTCCAACCAATATATCACATCTTGAGCCGAATCCCATCGGTACTCTTTTGAAGATCAAGACGAATTGAGATTTCGACCTCAAATTTGAAGCTAATGGTAAGTGGAATTTGCTCATGCATATGTGATAAGTCTGAGATTGATTTTGCAAGATATCGGTGTCATGAAGCCCATAGCGCACATTGAGATCCTCTCATCATCGAGAGACCTTTCAAATATCTGGTTCCGCTAATCTGTTTGAGGAATCCTTCGCAGATAGAACATTGTCATTGAGGTATATGTGGTTGCGATCAAAACAATCTGATTCGTAGGTGTAGACTTTTGTGTTGGCATGAATTTCTGCACTGTGATCTAACGATTGCTGATAAAAATTGCAGGTTGCCAAGAAGCACTTCTCGATCACATCTTCTATGACGGGAAAGAATAACTACGGTGTCACCGGCAGCCCAAATGTTGACCAGGCATTCATCGCTGTAATTATAACGATCATCGAGGTACACCTCACGTTTATTAAAAAGGAAAGAAAAGGAGCCGTGAGAAAGGGTCATCCGACAGCGACTAGACGTCGAATCTCATGAAGCATTCAGCAGGAGAAATATGAAAATCTATCGGAAAATTACCACCGAGTGACTTATTTAAAGATTCTCGATCGAGAATCATGTCGTGTACCACATTAGAACTGATCCAGCCGAGAAAGCTCTGTAGACTTCTGCTGCAATGCAATCCATCACCAAGGCAAACAAGCCGAGCTCTCAAAACTGCTTGTAACTCGATGCGGATTGGAATAGTATAGACTTTGTTTGGTGCTCATCAACACTCGCTGCCGCGTTCTCCAGCTGGCTTTTGGCTCTCCAGTGCAACATTGGTTCGTCGCTTTTGATGCCATTTCTAGCTTGACTCCAGGAACAACAGTCAATCGCGAGCTGAATCTTTTGGAACCAAACCTCTCTCAATCATCCGACCATGTCACAGTTACAAGAGGTGAGCATTCACCATCATACGGACGAGGTTAACTGTTGTGATTTGACTTTTACCAGTAAAGTGAATGAATGTACTTTGGTTTTATCACTTTTAGGTCCGAGTTTCAACTCATGTGCACCTCTAGATGTCGCTCACAGTGAAAAAGGGTCAATCTAGACAATCCACTTTTTATGATTGAAAGTGGAAGAAAGCTGAAAAGGATGATGTTTTAACCAAAGGAGTTAGTAATAGTAAGATTCTTCTCTGGACTGTGAGGCATTCAGTCTCTTGTGCACTGTGGAGTACTTATTTTGATGTTCTTCCACATTGTTGATATTTCATATTTGAACATTTTGGAAAGACATAGCATGGAATACTATCACATGCGAGTTTTCTGAAGTCATGCAAGCAAAATGCTGGTCATTAAGAACTCAAGGACTGCATCCTCGACTTGCTTTCTTCGGATCTAAAAATCAGAGAAAAAGTTTGGATCATTGACAAAGAAGAAACAATAGCCTGCATCCAGTAATAACGTAAGTTTTCTAATTTCTGGTTTACTGGTCATATAGTTTGAAGTATATGCGAATGATATTAATAATTAATTTCAACCTTTCAAATTTATTGAGTTTGCAGGTCATCGAATTTCTTTTCATCTCTTTTACTTCAAAAAAACACTTCGTGTATGTTTGATGAAGCTTTAATTGAATTTCATTTGTTCATGTTCACGTTTGCTATCTAATCTATATGGTAAAATCCACTCAAATGATTACTTAGCAATTTAGATATTTGAAGGGTCTATGTCGTACTTTTAAAAACTTCTTCTACCAGATCCTCAGCCTAAGCATGGCTGAGTTGAACGAGGAAATTCATTGCCATTTGGATAAATCACCTTGGTCATGAGCGATGCTTGTGTTAGACTCTATTGCAACTGTGGTGTGACAATAAGCAAGGGCTTAACTTGAAGGCGCATGGCGGAATGATGAGGATAACGATCAGCGTGAAGAAGTGTGGCAAGCGCAAGATTGTGTTTGTCATGCAGAAAGTACATGAAGCTTTGGGCGTGCCCCGCACAAGGTGGAAGCATCCGAGTTGCGACCTTCTAAGGAGAGAAATCATGAAATCATTGCTGAAAGCTTATCCTTGACATGTCTTTTTTTACTTTAGATATTTCTCACATTTATGAATGTCGCTATCTTTTATCTCCATCGATATAAGAGTGGTTTTCCAATGCCACCCTTCCCGTGCTAGGCGCCAGTGGTTACATGTACCCAAGGGTTACATATATAAAAAAATATGTATACTTGATGCTGTATACTTCAATTTAGTCCATGGGATTGAACCTCGTTGAACTAATTGCATACGCATGCGCAAGCAATTAGCCTGTTCTATACTAGATAAATGACGTCACTATATATATTTTCTTCTATGGCGCCGTCCTCCTGCTTGTAGGCACATGCGTATGCCATGACAAAGTAGTGATTATTTCTAAAGCCAAACTTAGGCACCATCCCTGCCGCCATTGCTGGACAGAGTGGCCCCCCATCGCAGATAGTTACGGATAGATCCAGTTACCGCCAACTAGACATTGATGACTGCACTGGATTGCATGACCAACACCCCAAGCTTTAGTGGCGTTGTATCCGGAGGTCATCGAGCGTGTTAAAAATTACTTCTTCGAGAGTAAATGCTTATGCTTCAGTAGTTGGAATGTCCTGAATGAACTGTCAAGGCATTATTGGATGGACATAGCCATCGCCGTGAAGAGTATCTGTGGCTGATGAGATACTGCTAATTTTTCCTCCAGGGCTCGAGTGGATTGTGGCAACGTGTGTATCTTCGACAGGAGCATCTTGGATTCACTGATTCTCTCCTTTTTCTTCTGGACTTTCTCTCGTGTCTGCAGAATCAAATCCAGTTGTCTGTTCGGTTTGAGCGGAGCTGCGTGAGGAATGAACAGATTTCCATCGAGGTTTCGTTGGTGCCATCCATTCCTGCAAGTAGAGGTCAGATCTCTGCCCGACAAACAGCGCAGCAAACAGTGAGATAAGAGCTCTCGGACGCCGGAAACCTTGCTTAAACCCCAACAGTTAAATTGGAGGATTTCGTTCAGTGTCTCAAAAGAGAAATATTTGTACATATCGAAAAGCGACGAGCTCACTCTGGACATATCTTCATTTTGCTGATTCTGGTGGTCGTCGAATTTGAGTGGGGATCCACTAAGATGCTTCTATACGTCGATAACCTAATCCGATCTGGAATTGGTCATTCGTGTGCTGGCTTTCTTCATCTGAGCATAAGTCGCATGAAGTATAGAAGAAGGCGTAACAAGTAGAACACAATTGCGTCAACATCGACGTCGGGATAACCAGCAGCACCGCGAACAGGACCTTCATGTGCAAGCATTGTTGAGACTTTACAATTGCACTCAAAGCGTCGCCCAACATGGTCTTCGGTAGGTCTAAGAGCACAAAAATCCATAGAGCAATCCACCATCTGGATTTGAGAAGCTTCCAACCTCTGATATAAGCTGCGAGGCCATCCAGCTTCTCAAAAACTGTAACTGCGTACGCCATCTGCAGCGTCGTGACGATGAAGAAGAGGAAACTCCTCACCACGCTGAAGGTAACGATGATCAATATGAGCAAAGGTACTCGTGATACGTCAAAGAACATCATGATCAGAATTTGAGACAAGATGAGAACCAGGGCCATGCCGGCAAAGAACAATTCTCCCCAGAAGCCGGTGACAGCCACCCTCCTCCACTGACCCGGCAGAGCTCGCAGCACATCCTTGAATGTGATGCTCTCGCCTTGGTCTACGACACTCACTACGTAAAACACCGCTGACACGAGATTCACGGTCAGCACAAACCCTAACACCACCAGAACGATACCGATGAAAATCAACATGCGGATGTCGGGTCTCGTCTCTGGCAATTCGTCCGGAGGTGAGGGTGGTCTCGGATATGGCATGAACTTGTGAATAATTGCATAGAAGAAACCATGATTCAAAAGCATAGCGATCGCAGCAGGAAGGACGATCGTCAGCTGAATCCACGCAGAAAGCACAGCATTGTCTTGTATAAGCGATATGGACTTGAGTATGAGATCAAAAGGACCGAGACTTTCAACATTGATCTGCTGGAATCTATGGGCAGGTGAAGGCCCCAAGCCGCCACTCACTCGATGTTTGAATCCCAAACCCATGACGAAAAGCTTCGGTCCTTCTCCTCGGCCTCCCTTTGAAAAATAAGGGATTGACGCGAGCAAAGACTTGCCGGCATTTGAAAGATCCAAGACTTTTGTATCTCGACCCAGAGAACGGGAGAGATGTTTGACACACTGTGCCACATTCCCGTATTCTGTGTGTTGCCCATGATCTCCTCATCTCTCGTGCGCTCATCAACTCAACCGTCGCTGACAGCAAGCACCCGTCTGGCACAGAGATGGATCAGAGACGACAGTGCACAACATGTCCGTCTACAGCGAGAACCCCAATTACTGTCTCGGATCCAAGTTTTGTCGCTACCTTCTGACTTTGATTTCGTCCCAGTCGAATTTACCGGACCACGGAAGTTAGATACGTCGCTTTTCGTCCACCGTCATTCACACTTTCTATACTTTGCACTTTCGCCTTTCATGCTCATTACATGTTTCTTGCTTGATTATAGGTGTCATTAGTATAAAAATGGTCTTGGTTAGAAGTGAATCTATTCTTAAATAAAGGCTTTCATGTATAAGAAGGAAATATTAGATTATGTAGAATAAGCTTATTTGTCATACTTTTCCTACAAATACTATAATATATTTATTATAGTATTACCAATACACCAGTATATTGTATACCAATCACTTTACAAACCGTTGATATATATCACAGACTTGCATCTTATTGCTTAGAGTGTCATGAATTCTCACCGCGACCTCAGCCATTGCAAACCTCGTAAAATCGCTATGTGAATAGGCAGGTCGTGTACTTAAAAAACATCCTCAGATTCGGAGTTCTCTCCTCTTCACCCTTAATCACATATTGCAGACGAAGTATATCAAGCTATTAATTATCTTCGTCAATTGCTCACTACTTCAAGAAGACTGGAGGTTTATAACGACCTTTATATTTCTTTAATAGACAAGACTTCCTAAAATGCTCTATAGGTCTGACAGAAAAGAATTTGCAGGACTAGTTGGAGAATTAGCATCTTCCGTCTAAACGTAGAGAAGTGCGCTATCAATTTGTGCAGTGATCGAACTATGGCTGTAGCTTCTGCTACAGGCGGACTTGTATCACTATGACCTTTACTTCACTGTAAACATCATTTCTGAACGATCGTGGAGTGTTAAAAACAATTCTGTACGAATCGAATAAATCTAGAGAATTCATGGAAAAAAACAGGAATAGTCAAATCAAACAAAAAAAGGGAAGCTTAAATATCTCTTTCAATTAGCTACTGCATGCTGTAGGTATTAGAAAGCTTTCTTCGATGTGAATGATACATGGAGATCTACATATCTAAGAGTAAACTAGTTCTGATCCCAAGTCCTTGCATGTCTATGCCGGAATAAATTTACTTCTGAAATTCTGAACCATATTTTCTTTAAGCTTGAAGAATGAGCTTTCAACCGATCCTGTGATCCACATACAATCAATCGATTTCTGGCTACCATGAGTGTCTAAATTGGGGTAAAATTCACAATGAAAACAGTTGCAGCTGCCAGTTCTGGATTCAGACGGAGACTGCCTGACATTTGGCAAACCGTAACAAAGGGTTCCAGTATTCTTGAACGACTTGAAACTGTATGCAACCAATTCAAATCCTACTGCGTTCGAATCTTCAACGAACATCCGTCGTTTCTTCGACCGGTTTCGAAGTCTGTTAGATACAACTTTTATGTTGAAAATTCATTCCCGTTACTGAAATTGATGAGGCATAAAAGGGAGACGTCTAATTACACTTTGGATTTAGCGTTTACTCCTTAAGATTTGAATGAATATGGCCTATGTCCAGACGGCGAGAGATTTAAGATGTAAGGAGTTGGACAGAGGCCAGAAGGTGCGGGCCTCTTTTCATTGTTGAATGCAGAGGAGGTTGATGCAGAAATGGCATCAAAGTAGCGTGCGTTTCGATGATCGATTGCCACTTCCAATGACGGCATCATCCCGTCACTTGGATCACGCTTTCCAATTTGGTGTCTCCTATTTTCGTCTAGACTGCCATGAACATCATGGAGAAATATTTTCAAAGCCTTGCTGGGTCTATGGTGTCAGAGTGCTACACGGAAGACGCATATGTGGAAAGCGTGAGCAATTTGAGACTTAAGTTGTTCACTACTTTATCGACTGAAAGGTCGATCTCTTTTCTGGCCTTTGAACATAACGCTTCGGTTTACAAAGACGGAAAGAACACCTGCCTCCACAAATTACTGACAGCATTTGAAGAACATCACGAACATGGAGTTTTCGTTGACGGCCTTGAGGTCAGACACCTGTGGGGACACCATCGACTATCCGGGAACGTATGGAATGCAGTTGTCGATGTCTATTTTGTCATTGCGGAGAACCAGGATAGAATAACAGTAGCAGGTTCACGCTGTGAAGGCCTATGGCCAGAAGGTGAGGAGTTCACGGAAGGACATATATGGTGAGGTCTCATGATGAAGATTCATATGTTATTGAGTGGAAATCAAGTTAGCTCGTGAGAGTATTTCAGGATGTTTAACTATCACCTTGCCAGGATTTCCTGCAGTGCATACTATGAAATTCATGTAGCATATAGTGATTGATTAATTTAAAGCAAACCTGAATCATTTCTGAGAGCGATGCTGTTATGCTGATGCATTGAGAAAAAGTATAATAGATGCATTTTCCGAGAGCAATGAAATCAATTATTGCATTTATGAGAGTTGAAATTTGCAGTTTCGCTTCCTGAGCTCACTCTAAAATTTGATCAACACATGATATATGCTCCTGTGGTGGTAAATGAGCATCCAGAGTCATGTACAAGAAGACATTGTGTCAAATGTTTGGTATCACCGTACGCAGAGCTAGAGTACAGTACTCGCAAGCAGTATCAGGAATTGAGGCACTGCTCAAATTTCACGCTCCTTGTGACAAACTGACTAGGTGCTGAGCTTCTGGTCATTGTTGGAACTTGGTGTGTCAGTAAGGTACCAATGTTTCATTCTAGGTGTCATTTTAGTTTCTCTTATGTTTGTCTCAATTGGCCATCACACTTCCCGCAATCATCTTATGAGTGTATGCATTTCGAATGACCTGGAAGTAGCATAATCTCTTTGTCCACTATTCGGATCTAGGAGGAGAGATATTTCTTCCAAAACATGTAAAGCAATTCAACCAGTAGAATTTTGTCTGCTCAACGATTTGGACGGGAAGAATTGTTCCAAGATTTGCTTTGGAAGCATCAGAATCAACTACTAGTCGATCGCCACTGAAAAAAATTAATACATGAAAGTTTTTAGTCAATATTGTACTCTCATAAGGAGTAGACTCTCACTCACTTTCCATACTTAATTGCGATATTACTCAACCTTCAATTAAATATTTAAAAACAGAAGAATATGGGCCAGATTTTATGTTCTACAGTAATGGACAGAATAACTATTAAACGCTTATCTAGCCAAGTTCAAGAGCACCGTTTAAAAAACCTTCTCAGAAGCATCAAGTCTATTCTATACAAATGGTTGCATGAATCACTAGCCCCAAATTCATACCCATACATAGATAATAAGGAGTATGAGCTCCAACAGGTACATAGATGATGCAGAATCTTCACTTTCCTCTCACCAGCATCAAATTCCATTATTGAGTAAGGAAAACATATAAACAGTGTCCATTTTTCTTCATGTCTTCTTATCAGAAGAATGGTTAGTATTTCCTCAACCAAACAAAAAATGTTCAAATAAATAATTACATCAGATCTTAACGGGTTTGCAACATATCCTATTAGTTGATGCAGTATCCGAATTAAGTTCATCATGAACTGATCATAAATATCAAGTTGTACATCATAATTATTTTTTTATGTTTCCATATATGTTCTCACTTCTTTGTGTAGAGGATCCTAGAGCTACACAAATGAGAACGAGATACTTGTACTAATTTGAACGATATTGCACGTAATAGTTAAAAAATTATTTCCCACATTTATCCGATGAATTTTCCCGATCCTTGAAAAATAATTCAATTGAGTTTTTTGTTCAGTCTTGTTCGTTCTGGTAGAGAAATGGAGATTTTGTAAAATGTAAAGGTTTTAATTTTCTGGAATGTTCTAGATCCACATATGATCATGAAAATTATGAAGGCATTGATAGTCCTCGTAGTAAGAATTCGCAATCAAAAAAATATTTTTCTGACTTTGAAATCACAGAAAAAATCTAGAATGAAATTAAGTTCCAGTCTCCAACTTTGTGGCGTCAAGATAGCACATTCAACTCAATGTTTGCAAGGTTAACAAATATCTTCAATATATATTCGTTTGTAATCCATATATGTTAAAGAGCGTTAGTGCCGCTTGGCTTTCTAACAAGAGGCCCACATTCATTCGATGACAACAAGATCACAATTATCATCATAATATTATAGGGAATTGCTAGGCACACACCCCCAAAAGAGGGATGACCGCCCGTGACCTTAATAGCACGCTCAGATCAACAGAAGTAGCCGTCTCACTCGCAGAGGCACCATATCACTAAAGATGGAGCCACCGCCGCTGGATTGCGTCTACGTGTCGTTGGAAGAAGCCGAGACGGAGATCTTTGCCTTTGCTCACAGGAAAAGGTACAGCTTGAGTCGAGTGGATGTATGCACGAACATTCGAACGTGTTCCCAATTAGGTACCTTCCAAACAAAAATTGCAGCGTTACCGCCTTGTTTGCCGAAGCGCCGGCATGTTTGGACCCGTAAACAGCTTTTCCCCCTTGTTTGACGAAGCGCTGGCATGTTTCGACGCAGAAATGTTTAGCTTTTGGTGTTTTGAGGCAGAAATGTGCTTTGTGGACGAGTGGATGTATGCACAGGAGGGGGGGTGTGTGCCTAGCAATTCCCATATTATATTCTGTCCAATTTTTCAAATCATATCTTGCACAAGAATGTTGACATCGTGACAACATCAACCAAGTAGTTCAAATCATAATCACAACATCAACCAGAATAGTTTTTCATTTATGATCTAAAAAATGTTTGTATCTTGTGAGAATAAACTTTATTGTTCCAACTTTCATAATCATCGTTTAATTTACTAAATGCCTAGGTAAAACAAATAAAAACTGCATTCAATGTCATATGAATGGATTAAGTATTTCATCGCAAGAATTTATCATCATATTGAAGCTTGAGGTGTAATAAAATATAATAAACGTCCATGCACGTAATAAAATTTCATCATGTGATGTTCAAAGTTAGAGCTAGTAATTTTACATTCTTATATATATATTTATATATATTAAAATGGTTTCCTTTTTTTCTTACTCAGATTGAGAATTAGAGAAATAAATATTAGTTTGTCATAAAAATCCAAATTTATATTCAGGTTCCAGAATAAACTCTTATAGTCAAAACCATATTTTTTGTTAGATAATTAAACAAGTATAATCTTATTTTGTTTGGAACATTGAGGACTCTACAATTAAACTTCAGACCAAAAAAACTTGAATTTAATATTCTTCTTATTTCCTTTAAAATGCTGCATGCATTTTGTACTTGATTCATAAATGAAAAATTTGATTTCTCAATTTCATTCATACAATGAGAAGTTATATACTTCCAGTAAATTATCTTTCAATCATAAAAGCATAAATTGTATGCCTACTAATACCTAGTTTGATGTGAAACTTCACTACTCCACCGAAGATCTATGTTAATCTTTGATTCGCTTTGTCGCACTCAACTTGAAATTGAAGCACAAAAAGATACTAGAAAAAAATTCGAGATGAAATCTTGTCAAAAGTCTCAATCCGGATGTAGATGCTCTAATAAGCCTAGAAAAACTTGTCTCTTATAAAAATATAGTGGAAATTGGCATGCAAGCACTGAACGTCATGTATCAAGGGTCAAGTTTACTACCACTAGATTCTCGGACCAAATAGATTTTGTAAAGTTATTTTCGCTAATTTTATATCGGATTCACAAGTTCTGGAGATTTGGCGTCCGCTCTAAGAACCAACTTGTCTTCAGTTTTATTCAAGTTTCTTCTCTTTATCTATCTCATGCAGCTTTCCTGCTTCTTCTCTCGTACTAGAAAACTTAATCCGAAATTGGTCCGTCACCTCATCGTTCTTCACTATTTCGTTCAAGCTCTTCCAACGACTTTGTATCATGATGTTGTTCTTCTTCACCCGCATCCTGCTTCCATTGTAGAGACATATTTCTAAAATCATGATAGAGTACTTAGCTACGTGTAGCTGCTGGGCTTACCATGTTATTTGCAAATTCAACGGAAACAATAAAATTTGTGGTTTCCAACAAACATCAAACTTTGTTGGAGTTACTGTAATTTCGAACTTATTGATCATAGAGCATTCTATTCAGATGCCATCGGCTACCATGACGGCTAATTTAGCCAATTGAGCGGTCCATTTTGTTGCTGGAAATAAAAATGAAAGCATTAAAAACCCTTCAGGTTGAGGCGTATGCTTGCTTCAATCTCGAATTGGTATCAAACACATGAATGATGGACTTACAAGGCATTCGAATGTGGAGATATATACGCTTGTAGGACTAGAATTAGTTGAGAATTAGCTGAATTTATTGCCCTATTTACCTGTCGGAAGTATTCATGGACCTAATTGTTGGAAGGAGAGAATTTAGGAAATTCCTAAAACTCACACTAACTATGTAATTTTTAGAGATTTACATTTATATCTATATCCCGAGGTTCCTGATGTCACTGCCTGACAAATTGCATGTTTGTCTGTTTATCTTTTGACCTCAATTAGAATCGTGCCCTCTTGGCTCACACTTACTCTAGTCTGGTCTGGTGTGATCACACTTCTCTCATTGATACAAATGCCCTTTCGCACCTTCACTTGTTACAGTTGCAGAGGATCTTCTGCGCCTGCTCTCGAGGCTCAGAGTCCCTCGCCCAATTCGCGTCAGTTCATCGAAAGCTGAATGGGAACGAGACCGGGCTTTTGTGTTCTCCTTTTCGCTTTCCAGTCCGTGACGTTGAAAAAAACCCTATCTCGACATGTCAAATCTTGTCTGAAATTCTCGGATTAAAAGTTGGGACTCGACTTCTCAGGAGACAGTGTCAGAGACCTTTTCTGGACAATCAGGCATGCCAGGAAAGAGGAGTTGGCGAGCGCTCGACATGGAGGAATACTTCCAGCAGTTCTTGGGCTCTCGAGTTACTAACATAGACAAACCAAACGACAGGTGGTCCTCCCGCTTCGTTCTCCATCTCACTAAGAATGGGGTCAACAGTGCTCTGACTGTTGTTGGTGGCTCCTTTAGAGCGACGACGCCTCGTTTAGAAGAAGTTGTTCCAGACGAGTCAACGAATGCGAGTGTCGTTCTCAGAGGAAGCAACTGCGAGGGTGAAGGGATTCTTATCCAAGACTTGGAGGTGAAAAATGTAAACGGGTTCATCAACGAAAAAATATTCTATTGGAGCGCCTTAGTTCGAATTACACTGAGTGCCGGATCAAAAATGTACAAGATTGGCGATTTGAAAAACGATGTGGCTGTTGGGTTGTGGCCATTCCCCTTGCCGTTCAAGACGGGCCATCTTTCTGTACACATGCAGTTCATGCGCGATTATTTGAATCTACTGGAAGGGCTTCAAGTCTCGGCTATTGAATACCAAGTCCCCGGACAGTTGATCATCCGTGTTCTTCGAAGCAGCGGAGAGATGATGAGCGAGGAGCTGTTGGTCCTGTACATTTCTGAGTCGCGCATATGCGCCTCCATAGATGTCGAGGACTCGTACGTGGACCTGCCCAATCTGACCAACTATCTCATCAATGCCTGCGTCACCGGAGAGCTGTATTTTGAAGGCATCAAAACGGCTAATCTGCAGGGCTCTCGTGGTCCTTGCCCTGGACAGCAGATTTGTTTGTGCAACCCCTTGCCACAAACCTGGACGGCATCAGTTGAAATCGTTCTCAAGTGGAGGAATTGCAGGATAAAAATGGGTGAGCTTTTGCACACTCGAGACGTGTTTATATGTGACATAGTTGGCACTGGATTATGGCCTACTACGGTGCCTTTTCGTGCAGGCTTTGTTTGAAGAGCAAGTCTAAGGAGGTCAAGTGCATCGTCTTGGTAGCGAAGCTGTCGTATCGTTGCTATGTTATCTTCTTTAATCTAAACTTGCGACCTTGAGGCCATAGATTTAGATTAAGGTGGTTATTATCAGATTTACAGCCTGATAGGAAAAGCCGATGAGCACTGTACCTACAATGAAATATTAGCAAATGTATATATCACTTGTGTATTTATATTTAGACGCCGTAAATTTTGTTAAGACTTTAGCCTTGTCTATGTCATCAGATGTGGGCTTACAAAGATGATTACCGAGTCTGTGCTGGACGTGAGAGTGAAACTATCAGTTGGATTAGAGGCATATGCTACAATTTTGCCTCAGAATTTCTGGAATTGAGCTTCCTTGCAATCAATTTTGTCCATGTAAGCTGATCTATGGCATTATGAGGAAAAGGCTACTTACACTCAGTTGCTACTCAGGTAAGAGGCAGTTTTAACATGTTGGTACATACATCAATTTTGAAAACAAATATAGAAATGATGTTACTATATATTTCTGCCTGCACTCACAGAATCTGAACTGGTCATTAGAAACTCTGTCATATGTCCATCTGAAAAGAGCATCTAAAAAAATATGAGTGTGAGTCCACAATCACCGTAGACTAGCGTATCTTGTCGACATTTGCTATAGCATGAAGAAAGGACGACATCAGATATTCAGTTATGGAAACAATCTTTACGCATATTGCATACGTTCAGGTTGATAACTGCTGTCTGTCTCAAGTCCGGAATGATTCTGAGACAGGCAGTTACGAGATTTTACTTCATAGATGAAGACAGCAGATATTAAATACGTGCGATTATGCACCTGAAAATGTACCAAAAAAGTAACTAACTACTGCAGACATGATTTCTGAAGAGTAAGATCAATCCAGTTCAGGTTTTTACGCTGGAATGAAATTTAGAGCTCAGAGCTGGAACGGACCTCCGAAGTTTAAGATTGCTTACCTTGGAAGTCGGAAGTAACTTACAGGAGACATTCTATGACAAGTGATCAGGCCAGAGGCCACCACCAACGTCATCTATCAGGTTACCTATGACTGCTCTATGTGTTCCCCATTTCAGCTTTACCTGAATGAATGCTCTCCATGAGAGCGTTGCATCACTTGACTTCGATTTACGGGCGCTAACCATATCGCTTGACTTCTGTAAGTCCTTGAAACATATCTCTTCAATCCTGATAGTTTCACCTCTAGAGACTTCAGTACTTAGAATGTGGACTACTTTTTCTAGAGGTTCAAGAAGCTCATCTACGTAATGAGACTGACTACGATCCCAGACACTTATCTTCGACTTC
This sequence comes from Marchantia polymorpha subsp. ruderalis, assembly GCA_037833965.1. Lineage (NCBI taxonomy): Eukaryota > Viridiplantae > Streptophyta > Marchantiopsida > Marchantiales > Marchantiaceae > Marchantia > Marchantia polymorpha. The sequence goes on along the minus strand of AP031356.1, from coordinate 25,839,386 downwards.
ACAGACTCTGACGGAGCTTCTCTCTTGAGGTAGAAGGAGATAAAGCTTGGTTGGAAAGATAATCCTGGCCAAAACTCGAATCGAACAGCCTCACAACCCTGGAGAGAGTGGAAATATTCTTCCATGTTACACTGGCTTCTAGGAGATTCACAATTGTCCCTGGACCTGGAATCTTCACAAGAGCTCTGCATCTCCTCTTCAGATTCCTTCTCTGCTAGGAACTCTGATGATGAATGTCCTGCAACAATAAGCTTACTGGAATCTTCACGAGAGCTCTGCATCTCCTCTTGAGATTCCTTCTGTGCTGGGAACTCTGCTGATGAATGTCCTGCAACACTAAGCTTACTGGAGATATTTTCAAGTGATTCCTCACTGGATCTTCTTCTTTTCATACAAAAACATGGAAATGCATGAATAAACACGCAGATTCTAACAGTCTGAGACTGCAGAAGCTTGGTTTACTGACACAACTCCTGCTCCGCTGGCTTTCACGATCCGAAATCGAATCGACACATTGTCACAGTCGTAACGGATTTGATGAGTTAACTCGATCGTGTAGCTCTGAAGATGCTCGTATCAGTTTCCAAGTAAGTCCGTCCAGCAAGTCCTCCCTCCTCCTCGTGACGATCATGGAATGAGCCAGAATGATAAGTCCCTTTGTCCATCAGCTCCAGAAGCGGTCTGACGGCCATTTGACTTCACCTCTTGCTCTTATTCGATCTCGACGATCGAATTCCGCTCTTTCTCAGCATGTCACGCGTCAACGCGAGGAACGATAATCTCCAACCGATAAACGTGAGCTGCAAGCAAAAAAACCAACGTCTTCGAGATGGGGGACTTTCAAAGTTTCATTCAATTTTTTGTGTATCGATTTGACCGTTTCTCTGATCTTCAACAGGAAGATTCTTGAAGTTCTTAAAAACAATGTAAGTCCTACCGATTGGAAAGAAGCTTCATAAGCGGTTTGTTGTTCATATCTAAGATTTCTACGTAGTTTTCCCAACCTGAATCTTAGTATGCTTGATCTGTCTGAACATATTCTGTCACATGGTTATGTGAGACATTACTTACAAAAGCGACATGCCTTTGGTCTTCTAATATATCCGGCTTTTTCATATCTTTTAACAAATGAAGACTAGTTCAATGAATTTTTCTCCTATTACGGTATACCGAGGGTCATCTTAGCGTACTGATCATCTGCAGGAGCTCTTCGAGCTAAAATGTCAGAAACTTTTAGCAGAAAATTCTCACTCATAACCTTCAATAATTGAGATGTCGACCTCAAGCTTCAAAAAGAACAATATGGTCATTAATCATATTGTAGAAACTACATTATGATCTGGATAGACACCGATTCTGTTCATTCGTGAATGAAAACATCTCATGAATTAGTTGATCCATCTTCAACCATCCAAACACACAGGGACAAGGTTCTTCGAACGATCAGGTACTAAATATTTTTCTCTACCTCTAGATCAGTCTAATATGATGCAGTGAATACTATTTCCTGGAGTGAAATGACTACGGCAATATTAAAAAGACATTTGGTATAATAGACATAAAATACGATATTCTTTATCTACATACATATCTTTTTTATTTTGATACTCTGAATCCTGTAGGGTTCTCGTAATGTAGTAAAGGACTGTTATTGCTACCATTAACATCTTGGAGAAGTCTCTTAGGTGCCATACGTTTCCATTGAATCTCTTATATCTCATGTGTACCTCACTAACGACATATACTACGACCTATTGTATTCTCATCATGTTGTAATTGGCTGTCATTACAAGCATTTTCCCATGCAGAGGCATCCTTGCAGGCAATAACTCTTCACCACGTACTTCGCAGATGATTACAATCTGATTGCGTTTAATAATTCATAATTTTATTCTCCCGATTCAAAAAAATTTCCTCCTATGCTTCCTGAAATCTGATACAGCGCTCCAAATTAAAAAAAACATGGTTCACACACAGCGAACAATCTTTGAAGAGACTGCAAAATGAGGACGTCTGAGATAAGCGATCCTGATGCTTTTCAACAGCAGGTCTGCTTGGATGGGAGTATTCTTCAAAATTTCAAACTTGTGGTGCAAGGGCACACTTGAACCATCTACTTCAAAATGGCGGCATCTCCGTGGATACGATTGTTCATGACAACAAGTTCACTGTACATAATTGACTGAAACGTCGCTCTAAATTAGCGAAGTACAATCACTAACTCACTTCCAAACATTCCGTGAGAGAGCCGACGAAAGTTCAAGATCGTTTCTTGAACTTTCGTCAAGAAATCCTGAATCCTGGCTACTCGACGACCCAAAGACTGCTTAAAGTGATTCTCGAAGCTCAGTGCTCTGCTCTTTTGTTCCTTGCCAGGTCGAAGCAAGTATATATCGGAGGATACCTGTTGCGCTTCCAGAATGAGAACAGAATAAAGAGAAATTCGGACATAGATGTGTAGATCTCAACATTGGATGACGAGAGGGTAATCTAATACTGCAATGGGTAAAAGCCGAAAAGAACTGACAATGCCACAGAAGTAAGAGACACGCAGTGCTCTGAGCCTGTCTCTTCTTTAAAAAGTCAAAACCGTCAGCAATCAGATCGGTATAGCAGGTTTCCTTGTTGAATGAGTATCCAGGGCAATGATACTCAACAGTTGAGACATGATATTCACCATCAAGTGCTGTGATTCACCAATCAGGTTTCGGATTTACTGATGGACATAAGATGTCTCCAGATTTCTATCCAAAAGTAGCGAGATCATTTTGAAGCAAGTGCTAATGATTGGGTTGTATCATCATGGCAGTTGAAGGCGACGACCTTGTACGTTACCTACTACGTCTCTCTGACAAAGCACTCAACTTTATGGTAAATGGTAAATGGTAAAAGGAATGCAGTCACCTTGTGGCCCTGATCTGCTTAAATAGTTTTCACAATACTATTCTGATTAATTTCGAATGAGAGAAGATTGAAAATTACTCTTCGATTAGTTCCAATTCTGAGTTCCCCACTCCTTAGGGTTCTTCATCCCTTTTCTACTCAGCTATTTTCGTTGCGTCCTAATATGCTAAATAAAAAAATTCATTAGAAGGTTGCAAGTCTTAAGAAGTCAAAGACCATAAAAATTCAAGTGTCCAGGAAGAAAAAGAATTCTGGCTAATTTCAAGCTGACCATCGTATGGAGTTTCCTAAGAACCAACAAGCTGATGTATGGCCTTTGTTTCCCACTTAGTGTGGCTCCTTGTGGCCGTGATATGCTTATACTAGAATGTATTATTAGCAATGTCTTATCGTTAGAACTATAGTAAGCAAAGTGATTCAGGTCATCTGTACTCATTCAAACGCTATGAAGTTGAATGCTCAAGGACTTATTGCTACTAAGTAAAAAATATGAATCCATTTCAGATGGATGAAAAAGAAAAAAACTGAAAGCTAGTTTGTTCAAGATAATTACATACCCATATAGACATATCGAGCGAATTGCTGGAAGTGAGTGGAAAAATATTCAAGGAATTTCTCACAACGTACAGCTCCCCTCCTTCTTAGACAAGTCACTCAGCCTGCTTTGAGTTGCTTCAGCTGGAAGGCTAAAGAAAATATAAGATGACTTTAACTCAACAAACCGTATATTATAAAGTGCATAATTAATGTCAGTATCAACTGTTTGTCTCGCATGACGGCCCATAGATGAATATAATCCAACGAAGCTCTAACTCGCTGGGAAATGATTACTCTGGATAGAGCAGTTCAACGCCGTATAACTTATCTCTATGGACCTCAGGTTCTTACATCCGGAGCATCAAGTATATTGCCGGCCCGGTAGAAAAAAAAATTCGAAATCATGTCAAGTGTATTATAGATTTAGATAATATCAAAATGAGAAAATATTATGTACTGTAATCAAAATACATTTTTCTTACAAACATAACCATTCTACATAAAATAGTTTATATGATACACTATGTACACCACGGCCACTCAAAGTGTATAGTCTACTTGAGACTAGACATTTAACCACTTCTATGATAGGGTTTCTGACACTCTCTGAATGTAAATATTAGAACTGCTTCTGAGTCGGTAGAATCTAAACTGGAAAACTGAAAGAAATCAAACTTTGACCTGGTTTCGTGTCAGAGACCGTTTGGGTCCGGCAGAGACCGTTGCAATGTAACTTTTAGTTCTGGCGCATTTCGGATAAATCGGAAGTGATACACTGTCAGATTTACACACCCACACACACGTGCGCGCTGTATGTTAGCTAGATCAGTACGTGGATCCATGCAAACGAAATTCGAGCATGATTCCATGAGCACTATCAGGACACGATTACGGTAATATGGTTTCCAGCCGACACAGCCCCTACCTCGATTGTCTTCATCTTTCATATTGTTCACGACGTGTGGCCAGCCTCTTGAACCTGATTCTCTAAGGTTCTCCCGGAGTTCTCGTGGTACTAGTCTCGTTGCAGCGTACAAGTAGGCGCCTAGATTCCATACGATCAAGCCCTGGACACTCAAAGTGAAGAGCCCCCACTGTCACTATACAGCATACATATAATTCGAAGGCAGTGGCTGGTTTCCATACCATGAACCCATGTACACACGGCTAAAACACCCTCACTCTCAAGATAGAATAAAATATAGGGTAGTTTTGATATAGAGGCCACGATCATGTTCAACCTATCATAGCTACTAAATCAAGAGATCATCGAAAACCTTCCAAAAATCTGTGGACTTAATCGTCAATTTTCATCACGTATTAAATACAGTTTTTGAAGACGCACGGTATTAATTGACACAAACTGAAACACGCTATTTGAAACCCATCCTGACTGTCTTACATGACTGAAAATGTCATTGTTTAGAGGGCTTGCAATTGGCCTCAAATTCACCGTAACCACGAGATTACCAGTTCAAATAGTGTAAGCGAAGGCATTAGTATCGGTAGAGCCATGAAAATCGCTTATTCATAAAACTATTCCCGTCTCCAAAAAAGTGTGGGCCATCTATCATTCTTCAGTCGCAAAGAGCGAGCTGCGCTGTTCCAAATTTGCGGATGTGGACTGGTGCTCCCGAGAGATCGAAGAGTTGAAGGCTACCATATTCTGTGATGATCAACGAGCCAGTTCAATCCTCGCTGCAAAGACGGAGGCCAGTTCCTAATGTGTCTACGTCGGTATATCGCGCATCGGGATCGGTAGCAAGAAAGATGCAGGCTGCCCGTGAGAGTATTCGAGCAGTATGAGCTCTAGTAGAAGAATCAACGTAGTATTCATCATCGCTTACAACTAAGTATATTTAAAAGCTTTCACCTTTCGTTGTAGCCTTTACTCACTATCAAGAAAGCACTCCTTTTGAAGCATAAGGCTCCCAGAGGCAGCACTGCAACTCGTGGTCATTATATAATAACGTTTGATTTCTCGTGAAAGCACTACGATGCACACGGTAGGAATCGTGCTTTATATTTATGACGAGAGAAGTCAAATTTTTATAAAATTTTTTGCTCATTGAGGGACAAAGATTTCCGACAATTCAAAGATAAGCCTGTATCCAAGAGTATGGCAGTATCTTGATTAGATTAGAGTCAAATGGTCAAATATCGGACATCTATATTGCTACTGTACATGATCTGCACGATAGAATCAATACATACTCTTCATTATATGCATTAAACTTGTACTTAGGAAGGAAGGGAATGTCTCGTGTAGGCTTACATATCGTAGACCATTAATGTGGCTAGGCCTTTGTGAGGAGAGGTGTTCAGTTGAGGGCCAATTGGATGCACAAGCTGAATGAGTGCAAAAGCCAGATCACTCACTGAGAGAAAAGATACCTGTCACATCACAGAATGCATTTCACTCTGAAGTTACGGCCCTTGGTAAGACTATTTACGAACACTTTTTGCCGTTCTTACTTTGTGAGCAGAAGCCAGTACCCAACAACAAGCAGAATATGTGACAGAGTTCAGGATAAGGAAAATATTGTCCGTCGACTCTATGAAAGCTTCATGCCAAGCCAGAAGTACAGGTGAAGGTACTAAATTGCCTTCTTCAACGTACCAGATTCAGTACAGTACAGGTAATGGTGACGATTGCCTTATCCATGAAAGTTAGCGCATTTTCTCCATTTAACCAGAAGAGCTATTGGGGTCTAACGATTCATAAGAAGTTCAGAAAGCCGAACTGTGAGTTGGAGTATTTTCTTACGTGCAAGATTAGACTAGTAGTAGTAAGCTCCGTTCCGTAGAGTTACAAAGACCGAGAAGTTAATCATTGAAAGAATCTAGCGTCCACCTATAGATCTATGGGGTAGACCACTCAGATTTTATATTGAGCTTCTCATTCTGCATATATGTCACAAGTGGGAATGTGAGTTGGAGGTCAGTAAAGTGATTCTCAAACCACACACTAAAGTCACCGAATGAGATGATAGGCTAGACTGTATGAAATTCTGAAACAAACTCAATTTTCAATACTTCAAATTGGTTTAGTTTGAGTTCAAATGATAGTAGCATGAAATTCAATCTTGGTCATTGTTGGTCCTGCTACAGCGAGCTATGTGGAATCTCATGTTCAAGGGATAAAGAGGCTGAAAACACCTTTAGGAACCTTCTTCTCCGACAACGTTCAGACCATGAAACATCACGTGAAAATCTGGTGAAAAGTGCAGAGAGAGGATTGTGGTCCTGCATAAGGTCAGTAACGGTCATACAAAGGTCAAACAAATAGCGAGTAAATGTTGCAATACAAAAAGTCATAAGTACAACAGCTCGAACATTCAGTGATCTCTGATTGATCATCACGGTCTAGATCTTGAATATTCTAGCACTAAAGTATATTTGAGCACTGGAGTCTCCCTAGTCACCTTTTGACACCAGAAGCTCGACAAAGATACTTAGGCGTATCCATTCCCATCACCAATCACTCCGAATATGAAGAAAGAACAAACTACTCTTCCGAAATAGTGCAGTACTATAATATCTCTCTGCCTTGAATACCCGCTATGCCGATATACATTGGAAGCTCTCTTCTCTACGACTCGAAAGTGGTTCAGTAGCGAGGAAGTTCAAAGCAGATATCATTTTCTGACGTGGGTAAGAACTTTCCAACTTATTGTATTTACTTCTACGACTGGAAAGTCTGCAAGTTTCTAGATGCTGCAATAGTTAAGATAACAGCCCCGATTCACACCGCAGAACTAAAGCGAAAAGACCTTCAGTAATACTGAACTGGTTGATTATGTGGAGACTTTGCTCTATAATTTGACAAGACATTGGGCTGATGCTGCAGCTTGCATGTGATAAAATTTCTAATGAAACTTTTGGAGAGAAGAATACAACAAAGTGCTCTATAACATCTCGTTTAACTTTCTTTGTTAGAATTACCTCAAATAATTCTTGAAGGAAGTAAGACAAAAGAATATCCTAGAACCTTTCAGTGAATGTCATTATAGTACCAGAGAGAAGACTACAAGATCGGTCAATGTAAGTCATTCTCTAATATTTGCTGGAGATTCGTGGGTGGAAAAGACGTAGCTTTGAATGATGCAGATGGAAAGCTTGATCGAAAGTTAAAGATACTCTTATTCTCATGAATGGGAGAAACATCAGATGCAATTGTATCAGGTTTCCAAGATACTGTATACCAACATTGGAAATCCATCACAAGTCCGCATGACGGTAGACTTTGGGAATGAATCGAAGGGTACAGAGAAAGCTGAAGATGACACCCACTTTATTTGACATGAATTTTGATTCCAAGAGCATGACACAGATCGCCAATCAAAATGAAGTGGATGTCATCTTCAGCCTTCTTTGTACTGCTCTGCTCCAGAACCCAGAACCCCTGTGTCTGCCATACGGATCAACTATTAGCCTTACACACTTCAATTTCTTACGTTAAGCACATCAAGTATTCGCTTGATTGGCATCGTCGCTGGAGTATGAAGAGATTTGATCCACAAATATACATCTGTAATCCATAGTGGCAGTTATGGTATCATCAAGGCCGTGGCACCTCGAAAGTTAGAGAAAAGTCTCGGTGCCGTCTTTGTCTACCATGTGGACTCTCAGGTTTTAACACTCTGGAGTCCAGACTTGTATCGAAATACTCGTCCATACTTTGCATGGTGCTGGCCTGTTCCATCTCTCCAAGCACTTCTGCAGATTCATGCAGTCTTCTGCCTTCTTATGTACTCGATAAAGGGACTGTAGGTTAGGTTCTGGATCGTAAGGCTTTAACTGAAACAAACAACAAAAACCCTAACGGAACTAGATTTAGTTCAACGATATGTTGAAAAAACTTCAGACAAGTTGCAGGGTGTGTACGTCATTCAGCCACTTGCTGACATATCTCCACCGGTTGGAAAGAAGCCAAGACGCCAACAGTTCAGACGATAAGTAGAAGCAATAACTCCAGTGCACTCTTGAAATCGTACTTCACGATGAAAGTACGGATGATGATTAAACCTTCCGTACTTAACGATGAAAGTACGGAAGGTTCAATCATTTTGTCCATGTGATATATGTTCAAGTAATTAGATGGAATTCTGTTCAACAAAAATAAAAAAATTTACATCTCAAACCGTCTCAGTCAAACACAGAAAGTTGCTACTAAACTTTCCATCTATAAGCTTCAGATTGGAGGAAGTTGAATAAGTAAGAAAAGTTGAACACATATATACATGTAGCCAAGCCGAGGCGGGATTTCTTAGTTAAACTCCAAAGGTTCTAGAAAAACTCCGCCTCGGCTTTTATTGGATTAAACTTTGAAGTCTATAGTTTTTACTATTTTTTAGCTTTTTGAAATGGATATCTTCAATGACACGTGCTTCAAACTCACGGCCTTAATTTCTCTGGACTCACGACCCCCAATTCAATATGTGGCTACCATGTTCAGCTGCATAGGTGTATACGCTGCAAACGGTCACCGTCATCAAACACATGGAACTGTTCACTTGTCTCAAATATGACTGGAATACAAGTAAAGTCTATTCTTAGTATTTTCAAAGTTCCTGATGCAAGTGGCGATCCACAGATTATCATAAGGAGCTGGGGTAAGATTATCACAGCCGTGATAATCTTACTCCAGCTCCTAAGGAGAGTGTGAACTGACAGGTATTATGAAAGAATAGGCAAGTGGAGGCACGAAACAAAGAAAGAGATTCAACAAGTACAGAGTGGACAGGATGTACCATGGATAGCAAATTCAAAATAATTCACGAATTGCAGGACCGTTCTGAATCCTGCACCGAAAAGATACTGAGGGATCTCATTACTGATTCAGTTGGCTAAATAATATCTAACCTTGTGTTGGTATTATTTAATCGGATGACAATCTCTAGCTTTCACAACTATTGAAGTATGCAGTGTGGAGAGAGCTTCAACACAGTTAGTACAGGATTGTCTCTACGGTAGAAGAAAAGGAACAAAATCCACAATTTTATCAAGTGTCCTGATATACAAAACTGACATAGTGGAGACTCTGAACAGGACTGAAGGTTGGTAGAAGACAAAAGAGAAACTTGAGATAAATCGGGGAAGTGTCGTACGATGACGACCTAAGCTTGTTACTGCCAGAGGTTATATACCTCTTTTAATCAATTTTGCCCTCCTGAATCTGCTTCGCCACCATCAGTGATTCACACATCTTAGTGGGTTTTAAGTGCTTCGGCTGTCAGGTCTACTATACTCTCAGTATCGAACTCCTAACATATGGATTTGCATGTTTCAGCTTGACAATTTGACTCGCGTTCCATATGTTTCTCATCGCGAGGCCTTTCATTGTTGATTTGGACTGAGTTCAACACTCATGTCAAAATCATCATATGATTTATCTATTTGTATCATACATTTGAATGTTGTGTTCTACCATTATTAATTTACTAGTAATATTAATACATTAACATGTCAATTGATTCACTTTTTCATATATTTTTAGAGAATAATTATTTAAATTGTTTAATGTCGTCACGTAAGCAAGCAATCATGTCAAAATCATCATATGATCTATCTATTTGTAGCATACATTTGAGTGCTGTGTTCTACCATGATTGATATACTAATAATATTAATACATTAACATGTCAATTGATTCACTTTCTCATATACTTTTAGAGAATAATTATTTAAATTATTTAATGTCGTCACGTAAGCAAGCAATCATGTCAAAATCATCATATGATCTATCTATTTGTAGCATACATTTGAATGTTGTGTTCTACCATGATTGATATACTAGTAATATTAATACATTAACATGTCAATTGATTCACTTTCTCATATACTTTTAGTGAATAATTATTTAAATTGTTTAATATCGTCACGTAAGCAAGCAATCGGTATCTCTATTGCCTCTCAAATGCTTTATTTGGTTAGACAAAGGAGTCAACCAAGTTTACTTGATAGATGTTACAAGATTATGTCGGAAATAGAATAAAGACTAAGTACTAAAATGAAGTTTACTTCATAGATGCTACTTTATAATATTAAATATGGAATAAGAAGGATAATACACTCTGCAATTTTTAAAAATTTCGTTAAAAAAATCCTTCACTTAATTTTATTTAAATGAAACTATTTAAATTTATTTCAATCTTTTAAGTTAAAAATCGTTATCTCTCTTCATTGATGTTATAGAGTTGCATTTGATAAGTCAAATATGCATATCTTACATGTTAAATAACATATATACACAATTGATTAAGTTCAAATATAATGTAACAATTATTATACCAATCTATATCACAGCATATCATGAATCAATTTTGCATCAAACATCATAATACACAAATTTTCATATACCATCACAAATGTACTATAATAGAACTTTAACTTTCAGAATATTCATCAGATCAAAGCGCTTATTGCCATATCATAGAAGATATTTGCATTGCAATTTCATCAAGTACATTCTATGCTTCCAAATTGTACTAGAAGTTGTATTTGAGTTAAAACAAATGCATCTCGAAATAAAAATAGAGCTCAAAAGCCATATAGAGAGCTTAATTATTTGTTTCTCCTGTCAGAGAGCACTCTCTCTGGGTTTCTCTCTCTTATTTTCCGCTCCAGCAACGTATATAACTATGATAGATATACAGCTGTTGGAGTTCTCAAATGAGTACTTTAGTTCCTCACATATTTTTTGAATTCACTTTTTCAGAAGTAAACTGCATATTGAATCCTCGACAAGTTTTTAAGCATCACTGAAATGATGATGGTTAGATCTGCGACTTCTATTGGTGCAAAGGTATAGAAACTCTAGGATACTTGTTGATGTTATAATCATTGTGAGTGTGACAAGGTTTCCATAGTTTGAAGGCATGGTACCTGTTACAACCTGTGTTGTCACGTGATAGTTTTAAGCAATCTTGGATGGGTGATCGATCACTCAACATCAAGATGTAGTGTACCTACCTACCTAGTCTGTAACATAAATCATGATCGAATCATTTGAGTGTAAATGTATTGACCTTGTTCTTTCGCGGACATCCGATAAAATTGGAACAGTACATAGAAGATTAGCATGGCCCTGCGCAAGGATGACAAATACAAATAGAGAAATGGTAATGAAGTACATGTGCTTTGTTAATTCTTGTGAATTATTACCTCTAGGACCTATTCCCTAAAGATGCAGAGTACTATCAAAGGTAAGTCACGCTAATTGACTTTGAACAGCTGTGTGATATTTATAGGTCTATTTCTTAGCTGCCTTGAATCGGTTGCTATATTCTATGCTGTTGCGCTTCTGGTCGATCGACGAACAAAAACACGAAAGGCAGGCACGAGACAAGAGGAGGAGGGGGAGGCGAGCAGCAGCAGCAGGGCCAGACAGAGAGAGAGTGGGGAGAGACAGGGAGGGCGGAGGCAGAGAGAGCAAGAGGAAAGACATGAATAGAAAAGGTTGAAAGTGGGGAGAGGATTCTCAGAATGTAGAGAGTATACTAAGTTATGGTCTATGACATGGTGATGCATTTTTTATCAATTTTTTCTTGGTTGGATCTTTTGGCCACCAGAAGTAAGTCTTACACTTACACCTTTGATTATGAACTTATTACTATCAAAATTTGGCAGATTTAAGAACACACAAGGAATCTGCAGATCAATTATCTGAGCACAACTTTCTCCTTCTGACTCACAACTTCAATTTTGAACTACTGGGCTCTTACGGCAACTTTAATATTTACCTCTCTTACGGCTATTAAAACATCTTAAACGCTATTGCGGCATACAAACTCACATCTTTGAAAGAACTTTATGGAAATTAATAGCGCTGCATCCTCCAGATCACGCATTATTGATAAGGGCAGTCACCCCTTTTCTAATGCCGTTTCCGAACACTCCACTTTCTTCACGACAAATTAGTGTTCTGAAACTTTCATGTAACTCAATTGAGTGATCGTCTTTTTGAATTCAGTTTGAATTGCAACAACTGATAATCAACAGTTCCAAAGTCTTATATCCCTTAGCTGGTGTAAACCATTAAAACTATCAGAATTCTTAGGCTTCCTTAGATAGATTTTGACATTTGATAAGCAATGGATCCTGGTTGGCGTTTCCACTACCTTTCTCTCGCTGGACACTGTGTTTGGCACTACGTGTGAAGCTAGACTCTGAATTGCTTTTATCTCAGGATCTTTGTTTAAACTCAATAATTTCAAGTGATGCATCTTTCCGAAAATGTATGAACCACGAGCTTTAGTCCCGAGACCTAGTGACCACACTGCTTGGAGCACGCAGGTCATGTATGGCATGTCGGTCACCCACTGCGACTGCGCCCCGGGCGGTCTTCAGATCACACACGCAGCAGCGGACGCTCATCAAATTGGGGTAATTCACCTCGTACATGTATATCATGCACTGATTATCCTTACCTGCAACACATCCAATGTACCAAAGCCACGTACCCTTCTCGAGAGGGGAATGGGGCCACCTCGAACCATTCCATCTTCGATTGCTCGAGTCTCCAAACACTAATCGAAGTTTCCTCTTTCATGTGCGGCCCGTCCTCGACCTTGAACAGCTTGCCTCCGCACGACACCAGGTGGAAATGATGGTACCGCGTGGCGCGGTCGAGTGGTGCGTCATCGGAAGGCGACTCCACATGCCCTTCTCGACGTCGTAGGAAGCCACCTCGTTGATGAGATTCAGCCTGCGCAAGTACACCAGGAGCTTGCCATTGTGCACGGTGCCGAAGCGCACCTCCTGGAACGACGAAGGCAGGCTGAATCCATCAACGAGTTCTCTCCATCGAAAACATCTTAGTTTTTTCATTTTACTGACTCAAAACCAGTTGTACCAGTTGCAAAACCAATTGACTCATTGGATGCACCGAAAGCAACAAACAAGTGGAGACCAATACGATAATATGATGATTGGATGCATCAAAAATCAACACAAACTGAGAACTTGTTGGATGAAACATAGAACCAGTCTGAAGATTTGTTGTACACGAGATCAAATACTGTCACTTACCATCTTCATCTGTTAAACAAAAAAACAAGCCAGAAGTAATTCTTACAAAGTAACCCAAAAAACCTTAATTATAATCATTACAATCGAAGACTTTCAATAGAGCACGCTTTAAGAGAATGAGTCTGAAAATCATGACTAAACGCAATATTGAGATCTACACATATAAGTAAGATACACTGAAATTTGTTTTCTTGCAATTTTCACATGCGTGCAGTAATCCAGACAACTCGGAAAAGAATACTTGGACTGCATGCATCGATGAATCTAAGAAATACTTCTAGACTTAGTTTTCGTCATGAGAACACATGGGCATCTCATCTCTGCACTCGACCGGTTCAACGCAGAAATTTTTTTAAATCGATGAGTCGAACGATTTGATGCAGCCCACCAACCATCACCTTCAATCGTGATCCAGGCATCGAGACTACCAATGGTAACAAGCTCTTCTCATTGGACGAGTTGGTATAGATAGATGCACCCCTATTAAGATGAAGCTTCACAAATATTCCTCAACAAAAATCCCTCTGTCAGATGCGGTGAAGGAATGGAAAAAAGTAAAGTAAACCCAAACCCCAAGTCACCTGTGATAATCATCTCTCCAACAGAGTGTAAAGAATACACTTCTGTTTCAAATTTTCTGTAGTTTGAAACAAATTTGGCAAGAAAACCCTTACACTGGTCTTTCAGTTATAAATCTTTACAACTGTCAAAAAAAATTTCAAAGAACTCGAGCGTTCTTACATATCCTCTTGGAACCACAAGCTGCCAAAAAACATTCATCTAACTATTCTGTTAGATCTCAAAATATTGGAAATCACAGTAAGAGAGTAAGAGAACCCATGAGACTGTAGGTGTAATCCAGAGAGGCAAGATAATGCATGCAGTGTTAATGCAAGACTTCTCGGCTGTTTTTCCACTGAATACTTAATGTAAACATGTTATTGCCTCATTTACAATATTTCTTTTGGTATTGTTTGAAATCTGACAGCATAAGTCAGTGTCCTCTCGGTGTGTGACTTGACTACATACATAACAAGCTTATGATCTTGAATGCAATGAGAATGACTCATGAAATTTGTAATTATCAACTTGCGTTTTGATCCAGAGTTTTGCAAATTATTAACATTGTGAAGTGATAACTTGATTTGAATAAAAGCAGATTTGTCACAAGTATCTCATTTAAACGTCTCTACTAATTATGTAAGTAGACCTATCTGTTGCTTCCATACATATAAACATTAATTGAGCTTCATTTCTAGCCCAATCTCTAGTTTAATTCTACGAGTGCTATACTACTAAAAAAGCGAAATCAATTATAAAAGAAAACACATGTAGAAATTCAAACTCACAAAGAAATGAAAGTACAATACTCGAACTCAGAAACTTTAAATGTAGACATCAAATCTGTAGAAGTTGTGAAGTAATAAGGATCATAAGATTTTCCAAAACACAGAAACATTTTCAATGTTTGGTATATGCAAATTAAGGGAATCGACTGGAGCATCGGGATATATGTATGTGCAATTATTTGGACACGTGCCTGGTTTCCACGATGGCCACCCCCTTCACTGGAAAGAACACAGGCTTCTTCTTTGAAAATAATAATATATATTAATAATAGACGAATGCCAAGTTTTAATTTGAGAAAAATATAACAAATAATTTCGAACTACAATTCGTATTAATCATTCAGCGTAAACTCATGATGTGGATTTACTGATCCTCTTCTATTCTGCATAAATGTGTATGTGACTTTACATTATTTTATCTTCATATTTAGATAGCCGAAACGCGTTGATGGCATCCACACATCAAACTGCATCACCAGTTGAGAATATAAATATACCATCGTCCATGGATGCAGAGCAGGAGTATTTATAGAAATGTTTACATCGTTGCTTTCCATGCGAGTCTAGAAAGGTAAGTAGACCAAGCTCCCTTCATAAGAAACAAAGATCTTGAAGATGCTCCTGCAAGTCAACTCCGGCCCGTATGTTAACTCGAGAATTCTCCTGCCGGAATTTAACAGCACTTCCATTTCACCGTAGGGCTCTATAGAATCAGTGGCATGATTATATAGAAAGGGCTTCTCCTTGGCGGCCTCTGCGCACATTGCTAATGCAAGATCAGATGCAGGATCGCATGTGTGCATGGCTATTATAATATTCGCAATCAAGCGCCTCTCCGACAATAAATTATCCGCTGAGTAGCCCGGTAGCCCCTTGATCTGTGGATCTAGCAGCAGCCTGTAGAATCGGACGAATGAAGCTCGGATGAAGTCCTTCTCGTCGTCCCGGAGCGCCGAGAGCTTGGGGATGTCCTTGAAGAGAGAACCGACTGCGGTGATGGCTGTTATGCAGCGCCTTTTCAATCTTTCCAGCTGCTCCTCAGTATATGTTGACAAACTGAGATGATCACAGTGGCTTCCGATGTCCGTGCACTCGGAAGCCATATAGTTCAACATGCTACATTCCTGGAGTAGCCTTGCCTCCAGACTGCACCTTGAACATTTACAGAGCACACCCCCGACCAGCCACCTCCTTTCGTCCAGGGGGCAGAAGATGTTATGATAAGCGTGGAATAATTCCTCCCCTTGTCGAATGTCACGGCTTGCTCTAAACACTCTGGAGAACCTTTCATTTCGCAGTCCCATGACTGAAACATTTGGTAAACAAGAATGATTCATGAGGGACGGTAGGACATAAATCTCCAGAATTTTTAGCACTTTTCCGTACTGATAAATTTGCCTTTCATAAATCACTCTCCTCAAAAAGGCTCTGGGAAATTCATTCCTCAATGCAGGATGCGTCATATCTTGTGCGGTCACACTCTTGCAGCCGGGAGGCAGAGCATTAACCGGAGTGAAATATCTCATGGGCGGGGCATCTCTGTATTGTGAGTCTTCAGGGTAAGGGCCTCCCAGAGTGTCCAGCTGAATAAGCCGTTGTAGCTGAGTCAGATCGTGCAAGTTCTCCATCGCATCTCTGACAACCTCTTCAACAGCATAAATCAAATGATCGAGTTTCTTTTCCAAAGGAGGGAGTTCAGAACGATCATCCGTGCTAATTTTGTTGGTCGTTAAGGCATTGCTTACTAGGAGCAATTCCCCTGCTTGGACGTTTCTTGTTGCAAATAGACCTCTCCCCATCCCTGGAACCCTTCTGATCTCTACAGGTCCCACATACTCCTCCAGTGAAGGAGGGGTTTCAATCATATCAGGACCTGCGGGAAACAGTTTCCAGCTTGTCTCAAAAGCATTCTCAATCTCTCCAAAGCGAGTTTGCCTATCTTTCATAAAGGCATTTTCATACGAAATCTCAATCGAATCCCTTACACTTCCGCTCAAGCAATCGAAACTGGAACTCCCTAATATTTCCTTGTAAGTCTCTACGGCTTCTTGAAACATACGAAGTCCTTCAAGGGCCCTCCCCTTCCTCAGGAGACTCTTCAAATGAGCATTATCCAATTCCAGCGCTTTATTGCAGTCATCCAGGGCCTTGACATATTTATGCACCTTCAGCCAAGCTTCTGCTCTATTAGAATACCCTACGACAAGCTTGGATCGAGTTGTTTCATCCGTTTTGTCCCCAACTAAAAGAGCTATATACTGGCCGTACTTCGCAATAGCCCTTGCCCAACGTCCTTTGCCAAACATCCTGTTACCTTCTTCGCGCACCTCTTCTTCCATTCTGATTAGGAATCTGGACAACATATTGGAGAACAATGTATAATTACTTGACGACCCAGAGAATAGCTATGAACGGGTATTGAATAGTTTTGCAACACTTACTTTTTGTAACAGGAATACGTTCACTTACATTTTGTAACAGGGATATGTTGTATTCAACATATGTTGAAGAATATCTTCTGTGAAGATAACTACTTATTTTCATTGTGTATCTGACCCAACAAAAGAAATAAGACTTCCGCTTTTAAGATCACATTCCTAGGAAGGGATTGCGTTTCAATTTCTCGCACGTACTTTTTTTGTATATATTTTCATTTATTACCTCCGTTCTTCAATTTCCTGGCTCCACGGCGACAACCCATCTGTCACACAGGCTAGATGCTGGTTGCTATCTGTAGTTTATCGAGAACTGAACAAAAGCTCTCAAATATGTATAAAGAAAGGATACATATAACCACCCACCAGTGCTCAATCCCAAACTTTACGATTTGCTGTAGTGGCAGATTATAATCTCGTTAGCTCCAGATGAAAAGCTCAATGAAGTGAAGGTGGCGTAGATTTGGTTCTTTTCAAGGATTCTGTGAGTCTCCGAGTCAAATGTAGCCCACAGTTTCCAGAACTCTAAGCACCGTGTCGAATGCTTTGATGGGTGGTTTAGCGGATGTCATCTAATTCAAAGAACCAAAATACATCATAATACGCTGGCTGATTATTCATTCAGATGCCCTATCGCTTGATCACGTTGATACCTGGATCGCCTCTTCACAGCTTAGACTTCTGAACGTCCTTCGAGAGAGCTGTGCTGAATCTCTTCCTCAGATATCCGACCACCTGTATCGAATGACGTGCAACATTGAGCTTGAGTCATGTTCTTGAACATTGATTTCTCCTCCTCCGGCCAACTGATGATACACCGCTCCTATTCTTTCTGAATTGTTGGAACCTTCTGATCTTTCGCGAGTAACTCTTGCTCATGAAAACCTTTTATTCTCTTTCTAGAGTTGTGTCTGAGTTCAACAAAGTGCGCGGCTTTCAGTGGACAAATGTAACGCTTGCTAGCCATATTCAGAGACTGGAAACACCTCAGAAATGTTTATCTGGCAACTTCTTTTCAATGTGTATGGAAATCAGATGGAATTTCATTCAGGGTTACTTTCTGAAATTCAAGGAGTGTGTCTGCTGGGTGCGCTGTAAGCAACGAGTCAATCAAATTTCACAGAAGACTGATCCTCATCGGTTACGTTCTTGCGAGAAGGAACTAATAAGCAAGAATGTAACGATCCCAAGTTGGAGCACAGCCTCACAATGTGGATTGGTCAGGTTAGGAGATCGAGCTGAGCCGTGTAATACTAAGTAATAGGACGAATGCGACACAAAAAGCTTCTTTGTCAGTGCTCCGTACCTCGGAGCAATGAAATCGCACTACAGATGTAGTGCACATGCAAGTGGGCAGGTATCGTTGAATCCTATGTTGGGAAAGAGTGCTAGTTGACGTAATCACGAGAATTTCATGGTACAGTTAACACGTGTTATCTAATTTTCCTCCCGCGACTAAATCTGTTACCTTGAATTACAATGTGCCTTACCTTACTTTCACACCGAAGCACTGTATCCTCTTACCATTTTCTTTTTGGATCAATATAATTTTCAAGGGTAGATTCACACAAATCATATTCGTACTAAAAAATAAGAGTATAAAATAATAAAAAGTTAAATGCTGTACCAAATGAAGTAGAAAACCTATATGATTTGAACAATCATTAAGGTTTTTATGATGTATATGTAAATATGAATTTTAATTGAATAATATTGATCTTTATTTTTACAGATTATTCCAGAGATAAATTTCTAATTTGATAAAAAAGTTGTAATTAATACACATATTTTGATATATTTTTCTTTTTCTTTTATTGCTCACTGTGATAATATAAAATACAGATCTATGTAAAGTAAAAAAATTCGTAAAGAATTTGACTTATTAAAAATACAACTTAAATAAAATATCTTCTAATTATTTATTTATTTATTTATTTAAAATTAAAAATCCATGACGTTTATATCAAGCTTAAATTATACACAAGAAACAAGAAGTGAAAAATTTTAAGAAAATTAAATTAGCTATTAATATTTTTCAAACATGTACTTGTATAATATAAATAATAATCACTATTAAAAATAAATTTTTTTTAAGATTTTTCAAAGATTCAATCACTTCAAAGTTATTTCCTTGTGAATTACATGCTTTCAAAAGTTACTGCAAACCTCACTTTTTTAAAACATCATGAATAATCAAATTATAAACTTACATCTATAACAATGTGCTACTGTAAAGAAGACCAAATGCTAGAATATAGATATATGATGAATTTATGAAATAAAAACTTCTTATCATCACTAATATAACATAAATAACTAATTTGATTCCAACAAATTCAGTTGCATCATTAATGCAAAATATTTCAGACTAAATATATTGTATCATTGGCAAAAATTATCTAATTTAAAACTCAAATGACTTTTAAATGAAATAAAAATAACTTTTAAATAAACATTATAGTCTGAATTTGATATATATCTTGTAATATTTTTTCAAGATTATCTTGCTTAATTTTAATTACAATTAAGTGTAAAGATTTCAAAAATTAAACGTTTTGATTTAGTTTTCATAAATGTTAACAAATCTAGAGAAGAAACAATTGACATGTCAGAATTACAATACCAAATTTTTTTTATGGCAGAATGGTAGCTATAACAAATGATTTAATTCAGTTTTTGACTCATTAGGTCTAGATATACCTCAAATTGGAAAGGTTAAATATCAATAAAATTCTAAAAATATACAATTAATATTGATATAAGCATGTTTTCTTATTGATATTAAATAAATGATTCTACATAAAAAAAGAAAAAGATGTTTTTTTTTCGCAAAATTTTTTGTCAGTCAAATACTAAAAGATCTTAAATCAATCAAAAGTATTGAAAACATTTGAATGAAATACATAATTGGTGAAAGAATTTTGAAGAAGATAATCACACACAAAAATTGCAATGGAATGTTTGATTATTCCACCTATCAATTCTGTACTTGTGAAATGAACCAAAAAATAACTGATGTATTGAATCAATTGGATTTAAAATCCAATTTAGGAATGAAATTTGATAATTATATAAAATTTTGTACACAAAAAATTTGATGTAAAATTTTTCGGTAACCAAAAATATCAAAATATATTCAGTTAAATTGTAAAAAAAATTATCAAATCATCAAATTTCATCAAGAATGTAAAAATGTAAATTGTATATAGAGTTTAGATTATTTTTTTCTTCTATAATCTAATCCTCATAATCTCACTTTTATACAATGCAAGAATATTCTTCTATTGATTCTATTACGAGTTTAGATTACCTTTCTTGATCCAAAGTTGTTGAACATGAACCAAAATGAATCCAAAAAATGAAACACTTTTTCTACCTCCGAAATCATTATGTCTTTCTCAAATTGAGCTGAGCTGATGAACACATTTGATAGAGTAATATTGATATAGTAATCCTATTCTAAAATAGAATTTTATTTTATGTTCAAATAGAAAGATTGGGAAAAAAAAATTTGTGCTCTAAATTTCTCTTTTTTTTTCTCACTCACTGACTCCAATAATAATAAGAAACTATTTCAATAGCATAAAAAATTCAATGTACAATTTTAGCACATCATGTCCGCGTACTAATGTGGAATCTTTCTCTTTCGACTCTACTTGGTTTTGGTTTATGAATATAACTTGCATGATGAAGCAAAGTAACACGCATTCATTGAAAGAACCAAACATTGCACATTTTTTATTTTGATATGAAGATCTCTCTTTGAATTTGAGATTTGTCAACAAAACACCATGTAAATAATTACAAGAGGGTCCTTTTTTCAGATATCTATCATGATTACGAGCTGTACTTCCAGTTTGGTTATAGTTGTGTCGATTCTTCTGCTGTACAGTCCAACTGGCAAAAGTTTGGCACTCTTTACGTTGTCTTGAGGAAATCCCCATCTACGGTAGCTTGTACGTACGTCCGGGAGTGTACGTACGTAACTGTCTACCCAAAAGCTTAGTTCGTTGATTGTAAGAAGGTAACTCATTATATAAAGAAAAACCAAACATCTTACACATCTGAATGGCAAAAATAGTTCATCTATACTTCATTTTGTATTCGTAATTTTCAAGCAATTTTTAGTTGTCTCATGTAATATCCCTTACACTAACAGAAACCTCCTACAAAAATTCATTTCCTTCAATGTATTATTGCATATCAAATGTAATTGCGAGGCTAAGTATCAGATGCCCTTGTCAAAACTTTTCAGTATGCAGTATAAGACATGTATTCTCCTCAATGATTGTAAGCTCGATCTGTCGACGTCTGTAGAGACTATTTGTAGATTTCAATCATGTTCAGGATAGACTTATCTTCGTTTTGTGTATGATGCTGCAATAAGATCATACTGACAAAGTTATCATGAGTGATCGAAGCGAAACTCTTCCAGAGTTTCCATGTTGCATGCTTTGGTCCTTGGACTCTCCCGCTGTGTATTCAATTTCTGGTTCGTGGCTTCTGCAATGAGCAACTACAAAGGATGCTTCATGTTATGAAGATCCGAACGTGAACTTCACATAATGATGGTAAGTCATGTATATGACAAACTATCACGCTATCTTCTGCATGTAAGGTCCAAATTGAAGATGCAGTGCAGCTTGTGGTCTTTGAAGTTTTAATCTGAAACTACATGCGAGAGAAATGTTCTGGTGCCAAGTCGAAGATTACCACAGGTCATCTGCTTGTACTTCAGCTCATGTTCTACAAATGGATGACAGGTTTTCTTTTGTCTGTTCATGGAAGATTGACTTGAATGTTATCGAGGTTTTGTTTCTATCAGTTGATAATGAATATGAGAGGAAAAATCCTAGTGTGTCTGGACATGTTAGTAAGTTGGGTCATTTTCATAATCTTTGATACTCAATCTGCATTATAGAAGACAGAATTTGACGGGTTTTCTATCAAGATGAGTTTGAACCTGATAAATATTTGGGTTGTAACGATTCGCAATGCACATTTGAATTGAATTGTAGTATATTTTAAGGATGAAAATCTTCTTCTGCGAAATATGAAACAGTTTCAAACTTTAGTCTAAATATTTAACCCCACTTTTCTACATGTTCATGCTAGATATTGACGATCAGTTCGTGGAGGATGGGGCTGGATATGATGAAGCTTTGGTCGTAGCAGCTCTCATTTTCAAAATGCAAATGTGAAGAAAAATCTCCTACTGCCGAATGGAAAGGTAGTAAGTCGGGCCAAACTTACGTCGCTTGAATCACTCGAGTAAGGTTAGTATCATTCAAAGTTCCTCCTCTGAGAATCCTGAAGTATTAGATATCTAATAGCATCAAAGTGTTTTAGTTCCAAACATCTTACAAGCCGATACTCTTCCCGTGAATTTGGCCGCAGAGTCACTGTCAGAGACGTCGACGCAGTCATCTCAAACTCATGGCAGCCGAAGCTATACGAGCAGAAGGCAACGACCTCTATGCAAGAGGTCGATATACACAGGCTATCAACAAGTATGAGCTGTACATAGAGCTTGTCACGAAGGAGAAAGGTGGCCTTGACAGAATAGTATGCGGGCACTCGAATCGAGCACAAGCCTACTTGCAGTTGAGAAAATATACCAAAGCGCTTGAAGACGTGAGGAAGGCTCTGGAGCTGGACCCCACTCATCTAAAGAGCTTAGTGAGGAAAGCGAAGGCATTGGAGGGACTGAAAATTTACCAAGATGTCGTCACCATCTACAAGAGTTTGCTTCAGAATTTTAAGGATCAGCTGCATGATGTCCATGTAAAGGACTTTCTGCGGTCGTTGCAGGATGCGGAGAGGAAGGATAAGATGACTCGACTCGGTCAATACGAAGAGCTCGTTGATTCTTACTGGGATCAACCATGTCCCAATGGGGCACCGATGATGGAGGAGTATGTCGGGCCTGTAGAACTCAGAAGAGTAGAGCGCATGGATAGAGGTCTATTCGCAACGAAAGACCTTGAACCTGGCGATTTATTATTCGTAAGTAATTCTATAGTGACAGTGAGAGTTCCCATTGCTAAGGGAGACATCCAAATCTCGGTGGAATCCAAGAGTGAAGCGATGCATTTGGTACTGGATTCTCTCAAAAGATTCGTCAATCATGCATTTGATAACCTGCAAGATTTCTCTCAGTTTCAACTACTGGTGCAAGTTGATACTTTGGCAGGCCCATACCCGACAGCACCTTTGAGCAGAGATTGTCCTTCGATGAGATATTTCACTCCAGTTAATGCTCTTCCTCCAGGTTTGAGGAATCTCATGCGCCCGGATCTTGACCATCCCACCATCAGAGCTGACTTCAGCCACAGCACGCTGATGAAAGTGGTAGAGAGGAGGCAATTCACTCACTGGGGTAACGACCATGACGAGCTGACTGGGATTTATGCTCTTCCCTCTCTCATGAACCATTCCTGCACTCCGAATGTGACCGTCACTACAATGCAGAATGAGAGTGTGACCAAGATATTCAGGGCCTGTAAGAGCGTTAAGAAGGGAGAGGAACTATTCTATGCGTATCACAATATATTCTGCCCTCTAGAAGACAGGAGAGCATTCTATCCCACACTGTGCTGTACATGTGCAAGGTGTAAACTGGAGGAGAGGCTTGTCGCAGAAGTGCCGGCTTTGAAGAGTTTAGAAGCGCAATGTAGCAAGTTTTGGGAACAGAAATCTAGCTTCTCACAACTGAGTCCAGAAGAACGAGCTAAGAGGAGAAACCAATGCATAATATGCATAAGGCTGGTGGAAGAGCTTCTTCAGAAGAATTCTAAGCTGCAGATCTTACGAACTCATGAGAAGGATTGGATTCGGGCTACGTTGATTCGGTTTCATCGACTTCTCCTGGATCCTGCTCTGTCGTTGAAGGATGATGCTCTTAAAGAGGATCAGCTGTCGGAGATGCGCCTGATATTTGAAGCTGTGAGAGCCATGCGTACTGTCAATCCAGGATCCGACATTGCGCTGGCAATGATATCAGAGGAGTACAGTCGAGTGGTGAACCAAAATTCCAGGAAAGAGTTGGAGCCGCATGGCTTGTCTGATTTGTTTCTCACAGGTCTGGAGATTACTCGACTCATGAACGGTCCGAAGTTGAAGTACCGGACGATCCTCAAACTATTCAACTACACCAGTATATTGCTGTGCGGACACCAGTGAGGTATGTCGAAAAAACCTTCAGTCATTCGAATTCAGCACGCTTTCTTGTAGCAAGTCCTCTTCCTTCATTCATTTGGCAGATATTAGTGAAACTCCTTCAGTTGATCTCTATCAAAAGTTAACGCTGCTACCAGCGCTAACAAGTATTTTATATGTAAATAGATTGGATGGTATACGTGATATTCTATTGATTGTTACGCCCCTGATGGGTGTAAAAAATAATCAGGACCTCGAAGTGCTTGCTCGGAGTGGCCTGCTGTGTATAGTTTGATATATTCTTTGGTGTGTGCTGCTTAATTTCAGCTGGAGCTTCTGACTGTTTGTCTCGAAGATAAATCAGTTATTCGATCTGACGATACAACTCAACAGGCCTTCAATGTCTGCGAAAAAGGTTCCAGCCGTGCTCCTTTGCCATTCGAGTGGAGTTACTGCTTGTGGAGCACGGTTAGCCTGAGTGAGAATAATGAAGACTTCAAAGTAGTGGAGTCAATAATAATGTTGGTGAAAGTGGCTAATTATGCCATGCACGAGAAACCCGTGCTTCAAATACAGGTTCCTTTTCTAGCTGTTAGCGGCAATAGTGAATTTCATCTTCTGTGACATTTCGTAAACCAAAATCAATATTACTCGCATTAACAAGCACATACTTTTCTTTCCGCTGTATGGATCATACAAACAACGTTACATGTAATTACAGGATTACAGTCCTTTTGTCTACAATGGTATATTCAGATTTGGTTTCTGGCGAGTTTCAGCTTAGTCGTCCCTTGTAGAGATCATCCTTTCTCATATTTCGTTGCCACCGAAACATTTTCGCTCGATCATCTCCTCAACAGAAGACATTGAACATTGAGGAAATAGACTGAAACATGAGGATCACAGTCTCAAAATACAAAGAATTAATGCCAAACTTGCAAGCGTTGGACTAGAGTGTGGCAGCTTCTTAATCTAAGACATTTAGTCCTGTCTATTCGAGATAGCAGAGAAATGAGAAAGAAACAGTCTGAGCAATTGTGGAAGCACTGAACCTACTCTTGTCCACGTGGCCTCCTCAAACCAGAATCACGAGGATAAAATCCTGACAAGCCTAATCACGATGTTGATGTAATTGTAATGACATTTGTCATGTATGTCAAGAACATAACGACACTCTAACGACGGTGTCAAGTTGATGGGGCTGATTTTCTTTAATTATTCTTTTCGTACATTATATAATTTGCGATGCGAATTCGTCAATTACTCATTAAAAATGTTGTATTCACATGCTGTTAGCCATATAATTTTAATCCTAGTAGTAAAATTATTAAACTTTTATTTAAACTAAATTTCCAAATGAAAAAAAAATTCAGTATGTAAAATTTATCAAATGTCAGATGAATATATCAAAATTAATAATTTCTTAGATTTTTGAAAATAAAGAAATCTAATTATAAGCTAATTAAAAGCTAATTACATTTTTATAAACATAGATTATTTAATTGACTTTCTCTGCTTACAAAATGATACAAATTTTTTTTTAAATCATATTGATTGAAATACGATAATAATCTCATGTATTACCTTTAGTTTCTTTTATTATGATTAGTTTAAAAAATATAAGCACCACTATGTTGATAGTTTATTGAAAGATTACTTGGATAAAATTTAGATATTTTTTCAATAGAATATTTTTTAAATCCATAAATTCAATATTAGTAGTGAATTACGTGTTTTTATGTTCAGTTTTTTGATACAAATTAACAATGAAAATAGAAATAAATATCAAGAATTGGTGAACTGTGATTTATAATAAAAATTTTATTGTTTTAAATCCAGATATAGATAAATAATTTGTATATAAAAAATGAACAGACTAAATTGTTGGCAAATATATCATTAAAAAAAATGTGATTTTAAAATTTGACATGCTTAGTGAAGCATGTCAAATTTTACTTAATAAAGTGACCTACTTAATAAAGTGACCAGTTTTAATTTCGTGTGATAATATGCTATGAAGATTATGGTACTTTTTCAGTATCAATTCTTCAATTTTACTACATATTTCAACATTATAACAATCAAAAATACACTCAAGCAAACTTATAAATATTGTAAAGAGATAGATATATAAAAAATCAATCTTTAAATCTAATTTTAATAACATAAAAAATATTACACAATTCTTGTATTTCACTATAACCTAGTCTAATGATTCTTAGAGCAGTTGAAGTTTGAAGTCTTTACATACGTTTTAATTCATCAAAAAATATATTTTAGCCAGGAAAATCAAATTGCAATTTTTAGAAAAAAAATTTGTAAATTATGCAATATTTCTTGATATCATAAAATTGATATCATATTAGGTAAAATATTACATCATACTCAGAACTGTCACTGCTTGATTCATTTCCGATATATATCGAATATTTACATCATGTTCAAAATCTCATCATATCAGAATGTTATATATGTGAAAACATTGTTTAACTAGTGATGTAGTTTTCAAACCCTTTTAGCAGAGTACCACCGCAATTTGAAAACTTCGAGTATGTCTCTTATGACTCTCCGATCCATGTTTACATAAATTTGTGAATTGTGGCAATTTTTAACATTTGAATTTGAACTCAACATTTGATGATATTTTAGTGCAAAAATCAAACACGAAATTTGTATACACATAATTAATTGATCTTCAACAAATCTTGTCTTGAATAAAATTAATTCAGTATTTAAAATTTTGGTTCTTCAAAATAAATATGACGATTGAAATGTAAAGAATAGAGGAAGTGTTCGTCAGATTTGATCTTAATTGGAATGATCTCTGAATATTTATAATGATTTTTCTGTGATAATCTGAAATATTTTTTTGATAGAATCTATGGTTGAAAAATTGTTCCAATAATTAATATTTGGAAAAAAATCAAACCTTCTTTTGGATTCTAAATTTGGATTTGGATTTTGGATTTTTGTCAACTTTATAAGATATTCAATGTTGTAACATTAAATTTTTACCTATGTTTTCATGTTGGTTCATAATTATTGAAAAAGATTGGCTTCTTGTGTCTATCTGTTTAGTTGATATTATTAATACATTACTGGTTTGATTTACATACTGTTCATGTTGCTAGCTATGATAGCTAGAAAATGGTAAGACCTCCATGACTTGAACCGAAAAGACTTTGATAACAGCGTGGGAAGGCGTCTCTCTTTCAAACAAAGAATGTGCTGGAGGTACACTCCAAAGGAGTCTAAGAGCACTATAAGACGGGAGAACTGAAATAGCTTTTAGAGCACATTATTTGAATAAAAATTTGGAAGTGTTAAAGTGACGTACAGTTACTCATAAGGATAAGAGTAATGGACCATGGATATTCAAAATTTGGATCCAGCACCAATTATATACAGTTTTCTCATCGTGTTCTGCGGGGTTGATAACGAAACAAATCTCTTTTTTGATTCTAAACTTCTCCCAAGAGTGGTGCTAGCAACTCTCTCGCCTTGGTTATATCTCGGGCCACAGCATCGTCGAAGACATACCGACTAATGTCAGATGAATTGTCAGCTGAAATGGGCAAACTCACATTAGTGCCACAGAGTCTGTTCATCAATGCCAGGGCACCATGATAGTGGTGGACGCGTCCGACACTTCCGTTCAAGTCTAGACCCCCAGCTTCGGTGTCTAAAGAAATGACATGAACACCTGAAGCTAGAACTTTTCTTGGATTTACTACATACTTTCTTCTTCCCAGAGGACCAGTGCACATCCATGGATCTGTTGACATCTTCGCGTATCTGCACTCGGGCTGCTTCTCAACCCAGACCATCTTCTCCACAGGCCATTTGTTCGTCGACGGTTCCGGACGGTCAGTGCAGAGACCCCATGAAGCAGGCATGCTTCCAAATGTCATCCAAGGTCTATCTTCGTTCTGCTGAAGCAGCGTTGCCAGAGTGAGAGGTGGAGGGATGTACAAAAACTCGTCGAAGTCATGGAAAAGAGTCCACTGAGCGAGGTACCTTGTTCTATGGAGGCAGTCGTTGATAAACATCACCTGGTTATGGTAATGTGCAGGATAGTACCACTCATCTAAAGCATCTATTACTTCGATCACTCCAGCTTGGATGAAGGGATCCAACAACCTTCTCCCTTCCGGATGAAGACCGCCGACGTTGTAGAAGAAGAATCGGACCTTGCCCTCCAATCCTTCGTACAGGTTGTAGTGATAAGTCAGCCAGCCAAGGATCCACTCTGCTCTGATCTTGCCATGCATCGGAGGTCCACAAAACGCATATTTGTATGGCAGAGAAGCTGCACCATCCCGTTCCAATGTTTTCAAGGTGTCATTGAAACTCCGAACTGCTCCCTTCGATTCGTACAAAACGTCGGCAGTGACAGTGCCAGTGGGACTGTCGCGCTTGGGTTTGATGGTAACTGCAAGCTTCAAGACCCCACCGTTGCCGTCTTCTCCCACTGCAGTTGGAAAGGTACAGTTGACGATGGAAGGGACAAAAGGCATACGATTTTCATCATACTTGATGTAAATCATCTCTGCATTTGTTATAACTAAATCCTTGCCTCTCTGCTTCCACTGACAATTGTATACCGGCGTGTCAAAGGCCCTGGCCACGGCAGAAGTGAGTCCAACCACGAAGAACGTATTCAGTGACAACCTGTAGGTACTGAACTTGGCGTAGGGGTAGAGGGCGAAGCTCAGTGGCTGCAGAGCTCTTGGTTCCTCTGCCTTCCGAAGGCCTCCAGAATCCTGGCTTTGTGCACATGTACAATTCGGCAAGGACTGCGTGTGCAGATCTACGTCTGGAACCTGAATTGCTTCCGAGCTCGCATTTATATATGCATCATTGTAAAACTCTGGTACATTTCCTACGTAACTGGGAGCGGGAGAAACAGAGATCCTTGTCATGGGATCGATCGTGTCATCGACTTCATATTCAGCGGTTGCTGTCTTGAGGAGGTTGTAGCAGACTGAGAACTCTGTGAATTCTTCTATAGAAGCGAAGAGAATAAACTGAAAGATAAAAGACAGGGAAAATATTACAGCTACCAAACGCCAGAACTCCCACGAGTGAGCATATAACGATGTCGTTCTGCCAGCTTTCACCATCATTTTGGCACTCCTAGTTTCTCAATCTGAATCCAGCCGAGGCAGATCTCTGCACCGTGATTGTCCACGCCTTTTCTGAGAACATCACCGTTCACTAATTTCTTTACCTGGTCCCGACATGCTCATACTGATGACAAGATTGTAAAGCCCGAGCTCACAGTGGACTGGACTTATAACTGACACCAGGGCGACGCAGCTGTTGATGAGGCCCCGAGCGGATCAGAACTACATGCATGCAGCAGTCCGCTCGATTGCTGCAGCAGCCGGAGTTCCCACTAGTTAGGACCAAGTGCTTTTGAGTTTACCTTCAGTCCGCCCTGGTAGATCCATTCTGTGAATTAATCTCTCTCGCAGGATCTCGAAGTCATCGTAACTCTTCTCAGCTTTCTCTGATGCGAATATTGAGAGATCTAGCTAGACCTCATATGAAAACTCGTTGTGCATGAGTGCATAAAAGGATTTTTCAGTTCTCCTCACGACTGAACAAACTCCTGTACCACAGATAGAGAGAGAGAAGACCTCGGAGAGCAGCTTGAATTGAACGAATTGAACTGAACTCAATTGAACTTCTGGGATTGAACGACGGTGATGATGCAATTCTTAAAACTCTTCCCAGTAAGACGGTCAAGGATGTGCGGAAAAAGGGATGGAGAGCATGCAGAGTAAACCTCTTTGTATACGTGTACGCACTGACCACCTTTTAGAATCCGTGTCCGTCACAGCGAGGTGAGGATCCGAGCAACCAGAGCGTGCAATTTAGTCTCGAGTCGGACTTTTGGGGTTGCAGTCGAGGCTCCTCTTGAGCCATCGCAGCGGTCTCCTTTTGCGCACATCCATCTCAACGCACTAGAGCGATTGCCTTTTCGAATCAACAGATATTGACTCCGTGCTGAGTCTGCTGTGATGGCTGCGGTGCGTACAAGTCAGCAGATTCTGTGAGGTATGTTCGTGTCATCTTTTTTCAGCCTCTCCCGCACGGCAACGACAAGTTCACAGATAAAAGCACGAGCTTGCGTCGCAGGGCGGGACTGTCGAAGGGAATATTATCGCTGGTTCTGATGACCACGAAGATTCAGAGTGAGATTCAGTGGAGGCTATACTACGGACAAGTGCCTAGAATGGTCTGAGTCTCATGCTCTGAGAGACCTCTCTTAAGTTAAGACAGGTCTCTCTAGTTCTGATATCGCTCGCGTTAAGAGTCTTAACGCGAGCGATATCAGAACTAGAACTCGGTGGATTCGCATACATCTGAACCATGGTTACAGACCGAACCGTAACCACGTCAGACAAGCAGAGCCGAGTACAATCTGGGCGCGAGTACCATCTGGGCCTGGAGGGACGGGTAACGCCTAGTTCCAAATGTTCTTTTTGACCTCCTCAACCCGGAATATCGCCAATTCAAATGTGGCCAAAAGTTCTCAACTAAAATGAACACCCATTAATGCACGAAAAGAGACGTACGTGTAAAAGTTATGTTAATTGTGACCACAGGTGCTCATCCAAAATCATACAATGACCACCCTTTCATGTATAAATTTTGGTGTCATACTACTCGATTTTTTTTAATGTATAATTGTCAAGACTTTTGAATGCATTATATTGCTTTTCAGAAACTAAGATGGTCACCATAAGAGAATAGATATTCGCATCGTAAATTTTGAAAAACCAAACTAAAAAGTAAAATAGCATAAATTTTTTAAAAAAATCTATGAGGATTCATCCGCAGAGCATATCTTTCACTACTCTTACTAAAGTATGTATTTAGTATTAAAAATGTGTGATGGTATTCGTACTTGTGATACAACACAAATATTAATTTTAAAAATTATTTCAAAATGTTTTTTAAAGTTATAACAATACCTTTGATAGAAAAAAAATTATAACATAAATATTGTAGAAAATTTTTATTTTTTAATATGACACTGCTCTCAGGAAAAAAATTTACTGATTTAAATGAATCAAAATTTAAATTGAAAATAATAATCATAACTAAATGACCATATGTCAGTCTGAAACATTCAACATAGTCATGTTGAGATTAACTCCGATTTTACCTAATCTTAGCTAATCTTAGATCTTAGCTAAAGATAGTTAGAAAGATGGCCGGTGCTGGAAGTATTTAACCCTAGGATTTGTATATGACAATAAACCTCCTAGTACATTTTATCGCGGTTGAATTTCCCTAGTGCATGAAATGATAATTTAAGGAATTAAAAATGAGAAAAGAGAGAAGATTTTATAATAAAAAGATATTTCTTTGTTGTTACTTCTATTCTCCATCGTCTATGACAAGGAATCGCATTACAACTTGAAATATTCATGCTTCAACATGAAGGGGGGTTCATCCGTCAATGACATCATGTGTATAATGAAGAAGCTAAAGGTCAAGTTGCAACGCTAGAGCAAAAAGATTAGGAATTTTAGAGTAATCATTTAGGAATAAGTATTAATCTCATATAAGTATTTCTTATGTACAACTACTTATTTTTGGAAGGAAGTAAAAGTAGTCATTTAAGACATCAATCAAGACTTTAGAGTGATTATTCACATCATTCTTGGTAAATAAGACATGAAAAACATCCACACATGAGAAAACGTGTGGACGATTTTTGCGGTGCATATGCAATGATATTGGTTGAACTTATATGCATAAGGCTAAGATTTGAGGAGCTTGACAGAAGTTTGAAATGCAAAATTTTTTTCTAAGTTCATGGTCAAATGATTTTACTACAATGGAAAGATAGCCAGAGAATAATGTCTTATAAAATATAAAGATTTGTCATGCTATCAAAAAATCACTGTGCTACAAGATCTCATAGAAAGTGTATGGATTCATACTTACATTGCCAAGAATGAATGTGAAGCATTGGTGGAAGAGAAGAGACGAAGGGAATTGGCAGGTTTTGGAAGAAGTCTCTCATTAACTATAAAATGAAAGAGATTTTATACAGCTCTTTCACCTCATCACATTATCAAGTAAGCAGGAACTCTCTAAGAGGAGAGACAAACGGATCAACACTATGAGTGATAAGCCTCACCTTACATTCTACAATCAGATATCGAAGCTACAAAAGATTTGAATGTAATCTTCGAGTGTTTTGATTAATTTTGATGAGTGTAATTTGAGTGAGAAAAAGGGCATATCGATGAGCAACTTTCATGATGCTATAGTTATGTTATGATGTTATATGATCGATAGTACAAGACGAGGCGAAGCCACTTCCAATTAGACTTATATTCCCCCATGCACTTGATACAACGGTCTTAGTGGATGAAGAGTGCTGTGGAATCAAAACTCTAAAAGTTCTCTTTGAGTTTGAAGCCAAAGAAGAAGAGGGAAATGCCTTTTGGCCAAAGGCTACTAAGTTACTCTCCCCATCACTACCGTGCCCCCTATCCCGATTATTTCTTATGGTATATGAATAGAAGCCATAACGGTTATGATAGTCCACCAAGGGGACGGCAGGAGAGCTCGTAAAGAATAAGTCTTGCTCCAGTGGGCACCTGAAGGTCCAGGATTCTACAAACTTGGGAACCAAGTAATATAGCAGATATTACGCCATCAAGTCAGACATGGATGGGACTACGGAAGTGACAAGGGCTAGGCCAAAGAAGTATCATTACAAAAAAAATTATGTGGAGCTGCATGTATATAAGCCTGAAGTTTCATAGGGGACATATTCTGTAAGGTCAGAAGTGTGGACAGCTCTTCAAAATCAGAACATCGAAAAACGTCATGCCGGTGAGAAAAAAATTGGACATCTCGATACGCTTTCGAGTGATCACCAACCACTTGGGAAAACGTGGAAGGTCACTATTTCTGGAATGCTTGACTGCGCACAAGGCTCTAGTGTCTGCACAAAATAGCTTCCGTGGGACCAGAAGGAGGAACTCTAATATGATGATGGTCTCGCGTTTGGCACCGCATGTGCTCATCTCTGCAGAATGGTTCCTTGACTCGATGGGGTCTTCCTCACATCCACTTTGCTACATCACTTGGGTCTCGCTTATAATCGGAATGTTGGAAACCAAGCACGTGGACCTTCGAGGTGAACATTTGTCACCCTCCCACACGTGGACCAACTACGCGTCTGGGAGCCGCTCCCTTCTTCAAGGGTCTTCCGCTTGTCTTTATTCCACCAATACATCAACCCATGAAAGTCGGTGAAGAGGGCCATTAGAGATCGTACGTGTCCACAATTCGAGAGGGCGAATTGTCCACACCCATACTCAAATGGCCGACGTGTTGTTGTCGGCAGAATCAGAATCCCAGAGCCAGAGCGCACTTGTCGAAATGCGCTCTGATAGATGATAACTCACATTCCGGCTTGAGAGTGGACATGAAATTTTGGAGATATAAGACCTACCCATTTCAGGACATGTACGTACGTAGAAGGTAGAAGACGGTCCATCCCCGTGTAGAAAACAGCCAGCAAATTCGTACGCAGCTGGAAGAGCAATCGTGTCTGGCAAATGTCGTGGATCAGCTCGGTAATGATATCAATCATGAGAAATCAAAGCATGCACTGTGCAGAATCTGCACTTTGGAGGGTTTTACTGTACGACTTTCGTTAGAAAGTAAAGGATGTGTTCTTTTCAGAGATGAAGATCATGGGGCAGCGATGAAGGAGGCCGAGACGAACAGTCAGTAATGCCGAAAAGGGAAACTGGAACCGACCGGTTCAGAAGCCTCCATTTCGGATGCCCCAAATCCAGAGATGATCCGACATTTGCACAAACTGGAAACGGCTCATGAATTCCGACGAGCGTCGTCGATCGTGAAGAGGGAAAGAAAAGTGTCGAATGCTGCGAGCAGCAGGCGAGCAAGCTTTCGGCACGGCTGCTGCTGCTGCTGTCTGCAGTGGAAATGATGCTGTACGATGTGAACTTTGTCCTTCTCATCGACAAAGATTGAAACAACGTGGCCATCGCGCGGTTGAGGGATCAGAAACCTACAGTAGCTCGTATATCGTATCCTCTCGCTGCTAAACTTGCCCTGCCCTGCGAGGTTGATGCAACGATCGTGAAGCAAAAATAAGCGGCGTGTGGTGTGGTTGACATGTCGGCGACGAAACAGGCGATTTACCATTCCCGTTCTAACTCTGTAACTTTAGTTAGAGGAGAACAGCTTTTACCGCCTTGGAAAGACGCCAGCCAAGCTGCCGGCAGTGGCTATTCTCACACAAGGAAGGAAGGATGTGGAGTATGATGGAATCCATAACACAACAACAACACCGCAAGGATAATAATAATGCATGATGGTATTGCTCTGTTTCGTGAGCGTGCACGAGTACTTGTCACGGTTAGGAGACTTTCTCTCTCGGTGTGTCGTTCCGTCTCGGTGACTGCGGACGTGTGACTGTGAGGAGGCTGGATGGCTTCGTGCAAGGTAGTGGTTACGTTACGATGATGTGGGAATGGAGACTAGCCGCCGGCCTTTGGGAGAGACGGAGTGCTTTCTCTGTAGACTCGGTTGAGACCAGAGACTGCGCTCGATGTCATGGCGGGTTGTGGGCTGCGACTGTGCGTAGAAGAGAGGAGGACTGCAGCTGGGGCTTGGATCTGGTTCGGTGTGGTTCAGACAGCCTTTCCATCCCGCTGTGTGACACTCCATCGACCGACTCCCTCCATTCGTGGACCTCGGCCGGTCTGATGTGCATTCTGCCGAATCCGTTAAGGGAGAGGAGTGTCGAACATGGGGAATGAATTCTCCGAGGGAATGAATCTCAGAGTGCAACATGAGTTGACTCGTCACTCGGACGGAGATTTCGACAAGACTGGACAGGAGGCCGTGCTGGAGGCCCTGTCGAGGATGAACAACAACCGAAAATACAGTGATCTGATCATTGTCTGTAAAAATGGTGTGCGCAAGTTTGGCAGTCGGCTGTGGTTGAGTGCCCGATCTGCCGAGCTCGAGCGAATTATTACGAATTCCTCGGTGACAGAGTCCGGGCTCTCGGTCATCTCTCTGCCCACCATCAGCCCGGGAGCGATGCTCATCGTGCTGGAATTCTTGCACACTGGATCGCCTGGAGCTTTCTTGCAGCGGCTGGAGTCGAAATTCATTCGAAGGCTGAGCCGCGATGTGATCGGTGCCGCCAAGCGCCTCCATCTTCCTCGACTGGAAAACATGTTCTGGCGTATTTTAGAATGGGAAGGCGAGCACGGACTGAACCTCGCTTGCATACGCGACGACGAGGAGAAAGGAAAGGCAGAGATTCTGGAAACTCTGGCCCGAATATCGAAGATCCCTCGGCACAGCGACGTTCTCATACGCAGCTCCAATGGCGTGCTGGTGCCCGCCAGTCGCCTCTGGTTGTCTGCGATGTGCCCCGTCCTGGGAAGGTTATTCGGATGCAAGGGGGCCAGTGCCGGAGGTCAGACCTTCAGAGAGAAGGTCACATTGAACGTGAGCACGGAGGTGCTGGACATCCTTCTGGACTACCTGCACACGGGCTCGCCGAGGATGTTCATGCAGAGCTTGGGCGACCGAAAGCGCTGGAGTGCAGGGTTAGAAGCGATATGCCTAGCTCGACACCTGAAGATTTCTCTGCTGGAGAAGTTCTTGTGGAGCTTCGCGATGGAAGACGCGCGCAAGTCGACGGCCGATCCGACCGACATTGAACTGAGCGTGTTCCGCCTGGCTGAACTTCGCAACTTCCCTTACGATTTCCTCTCTCGCAGCGTTGTCAACTGCCAGGATCACATTCGGAATGTGGAAAGAGTGGCCACTGCTTTAGTGCGCATCATCGACCGCGGATGGATGGACAGCGATCACATTAGAGAGCTTTCGCAGGAAGATTTCATCTATTTTCTCAGGAAAACACGACGAAAGAAAAATCGACTCGCCCCGATCGACGTCACCTACAGACTGGAGGAATATCATCGGCTGAGAAGTATCGTCAGATGGTGTATGTGGGACCCGAGCTGGAGCACCGAAGTGCTACCGGAAGTGGCGATCAAATTCGTTTCTATCTTCTTCAGCAAGGCCGAATATGCGAAACCTCTGCATTCTGATAACTGCTCAGACTCCGAGAGGGAAGAATGCTTCCGATTACTGCGTAAGGACAGGCGGAGGATAATGCAAGCGCAAACCATTAGGAAAATTCTGAAAAACATCTGTAAACTAGCGAAATTCGAGCGGTTCTTTCTTCCATTTGTCGACCTCGACATTATACATCCAGCTCTGCTGACTAATTTGTTGAAGCCCTGGGGCCTGATTTCCCCTTCTGTGATCCAGCGAGCTCTTGATAGGCAGACTTTAAGAAAATGTCAACTGTCCGATTATGTGTATGCTGATTTCCGATAGCGATCTCCGAACTTATGAAATTGAAGGATCCACAGAGGCTACAACCACTCGGACACAGAGAGCCGAAGAAGCGTCCTGAAAGTAGATTTGACGACCGAGAGATCGAAAACAGGGCAGAGTGGGCATCACGTGAAATATGGCATTCTCTGAAAAGCTATTTCAGTGGACAACTCGTTCCCTCACGTAGAGACTTCGACGGTCAGTGCTCAGTTCTAGAGCGAACGATGTAATTTTAGGATGTTGTATAAATGTGTATAAAGAATTTGGTTCATCAGCCCTGCGATTATTCTACTTGCCGAATAGGTTGCTTCACTGACTGGCGGTGGAGAGCGACATCAGAATCGCACAGAGCCTGAGGATTCAGTTTTGCAAGTGATTTTCTTATCCAAGTCAAGCTCAAGTCTCACCTTCAATTGTGACGGGTAGCAAGCTCTTGCGAATGAATCGAGCTTCAGTTGACTCATTGTCGGAGGACAAACAAAATCCGATCATTTCCAGCAATGCACACCCCAAAGGAAAACCTGAGCATCCAGCATTCCAGAGCATGAGGAGGAATGATTCTTACTGCATTCAGTTTGAGTGATTTGAGGGCCAGATTTTCATCAGGCTCCCACAGAAATTTGCGAGCTGGATGTTTCACGCTACAGATCTGAGAAATGCTTGCACCCGACCAAGGAATATGGGAAGACTTCCATCCACGTTCACAGGTATGGATTTTGACAGCTCAGGTAATCATTTGGACTCGCCGCGTATGGGGACGCAAGGTGGTAAACTCATTAAGCACAACAGGTCATCGAACCATACCAGATGAGAACCAGCGGCAGATAGGGACGCGAAGGCAGACACCAAATTGTGGTATTTTACATGTTCAACACACCTCAAGCCTCTGCGTTTTGTGAGGTATGAATCTCGACTGTAGTCCTGGCGGAACCTGTGACATGCGTCCGCAGATTGCACCAACCCCATGATCAGGTATACAGTGTAGCTTCTTAAAATTATCATCAAATGTTGTTCGATAGGGTCACTCTAGGTTTAATATTATATAGAGCTATGTACTTACACTCAAAGTTGGGTTATTTCAATATTCTCTAACCAAGGTAATGTACTGTTTTCAATATTTTTACATCATTCTACAAGGAGTGTTAGATGTTCTGTGAGAGCATCTAACACATGCTATTAGTGTACAGCGTCCAATGACTCTATATTTTGATGTTGTGCATTTGTTTGTATATTCTTTTAATGAAAGTTTGGACAATGTTGCTGTTGAATGAGGTATCTTTTCAGTGAGACTATACAGTAGCTTAACCCCTGGTTTGAAACTTGTTGGGCTTGATTGGGTCTTCTATGCGTTTTTGTATCCGCTTCACTATTTCAGAATGTTGCAACCTTCATTCTCTTCTATTGGTCAAGTAGGTTCCTGAAGGCATAGAACGTGATCGTTGAAGTCTCTTCGCACAAACTAAGAAGGAAAAAAAATGGGAATTCTGTCAACTGCGCTGTCCACATGGGAAGTCAATGTTCACCCGCTCTAACCGGTGTGAGGAGGCCGCCACTGGCGAATCCAGATCGACAATGGTCTAATTTCGGCGGGAGGTAACTTGTTGGAACGGGTGTTCCAGGTCGACGCTGAGTTGTGCGCCCGAATTCTAGGCGACACTCGGAGAAGAAATCGTGGACGGGTCGCTCCTTTGACAGAGGGCGCTATATTTACTATATCCACTATATTTAAGGACTTCAAAGAAAGTTGAAATCTCCATGAGGCAACCATTATGAATGTGGCTTGGGTTTTCATGTCATTCGCTTTTTGGAACATGATTCAAATATTATCAGTGTTTTGAAACTTATAGTCTAAACTTTACAAATGATTTATTCAAAATATGGATAGTTTCAAAATCTAATATCAAAATGTGCATTATCATAGGTGAATTATAAGTTATCTTTGTATCTATGCTATTTTTCAAGCCACTATAACAGGTATTCAAAAATTAAAATACCCATGGATTGAACATCTGAGATTAAACATTTTCTCATTATTTAATTATAAAACTTGATGAGTACAAACTTACAGTGTAAAATGTATATGTATGATGTAAGTTTTTCATATAGCTCACAATTTTTTATTGAAGTTATTTGTGTATCCACTTCATGATGATTTGTGAATATATATATAAAAAAACATTTATTTATAGGGCTTTGCACGAAATGTTATCATATGTTTACTCTTCGAAAGGCACACGAGCGGTAAGATTTCTCACGTCACCGGTTTAATACCACCAGCCACAATGCAGATCGGTCCAGGTCTTCAGACACGTTGTTCGCTTTTTATGATCCTGCTGCTCCTGCAGCAGAGGACCTAAATCCTTGCGGCTGCGATGCCCAGACAACCTCGCTGGCCTCCCTCTGTCATGCGGGGTGTCTTCGGATCGAGCGCCCGATGTGATGACCAAATGCGCCAAGCACTGAAGCTCAAGCACCCAAGTGTGCACGTACTTCGTGGAGGATGCTGCCAGCGTGCATGAAACTCACGTCTTGTTCATGTTCTCAATTCTCAGACTTCACATTCACGAAGCATTTCATAAGAACCTGACTCGTTACTCAATGTTGACTGTGGTATCGTGTCTATTTATTAAATATATATATATATATATATATATATATATATATATACACACATACGTACACAGTTCTTGTTCCTCAAGTATATTGATACAGTTGCGAGCATTGTAATTCATCCGTCTGTCAAATGAAAATACTTCTCGGTTACAAAGCTATTTTGCAATTGTTACCACATCGTCAGTTTCCTAATGGAGCAGAAAAATGAACCAACACTAAGAATGTTCTTCAGATTCACGTACCTAAACTATGAGTTGCTGAATATATAAGACCATATATACAGCTTGTAAAACCTGGACAACTGCTTTTTAGTAGGAAACTGAGTAGTATGCGAGGATTAGTATGTACATTATAATAAGA
Source organism: Marchantia polymorpha subsp. ruderalis (assembly GCA_037833965.1). NCBI lineage: Eukaryota > Viridiplantae > Streptophyta > Marchantiopsida > Marchantiales > Marchantiaceae > Marchantia > Marchantia polymorpha. Next base: position 25,799,566 of record AP031356.1, on the reverse strand, counting down.
TTTGACCATCTTTCGATGAGAGACAGGCAGCAATGGCGAGAGAGCTCCAAGTGCCCTTGTGTGTCTCCAAGTACCTGGAAGCATATAGAACTCTGCTCGGGCCCCCGAATTTCATGGCTGCTTGACTTTGGACAACCGTCTCCTTATTCATTCCTCCAGATGTTTTCTTCGTGACAACTCGCTTTTGGCTGTGTTCAATTTACTAATCCGTCGTAATTTCTTCCACTCAATCATCCCATGGTGCGCCATTCCCCCAGTCCCTCCCTCGCCGGTCCCCTCGAGTCCACAGTCTGGACCAAGGATTCCCCGGAGAATTGGAATGACCTTAAGCACAACAGCCATGCAGAGCGTCTCAACTCTTCAGGTGAGATTCCACCATATCCACTTCAGTGCCGAGATGCCGATTATCTGTTTATCCGGCAGTTACACACGATTCTGTTGTGTCAATGGTAGCGTGCCAAAGTAGGAGAAACTCGAGAAGCAAATGTACCATCTAATTTCGGCAGACAATTTTTTCTGATCCATGGGACTGCTGTAGTTCGAACCAACTGTTTTTTTCCCATTAGAGTAGAATTGTCGCATCATTTCACACCACGCTTGATCCGATTTGAAAATTCATTGGTCTTCCTGATGAGGAAAGATGGGCTGCGCCGGCCAAGGAGGTAGTGCAATACCAAGGCGACACTGGCGGGTCCGAGACAGCAAGCTGACCCTTTGGACCCACACCCGTGAAAGAAATTAGATTAATATCGTGAGGGTCGATGACCCTCGTATCAGATATTAAACTGATAAGAACAGATACTACACTTGATCTTAGCCAAAAGGCCGAGAAAGGTATACTTCACAATCCTAACTCGGAAGTTTATAAGGCTCGACGGGATCTCGTTACGATCGCATTGAGTATGGGTTTTATCATGCGCAGAATTCTCTCGAGGATCATGCCCCTGGTGACTATTTCTCAAAGTGGGTCCCTCCGTGTGCCTATATCCTTTCCGCACCCCGGAGGAATACTCACAGAGATTTAAGCGCTGAACACCGTAACCTGAAGCCTTACTCGTTCAGCTTACCGATGTAGATTACTCATCGACTTGCAGCTCTCAACTGTGCCTGGTTAATTTCGGGCTTTATTTTTATTTCTTCTCATACATTAAATCTGAACCCATCAGCAGAAGTCTTCGAATCATTACATGACTTCTAATTAATGATTTCATAAAATGTTGGTGTCACATTTTAAGGAAGATCCAGTCAATTTTATGCAAGTCATTTCATCAGCGAAGCTATTGTTACTTACGAGTTGCGAATAATTCCCTTCCTGAAGATTATTTCCTTGGAACTTCCGATTTCCAGGAGAGAATCCACTATTAGCACAGAGGCTAAAAACAAGGGAGAAACTTGAACCCGGAGTACTAACAGGTCGGCTCATTCAAGAAAAGTATCATTAATATTGTTAACTTATTCCAAAATGCAACTAAGCGATGATTTTGTATTTTTTCATAACTGAAGAGAGAGTCCAAACTAATTTTCTAAAATCTAAGCTCAGCCTAGAGCCACACATTTAATATTATATATCGGACAAATTACTAAATTATTTATCATGTGTATTATTTTATATCATTTCATTTTATTCAGTAACATCCACAACCTCACATCAGTTGTCAGCCGGTGCAAACTACACCTGTGTGATTTCATCAATAATTTACAATTAGAAATGAAATAAATCAGAGGTACTGTATGAATTACACAGAAGAAAGCAAAACATTAACAAAAAATCCAAAGAAGATAACAGAATCCTTACGTGGATAGGGACGTAGCAATGAACATCGAGGCTGCTAGCAGTCGATCGGGCTCTATTCTCTATGAAGATCAATGTTGTTTAGAAACTGTCGTTCGCACAACTGATTTGAGGTTGATAAAAATAAGAAAGACTATTTTGGATTTAACGTCTGCTTTTACAACGCTAATGAATATATCGTGTACAATAATGATAATAGAGAACTTAAAGAATGAGTTTGAAGGTTTTAAACTTCAAATGCAAAGAACATGGTTAAGAGCTTTTCATGTATCTAAATGTTGACGAAGAAATTATATTCGTTTATTAATGTATATGACTTTATGAAATAATTATGATCATTTGTTGGATCATTTCGTTCTGCAATATAAATAAAAAAAAATCTTTGAAATCTTGTAAAATAAAGTGTAAGTTGTTTACGGTGCGAATTGTTAAAATTACTAAAATATGATAGAATTCTTCTTTTTTTTTTGCAATCAGGAATTGTAGAGCTCGAGTTCAAATAAGCATTTTAAAAAATAATCTTTTTTACGTGAGACTATGACATATAGGGAAAATATCATAGTCTCACTATCCTCTCCAGGATCGTGACTTTTATGTCTCTATGTCAACTGAAAGCAACTCTAATATTTCATGTCTGATCGTGGCTGTTACCTCCTTACGTTAAATGAAAGCAACCCTAATATTACATGTTTGAGCCTTCACCCGGAAAAAGTTCACAAATGCGTGCCCTTGGGTACAATCACATTCTTTCTGTAGAGTCCTAAGACTGCAGTACTTCAACATTGGCATCGTTCGAACATTTAACAAAATTTGGTTTGATAGTTTGTCGGCTTGCAAAACCACAAGGCCCAATCCAAATTATTCAAATTATACGAATATGTACCTTGGGGAATTTAAAAAGATGAGAACCATATTATGGGTCTTGGAAACTCTGAGTGCACATGCTTCCAAATAAAGGCGAACTATAGATTGGACTGAATCTTCACAGATTCAGTAGCTCAAATTTCGGCTGAACTAGGTCCTCACCATCTGATCCTTAGTGATAGCACCGAGCCACTTTCTCTGAAATTTGCTCCCACCTTAATCCGGAAGTACCCGAGATAAAAGTTTCAACTTCAGAGATGCAAGTTCTGGTGCTCGGAACGTAAGGGGTATATTGAAAGGGCATCAACAGTTTTAATCAATTTGCATTAAATAGCTACTCTGTGCATTTTCGCCGTGCCATTTGGGATTTGATAGTGATGTGCTGAATGAATCTGTCCCGGGCAAAAGCTGACGATTGCGAATAATAAGGTCTTTTGTCACTACTTTCATTTGGGTGAGGGAAGTATCACACAGAAAAAAGGCAAGTACAGGAGGGTGTATTCACATTGTGAGTTCACTCGACGAGCACAACTGTTCGGAATTTAAGATGTGGGACAGCATACCACTTCTCCCAAAGCTGCAGTTCAAGTCATATTAGAGCTACTCTAATGCGTGAAGCATTAGAGTAGCTTACGATGTCCCTTCCTTTCCACAACTTTCTTGATATACAAAGCAAGAACCTCACTTTCTGTGGACCTGTTTACACCGACCCCGGTCTATTTGCAACTTTAACTTGTATCGAAAGAAGAAAAGACGCGAGCAAACATCGAGACATTTGACAAAATTGTGATCAACTTTACAAGTAAACGAAACATTTACAAGACAAGTATCTCCAAGCTTATAAATGATGCTGTGGACGATTGTTACCTCCTTGGAACCCAGTTGTCAAAACAAATATTCAGCTCAACTTGAACTGCCAAGTCGGAACATGACTGACTGACAAGGCTACAGAGTCTGAAATTACGTAGCCGACTGTAACTTTGCGAGTATATAACGACATGCAAATGGCACCAGAACCGAATTTCCAGCTTGGCCCATTCCACATATGTCACACGCAGGTACGAATAGGCCTTCATGCTAATCGAACAGTTGTGCTAGGAGGTATACTATACTGTAAACAAAGTTGACCATGATGTTAACTGCACTTCCTTACTATGAGGTAGTGTGACATTGTACAAAATCTATCTCAACAGAAGACTTCTCTTCTAAACATAAACTGGAAACTAAGCTCTTAATCTTTCAAGGTGTGAAACTTTCACCGAGTTCACAAACGACTACACAAAAATTGGCTGTATACGGAATTAGGCTTCACAAAAGTATGCGCGACTTTTGGTGACTGCACCTGTCCATGATCTGAGGTTGGCTGCTGCTGAATGGGAAAATCGGCATCTTTCTCAGCCATAAACTGAGCAAATCTAGAGCCTTTCACATTCTCTGACATCCTATGCGTTGGTGGAAGTTGAGGAGAGTATCTTGGGACTGGGGGAGACAAAGCTTGACTATGAGGAGGTCGTGGAGGGGTTGAAGGAACCAAAGCCCACACGGCTGATAGGGACTTGTCGGGTTTGTCGAGTTCTGAAAGAATAGAGAGATCTGCACAGGCTGCAGCAATTAGTGTTAGGGCGAATAAATTTCAAAGCGTTCCAATTCTAAACGAAGCTCTTTCGAATTCCGAACACAGGCAAACTTTGCTACTAACCTTTCGAGGCAAAGTGGAAAATTGGAGCCAACGCGGCATAGGGCACACTAAAGTTGAGAAAAGGTATGACACTTCCACCACTGTGTCGGGCGTTACTGAAAAAAAAACCAAAAGGTGAGAACATGCAGTGATCGAATAACTAAGTACAAACATTAACGTGCTCATTCTGAATTCACTAACCTTCACCTTGTTTACAACAACCACGTCTCACCTGGTGGAAAATTCACGATAAATAACACGATATAACTCATCCTGCATGCCATATACATCACGAAGTAAGGTAGGGTGCAGTAGCTTCAGACGCTTACCTTGTTACCAAACCTATCATTCGGCCTTGGCTATTCACAACTGCTCCCCCACTGCCTCCAGGATGTACGGCTGCTGTTGTCTGAAGCATCGCTGGACCTAAAGAATTTGCTTCGACATTTTCAGGCACCAAACTATCACTCAAAGATCTGGTCCCTGCTTTGACGACACGGGCTACTACCCCTGAACTTACTGAAGGACAAAGCTCTGCAGATAAACCATTCACAAAAGTTAATATGAAAAACAACGAAAATATGAAAGCTAGTGCCATAACAGACATTTATGTGCTAATCTTCAATGATTCTGTCCGATTTGATACTGCTCTTCAGAAATCTAATAGATCTCTTGACGTCAAACACAACTTCCATACTCTAGTGAAGTCCACATAAATGATATCAACCTGCTCTTCGATCCGATCTTTCATAGAAATAGTGTGGATGAGCAACTAAAGCGTTTCGTTTCTGAGTTCTTGAACCTCCGACCAAAACTCATGCATCGTTAGGTCCTACTATGAAAACAAACACTGAAATATCAAATCATCCTCTCTTTCACTTCTCATTTCCGTCAGCTACTACTAGCAACGCCCAGCCATGGAACCTGGTGTAAAGTCTTCAGGTTATGACAGGCCAACTCCTATTGTATAAAGCTTGATAGAAAATTCCATTTTTCCAATCCTATTCTCGTGTTTTGCGAAAGACTTGGAATTTATGAACGTGTAAGATGACAAGACGACTTCATTTACTAGTTTCATGGAAGATGCCCTATGGGCAATTCAACGCAAATTGCAAACAGTTGTTAAAAGCCAAAAAAAATATGAACATGAAACCATTGGAGATTTCACGCTATGCTGATTGTACCTGCACGAGGACCGAAGAGACCATGCCCGATGACGACAGCACTCGAGCCGGAAGGTGGGCACGTCTTCTCTGGTATAATTGGACACAAGCCAGGAGGTGCAGACACAAGTTGCAACAACGCAATATCCAAAGGTCCTTGTGACACGTAGATAGCCTTAGCCTCATGCCAAGAGCGTACTTGTTGGTGATCCAGGCGAATTCTTATCCGCTGGTACCCTTTCCATTTCGCCTGCATGGGTCTGACAAAAGTATCGGATTGAGCTGAGCAACTACTTGTGCTCAAAGTAGTGTCAAGCGGCTCCCGTGAAACGGAGAAGCCCAAATCATCCTCGCTCCGATATGCTGTAGAGTTTTCTATTTGAGCACAATTCTGTGCACAGAGATTGTCGACACTACCAGTCCACTGACCACACTCCAGATCACCTTCTGCACCCCAGGCAGACAAAACCTGACGTGTGGATAAAAGATTATTGTGCTGAGAGGATCGCATCTTTCCAAATCGCCATGGCTCCAAAAGATGTGCATTGGTCAATATAAGGCCACTTTCACTTAGGACAACACCGGAGGCCCACGCTCCATCACCTATGGTAACAAGGACAACGGAATTCAAGGCTTTTGAAATAGCTGGAGACATATCAGACTTGGCCTCACTATAGGGTACTGAGAAGGTCCCTCTACAAGAGTCAGCCTCCAGAGAGCTAGCTCCCCCAGCAGACAAGGTCTGGCAAGTATCATGATAATCAGTGGAGATTTGTTGGTGAGTAAGTGGTACTCCAAGTGTAACTCCTGCCTGGTGAAGAGCTGGAGCTAGCACATCGGAAGTCATCACCAACTGCAAAAATCAGATCTATCCGTCACAAGAGATTCACGGACAACAGGTGAATTAAGAGTCAAAGTAAACTAGTCGGCTAGCACGAAAAGACAGCTGGGACAACGTTATGATTTGTAAACACAAGATGCTATTAAGCTAACCTGAACTTCTGCACTACCCCCACGTTGACGGAGTGGTCGAATCAACATTCCAGCAAGAGCTCCTTGCTCATCGAGAACTGGTCCGCCTTCCATTCCTGCCAAAGGAGAGAATAAATTGGGATAAAAAATCCATGGAGCGAATGCTAAATAATCTTTGGTGACACCAGTAACAAGCAAGAGAAAATGAGACCACATCATAATCAAGTGGAATTTTCTATCAGAAGCTTGCATTTTGACCCACTCACCCGGGAGACATCGAAGATCTGCCATCAAAAGGGCAACTGGTTTCGAACTTGGAGGCCAGCAATTAGAAACCACTCCAGCTGACAAGCTGACACGAAGTCAAGCAATTTGTAAGCGCTACTGAGATACTCTACGACGTCAGATTCTTTCAAGGATTGGTAGAAGGGTCTCCATAGCTGAAGGTCCTTTGGTCCTTCTCACGCTAGACAAATCCGAAACAATAAATCCCAAAACACGACATCATAAACATAATAACGTTTAATCGAGCTGACTCGTGCCATTAGGCTCGGAATAGTTTGAAGTGTAGATCTTTGATGGACGAAAAAAACTGTAAACGACTCTCACCTATTATGAAAATGCAGGGGAGATAACGCTCCAAAAGGAGAACCAACTGCTAACAAGAAGTCCCCTCGTTTCATACAGCCACTTACTCCCAAGTCAAAGGACACCTGCAATATTCGAAACAAGATACTTATGATCAGATGTAGAGATCAGATGGTATCCTATGTATTGCACACATCTCACACTTCACGGGTTTCGGCCTTGCTTGAAAAACAGTTTGACAGTATCTCTCCAGCGGAAGTGTGGTACTAATGCTTTGTAGCACAAGAGTATCATTCCAAATGATTGAAAGCTTCTAATACAAATATGCTTTAAAGCTTAGCTAATGAGATGATATCGCCAAGAAAACTGCCAAGGTTTCGTAGTGCTGGTGAATAGCATAAAATTCTTTGGAAAAACGCCAATTGGACTCAGCATCCCATGACTACTAGCGACATGTATATTGATGGTTTTCCTTTTTAAGTTTGAGTCAGCTCCATAACAGAAGCAAGCAAATCATTCACAATTGATACCCAACAATATACAATAGAAAATACTGACATTGTCTTCCATTTGAAATACAACCTGCCAAATTTCAAATTTAAGACACATTACTGCTAACTAGAAAACAGACCTTGAAGGGCTTAGATGTTCTTTGCACTTTCCAGTTCTCTACTATTCACTTTGGTGCAAATAAGTTGCTGCTTACTTCCGTTCCTAGGGTTCCTCAAACCATATTTTCAATGAAAAGCTTTTCCTACAAAACTTCTCCATCATTTACATTCGAAAGAAGAGTTAACACTCTTATTCCCCAAAATGCAATACTCAGTCTAAGATTACAACAGAAAGAGATTGTAGCTAGTAACCTTCAAAGGCTTGGGCTGCTCACATGCGCGTGGAACAACATTATCTTGAAAGCTACCGGCAGCACTAGAATCTTTCCAGAAGAGACTTAGAATTGCAACCCTGGTTGCTGTCATCGCCAGATTCCCCACTCTGATTCCATTGTTGACAGAAGAACCAAAAATTGGTTCCCTGTCACCTACGGCCCACCGCCTTGAAGGTTCGTCCTCCTGTGAAACAAAATTCATACACGCTCAACCTTAAGATTGAAAAAATCAGAACAACATACAGTTCAAGAACCAAAATTGTTGTACAAATGTTACGGAAGGTATCGGACGGGCTGACCAAAACTAATCATTTCAACCGCACATGAAGTCTGTTCCAATATACACCAATAACATGATCATTACTCCAGTCTTCGAAAGAGTAGAATGATCAGTAAATGCATACTAAAAAAAACTCCAACAATTCACTAACAGATTGAATTTCACATCACCGATGGTCATATAATGAAGGCACTACAGTAATCAAGTGTGGTCAGTACACAAGAGATAGCGGTATGCATCTCCACCAGCATAGTTGAATCACCATCCACGTGTATCACTAGTATTAATTCCAGATACAAATTCAGGCGATCCTTACATTGAGCTGAACACTAGATTACGCAAAAGTGTGGACACTTAGCAGAAATTTAAACTTTCAAAACGCAACAATTGCGCGTTTCGAATTGTACAAATTCCAAAAAAATTTGTGTGCCAACCAAGGACCTTACGTCTCTTCCTTCCAAGAGCGAAATTCGTACGTACCACTATAGCTCTAGATGGAGGTGCTCCTGCTCCGAGACCTTGTAGCTGCGAATTTCCATCTTGTGGTGCAAGCGCCCAGCCAATTTCCCATGCTCCATCCACACTACCACCGTGCACATCCAGCAGAGCTTGGAGAGCCGCTCCAGCGGTTGGTATCTCCACCTAGCGAACAAAATCGAGTCATCTTACAAATAAACAATAATTTACACATTTTAATGACACTAACATCGAAAGTGACGTATCTGCCCACTGTCCAATTAAAGCATTCATTCTTACGATTCTCAGTAACTGCAACCTTGTGCACTTTCCACTTCCGGACAACTACGTCAAGGAAGATACAAAAACTGATATTGCCCTTCATTGATCCAGCATTCATGCCCAAAACAATATTCTTCAGCTTTGCCGCAATATGAGATTACTGTACACGAGGACCGGAATACCACGGCACAACAATAAGCAAGAACAAAAATGCAGAGTTGTTCATTCTATTCTGGCTTGGAATTGGTAGAGGCATCCAATACCACTCGTTCCAGGTGCGCAGGTATCCAGCACTGAGTGTGATCTCCAACCGTTGTTGACTTTCCTGGCACCTGAATTGAAACTCAAATCGGTTAGCATAATATTATAAGGTACACCACAATACAAGGTCAGAAAGTAATCAAATTTTCAAAATTCCCACGTTTTAGTCACAAAAGGCCTGCGAATACGAACAAAAAATCGCTTGCACTTTCCACGAGGTTAATTTACGGGGGCATAGCAATCGACAACAAAACTCCGGAAAATCGGTTCCTCTTGGTCAGATCAAGAGCACATCATTTCACTGAATTAACCTTATTTTGTAAGCATGACCCAAACTTCAAAATACCAACGCAACGTTCAAACAAACAATCCACCGATCTCTTGCGACTAAAATCTTCTCGAATAAAGCACAATCAATTCCAGGGTATAACAATGAATCCAAAACCGTGACAATCAACTAATCAGGATGTTACACAGTAACATTCTACTTGAGCTTTGGGACAGGTACCAACTCACCTCTACAAGAACGTCAATTTCGGCTCCAGGTATTAGCTTTGGAAAATCTCGAGCCTGAAGACAGAACAAATCAATAATTTGGCTTTTACGACAGGATTACCTATTCAGCTCGATAACAATCAGCAAAAGAGAATCTTCAGTGATCCATACAGCAGTCCTCCGTGAATCAACTGAACTTCTTCACAGTAATTTGGCGGTGCCGAGAATAAAAGCATCCCGGGTTTGGATAATGGCAGCAACAATTTTTGGCCCACTACGACATGGACAACATGCTTCACTTAGGACACTTTACGAGGGCGTTGAAGTAGTCTTAATACAATCTGCTATCTCCAGATGAATGTAATCCGATTAGCATATAATAATTATACCGAAGATCATAGCTTTCGTCTACGAAGCACACTGGGCATCGGCATTTTGCGTTGCCTGGTAAAAACGAGCTGGAAAAAGAATTGATCATGAATCGGTTTTCATGATGCTGCTCAAAGACAACTCATTTAGGCCGCCAAGTTTATGAGGAAAATGTGGTGCTGATTTACTGCAAATTTAGTGATATCTAGGCTCACCTCGACTGAAGAAGTCCCAAAAGGCTGTTGCGATAGAAACGGCTCCACAATGGACGCGCACGTAACCACAATTACAGAGGAACCGGGAACTGTCACACTTGACAGATGATTCCCATGAGATGGAAAAGCTTTCTTCCCCGGTTCAAAACTACCAGATTTGAAGGAAAGAAATCCTGATGCAGATAATGTTGTATCACCTGACCTGGGGTAATGCGTACAAATCAAGCGACATTATGATTCCGACTTGGCACAATCAGATAGGTGAACACTACTACTATGGCAATCTCGGCTGGCATTTGAAAACGACAGGCAGAGTTTACAGCAAGATGCTGAGGTTACTCATTCACATAAATAAGAGATTAAACGAAAGTAGATTCAGCACTTACTCCGTATGGAAGAAGGCATGTCTTCGCATTTTCCTCCCCTTGGGATCCTAATTGCAAAAGCGTTCAATTTTCCTCATCACATTCAGGCGAAATAAAAAGACAGCATCGGCAGGCCCTCCAAAGCACTCTATCCCTCCCATATTCGAGAGTTAGATGCATTTAGTGAATTGTGAAGGTCGTTCTAGATTTTGGCCTACTGCCAGGAATATGAAAAAACTCATAAACACGATAAGGACTTACAGGGCCATGTGCGCGGACCATAACTGCGGCTGCATGCGCAGCATCCATAGAAGCGCGGGGTACCATCGTTATGACCAACAGCAAATAAATTCAGATCCAGTACAGCTCTTCAATAACGCGTCATCCCGCCTCAGTTGGTTCGGAAGGATGTATCAGTATGCCGACCATCCACTGCCGGTTAGAACCCAGAAGAAATCGAAAAATGTTGCACTCCAGGCGAAGCATGGCATTCTGCAAATATCATCAACACTTGCAGTGGACTAGAAGCTCCTCGAAATAACTCCTCGCTTTTTCGCGCTCAAGGCGATGTTTCATATGAGACCTTTGAGGCTGAATGCACAGAAAGTCGATCCTATTAGACATCATCCTCGAATAATGTTGAGCGGTGTAAATGGTCCAGAAGTAAGCTGTTAAAATTTTACGACCAATCCTACCAACCAACCCATACAACAAACCGGCTTGATAGCAAATAGATCCTCAAATGACAGCAAAAAAAGTCAACCTCTTTAGCCACCATAATTATTCAAACGATCACAAGAATCCCCGATTCGAAGAGTCCATTCTTCGACAAGAATCAAAGTGGTGTCGGAAACAAAAATTCCAACATTTGACTTCCAGTATATCCAAAATGTCGCTGTTCAACGAGAAGCACGCGAAACCTCGGAAAAGAATGCTGTAAAACGAGACCTAGCTGTTCGCGACTCAGCTCCCGACGGCAGCTACGTGAAACGCTGACTGAACTGGCTGATTTATTGAAATATTTTGCGCATGCCCACATGAAAACGTGATGACCAAGATACACTACGAAATTTTGATCCGAAAGAGAACGAAGACAAGAACGAGCAAAACAAAAGTAACAGTTCAAATTGAGAGAATCATAGAGGTGCAGCACTCGAAACCCAGAAACACGTGCGAATTATGATCACGGTGAGTCTACACCTCACCAATTCTCAGTGTTAAGTTGACCACTCTCGCAGGCACCGACGAGGCAACAACTCACATGCAGCGCACCCATTCTATCCCGAGAACCACTGAAAAATTGAACGGTGAGGAAAGCACCACAATAGGATTACGGTGTTGAGGCAGGTCCGAGCAGGAAGGAAAAAACAGAAGAGCTCTTTAGTTACCTTTGTCAGCTTGCAGGCATCGGCAGGTAATCCGGGTCGTCGACAAAGAATACAGAACCGAGCGAAGATGCAATCGGGTTACACCAACGAATGCGCAAAACACGTCCGAATTCGCGCAGAGAAGACATAGTACGCAGCAACCGCCAATGAACAAACAAATGATCAAGCGCTCCTGGGAAAATTCACTCCCGCGACAGACTACAGCCAGACCGCGCGAGAAAGAACGTGCAAACGGGCGAGATTCAGGACTACAGACAGTGCGAAACACGATAGATTCTCGTCATATTCCCTTTCGCCTCGTCTCCGCACACGGCTGGACTCACAAACGAGAACGGTGAGCGGGGTGCCACTCTCCCCCTTCGACCTTCCAGTTCTCGCCCCCTTTTCTTTCCACCCCGCCTCCTGGACCCCCACTGACCCCCACCCCAACTGCTTTACCCCCGACGGTGAAAAAAAATTCCCTCCCCAACCTCTCCTCCTCCCTCCAGTCGAGTGCAGAGAATCTGGATTCACGCTCGCTCCTTCCTCCAAATTTTTTTCGGATTCGTTCCTTTTTCCTTCCTACTTTTGCCTCCGATTACTCCTCCTCCTCCACCTCCTCCCCGTCGCTAGGCCCTGGCCTCTCTCAACTCCTCTCCCCTCCTCTCCCCTCCGCTACCTCGCGCCCTCTAGACTTCACTCCATTTGTCGGCGCGAGCACCACCAGCGCACACGCAGCGCAGCGCAGCAGCATCCTCGGCATTCATTCTTTCATTCGTTCACACATTCATTCGTTCATTCATTCGGCCAGCCAGCCAGCACTCGCTCTCGCTCTGCGCCCGTCGCGGTCTCTGCCTCTGTCTCCTCGCTCGCCGGCCACACATTCATAGCCCCTCCCCTCCCCTCCCCTCCCTCTAGACATCGCTTCCTCCTCTGATCTAGTGTACGCAAGTCGCTGCCCTCTCGGCTCCCGTCCCCTCCCCCACCCCGCTCGGCCCCGCTCCCCGGCACCTCCGTACGCGGCCCTGCGCGGGCCTGGCGCTGTCCCGCTCTGGGCTCAACTCGGGTCTCCGTGTTGCAAGCCTCGCGCGCTCGCTCTCGGGCCTGCCTCCAGCGGGTACAGTCCCAGTACACGCCCTGGCCCGCTGCAGGTCTGCTCTGCTCTGTTCTGGTCCGGTCCGGTCTGACCGTCGAGTCGAGCCTAGGCGGCCCGCCCCGGTCGCCGGCGGCGCCTGATGGCACTTCCCGATACTTTTACCGTCCAAAAAAAGACCGGTGTGGATAACTACGACCGGAGCTCTGTCCAATGCCCTCCATCGGCGCCTAGCCACGTAACGTTTACGAAACTCGTAACATCTGAGCGTGCGAAAACGAGCGAATGTTGGCCCGACTTTTTCGCGAACTTTCCGGGTCTCTTCCCCAGGGCTTGGAATGGCTCTGTAGGCAGACCTGCCGACGTTCGGAGAGCGCATCCGCGAGATTTTTGTCTCGGGGTCTCGCCCAATCCGAGGCCGCCAGCGCACCCTCCGACGATGTCGGTCATCCCCTGCTCGTCGACTGGATGTCATGTGGGGTATGTGTGCTGCGAACTGCTGCGACAGCCCCCCTTTAATAAACACTTTCCTCGACCATTCTGCAGGAGCTGCTGCAGATGCAATCTTCACGAGACGCCAGCCTCGCTCGCTCGCTCCGTATTCGGTACCGGCGGGCGAATTTCGCGCTCGCTTCGGATTAGCGATAAGTGTCATTACCCATCTTTTTGCTAAAATTGTTCCTCACGGAGATGCAGATATGGCGTGTACATCTTCATCGTGTCGGGCGTTCCCATCTGGCGACGGTACAATCCCTGAACGCTAAGTGAGGATGCGCAAAGCTTCATGCAACTTGACTGGTGTGCTTTGTTCTTGATCCTTAGCCTTTCTCGCATTTGCATCGAGGTTAACGCGACTTTGCAAGGAATTTGCATTCAGTGAATGGGACGAGTTTCTTGGAGCATGGTGGTTTCTGGGGGAGTTCGGAGCATTAGTTTAGTCGTTTTACAGGACTTGAGCTCTCGAGTGAGCATACCGAGAGATGATCTTTCGTACACTCAAGCAAGAACTTGACCGTATGTGGATGCGGACATTTCTTGGCTCTATATGGAAACTCGTCAACTCATCTATGGGACCTCTTGGCTGTAGTGACGAATAATCATATCTTAAGGGAAATCGAATGTTTGCTAAAGTTGGCAACTCTTGTGGACGACGTGACTGGAGACCGGTGCGTCGTCCATCCGCGTCTGGACTCAATTGCATGGAAGATTCATATATGGATGGCATGGATGTACAGTTCTGCCTTTGGAATAGGAGCATCCATTCTTCACTGCCGTCCATCAAAAGGTCGGAGATGGTAAGAACCAAACAGTCTTACTCCGAGCAGGACCTTTTGAAAGCCGCCTAACTATTGGTCCATTTTCTGCTCGGCGCCGATTATGCGTTTTATGTGAGCCGAGTCTGATATTCCTCTGGTCACCGATCAAATTCGCCTAACATGTGATCACGTTGAAAACCCACATGTTTTTCGTTTCATATAAAGGGGCTGCCAAGGAAATCTCCATCACGTATCCTGTACCTTCTATACTCTTGATACACTGACGAGAGAGGTACTTCTAGCAGAATGTGTCTACCGGTGTGGAGCGGTTTTTGGAAAAGTGATGACGGGCATTGCCGCAGTAACGTAGCCTGTCCGCCGGGCCATCGTAAATTAACGCGCGGTCTGTGGCCGGGGAAAACGATCGCTAGCAGTCACCCATTTGCTACGATGAAGAGAGGTAAAAAGGATATAAGTCTTCTGTCGTAGCCGTGTGTCAGGAGCCGAAGCCGTCCCGTCCCTCCCCTAGGAAGGACAGAAGTGGGCGTTGGCCCAGTACCCAATGCTTGCAATGCATGAACGAATGACTAATGCAGTTACAGGTTCTTTTCAGATCAATCAGGTGTACATTCATGCTCAGGGTGCCCACAGCTAGAATTTGGAATCAACATCGTGCACATCTACTCTGTAAGCTCCACCTTACGCTACCAGCGAAAGATTTAGCTTCTCATTTGATTACGGAATGATCACTCTTTAAAGTACAATCAACCTGGTGACCAAAATGCTGCGTAAACGTAAAGAAAAAGAGCAGAAGACTCGAATGAAGTTTTGGGGTGACAATAGAGAATGTATTCAATTCCTGCTTTATTTCTATTGGTTGCCCTTCTCCGATGATGATGGACATGCCATCCTTTTCCTCTCTCTCACTCTGGACAAGTGGTGCTTGTGACTAATTTTTTGCAGGTTAGAATGAATATGTCCACACTAACGGACCAAATCGGGTTCAGAGAAAAAATTTAGGTGCGACTTGAAACCGTCAAATATATGTATCCAATAAGGACGAGTGATGACCCAATTTTATGTACCTTTCAATTCCAATGTTATGTTTGTCAATGCCTGACCTGAAAAGATGAGGCATCCCTCTAACTGACTTGGCCTCTTTTAGACTCTTAAAATTAGCATGAACACCCTATTTCCATAGTTTTGTTTTGGAATCAACCATGTTAACACGTACCAATTAATGACACCATAGAAATGACACTTTCTGGTAATTGATCATTTTGTGACTTCGTTATCTAATCGACTTGTGACTGCACTTAGCATATCTTTGTGGTATATGACATGATCTCTTCATCCAAGAAGGTACGACAGCTAGCGTGTATTTCTCATTATCGTTAAGTTGTACCAAAAATTTATAGCCCACCTTGATGAATGACAAGTTCAACATCCTTCACATTCACTCTTATTGTATCCATTCATCTCTTGCTTATGTTATTGCTCCGACAAAGTGCGTATTTGTAAATCTTAGGTCGACAGTGCATTAAGGTTCTGTGATGCACACAAAATTTTTTTTTTGAAAATATAATTATTCGTGTGTATCCAAAGTAACAATTTTGCAACCAATATATCTCACTTGTCTAGGTACAATTCCGTTATCACTTTGTTAATACATTTAAATACAAAAACATTTACATTGAGAAGCAGGAATGTCATGGAAAGAGCATATGATAGCTAATCATGATATCCCGTAATCCCGACATCACGTGCTATGTGATAGCAAGATTGCGAGATGTGGCTATCGCTATCCCGAACGAGACTGGATATATATATATATATATATTTCCCAAGAGTAGATTTAGTATGTCTTGCAATGAGTTACATTTCACTTGTATCTGGTTATAAAGAATATTGTAGTTATTAATTATGATATCAATATACATAAAAGTAATTATGTTACATGATGCTTATTTCATTGCTTAGAGGTCCGTATTCTCGTGTTATTTTTAGATCCTTGGATTGGGATGTCCAATTCCAAAGATCTATAAATAACATGAAAAAATGAATATCCAATATGGTCCAAATAACAGAACATCGCAACTCAAAATATAATGTTATTTGGCCTAGACCATTTATAAGTTATGGGGTCTTACCATCTCTTATGCTATATTAGTTTGTACCTCCGTAAACAAAATGCCAAGAAAGGAAAGGAGGGTTGGGATCATCGGAATGTGCAGATTCTGGCTCACCTCAGTAGGTCAGCTTCATCAGCATTGTCATAATGGGAACACTGCTGTCCGTCCTCACAGCCTCGACATCCTAATCCCCATCTTGACTGAAATCTACAATGTTGTCGGACTTCCTTGTCAAACTCTCTCATAATTAGTATGCGATACGAAACGAAGCAGACCGAATCATATTCTTTTGAAGTATTAAACATGTCCCCAGACATACATACATTCTGAATATAGTGATGGGGATTACAGCAGATGCAGAGACACCATCAACGTTGCTCGGAATGAAAATAACATCCTCATGTTATACAATATGACTTCTTTTGAAGGTTAAGCATGTTGATATCCAACACTACTTTCCCAACCGTGTTTGTGATAAATCTTGGTCCAAGTGAGGAATCCTTCCGGATGTTAGAGTCAAACCGAGGGTTTCCCAAAGACATCTCGCTTACAAGCTTGCATCACCTTCGTTTCATGATCCAGGTTGTTAGGAGTTCATTTCTAAATGACTCCTCTCATAACAAGTAATTAACATTCTCAGCGATAACAAACAAGATTGAGATGATAATTTTGTTTCTTTATGACACAAGATTGAAAATCACCAGTACAAACAGAGATGCGACTTCTATATGTCAGTTTGGAAGTGAAGCCGAGCCCTCGCTAGCAATCTACTCATTATTGTGTCCACCTAAGAATTAAACAACACATGTTGTGACAGAATCTAGATGCAGTCATATGCTAAAATTTGAGCTGCTACTTTGTATCCCCTACATATCTTTTTGGAGCTATGATTCCTCAAACTACGTACTAGTTGCCTTCCATTTTATATGAGTAACTAGCGATGGACTACTTTTCTCTTTTTGTTGCGAAATGAAGAATATGTCTTATTTTATTGCACCTGAGTATACCTTTCTGGACTGTTTATAAAAGTAAAGTGTTATGCATGAAGTGAAATGGCAGATGCTGGCCGTTTGCAAAGCGGAAAAATGTGGAAGTTTCGTTCATTTGAATTGCGGGGCAATGAGATAAATCCACAACTGCTCCACGTGATTTGAAATGCGTGTATCTAGTTCATCAGATATGAAAATTTCTGGACTATACATCTTTAGAAGACATTTCATGTTGTTTTGCATCTTTCGTTCGTACTGTCAGCTTCGATGTACAAATCCCAAAACAATAATGATGAGAGTGGAATTTTCTTTGTTATCTTCTCATGGGTCCTGAAACAAACTGGCCTCTTTCAGGAAGCTAAACCCAAATTTGTGAAGCCGCCATCTTGAGTAGAAAATTATTTTGCGCTCAAATCCCGGGGGATGTAAAGAAGTCAAAAGTGAAACAGCTACAACTTTTAATGGAAAAGGACGGATTTGTTTAGCAATTAGCAGGAATACAATAAGGTCTCTCTAGGTCGAAAATCATAACAACAACACCCAGCTGTCTTTGTCAGAAGAGGATATTTCAAACGATAAACAGTCATTGCTCTAACATTTGTCATCGACGCATTTGCCCAAACGTAGTTTAAACGGACCAAATCATAAAGTCGATGTCAAGCCATTAGTCCTACCGCAAAGCTATAATAGAATGCCGTTCTGTAGGACGAGGATTTTCCAAGTGTCCAGTGTACTCGAAGGTGGGCGACGTACCGAACTTGTTCTGATCTTCGATTAATTTAAATATGTCTACATCTCCAGTAGATCGAGTACACATGGGGGCGACTCCTATTGGCAGAAGAGACCTGGTTAGAAAGGCAAGTACAAAGCTTATCACTGGATGCTCACACAACAATTGCTCAGGCTCATGATAGATAGTAGTACTGAAGCAGCATACAGCGTGAGAATATACCTTCGAGAAGCCTGCTTTACAAATCCAAAGCAGTAGAGCATATTGAGTTTGTTGGACTCGACGATTCAGTTCCGCAGTTCGATGGATCGTTGATGCTCCCATGCTAATCACCTCGTACACTCGAGAGCATCAGTCTTTGATACTAGCCTTTCAGTGAGATTATTTATAATTTAGCTAAACATGTGAAATCGATGCGCACACTTTATGTATACTCTACGTAAACATGATTTCACCTAGTGTTCACCTTTCCATAATCTTACAGTGACAGGATAGAAATTACCTATTTCTGCTATTAAACTAACTGAAATTGTAAAATAAGCATTTCATGTAAACTTTATCTTATTTTTCAAAGATGAATCATGATAACAATTATATGTATAGACCTGAAATCGCATTGAAAAATGGTACAGAGGACGGTCATAGATCTAAGACACTTTCGGCTGAACTGTGTTCAATTTACTGATTGCAGCTTGCACTCGTAGAATATTTATTCCTTAATTGATATTTCTAAAGAAAACATGGAAAGGACTGGGGCACGGAGAATAATTGCGCTTGTATCTTGCACTTTTCAGCCAGAGTATATTTGGTCTTGCACCTATCCGGGAGATGCACTTAGCAAACAATGTGCAAGGAGGTACTTTCATATTCTGGGAAGTCCAGTTCAACATATTCGTACAGATGAGGAGGATAGTACGATGTGTCGAACCGTCAAAACCAAAAAATCTGAAGAAGAACGAAGGAAGAAGTTCATGCATGTGCGAAGGATTTTTTTAAATCAAATCAAAGTCTTAGGTAAAGGAGAGGACATTTGGGGTAGTGTGGCGTGATATTAGGTTATCCTGGTGCGCGCCGTCTAAAACAA
This sequence comes from Marchantia polymorpha subsp. ruderalis, assembly GCA_037833965.1. Lineage (NCBI taxonomy): Eukaryota > Viridiplantae > Streptophyta > Marchantiopsida > Marchantiales > Marchantiaceae > Marchantia > Marchantia polymorpha. The sequence goes on along the minus strand of AP031356.1, from coordinate 25,780,249 downwards.
CAAGCCTGGGAATGGAAACATCGATCTCAAATTGAATAAAAAAAATCAGAACAAACTTCAAAAAAGTGAAGGATAGAACATTCCACAGGCAACAATTCACCAGTTCTGCTTTTGGCACCTGCTTCTCGAGATGGGAGTTTTGTAGTGGGCGAGAAAGGAGCATGTGGGTACTCGCTCTCGGAACTTGAGAAAAGTTGAAAGCTTTGTTGAAGACTGGATTCGCTGGAAACAGTGGACGCGTAGGGTCAAACACTGATAATGCAAATAAGGTCACGGTAGCTAGTCGATGACCAACTCTTACCACGGCAGGCGCTTTTCCACGACTCCCAAAAATAATATGCGATGGCCAGAACCGCTTGTAGTGAGGAATATGCAAGGTGCACTGACTCTGTACAACTCCATGCATTTGGGCTAACTGGGTCAAGTGCTCTAAAAGTGTCTGCTCAGTCCAGAGTATAAAGGATTAACTCTGTCAGCCTCCCTGGGACCGTGCTGGGCGGTTCGAAGTGCAAGCTAGGGGCCAAGCACTCTTTTGTGAATGCGTCCGAAGCATGCTTTATTGTCACGGAGAAATCTTCAAAATGACAAACATTCTAGACTTTTAGACGAGCACCTGACCAACACAAAGTTGACACTCATTACGCTGTGTGCACCTGGAAATGGGAGAATATGAAAGCTCAGGACCCGGTCACAGGTTTCTATTCCATCAATTCAGAGCTGCGGTACCACTGTTCACCTGAATGAAGATTACATGGAGCTGTATGTAGAAAAGTCAAACTTCAGATCCCTCATTTAACAGAAAGAATGTGTGTCTGTTTGAAAACGTTTGTCTAAAGTTTAGTAACAAACTCTGATACAAAAGAATTTCTTGACTTCTGTGTTTTGCCATATCTCTGGAGACTTTTGTACCGTTTGCATTCTTGTGGAGTGTGTCCCTGATGCAGAGTGGGGTATGCAAATTCCAAATTTCACATCTATGCACTTTCTGGTACTAAAATCAGTTCATGTCGTTTCTCGACAACCCTACAATCCTCAAGGGTCAGAGCTGAACGGCAGGCATGACATGTCTCTTCAAAAGCACTTAATGTTTTACGTATCTCTCATGGATAGGCCGTTGTCTACTACTCGGGTTTAGGAGGGCAAACCTCATCACCCCTGCAGGCTTGGGTGCAATAAAAAAAGCCACAATTCTTTTGATTTCGGATTAGCTGGGGGTGGCGGTACTCGATGGACGTCGATCTCCAATTTGTACATGCATGCATTTGTGCAACAGGACGAAAGCAAGCATGCCGAGGTCATCAGAACCCAGCTCACTCATTCACATTCAGTGGATGGAAAACGCACCATGCCCACTAGAATGAGAACAAATTATTTCTTGTCAGATCAATCAGCCTCCCCAAAAAAAGTAACTGCATATTCCACACAGGCTATGATACCAAGAAGCGAAAACCCTAACTTGTACCTCATAACCTATTTCTAGACGAGAAATGCTACCGATTCGTTGAGAAGGAAGATATGCAGAATGATGACTGTGGCGAAATGAATAAATATGGCGCTAAATGAAAAGTATTATTTCGGCTTTTACATCTAGGAAAGAGAACATGATCACGTGTCATTTCTCCTATTTAGGGCCAACTTTAGTTCCTGACCAACAGTTTAAGATGCTCAAAAAATACACATGATTTATAATGAAAGTTGTTGAAAGCTACAGCGAGGCAGATTCAAGATAAGCGTTCAGTATCTCGAGGCAGTGAGAGATATCTCCTTACAACGTCTTCGATTATAACTGAGTCCTTCAAATAGAATATAAACAAGACGATGTTGCGTCAACCTGATTTGAGGTGCTCCTTGTTACGGAGTGTAGTTGCGTGTTCGCTGGCTGCCTAACCATATTACGCCATGAACATCAGATCAGACACGACCATGACTCTAATATCACTTCTAATCTGGCTTTAAACTGAGCACCATTTGTGTTAGCATACCCTCCCTCTCTCCCACTAGGAAGAACGACATTTCAATGAAAAGACGTGTTACCGAATAACAAAAGAATTGATCAGAACGGCTTTGAATGTGGAGAACGTGTGCAAGCTGATTTGCACGAAGGTTCTCTATCTGATACCGAGTCACTCTTAAAGCAGACAACGATGTGGAATCACGCTTTGTGTCTTTCCGTCCGATCCATTCAGCAGGTCGCTTTGGTTGTTCACATACGAAAAGATCCGTCTAAATTATAAACATCTTTCTTTTATTTATTTTTTGTATTTCGTACTTATTTCTAACGAAGTTACTCTTTTTTGCGGATCCTTTTGGAAGTTTTCAAGCCTTTAGATTCATAACAAGATTTTGAGGGAGGAACATTCCTGATTTTATGCCACACGAAAAATCCTTTGGCCAGTGGGCCGACGACACTCTTTTCAGTTGAAAAAATATTCTGTTTGACATACAAAACTTGCTTAGATTTATCTGCAAGTTGAAATCTGCAGTTTCCCACTTTATTGGATTGGAAAATATTAATGACTTTGATTCGAAATATCGGCTTCACTTTTTATTCACCTCCTGCATTCATGATCTTTGTACGACATGTGGATTATCTTTATGACATATTCTCAAACTCAGATACTTGTTTAGGCGAGATGTAAATTCCGTTCTTGCCCTCACTTTTACAGATTCACTTGGCTTTTCTCACTTCGAGGAAACAACATTTCTGTTGTGATCCAAAGCCCCATTCCATCACTTTTTGAACTCTTTGTCCATTACTCGTCATTCATTCACACTACGGATCATTCGTTTCGACCTGACCAATAAAGGGAAGATCTTTGTGCCTACAAAAGTTCGTTTCAGATAGATCATGAAAGCTGACCGCTTTATGAAAATTCCCATTCTGATGGTCCAGAGTGTGGAGGGTATTAGCTACAGTTTGAATGTGGCCTATGCAGCAAATATGGCATGTCATGACATGGTTTTACTGCGAGTTGTTTATAGTCATATAGTTTTAGTTATAGCTAGTTATAGTTGTTTATAGCTATGGGCACTCGGTCATTATGTATCAGTTCTATTCGCCATCAGAGACACGGCAAAGTTCTGCAAAATGTTCAAAGAAGTATGAAGGCTTGAATTGGTCTCCCCCTTGAGATTCCAAGCTTAAAGGAGTACGTTCCTAGTGTGAAGACAAGTGGACCACTTGGGAGCGATAATGAGACACGCCTTAGTTGGTTGCGTTTATTCAAGACATTTCAGAGGTGCAGAAATGCACTTTCAAGTTGTAGGGGATCGATGACGAAAACTCAGTCACTCCAAAGCGGAAAGAGAAAAATGGGAGAGAAAGGGAGCCAAGTGGAAGCAATAATGATAGAGAAAGATGCACCGGGACCCGACTGCCGACATTTGAACCGCGAGTACAAATCAAAGTAACATCACATCAATTTCATTTCCAATCAGCCATTTTAGCTCTTAGCTCTGCATCTTTTGCAACCTTTCGAGCCCCGTGAACATATATATATAAATATCTCGAGATGTTTTTCTGATAGACCGCCTCGTGTTCGAGTTCCGAGTGAGACGTTTTTTCCCATTACGCAACTTGTCTTCCGAGGTGTCGGACACCGGGTACGAATCCGTGCGTCCATTTCTGAAGCTGGTTCAAAGTCCAAGACCCTCGAGCTGAAGTATTGTGTTAGCTTCCAAGTTAGTGAATGGGTCTTAGAATGATAGCATGTAGATTAAACCTGATTTGCCTCTACCAGTCCTTAGTAACTACTGTAGACTCAGTAGAAGTGTTTGCTATGAATTATGGTAAATTCTCTTGTGAGTTTGATGCGATACTTGCCCTGAGACAATGGAGCAATAAATGGTTTTACTTTACAGCTTTTGTAGTCGTTAAGGCCAAAAATCTCTTTCATTCTCTGCATGCTTTTGTCCCTGGATGGGAGTTCTGCAGTCTGCAAGGCTTAGGAAAAAGATGAGCAAAATAAACCTTTTCTTTATGTTATCGTCGGCGTTCCACATGGTGCAACATGATTCCGATCCAAAGTCTACGTCGTTCACATGATTGTGATCTACTGAATCTGGAAGCTCATACGTGTGAACTTCCAGCACATTCGTGCAAATCTTAGAGGAGAAGACTTCTCCCGCGGAGCAAATCATTTGAGAGAAACCGTCCTCAGATTTTAACTTTTATTTTCTGCCGTGGCTCTCGGAACCTATCATTTTGGAAGCGCGTAAGCGTACTTCACGAGATAGACTCTCGTAACAGGTCACTGTCATGCACGGGTTCCTTCACCTCTCTGCAAAGGAAGAAGACCAAATGCCGAAAGGAGGGAACAGGCTACGGTAGGTGACAAGGTCCCTTCGCTGCATAAACTGAGATCAGCAGCTTTCTAGACTAGATTCTATGAAAGTTCATTCAGAAAAATACGACATTACATGCGAGCAGTACTACGTTGCAGTGCAGCTGCAGTAATAATGGACATAACATTAAGTCCAACCTTGTAGATCTCGAGAAGAAAATCACGAACTATGACCTCACTCGAAGGCGCTTGCTCGAGCCATCATCGCTCGGGAAGATGGATCTAAGAAGCTTAGCTCGTCCAAACACAGTGCATGGAACATGCTTCCCCTTGCAAATTGTGGGACCCAACGTAATTCACAACATTACTACGAACATTGTCTCGATACTTTGCACGCATTAGGCTTTATGTATGGATAGGATAGCTGCAGAAGAGAGATGGATTGGCTACATTTCTTAAGGAGCTCAAGTGTAACGTCCAAAGCACTTTCCTTAGTCGACCAACACCATGCCTTCGGGCTTAGATCCTTGATGCCCCGTTCCACCGAGTCTCGGACAAGCCTCACTGTAACGTTTTCTCTCCATGTGTTGCAGGGTGGGACCCAAAGGTCAAAGATGTGCAGAGCAGTGACACAGCAACCTACACAAGTACAAAAGGTAAGTTCAAGATGCCATGCAAGAAGGCTCTCCCCAACTTGACCGGGGTCTTACCGTCCTTTTTGCTGTAACACTTGGCTCCCCTTCATCATATGCTGACAAACACATCAACATACCGTCGACTCTCTCTGAGTCCAACCTATATGAATGCAATAGGCCATTCCCTCTCGATCAGTACAAGACACACTCCTTAGCATATATTTATTCCTTCTTCTGCTGGTTCAAACTTTGAGTTGCTTATTGAAATTATTCAATCAATCATACCAAGGGGCATGGAAATAATATGTTCGGCCGATCTCGGTCATGTTTTTCCAAGTCGGATGTCGTACTCGGTTAAAAATATCATGACGTGTATATGTGACATCTACATACATGTTAATGGATCTGAGGGATTGTAGAAAAATTTAATATTCGTGACATTCTGATAATACAAAAAAATAATTTAAAATTGTAATTTTACTTTACTTTTATATTAGACAACGCGGTTTTATTTCTTTAGAAGAAAGTATTTTCCAGAATTTCACATATCAGTAAAATCATTTTATGTGATGTGACTTTCTATGCTACTATTAATTTAATACATATTGAGTTTGATAAGCGTGATATACTCAATATAGTGAGATATATCTCATCAACATACGAATGAAACCTAGCCTCTGGTATTTCTTTGGTATTGTTCACTTCATAGTGTATTTCCAAAGCTTTTGTTATCCATTTAACTCCACTTTCAAGCACTTAAGCAATTTCTCTCATGTCTTAAGTCTAGACAATGTCAAATGAAGATACAATAATTCGACTTCAATGGTATTAACTAACTCCTTGGCCAACCGGAAGGCCTCATTCATCCCATTTCCATTCTTACTCAAATTGTTGGAACACACAACCGTGAAAATGAGTAAGATCCACGGTCACAGTTCATGCGAGTATTTATTGTCATACGACATAAATTGCTATAAACATATATCGACATGCCATACTCACACACACATTCAGGGAACAAGAGCGTACACATATATAAACGTATCATAAATTTTTCGAGCGAATATTTTGTGACAACCTCATTAGTATAAAACATGAAACTTCACATAAAAGTCAACCTAAGTACACTCCACAACTCGAAGAATTCAAACCAAAGTTAATAAAACACCACAACTGATATACTGAAAGTTACTACCCACGTAAAAAGTTCAACTCGAAGAACTAACCGTTCCTCGAGTCTACATGCGACCATACTTTCTAACCAAAGTGGACACTAACTCAAGGTTAACTCAATTGGATTTAACCCTAATCCAATATCAACTATTCACAACACATATGGACATGACATCTTTCTTGTACTTCTTCACGTTCTTATGAAAACTACTATTCTTATATGTTTCTACACCCTTAGAAGGTAATAATATTTGCAACTCAACGTATTTGGGAGCAAATGAATGGGATAGGAGAGAGTTAAAGTGTTACACTCCCATACTTAATATAATGGGCTGGATGCATATCGCGAATCACCATTTCCTCTCAATGTCGATACATAATTCGTTAATTGCACTAATTGTCTCAAGTGTTCTATAAATTAATTGACAATTTGTGTATATATCATGGTTTAAACATGTATAGGCAAAAAGACAAGAAAACCCCATAAGTATACAACTCAATGATACTAGACTAGACCAGAAATAACTAGCTAAAGTGGTCCAGCTCTTTGTAAATGCAATCATAATACTTAATTTCAATTATAAAAATTTTAAATTCATGAGATAGTTTTCTTTGCTTTATGCTTAGAAAATAGTTGAGAAATTATCTAATGATCTATTCATAATAATTTATTATGTCTTTTACATATTTTTCAATCATGATGCGAGAAAAATATATAATGACTAGATTATAAAGGATCTAGCCCCTATATCTACTTCTTTTTTCATCATTTGTTAAACTTCTTGTATTCCCATTATTTGTATCCATGTGGACACTTTACATGAAATGTTAACAATGGATGAGTGAAACAGTAAGACAATAACAATTATAGAAGTTCAAGATAAACACAAAACCTCCACACTAGCACAGGGAGAGTAGTGCACAACTGGGGTTTGAAGATGTGACTGACGTGATTGTCTGAGTAGGTGCTAAGGTTATGGTCTCGTAGACCTCACGTAAGCAAAATATGCCTGCACGAGCGAGAGATGTCAGAAGCAAGCCAAATGAGCGTCACATACTCGTTCCCCCACATGTAAGACAGTCCAGAAAGGTCCGATAAATCTTGCAGACATAACTGTCAGACCCTTCTCTCGGCTTCACTATCCCAAACCATATGTTTCCTTGCCTCTTTCCTTCTAAAGTGAAAGCAAGAGCTCTTCGTTGCTTGAATGGCTCGCAATCGAAATTGAATGTGTCCTTGCTTCCGAGACTCAAACTTTTACGATTCTCGTTGTAATCTTCAGACTTGGGCAGACTTTTTTCCCTCCACTTCCGTTTTCATGCAGAGCACTTGACTACAGATGTTTTAAAGGTCACGCAGAATTCAGACTCGGGGCTTTGGCCACTACATCTAGTTGTTTTTCTTGGTAATAGCGGCTTCTGTGGCAAACAATCCACTTTGCCAAAGAGAGCTGTTGCGTCAATTTCGCAGCACATGGAAGGTACTTAGTCACATGTGACGTAGAATATGTGCAGTGAGTGGATTTGATGTGGCCGCGAATCCTTCGGAATCGGTTGTCATCTCTTGATAGATACTTAGGCGAAGAACGACGACGTAGCTTACGAGAAACAGAACGAGACCAAAGCACCCACTGAAGCTTCTATAAGTAAGTGAATCACATGGTTCATGACGTGTCATTGACAATGTAGATGGACATTAAGTATCGTCTACCAAATAGTTCCGAGGTGAGAGTTACCTCCTATAATATGTAACGATAGACATCAAGATTCTTTGTAACCCACGGGGTCAAAAATACCCAAACAATAGATCAATAACAAATTCCGCATGTGACCAACAGGAGCACACTAGGCTCCTTGTCGCAGACGTTACCTGGCATGAAATGAGTAAGAGAATGAAGAGCACAATATTACATAACAACCACACGATAGGAGATAACTTGATCAAGTATAGGCAGGAAAGCCTCAAATCTTCGCATATATATTTCTCTCATTAAGTATCCTGATCTCGCTCGATCAGGATCTTTGGTTAAGTGTACAATTTTACGTCATATTGAGCTACAACACCAGCCACGGATGACATGAATGACAGCTAGCAGCTGAATCTGGCAAATGGCAAAACTTCGGGGGTTAATTTATATGAAACTCAGCTAGCAATGGACAGGCTAAAAGATTTCCCCCACTTGGAAAGAAGGCATTTTGAGAAGTGCGTCAGGTAGAGGACATGCTGGAATAATCCCCATTCCACCTGCCAGCAACCTCAACTGTCTCGATCGCACTAAAGCAGATGATGTCTAGCCAGCCAAAGTTCACCCTCGCTCTACAGTTGAATAAAAGATCGTAGGCAAGGATCCCCTGGGTCGAGCTAGGATCTGTTGCGAGGGGTTAACAGATCTCGCTAAAAACAATTGCACTGACTAAATACAGCGACCGAGAACCTCGACTCGAGAGCACATCTAATCTATTCATCATCTGAGTCATCGAAGGTAATTTTTTTCGCCTTTGGGGCATTTGTGTCGATTTCCTTAAAGTGGGCTCCATACAACTTTGATTCCTGGACAAATACACGAGCGAGATTTAATGCTAGAAATCAACATTAACAAATTTATCTTTGCAGAATTGAAACCCTGAACTGGGTTTTAGATTAATCTGAATACATTTCCACTCCCCATGCTCAGATGTCTGACTCCATATGGACGCTGAACATGACATAGTGGTTAGCCAGTCGAAACCTCCAGATCACATACCCAGAAAGTGATGAGAATAGTATATATTTAGAGATACGAACCTTCTTCTTCACGTGGGTGCCGAACTTCAAAAGTTCATCGGGTACAATTTGCCCAGCTTCTCTAAGTACATTCACAAGCTCTCCAGCTCGTAGCTGTAGGAAACAAAGAAGGTGCCCTCGTTGTCAGCAGATCATCACAAACTAGAAAAGCACCCCCAACAAATCCGCAGAGTATAATGACATAAGTCCATTATCCAGGCAGGCACAAGCAAGCAGCTTGTATAGAAAGTTACAGTGTACACCTTACCTTATCAGCTTGAGTGAAAAAAGTATGTGCGACTCCCTTCTTCCCAGCCCTTCCAGTTCGTCCGATTCTGTGCACGTAATCCTCAACAGTCAAAGGGAAGCTGAAGTTGATTACGAACTCAACATCCGGAATATCCAAACCACGGGCAGCCACGTCTGTCGCTACCTGCCAAAATACACACGTCACGACCATCATAAGCGATTGATTTCTTGTACAGATTTACTTTCTCTTTGAATCGTCTAAACCTTGCTTGTAGTACCGCAGGCGACAAAAGCTGCCGATTAGCTATTTGCACATGGTCAAAGAAGGAGGGGAACTATATTTTACGTACAAGAAGAGGACAAGATCCATCCCGGAACGATTGCACAGCACGTGTACGATCATTTTGTCCTTTATCTCCATGAACGGCAGCCACCTTCCATCCTCTGCGGTAAGCATTGTATCATAACAGAAGTCAGCGCCGAAGATCCATATTTCAAACACAGGTTGCACAAAAACTGAGCAAAGTGCCAATATATATTTCTTTCATCAGTGGATGCGTTCTCGAGCGTTCTTACCGTGATTGCAACTGCTGCTCAACCCGGGCAGCTTCCTTCTTGTACAGAACGAACACGATGACGCGATTTCTGAAATCACAACGAACAGGTATAAGGGTGAATTAAAGCACGGTTTAAGGTTGATTGGAACAAGGTTGTGCGAGCTACAGAAGCGCTTTCTCAATGTGTTTATACCACTTCACATTATAATGCCAGACTTAATAAAACAAAGACTTAAAATAAGTTGGATAGTCCTTACGTTCGAGACTTATGATACTTTGCTAGGAGAGCATCAAGACGTTGAAATCTTGCTCTGTCCTCCAGAACCTGTAAAAGCAATCGAGTCATCAGTTCTCTAGGCAAGTTGGGTACCTTGTCTTGAACTCTGTACATGTACTCGTCGTTTCCTTCTACACTTTGCAAAATAAAAAAAAGCCTACAGATATACTTCGATTGTCTCCAAGAGGCTGTAATATAAATACTTATGTACTGTAGAATTGATAGAACTGAAAAGACATACCTCGACTATCTGCATCACATCGTGATTTGCTGCCAAATCCTGAGATCCGACTGTTACCTGCCATAGTTTTGAAGGATGATATGTTCAGGAAACAGGTTCTGTCGTTTTCAGGTAAATGAAATTCAACAGCGCAAATCAAGAATCATAGAAGTATGCAGGAGGATAGATCTTCGACGGCTATATACTAGCTACTAATGAAAGCCAAACCTTGATGGGATTCTCTTGCATGAACTCCTTAGCCAGCTGGTCCACCGAGGTCGGCCATGTTGCACTAAACATCAATGTCTGACGAACTGCGTAAATAACAGGGGATGTGAATACATTTAAATGAAGAATCTTCAGAATAGACTTCAACCTCTTATTCATACCTCTGGTATTCAAACTATATCTTTCAATTCTCTACTTGCAACTAACATTTCAAATTGTTGAACCGCAACTTGGGCAGCCACTATACGATATCAAAGTGGCAACAACAAAAAAGTGGAACAAACAGCCGATATACAGAAACTTACCTTTATTTGTTTTGCTGATGATGGCGCGGATAGCAGGTTCAAATCCCAGATCAAGCATGCGGTCCGCTTCGTCCAAAACCTAGAACATATAATGGTCCGTCGCATTACCATCTCTGAACTAAGCGGCAAAATGAGGTCGATAAAATTGTGCTTCTAGCTTTCAGGGCATGCGCTCCTTTGAAAAAAGTGCAAAATACACATTGAATTTACAATGCAAAAATGGTCAGAACTTGGAGCTCAGAAATTACCACAAAGGAGACTTGTTCCAAAGAGCAAACACCTTCTTCCATAAGGTCTTGAAGACGTCCCGGGGTTGCAACGATAACAGTCTACAAATTCCAATCGACTGGTAAGTTCGCTATCACTTTACTTGCTTTTACTCGCCGGCAAAACCAGTAGGCCGAACACTCAATATGATTGTAGCCTGTTCCCTCTCCGCAGAATCGTTTATATTTAACAAGGACAATGTGGAAAGGCATAGAGAGCTAAAATTGAAAATAAAAGATAATAGACACTCACCGCACCGGCTCGAAGAGCAGCTTTTTGAGGTCCCTTGGGAGTTCCACCATAGATGCATGCAATCTTCACCCCACATGAGCTGCCAGCCTCTTCCAAGACCTCAGCAATCTGCAAACTCTTTCTATTTAGTACCCATCTTTTCTCAAATAGAGGCAATTGCGAGGAGGGTGATATTTTCGGACGTAAGGATTAAATGTCAAGACCAATCTGAAACACGGTGTAGTTCACCTGTTGAGTGAGCTCACGAGTGGGAGCCATAACAAGTGCCAAAGGTGTTGTTGACTTTGACTTCGCCTTTTTCTTCAACACATGCGACATTCCAGGAACTCCGAAAGCCAACGTCTTTCCTGCACAGAACAATATTCTTCTCTGCATCTGAGTTCCATTCAATGACTGTATTGTGAATGATAAATTGTATGATAAATGCGCATTAGCATACATGTAAGATCAGACGTCAAAAGCTTTCTCAAATTTGATTGAAGTAACGCTACATTAAGATGCGCCATATCTTAGATGTAAGGGAAAAAAAAGCACTCAATTCAATTCAACCAAGTTTCACACTCTCCGCGTAGATTCAAAGACTGCGCAGCAGCTGAACATAGACCATCAAAGAGAGGACAGCTCTCACAATAGCAACGTACCAGAACCAGTAGCGGCGATCCCAATTAAGTCCCGACCGGCTAAAAGGAAAGGCCAGGAATTGGCTTGAATAGGTGAAGGTTTTTGAAAGGTTTTGCAGCAAGCTAAGACATTCTCAGGCACGCCAGGAATGTCAAAGGAGGTAAATGGCTTAAATTTGGGATCGTCACTGCCGACTCCCGAAACTCCCACAAACAACTCGACCTTCTCTGCCACCTGGGAACTTTTTGATTTCGCATTGGCGTCGTCATCTCCACCAGACTTGTCCTTCTTCGACTTTTTCTTCTTGCCCTCGCCATTCTCAACCTTCGTAGCCCCATTGTCACTATCTTTGGTCACCTCTTCGGCACTCTCGTCGCCGGATCCCTGTTTCTTTTCTTTCTTCTTTTTCTTCTTCTTATCTCCAGTTACCGCAGCTTCCCCTGCACCGTTTGTAGCATCCACCTTCTGTTTTTTGCTACCTTCGTCTACAGTTTCCTCAACATCCGCGGCTACGACATCATCCTCTACGCTCTTCTTCTTCCTCTTCTTCTTCTTCTCCAGCTCCATGCTTCCTGCTGATTGCTGTTCTCTGCCCATAATTTGAAAATTCCCCAAAATTCACGAACCCTACTGCGTCTAGAATCCGCAGTCTCCGCTGTCAGGATTCGAGATTTCCAGCGAATGGCAATGTGGTACACTTCCTAAACCACTTCCTTCAGAAGTGCGACGATCAAGGCTCGTGAAAACACGAGGCTCATCGATTGAAATCTCACGACTCCGCTGAAATTTGAGCAGAGCTGTTCGGGCCTCACGAGGAGGCAAAAGAAGGAATTTTTCCGCTCTCCAGGTCTTGAGGAGCACCAGCTGCTGCAGCCGCCAACGAGGTGCACCGCACCCGTCGTCGGACGGAGACGGAGCGACGGACACGGTCATACGAACGTCCATTAGGTCTTCTCCGTCTTCTGTCCCTGCGCATGGACGTCGGTCACGTGACCGGGGGTCTTGCGGCAGTTCCAGACCAACATCCGGGCTACTAAAAACGCCATGGCCGGACACAGTTTGACAACTAGTGCCTCCTAGAGGTTGAATTTCAGATATGTACATGCTTGATTTTCTTAGTTGCCTCCTCCTTTTTTAATGTATTTCATTTAAAACTTTCCCCTTTTTTCTAATTTTATTTACTTAACTCTTGAATCAAATAAAAAGCGATTATCATTCTCTTGTTTGAAAGATCAAATGCATGTCATACTACCTTTAAGCTTTTGTTTCTCGCTCTTGAACTTGATGGCATTGAATGTTGGTCGTGTCGCTTACAGTCGTTGTGTCCTGGTGCATACTGGCACCGTCCGTCAACTTTGGTAATTTGGCCGAAGCTTTCAGCTATCCATATGCTAGGAACAACTTACCGTCGGACCTTTGTCACCCTTCTAAAGATAGCTGTCTGGGAGCAGATGGAGGTCATTACTAACTTACCTTATGCCTTCTGAACCTAAAGTTTCGTGAGTACAGTACTGCGGTGGATTCAGAGAGATGTCTAATCATGGACTTGACAGAAGGAAGTATCGAACAATGCTGTTATCTGTTGGTTTATTGCCTTGAGTGCATGGAAATCAAAAAGTTATTAGAGCGAAGTGACTTAAGTAGATTTAATCTTGACTCTAGAGTATTCACACATGCGACTGTGGTCTGGGTCTGGTTTACTTATTTGGCTGCCTGTCAGGTTGGATGCAAAGGATGGCTAAACAGTATGTTGCCTGCGTTGGGTTTGCTCACGAGAGCGGTCATGGGGAGTGGATTGATCGGACACCTTCACTCATGGAACAACTATACCTGCTCAACTCTACATGTCCACAGAGGACTTGTGATCATTACTCCAACTCAACCCACATCAGACGTCACTCTGGAAGAGCTGCAGAATTTACCAACAGACAACTATCATAGTACTCTCAGTGGTAACTGGAGGTTTGGCCCAAAGAGTTAAGTCGCAGTAGGTGCTCTTCCTGAGGTACATTGCGGACTCTGCATTGCCCGACTCGTGATGCGATTTGTGAATTGGCCGTATGCCGTTCTTGAGCAGAAAGAGAAGAGGATCGCATGTTTCGAGTCGAGACGGGACATGTACTCGTTGCGTGCTAAGATTCCACACTTGGAATGGCACAGTCTACAGAAATTTCTAACGTTCTTGTAAACTGTATTTCTGGTCGCGGGCTGAGCAGAGTGGGAGAGGCAGACTTCTACTCTGTACTGCTGACTGACGAAGAACTTGCGTAATCCTACCACGTTTTGACTAGCTACGACGAGCCTCCACGTTTCCCTTTTTTATCTTGGATCCAATACCAAATTTTAGTAATGATTAATGATTCTAAATCTCACTTCGACCAACAACTGCTGAGCTTCATTGGCTGCCATCTCTTCTAATCTACGTGACGCGCCACGTTACTAGTTAGATTCAATAAGTGGCTGTATCTGTACAGTAAAGCAAAGATATCCCAGATAAGAAGTATGATATGACGAAACGGCACTCATTGACATCTGTGTGCTTTACTGTACGGAAGACGGTATGAGTTGTGAGTAGTAGAAGAAGAAGAGGGGTGGTCTATGAAGAAAAAGAAGACCTATAACTGAGTGAGGAGATATCTTGTAGTGAGAAGTTACCCGTGTACAAAATCAATTCGACATTTCGGAGTTTAGCCAAGAAATCCTTATATATTACACCCTGGAAGAAACTATACACGGTACAGTAAACGTTGCGGTAAATATGGCTCAAAAGTGCGCTGCTTTGGATAATCGATCGAAATTCTAACTTCCATGACAGAAATTGGACTCAACACGAGGCAATCATTCTTATATGCTAGACATGCATTTCATCATCATATTATACAGCACTTTAGTACCCACTGCTACACAACGTGGAAGATGCTAGATATCTCAACATCATGCTCGGCTTGTGACTGAGAAAGATGACCACACTTTTCCGAAGTTGAACTTTAGCCGCGTCCAGTGACAACGACCAACCTTGAAGAACTGCTTCGAGTAAGACGGTTTCGAAGATTAGGAGAAAAAATAACATAATGGATCCTAATTTTCCATCGTATACTTCCTTGACAAAATTTGGCACTCTTTCTGTTCATGGAATAAACTGTCTCGACTTTGTTGTAACAGGCGCGACTTTGTAGCCTACCAGCATGTGCACGTACGTACAGAATATAGAGGTTCTGCCAATGTTCAGTTTCTGAATATCCGTCATACTACTATTCCGTCCAATCTGTGCATGTTATACATCACCAGCGTCGAGAGATCGTCAATTCCAATATAGCGAAATATGCTGACAAATAAATCACCTGAAATATCATCCACAATTTCCCATAAACTACCCAGAATTGGAAAGCATGCCTGAGCTCAACAACTGATTTCTTAGACGTAACCATTGCACCAGAATAGAACCGAAATACATGCGACATATGCTGGTAATTTTGAACGACTTGAAAGCGTAGCAGCAGCTGATATACTCTACGGGATGCAGGCGATCATCCCATGGAGTATACTAGCGGTCCCGACAAATCCGTTGTGTCTAAAATCTCTTTCTAATTCAATGAACTTGTATAAACCCTTGGCAGGACAACAGTAACTTCGTTAAATCCTGGTTAACAATGACAGATTTTACTTCCATGACGCCATAAGATTGTCACCCCAAGGTAACCCAGACGTTTAACTTTATGTACTGTTAAGACGCTTACAGACGGAACTCTGAGAGCTTCTTGTTAGTACCTACATGTGATATGCGGCATTCCTGAACAAAGTATAAATATCTCGTTGCAGCAAAATGGAATTCTTGTTCTTGAGAACACACTTTCTCTGTCGCCATATGAGGATTCTATACTCATAAACGGGAAGGTTTACCTTCAGAGCATCATATGCATATCTCTTCAGTGGGAACGGGCTACTCAATGTGCATTCCACTGTACATTTTGAGTCCTACACATCTACATTCTACAAATATGAAGACCCTTCTCTAAGTTGGAAGGTATTTTCGACTTACCAAAATCTCTCTCCATGTAAAATATGAATTTGACTTAAATTAGCTCAAATAAAAGGTCCTAAGTATAACAAAGCCTCTCAGAAATGTCGAGGACTATTGTAGTTTGACATTGGCGAGTTACCTGGAGTGAGAGATCCAGTAAGACTATTGAATCTTTTCTGGAGAAAAGTTGGCGTATGAGCAGTAATCTCAGGGGCTATTTTTGAAACGCAATATGGTACAATCATGGCAAAGCACAATGCTGCAAACAAAGAAAGACGCTGTAAGCACGACAGGCTAAATGCACGTCTTTCGGTTGACAGCTCGTTCAGAGACAATTGTGAATTCACGAGAAAGTTATGTACCGTAGTTTAAATGTTTTTCTTGAGCCCGAGGACTGGAGAATCACTCTCGATATAAGTGTCATGAACATACAAAATTTCACATTCTACTGTACTTGAAAAACAAAATCTGAAAGAAATAACAAAAGAAGTTCGCAATAACTGCTCAACACCCAACAATTCATGGCGGGGTTCTTAGCATATAAGTACCTTACCGAAATAAGCTACTGTCGCCCCCGACGCTGATCTTCCAATAGCAGAAATCAGATACAAAACCAACACCACCTGACAAGAAGCATTCAAATCTCATTATAGCTCAACATGGGCAGAAAGAGAAACTTCAACACCTGTCATCTATGAAAGCAGATTAAGTTAGCCTAACGGATAACCACTCGAAATCAACATCACTCATGAGGTTAAAATTGCACCTTCTTGCTTCTTATCGTAAACTTCTCATCACTTGGAACCATGCTGTATAAACGAGCTAAAACTTGCCTAAGCTCTGTCACGTGCATTCCAGCGGTGGGAATTTGCAAAGAGAAGATCGTACGGAAAAAAGGAGCGGACTGAAACAAAAAGATTGATTGTAGATCGAATCTCTTTGTTCATGATGTTCCACCTTCCAGCTATTCTATGATAGGAGATTTTCAACAAAGACCGGCCATGAAGACAAAGGATACCCAGGCGAAGTTCGCGAAGAGGCATGAGACGAAAGTTCACTAGGAAAAACAAAATCCACTCAGAGGTAACGTTCCGCCAAGCACATACCTCATTTGATACTCTGTATCACGTACAATAATGTTGACCTTGATTCTTATGACGGAAAATACACGCTGGGCTCAACCTACCTTGGTGAATAATTTACTGTCACGTCCGCTGGCAGCAACTCTCAGAACTCCTTCAGCAGCTCCTACTGTGTTCGCTACACATGCTGCAACGTCATTCGCTACCTCTGGAGTCACTTGCCATTCCAGCGGATCGACGGGAATACTGCAAGCCACAAGAAGAAACTCAGCATGTTCAATGGACTTAAGGACATAAGGACTTAAACCACGACGCTGATGATTACGATTCATGGCATGCCAATGATAGGACCACGATTCAGAACTGTCCAAGGTACCGTAGTTTCTTTGAGTTCTCTGATCAGAAAATATACCAGAATAAATCAGAAGATCAATCTGCTGGTTACTTGAACTGTGGCTCATGATATCTTGTACGACATCTTCAAAATCAAAAATCTTCAACATTACCAAAAGCATCTGGAAACAGTGGTCTTCGGCAACCGTCTTCACTAATAGTTGCATTATCATGGATACAAGCGTCAGACTGAGAAACCTACTTTGTCAGAGCTTGAAAGTACAGTGGTGAAAAGATAATCCTTGCTCATTTAAACCATGTCACCCGCTTCAGACAGGAAAAGGAAGCTGAGAAGAGTCGGATTAGAACAAGGCCATGCTTGTCTCCATGGATCAGACAACTTCTGATGACTAACTGCTTTATCGTCAGCTGACTCGTCCTGACAACATCAGAGGAATACATGTGTGGGTTGGATATATGGCTTCGAAGGTATAGGTAGAACAGGCACGTTCGTGCTTGTTTCCGTCACCGTGGAAACGAGAAAGGGAAAATTTCCGACTGCATGAATGATAATCGATCCGGATGACTAAGATGTATGTCTATCTTCCATATACCTGCATATTGAGGGCTTTCGTGTCAACGTCAAACAAAGAACTCCTTGAAAATGACTCGATTCGGATAGTTCAATAATTTGCTGATGATCAACTCACCCACTCTCGTACTTGTCAGTCGAATTTCAGAGTGAGACATGGGCGTAGCGGCTTTCGTAACGTGAACGTCACTGACCGAGGAGACCAAATCTAGTCCAATTAAGTCGGAATATAGACGAGTCAGGTCAACACTCATGGTCAGTCTGGGAAAGAGCATGTGAGATGAGACATCTCTCATTCATCTCTCCAGATTCTGACTGCTCAAATCGTCGAGTGCTTCACCCCGAATTATTCTCAACAACGTGCCAAGCATGGTATGACTACGAAGCATCTACCACAAGTCATAGACCTCAGGCATGCGACCAGGACCAGGGGAGATGTGACAGGGACCATACGCGAGATTGAGCTGCCGACAAATATATCCGAGTAGGCCCAGCGCGCAAACAAGCGTGAAAAGTATATCGGCGAAGAGAGAAACGACGTTCCGCTGCTGAGGTCCACAGTAGTACCACACAAGCGAGCCGCAACAGAGAAGTAAAAATGTGTGCCTCGGCTTCCTCGACATCGCCCTCTCGCAAATGACAATTTTCTCTGTCATTGTGGCACCTCACGATCCAAACCACTGGCACCACCAAGCCTGCTTCGCTAAATCGGCCCAATCCCTCGCTCCTGTCCAAACTGTGAACGTCCACAGCTTCAGAATTCGACCAACACCCCGTCCTGCATCGTTCCGCTCTGCTCTGTCACTACCTTCTACAGTCTAACTCACCAGCGTCATTGAAGCCGAATTGCCACGAAAGAGCGACGAAACTCCACATCTAAGCAAGATTCCTGTCACCTGTAATTACGATTAACCAGTGAGGGCAACCAAGCCTGTCTGTGCGAATCCATCCGTGTGTGCTTATCTTCAGCATCGTCCCATGCCCGTATATACGCGAGTGGAGCTCTAGTCTACCGCCTCTGAAATTAGCAGCTTCACCTGCCCTTATACGATCCAGCTCTGGGCGTCCCAAAACTCAAGGGAGACTTTCGCAGCATCTGTGGTACTCGGGAGCTGGTTGGAGCCCTTTCCAAGTGGTTCGACCGGGGGCGGAATCCAATCTTAGCGTGAAGAGCCGGGCACAGACCAGCGGAAAGCAGGAGCTCGGCAATTCGAGTTTGTCCAGCCCCACTCTCGAATCCTTCACTCATGACGCATCCATCAATTGGGCGTACATCGCATAGTGGCACCTGAATCTCGGCGTGAGATCTAGGGCCCCACAGGTCTTGCGTTCGTCATGTCGTCGTTTCTCTTCACTCGCGTTCGAAATCGGTGAACTAAATTTCCAATTGCTTTGGTGAGCTTTGACTTTCGTCGGGACCATCTTGTTATCAAGACCTTGACCGCGCCACCGGCTGATCGTCGTCATTGCACTTTGCGCACCGGATTCTCCGTCTGACGTCCACTGCTCACGTCCGTGCCCTCTTCCGTTGACGGAAGTAGCGCAACGAAGCAGAACGAGAAAAAGAGAATTCTGACGTTGTTCCAGCGAAGGAGAAAAACCGCGCGATTTGATTTCGTTTTGACCATAGGAATGAGATTTATGATTGTATCATGTGCAGTTTTGACAAATCTCCGATGGGGAAACGCATTTTTCTTTCTTGGGGTTTCACACATCTTAATTTCAACTCTAAGGGTCAAACGAAGCCGAAAGAACAGCTCAATATATCAACAAATAATAGGATTTGAAGTATAATGTACACGTCCAATGTTCTATATATCCTCTTTAAAGTAAAAATTGAGTATTTGAGATAGGCATAGGTAACCAATCAAGTATATACATGCCGCTTGGGATGCTATGATGTATATAGATTGTTATAATTTCATTGTTTGCATGTTGCATTGAGATTTAGTTTCATGTTTCACATATTGTCCATTTATTGGAGGGCATGTTGGTTGGTGAGTTCTTTCCATGTTTTATAATGTACTTGACATTTCCATCTAGGTTTGATTTTACGGTTGTTTGAATGTTGTTATCCACACTAATCATCAACATAGGAAGCACCTCAATATTGCAAACGAGATCATGGATTACAATCAGTAAACTATCATTCGCGTTTTAAACTTGATACCTTGTGGATTGCTCACACTTTTTTCACAGTTTTTTCTTGTATGAGATCTTTACAATTTTTTGAGCTTCTACTTTACAAGGTATGAACAATGCCGATTTTTGATACATTTGGAAAAAGTACTGCACTAATATCTAATCGTTTTTTTCCATAAAATGGAAGGATTTGAATATACGCAACTCCAGATGAAAGTAGAATAAGGTAATGAGGATAGAATGGGATTAAGATGCAACTTCTTCCTAATTACACAAATGATTAGTATGAATATTCTCTTTTGCCATTCATCGACAGACAATGATATCATATATTTTGATATATTAACAATATTGACACACTACAACTGATGTTTTAAATTTCATTCACGCTTATTTATTCTCTTCACTATGAATATTCTCTTTTGCCATTGATCAACAGACAATGATATCATATATTTTGATATATTAACAATATTGACATACTACAACTGATGTTTTAAATTTCATTCACGCTTATTTAATCTCTTCACTGAACAAATATGCAAATTCATGTGAAGTGTATGTCATCGTTACTGTTATACATATGATAAGTACTCTTGATTTGGTCCATTATAAAATAAGAATGAGACAAACTCATCATATATTGTATGTGACTTTGAATAATTCACATGAATAAGATATTTTTTTATCTTTATGTTAAAATTATACTTTGCTCAATAAGTGCCAATAAATGTTGCAGCATTTATCAGCAACATTTATTAATAATTTGGAAGGAGAGATAAGTAAAAAATGACTATTCAATAATTTCGGATTGTGGATGTTACACAATGCAGTTTACTCTTAGGCTAGCCTTGAACTTATATAGATTTTAAAATGATCATTTTGTTATGTTTGATAAGATTTTCATGAGATCACCACTATGTTACAAGTATTCATTACTTTTGAGGAGAAACATTTTTCTAATCATAAGTAAATTTGTTTGGACGTTGATTTCTTTAAAAATTTCTTAATTATCAATTGAAAAAAAATATTCCTCTTCCAATCATTTAGATAAATTTTTTTCAATCAATAAAATTTTAGCATAAATAATCGTAAAAATTCAAAATTTTGAAATTTGAATTAAAAATTTTTAAAAATAATTTAGCTTTACATTGTGCTTTAAAAAAACTTCATATTATTTTTCAAACACTTCTTAATTGTAAAAATCACAAAATAAATTTCATTGCTTACTTAACAACAAGTTATATATAATTCAAGTCATCACGCCAAATTTTTAAAATATTTTAATATCCAAATTTGATGTAAAATAAATTATTTACAAAAACTCATTGAAAATTCATACTTTTTATACCAACTATGTGACTGAAAACAAAAATATGCAATATGGATAAAAAATTTAAAGTTTTATCAAGTGCTCAAAGCTCATTGATTGATACCAAAATTTCATATAAACAACAAAAGGAGTTCTGATTTTTTTCTTCATTAAATTTAAAATGTCTAAAGATTCAATTTAACGATCATGTTATTATTTTGAACTACACAATAACATGTGTCTTTTGTTGTAGAATGTTATGATGAAATACCAATCATTTTGCATGTTTTTTATTCAATAATTTTTTGTAAGTAATTGACAACTTCATGATTTTATGTAGTTTGAATATCTTTGTCATCTTGATTTTATTAAAAAAATTTCATCTTGTGTTTGATTTTGATATCCCTATTTTGATATAATAGTGGATGCTATATCCTCAACTTATGTGTAATTTGACATTCTGCTAGGTAGGGACATGGCATACTGCATGATGAAATCTTGAACCCACAATTTATCTCACAATGCACACACAAAATAGAAGAACCACAGAAACTGAGATGTGCACTAATAACTTTAAGTGTGCGTCTATGTTGTCTGCAAGACCCCAATGATAAGAAGACGGAAAATAAAAGAGCGAAGGAATCTGTTCAGATGTTCAACATGAGAAAGAGAATATGAACTTCGCGATCAAGATTCTTACGTTATACTGATAAACGGAAGCAATAGCCCCCTATGGGCAACAACATGGACATAGAAATCAGCACAAAGCATATGCAAATTAAATAAAAAAAATTCCAGATTTTTCCAATTTCTTCTACATCAATTATAGCGGTTGAAAGAAACTTGATGACACACAGGAAGATTCGGCACGGTGGTTGATTTGGCAAAAAAAACCACCTCTTCCCTTCTAACAGCAAAATAATAAATTTTTTTACAAGCATTATATACCACAATGCTGCAGTATATGAATTTAAAACTAATATCTATATTTACACTTTTGGATTTTGAATTAATTCACAGGAAATACAGTTTGAAAAATAACTGAAACGGACAAGACATGAACGTCAAGTATAATAAAGACCTCAATGGATGTAAAATATTACAATCTTCTTGAAACATCATCATTTAGTTAATTATGAGATTGATTTATCATCTTTTATAAAGCTGTGTTTAGGAATGGGGTTTAGGAATTAAGTCAGTATCTTAGGAGCATATTTAAGTAAAAAGTATCATTTACAAGGTTATGGGAAGTTCACAGTCTTATGAGAAATAGCTCAACTCTACATATACGAACTTAGGATAATACATGTAATCATAATTTGATATCTTGTAGATAAGCTAATGATGGAGTAGTTATATCATTTCATCACTTACACCTGATGTACTTGATAGTCTTACATTTGATAACTAGTGTACTAGAATTTTAGCTTGGCTACTGCACTTATAATTTTTAAAAATCTTGTATGCACTTACAGTCCTCTCTGTGAAACCTTCTTCAAATCGCAATATTATAAGTAGGTCCTTTTAGGTATTTTTTTCCACAATGATTTAAAATAATTATGAAATCTCCAACCCTGTTTTTAAGTACAAACCAGTTATTGGTAGTTAATAATATCATGACAGGAGGGATAAAAGGTAAGCTAGCTGAGCCTACATTATTGAATGTAGGTCTTTGAATTGAATCCTCAGTCAATCAATGCGGTTATTGCCTAAGATTGAGTTTCACATCAATTGATGTAACCTATTCAGAAAGAGTATCCGAAAGTAATTCTGTCATACACTGTTTTTGAGAACATCAATTATAGTGAGTATTTTCAACATTGCTCCGACTCATTGGATCATCAAAGGCGTTAGTATCGGAGGAACATTTGCACTCCTTAATGAGCTGGCTCTCTCATATATATTTTTACACGATGCCTGGAGATCTTGGCCAAAGGGAATATATAATTTGGGAAAAAGGCAGCTCTGATGGCCCGAATGGGAAGAAGCGGTAGTCTACGTAACGCATTCACACGTTCTCCATCAAACGTATTTTTTGAATCGCGTACGGGATGAAAATTGATGGGGTTTTCGCTTCCAGAAATCCTCCCTTCACTGTCACTTTTTTTGTCATACCGCTGTGCGTCAGGTCCCACAACTCCTCCTCAACAAGTCAGCCAACTAGGCATTTGTTTCTGTTATTCGCAAATAATATTTTCATCAATGAGAATGCAATATGTAACTTAACTCATTAAGAAGCTTATGTATCAAAGCTCCTCTAAATGCTACTCTTAAACTCACACAATTAATCAACGAGTGAAAATATTCAGACAGAATTAATATCACATATCGCTTCTAGATATGTTAACCTAAGCATATATATTACATATAGAATATTTGTATTATGGATGTTGGTTCGCACATTATGGCATTCTTTGAATATAAGTAAAGCAATCCAGATAGGATCGTTAATAAAATGATTATGTAAATTATTTGGAGGTGATAATCTTATCACCTCCAAACAATGTAAAAATTTCCTGTCTGTACCGAGTCTCCATAAGTAGAGACTTTGTATATTTGTCTAAAAATTTTAATTTTTTGTTATCGTATTGATTTGTAATCCATATGAGAGTCCAACAACTCTTGTGTTGAAAAATATTTGGAGCAATGTGTTTAATATTAACATTCTTGATATACTTTATCATCATTTGCATGATGCATTCCATCCTCTTTGTACAATGAAGTTGAGGAGTTAGTAGCCCTAACAATATCACAGGATTCTTAAACAAATTCATTAATGGATCTCAATTACACAGGTTCTCGTGATGCTTCCATATCTATGTATAAATGAGCATTTTGTTGAAGTCATATGCATTTATTGTCTCCTTACTCCATCCAAATTTTTAAATCAAATTACTGTCATGATTGTGTTTGACGTAACGTACGGTTTGCCTAATTCCACTGTAACGTCTTTTCCAAGGCTTTGCATTAGAGTAAGCTAGCAAGTTTCATCAAAGTTGATGTCACGCCTATTTTATTTTTCAAGATGCATGACAGCTACAAGTACCATCTAGTATGGAGTCACATGCATATCTAAACAAGGAATGAGGTGAATAACATACATGCTTAATTGTTTTAGTTATCAAAACGTGTAAGAACTTTCACGGATAGAGGTTTACTTATTCAATCTACAGTCCCAGTCATCTAACACGAAAGTCTTTCATCTTAGGTTTTGACTTCAATTCATGAATAAGACTTTCATAAACGGAAACGAATCTTACTTATTCAAACTGCAATATTCGTCAATAAAAGCTAAAACGAAAGTCTTTCATTTTAGGTTATGACATCAATCCATCAATTGATCAAATATGGCTTTCGGTAGTGCCAATGAGATTGAGGTGATGACTGAAACAACAATGATGACAAAGTTTCTTTTGGAATCTTCAAAGTCATGCTGCACTAGAGAATACATAGGTTCTGATAAATCACAACCGGCGCAGAGGGGAGCGCAAAGGTGGAGAATTACAGCTTAGAAAATCGCTAATTATTGAATTTTGGTATTGAGACTCATTCATTGCCTTGATCGCCTTTGCATGACGACTGACAGGGACAACTCTACCGCAGGATTCCGATTCGCTCGCATGTTTATCGATAGTCGTCGGGACCAAGAATCCCAAATGGTGAAAGTCTCCATTGATCATGCTTTGACTGAAATGCGCATGTTCTGTAGCTCCCTCCTGTGAGAGACTGAGTAACTACGGTTAGGAAGGGGTTCCGGATCACGGCAAACAAAAGAGAAAGCATTGTTTACAAGGAGCAAGAGCAAGAGTAAACAAAGTGCTAGGTCTGGATGATTTTGTGAGGATATAATATATGTCAAACAATAACTAAGTAAACGATCAAGATAAAACACTCAGAATTCTGATCCCAAATTGAAAAACATTAAAACTCCACAAAATGATATAAATAAGACATTATGGAATTTTAGAACAATAAGACGCATCTCATTGTGGAGTTACCGGACACATGGTCTAATTCACAAAGCTAAGTTCTTGTTCTAGGGCCCGGCTGTCAACTTACTACAACTGCTCACTAAGGGGAGTTCATGGTGAGCGATTTGGCCCACACAGCAACGTAGACTTCCTGACCACCGAAAGCAAGTCCAGACTTGGTGACAAAGTATTCCCTTTGAAAATCAACAGCGTAGTTTCTAGACTTGGAATCGAATATAGCCGAACTCATAGTGTACTCTTGCCGGAAGTCGTCAGTCCAACTGAAAGAACAGAAAACGGTGTCCGGGGAGTTGTCAATCTGCGTTAACTTCCATTCGTGAGATTCCCACGCCGATATCTGGATTCTTCCCAGATACTTCGCCCTGTCCCCGGTCTTAGCGGTGCAGTGAATCTCTACCAGGGTGAATGATGGATTCGCCCCGTTCATGATGTTAGTTACGTTCACATCTATGATCGACGTAACAGCTGCTACACGATCACGTCCATCACCCGAGATCCTCTTCAGTTCAGTAGAACGTTCTTGCCATCTTGCTGAAAGTTCAGTTGTGCCAACTCTTCGTAGTCCGTCTTCGGTCACGATCCAGTCTTGTGTTTCTCGCAACGACCTCCGGATTATAAAGCTGGGCATCCACGAGCACGAAAGGAAGACATTCCCGTCGTGATCAGCACCGAGTTCTTCATTTTTCCAGACATGTGACTGTCCTGGTTTGATGACTTGAAGTGGCACGGAAGACATGTTGTTTCTGGTACCAACAGCACAAATTATTTTCAGTTCATCATGGCCGTGGTTTGCGGTGCTTGGAACTGAGATGTTGTTGGTAATTCCGAAGGAAACATCCGAAGCGAACACTTGCACTCCACTCGTATAACTCAGACTGAGTAGACTCACCACAATCGCTGCATTGATAATCGGGATCCAGTCGATGCCCATCGAAGAAGGTGAATGCGTGTACCTTCGCGAAGCTACTATGTAGAGATTGAATGACTGAAAGCAGGAAATCTCATCAACTGTCAAAGCTGAAGGCTTTCGCTGCCCAATGTTAACGTTCTACGAGCAAAATTTATATCAATTGGCTATAGAGAAACGTGAGGTCCAGCTGATTCTGAAGGAATGAAGTGGTTGGCATTTGTTGCAGGAATATACCAGAACAAGACGAGAATCCCATTTTCAGCTGATGTGACTCTTGATGTTTCTTCATGTTTGACCGTGCGGACTGATCTGTCATTCTCGTTGAAGGTCAAACTCATTCTACGGTTCAGCCCCCACCTCCGATGCGACTTGAAACTATCAAGATAGAGCTTTACAAGTACAAGTCACATTGCAAGTGCATGATCCGTCAGTCTCGTTGAACGTCAAACTCATTCTACGGTTCAGTCCCCACCTCCGATGTGACTTGAAAGTATAAAGGTAGAGCTTTACAAGTACAAGTCACATTGCAAGTGCATGAAATAAAATCCCAGGCTTGGAACATGAGAAACAGTGGTTCACATTAATTAAAAGATAAATGCTTAACGAGCCAGACAGCGTGCTACACATAGACATGACACCACTCCGTACCGTCTCATTCGCGTATAAAAGACGCAATTGGAAACGAAAAAAAGATTGCAATCAAGACTTCAAGACCTGGATTGAAACCTCCCTCCCATTTTTCACTTTGACTTGACGCACCACTAATTATACCGATATCCAGTCTACACTTCCTTCTGTAGAGGACCCGACGCCTTTCTATATCATGGAAGTTATTATCCGTCTTCATTGTTGTGTTCCCTGAGAAAGAGCGAATGTTCGTGTCGTGCTAAACCCGGTAAATTCTCGTAGCTTTGATCAATTTGGGAGTGCTCTCAAATGCGGTCATCCTGTGGTTGTTTTTCAGCCGGATCCCCACCACCAGCAGGGTGGACAAATCAAAGTGGATGACGATTGCAAGACCACGAGAGCGACTACGTGAATAGATGCTCCACTTTGTCTAGACTTTCTGCCGAAAGACATATACCCTTAAAGTATACACACGCTTGTTTCATGCATTTTTTCATCTAATATATACACAGAGGAATGGCATTCATTGCATGCAAATCTGTTTTATAAGCCACATATACGTCAATCTTTCTAATGGCAGATTTGGATCTGGTTATGAGTTGTGCTTTCTTCGTTCCAAATCCAACTTGCTCTCTTCTGTATACGCAGCCCGGCTCGGCGTTCGCGGTCAGAATCTCGAATATTCCCCACTGTGTCATTTAGGAACCTTGAATGAGAACACAGATACTAGTAAAATTTGCGGAAACACTCGTCTAGTCTATAGACTCTACTTCTTAGTGGGTACGCTTCGTATCTTCGACATACCCAAATCTGCTCACTGTAGGTATAAACAGCAACATCCAACAGAATGTTAGATGGGTTTCCTCATACGGTCACAGTCTCGTAATCCCCTCGGTCAGAAGTTCCTGCATCCTCATCGATCCTCAGAACTGCTTGAGATCCATCATATGAACCCTCTATATACGTTATCATTATCACGCGTGAATATTTGATCGCCGAATTCTATGGAAGCTATCGGAAGTTGCGCGATGAGGTTGGTAATGAGGTTGGCAATCTTCCTCGATCTGCGCTGCTCTGCTCTACTCTCTACCACTTAAGCTCTCTATGACACAAGAATTCAGCTCTCACGGCACGGATTCACCAACAAAACGGATGACCGTCATAAGGAGGAGGATGGATGAGTGACTCATGACTTGAGTGCACTTTCAACCACCCTTCCTACAACTCTGTGACTGCATTTTCATGGGTCTTCTTCGTCGGCCGATTCCTCGGGTACTCTAGGCGCGTTTGTCTGGGTAGGACTCACATCCTCCATCCTTGGCAATATTCAACTAATCTGACCTCCAAGTCGCAAGAAAACTAGTCACTGTGGAGGTTTGAAACCATAGCACCGTGACATAACTCTGATAGTAAGCATTTACCTCCAGACACGGGAGAATCTGTATATTCTAAAGAAACGGGATATGATAGAGATATGTGGGTTGTAGCTCAACTTCATGGGATGAAGCTGCTCAGAGTGGTGATTATGCCGGAGAGAAGCAGAACATGCAGGGAGCTTATCAGACCAGGTTACCAATTCATGACGAGATGTCTGCCAACGTGAGCCAATCCAGAAAGTTGTTGATTGGAGGCCTGTTTCTCACACCTTCAATCTTGCATCACGTAAGTGCACGTCCTGATAAGAGTATTAGACCTCGTCATCATTACATTGTTTGTGGCCTTCAAGAGATCGATAAAAAAGACATAATATCTTGGACTGTCCGTAACATCGTTGCATCCAGATTATACCTTTTGACTTTTTTTCAAACGGCTGCGTTTAGGTAAGCGTTTTCTAGACTCCAACTATAAGCTTAGTGTATCATGAAAATGATCGATATATTTTCAGATAGTGACTAGTGTATCATGAAAATTTTAGATAATGACTTCCTTGGACCTGAGTTGGCAATACGGTCAAATCATGATCCCATATGCAAGAACTTAGCTCTTTTCATATGAGTACATTCCACCCTTGCGAGTTGACAAAGCTCCCCGGAGTTTTCTCAACCCATCTCCAATTTTTATAAAGTTGTCAGCTGTCAGCACACATCAGTTTCGGCAGTTGTTGGACTTGATCGTGAAGAAAATCTTCATGAAGCGTTCACGTGAATGTGGGGGAGAGTAAATTGGCTGAACCCATTGTTTTTCTCGTGCAGTAGACGCCATCACTTCCTCACCAGGCGGGGAGTCTCTGCCACTTTCTTCACTAGATAGTGGAGACACAAGCGTGCTGAAGTCTAGCCCAAACAAATTGAAGACAATTGTCGTTTCGCATTTCGCATTGCATTATCAGAAGATGTTTGCTAGTAGAGAAGCACCTACAAGACACCAATGAAGTACGCTGCATATGCAGGCGGAGGTCAAATGATAAATAACTGTTGAAACTTTCAACGTATCGTTGTGTTTGCAAACAACATACGAAACAGATTCTCATCTGTTGTCTAAGATTCTCATCTGTTGTCTAAGCCATGGGGTAAATCATATTGTTATTAGCCATAGTGCATACGATGGAATCTGAGCTTAATGATATGCAAGGGCGGCGTCACTCAGCGCTATAAACCTGCTCAAAGAACTGCAGTCATCTAGAATATACGCCAGCCTTGTACAATGGTTTGCCAAGGTGGTATCCCCTGTAACCAGCGTCTCCATGAAGCAGTGAATTAAAATGGGCGAATAGGGATCAAGCGCAGCCCTTGCCGCCGATTTATAAGAATGAAGTTTTATTTTCCCGGCCTTTCCAGATCCATATATAGAACGAAACCAGCAGACTTTGCAAATCATATTGGCTGGCGTATATTCTAGATGACACAGTTGATTTATCTGAGGCTGTTGCTAAATACCTACCCGAAGAAAGCGAAACAACTCAATTGCAGCCTGTTTGCATGGGTAAAAAATTTAGCATCCTCCCCATTTGCCGCCATTCAGTTTTGTGTTTCCCGGCTCAAGGACATTCAATGACCGCATGAAATTACAAGCTCCAGGAGCAGTCCAGAGATCTGCAGCAAGTGGCAAATCACTGGAACCACTCTAGTCGGGTCAGACCCGAACCATCCTGTAGCAAGTCGTCAGACATGCGATTGTTCAGACTTGGCGGCAGCAACTGGCTAGGCTAGCTTTGTGGAGGGTGCTTGACCTGACACATCATCCACATGTAATTTTGCTGCTAATGGTAGTCAGAATTCCGTTTACGTTCCAGCTTGTCCCGTTCAATGACAAACGTGCAGAAATTATGCAAACAGACTTAATTCACTCCAGTTTTAATGACAGCTTTGAATGGACATGTTTAACTTTTGTCACTGAACTTAGCACATATTTGAATCGTTCTACGTGTTATCAGACAGTCCAATTTTTTTCTTATCATCAAAGGATATCAAATCCGTGCTAGCGTTGGATCACTATAGCGAGACTTTGAACTGCAAGTTTCATTGAATTCTTATAGAAGACTGACAAGTCAGCTTCAACAAAATTAAATCTACCCGGGGTGAAAAATAGTTTGCGTTGAGATAATCGAAGACACATGTATGTGGAGGAATTTGTAGTCTCAGCTATCCTGTACACGTGACCAGACGTCTATCATTCTGATCTCTTCTCTACGACTACGGAATAATTTATTTTAAGTTTAATGGAAGTACCAAGTAGAGAAGTATTCGCTCCAAGTAGTAGCGAATTTTTCTTTCCGAGTCATCGGAAACATTTGCCTATATAGAAAAGAATAGCTTACAGATGATTCTTCACTTCAAGCGATATGGTCAATTGGGTAGAGGAGTAGTGACTTGAAACCTCAAAGGGCAATTACCTGCTGACTGGATGATTCTCTGGACAGCGCACATTACGAGATACATTCAGTAGTGCAAGTCCAAATTCTACGTCACTCGCACGATCAAACATCAAAACAGCCTCCAACGTATGATTGAAGACAGTGCAACAAAATGCAAGGTGCTGCCTTCACCAGATCTATTACCCTCACTCCAAAAATTAGATATTCCCAGGAAATTTTTGCCAATTGCATCGAATATGTTCCTACGACGGTTCAGATCCCAAGGTTTGTTGTTCGGTCTCAGGTAATAGGAATTGGGAAGACAACGACTAGACTTTGCCTGTGCATACCAGTTTCAAGGTTAGAGATTCGAGATGGTGGCAACATGGTAGGATGCATAGTTGGCTAACGATGGAGTGACTCATGAGCGCAATGAAAAGCACAAATCGAACCAACGGAGGGTGGTGTTGCTCAATACAGTAATCACCAACCAGAGTTGACTCGTTTCTCGGTCGGGGCTAAATGCAGACAAAGAACAAGTGTATGCTCGGGTGTTGTTCTGTTTGACATCATGAACTTGATGCAAGAAAGGAGGAGCTGGTTTTGTTCTCCAAATTGTCCACAGTTGACAGATTAGCTGTTCCCAACAGGACCTTAATTTGTCCGGGGAGATAGTCTTCTGGCTATGACATACCCGCCTTGAGTATTTCCGACTTCAAATCTAGCAAGGACTCGCTTGCTCAGTCTGTAGCGTCATCCATGCAGCTCACAAACGTGTGCTCGGAACTTGGGGATTGAACAGCAACCTGAGTCCCTCTGTAGCCAAATTAAAACATGTGACGTACACAAAGTCAAAGATCTCACGTGAAAAACGGAAGAACTCCTGAGGCAATTGTGCCTCACGTTAGCAAGTACGCCGCGTGCTCATGGTATGTCAGCAAAAAACATTTCTGGCTTCACACGGAGCAGTAAGAGTGGAAATCACCAGATGTTACACTCATTTTGGATATTTTCAAGCAGGGAGGCCGTAACGAATCAAGCCACAGTAACAGCTTATCAGTTCGGTGCATCGAACTAAGAATCCCTTCAGATAGAATACTGAACATCCTAAGAGTCGTGGGAGGGGAAGAAGCTGTACGGCTCAGGGGAAGGGTCTAATAGGCTTCGTCATGTGATTGATCGTGGCCTCCGCCATGTGATGTCAATTTGTGACATGAGTTAAACGTGATGTGGTGGATTCATTATTTGACATCCTGCGATTTAGAAGCTCAGGTCGTTAGAAATTGAATTTCATACTCACAGCTACTGAAGTCAGATATCTAACACGTCCTCGTTTAGTGAGTTCTCAGCCAAGGGGTTGGAAGACAAAGATTTGCGTTTGGAGATTGAGTTCAGCCTCAATCGGATGATGTTCATTGTATCATCTCGTTCGGGAATTTTCTTCTCGCAAACCCGCATTCTGAGCACGAATGAAGTACTGGGTCAAATGGATTTGAAAAATGTACAAGGGATCAGTCCCAGAGTACAAGAACACCGACCAGTGATTTCTCGCTCAAAGTAGCTTGAAGCCTTGATGTATGCTAGTCTAGATCAGAGGCCTAGCTTCCAGCGTTCGGAATCGAGGCTAGTCGATTATCGAGATGGGCAGAAATGGCAGAATGTCAATGCCGAGTGCTCATCAATGGGAGTTCTGGCGTCTCGTTTTTGTCATTTTTTCTGCTTCTTTCATCGTACAGATCCTCGTTCTTCTGTCTGTAGTCCGGTTTACAGACTTTTCGCTATGTAACGATCCCTTGAACTCGCCAGTCGCGGAAATCAGATACCAAATAGAGGGAACCTTCGAGCCCAGCACACGAGACCAGGGTTCACTCTTTCCACCTTCGAGCTCTCTTCACCAGCAGCCACCGACTTACAGCAAGGCATGTTCACACTTGGACACGAATTTCTCGCGAGATTCTTCCCCATATTGGACGTGTGCAGACGAGGAGGTGACTCGAGAGCTCAGCCAGCCCGATGACAAAAGCACGTCTGCTCTCGGCGAACACAGTCTACAGCCCCTCAGCATCGCCCTTCATCCTTTCGTCAAATTCAGCACGTACAGACTGTCGATGAACACGATCCTCGTGGTCGGACTCAGCTCGGCCGTGTACAGGGCTTTCGACAAGCCCGTGCACGATTGCACATGGCATCAGGAAGGCAAGGATCTCGTCACGACCGACGCGAAGATGATCTACGTCAAGTGGGACGAAGGACGCATGCCTTACGTCCCTGCCATCGTCAATTGCACCTTCCCCACAGCAGTTGGAGCCGATGCGAGCGGTGGAACTCTGCAGCTGTCGATTTCGGCCAAGCCCAATCGGCTCTCTCTCACCGGCACGGTGGCGGCTAATGTGTACGAGGAAAGGAAGGGAGAGGTAGAGGTTTTCAACAGAATGGTGCGCAAGTTGGAGCAAGGTGGTGCGGCTGCTCTGCCTTACAAGTACGCATATTGTGGGCCCCCGATGTTTGGAAGAATAAGACCCGATTGGATCCTCGGCTGGTTGACATACCACTACCGATTGTACGAAGGTATGGAAGGCAAGGTCCGCTTTTTCTTCTACAACGTCGGCGCTCTAGCGGACGAGGGCACTCTGACGGTGCTGGAGCCATTCATCAAGGCAGGAGTGGTCGAGATCGTGAACGTCCTCGAGATAAAGGATTACACGGCACATTATCGAGGTCAGGTGCTCTTCGTCAACGATTGTCTTCACAGGACCCGGTTCATTGCGCAGTGGACTCTCTTCCATGACTTCGACGAGTTTATTTATGTTCCTCAACCCAATTCTCTGCAATCGCTGCTGAAGCAGCACGAAGATAAGGCTTGGTTGACTTTCGCAAGCTTGCCTGCTTCATGGAAGTTTTGCACAGAGCTGTCTAGAACGGTAGAGACTCGATGGCCCGTGGAGAGGATGGTTTGTGTTGAGGAGCAGCCCGAGTGCAGATACAAGCAGGAAAAACCGGATCCCTGGCTTTGCACGGGGCCGCTGGGAAGAAGGAAGTATGTCGTGAATCCGAGGAAGGTTTTCGCTGCAGGTATTCATTACGTTACGAAAGATAGCGGTTCCGG
Organism: Marchantia polymorpha subsp. ruderalis; assembly: GCA_037833965.1. Lineage (NCBI taxonomy): Eukaryota > Viridiplantae > Streptophyta > Marchantiopsida > Marchantiales > Marchantiaceae > Marchantia > Marchantia polymorpha. The sequence continues at coordinate 25,746,508 of AP031356.1, read as the reverse complement.
AGGAGTCGATTTGAACGGAACTCTTGCCAGGTTACACCACTATCACGGAGCCCTGGCCACTTTCAACTATCTCTGTAACGGAGTTGCTAACTTCTCAGCTCGAGCAGACAACACCAGCGAATTTAGTCGGTACATTTTCAATGATGATGTGGCCACAGAGACTTCGAAGGCCAGAGATGTGCTTCGTCGCCTCTTGGGTGAGGCTTAATATTCTCGATCTGTACAACACATAACTGATTTCAGTGTACATAATTCGTCTGAATTTAAAATCAGATGCATCGACTAGCAGCACGTGCAACTGAATGTGTAGTCGGATTATTCTGCTCGACAACATCGAATTAAATGTTAGATAATTTGAACCTCGCCCGAATGCGAATTTTGCTTACAGGTTTCGCATTCGTCCTCCATAATTGATTTGGGATGTTCTAATGTTGATTTTAATTTTGATTATGTTTCGAATATAAGTTCGAAACACAACCAATTCTCGGATTCATCATTCCTCAAGATTAGTCATCTATCTCTTCACTGAATGGCTGTGCAGTGGATCTTCTTTTCTTGCTGTCGTTTCATCTTTAAAGACTATATTTCTCCTGATTGAATGTTCTACTCCCAGCAGATAGCAGGACTCACGGGCCGTGCAAGCGTGAAAGAAGCGGTTGTCAATGTGGTAGTCATCGAATTACGCAAATACTGAAGTCAAAACTGTATTATTGTGTTGGCTGTGTTTTCAAATTTACATAAGTAGCGAAACGCAGCATCGTTAAATGCTTCTCGCCATAATCCGAATCTCTGTCACGTTGTAAACTTTAATGCTGTACCGTCTGTCAACTAGTATCGCTAAATACCGTACACTATCAAATCATATTCGGCTTTTGAACCTGAACCCTACTCGATAGCAACGTCGATGACGTTCTTCTTGCGCTCCTCTTCCCTCACTTTCGGTACTGTCACGTTCAGGACTCCGTTCTTCATCTCCGCTTTGATTTTCTCCGGATTGGCGTTGTCAGGCAGCACGATACGCGATGAATAACTTCCATGGCTTCGGGACGACCATTGCCCTTCTTCTGACTTCTCCACGTTGTGTTCTCCTTTAATGATTAGACAATCGTCCTCGATGTATACTTTCACCTCCTGCTTGTCGAGTCCCGGCATGTCCATTCTCAGCTGAAACGAATCTTCAGTCTCCTTGAAATCCCACGGGGTCCGTAGCGAGCGGCGGACTGGAGATTCTCGAAAAGCGGAAGGAGCAAAGAATGGATCATCGAATACGCGATCCATAGTCTCGATCATCGAACGCAAATTTCTTGTCGGGAAGAAGGAGTCCATCAAATCTGTCGCATAATACAATTGCAAATGGTAAGAGCGCGATCATCTTACCAGAAAAATTCAAAGCTAAGAAAACCTCGCGCACTGAATCCAACAGACTTGCCACATTGCATTCGAAGGAGTACAAGATTCTTTGTCCCCTCTGTAAAACTATTGTGGCATAAATCTCTGGTTCTCACGTGACGAAATAGTTACAAGAACAGAGTAGCTCACCAAATACTCGAAGCGGATGAACCTTGTCCCGAGAAATTGCTCCGTCATCCCGGCTCTCAAGCTGAGCCCCTTTCTCCTCTGGAATGTATCGTTGTGCGGCAGAACTCGCATACCGCGCCTTCGGCTGGTTACGAGCTACCGTCATGCCATTAGCAGTGTTTGATCCAAGGAGCTGTGACCTCCTAATAGGCAGACATGAGGCAGCAGAAACCAGCTTCCGAGCGAAATTGCTGGACGCCATTGTTTCGACACCTGCAAGATTGTACATTTCAAAGAGTGTGAGACAGGAATCACAAGACTGATGTTTGTAATTACGGGTCACTTCACTTCGACTCCTACACATGCTTCAGCAGAAGTAAGCAGCCGCACGACCTCAAGCACCAGAAACAACTCAAGTGGCTTCAATGAAGACAGGTTCGAAGATGAAACATCGCCCTTTGGCCAATTAAGAGTACAAATCAGGAATGAAAGACGCACACCATCATCCAGTCGGACACAGAATGCACGGAACGCAAGGTCTACGAGACCTGGAATTCAACGCTTGCAGAACACGAAGGTGTCAAAATTCGAGCGAGGAATGAGAGCAGAAAGAGCTGCTTACCAGTACAGTTGAGACAAGTGGACAACACTGGGTGATCAACTGAGTACGATAGACAGTTCTAGCTGAATGACTTCACCGATGACTCACGATGTATTATCGAGCACAGAGCGATCAAACAGAGCTGGATCCGAATTCGTTCTACTGCCGAGGGTCGTCACTCGCAGAGGTTAAATTCGTCGCTCGATCGCACCATTAGGCGCTGCCAGCATGTTCTAGGCCCTGTCGGAAGTCACTGGGCCCGGAGATTCCGCAAGCTCTCCATGCGCATTGAAGCTACGAGAAAGTTCACCGGACCTGCCGCGTTGGTATGGTGGAGGTCGCCGGGCTACCTCTGGTTGCATTCAGCCCTTGGTCTGGGCTACGAGGTAAGCAGGGCTACTACTAGAAGGTTCACCCGCCCGTCCGGTTCGGATTGGTATTTCAGGACAAAACAGGCTCGGGTGGAACTAGGTCCGGGCATTTTCTTAGACTATACGCCTTCTAGATTCCTCTGCCCGCTTCTACAACTATTTCACTTTACTGGAAAATTGTTCTGATTGCTTGTAAAAGTTAATGAAAAAAAAATCGTGGCGTAACTATATCTGAATTAGTTGAAGATGTCCACTACAAAAAGGTTAAAAAAATTTCGAAACTGTGTTCACATTTTCTAATTTTAATAGGAAAATAAAAATTAATACGCTAATGTACGTAACATAAATAACACAAGTTTACTGAAGATAGCCATGTATGAATGTTACATCATTTTCAACCGATTTAATGAATTATATATCTTGGTGACTTATATTGGAAATGATGTATCAATAATACTTCATTTCCAACCATACAAACGACTCGTATACATGAATCATATATCCAGTGAAATTTCAGAGTTAACCGAATCCACGAGATCACCCGCTGACGGGGACAGGTCCTATCAGCAGATAAATGGCTTTGAATATATGATCACTCTCATATATACTTCATTATTTCCCAGAGCTGATTTTTCACTCTATGTTGTTAACAAAGAATCCCCTGATTAGCGGCATCTGACCTTCAAAGGGTAAGTCATTCTTTGCAAATTTATTTGCAATGGCACAGACATCTGGAATAAATTAGAATGGACAGTGCCATGCAGGAGCATACAGTCTACTTCATATGTGTAGAAATTGGAATGTTTTTGGAAAGATTGAACTACTTTGTGGGACGAGATATGTAGTAAAAGCGTATGGAAGCGAGAAGGAAAGATATTGAGACTAAAAAATCCTAAAAAAAAATAGCTTACATGATCACATCGCGTTTAAGATTTGAAAGTGAAGACAATGAAACAAATATAAAAGTATGTAAAGAACCCATAAAAAATCTAATGAAGACGAAAAAAAGTCTCAATAATGTTAAACATTAAAACACGTTATATAACTTATAATCAATTTCAACTAACCAGTTGCGTAGAATCACATAGTAAAATGAATATGATTTGACTGTCTTCTTATAGGCAACGCCACTGAGCAATATTTTACATATGTAATAGAAACACACACAACAAAATCAACCAAAAAATGATAAATTGTGAAATATATTTTTCAGTTGTATATTTCTCGCACACATGTTAATGTTTGCATGCATAAATTTACATATTTTTCACTTTATACAAAGAATATAAATTGATGTTTACAAATTCATAAATCAACAATTTGATTGCATCAATCGTCTGAGAATATTCATCTGATATATAAAATTGATCATCATTACCCATATAATAATAAATTGGTGTTGTTAAAATAAATAAATTTATAATAGTCCAAATCAAATTTTTTTCCATACGATAAATCTACATTTCACTTTTTTTTCCAAGAATGTTATAACAAGAATGACATTGTGAAATATCAATTTTTCATTTGTACATATTCATGTTAATATTACATATAGATTAATTATACAATATCTTGTGTGAAGAATGAAAATACAATAGACTAAATTTGTAACAAACAGAGACAAAGGAACATTTCAAATATTATTATCATACCTGCGATAATTTCTCACCCCTTGCAAATGAAAAATCTAACGAAATAAAACAATGTCACACATATCAGTTGTCAAAGACATGAATGATATACTTCTACAAAAGAGTAGTAACATACTTGCGTTTGAATTAAGGCTCTTGACATGATTAAATTTGGTTGATCTCTCTCACGAGAATAAGGGATAATATTCTACATCTACCTAAAATAAATAAATTTAATCAAGTTACATAAAAATGCTCATAAGTCACCTCAACATTTTTGTTTGGCAATCTTCAAGACCGTTTTCAAGTATAAGAAGATACCAATTGATTCCTCACGTCCAACAAATGCAAATATTGAATGTATTGGTAACTATCAAGATTGTTTTTAAAATAAAATATATATAATACCGCGAAAAAAATTTACTCTTCTGGAAAAAGAGTAGAAATGATATCGGATGTGTTGACTGGTATACTATCGCTTTAGATCGACATAGGCCATTCCAATAAATTTCTTTATATGAGTCATCTTATATACCCACTAATTGACAACAGATCACCGGACAAATTGAGTATGTTGGCCACCAGCCTCCTGGTACGGCAGGAAGAAACTGGAACTCAGGATAAGTACACGAAGTGAACATATTCACCCGTCTATATGCCTATCGTTTGTGGTGGTAGCGGCCTTCAATTTAGGTTCGGCGTTGTTGAGGATGTACGTCACAACATAATGCTCAGGTTCCCTGTTCCTGTTGGGAGGTCGTTCCCTCTGCTAGTGAGCCTGGTCAGATTGTTTCATGACCTTTTTGAGAGCTTTATTGTGGACGTGTCATAGATCATGCAGTGACGTTAAGCCGTCTCCGGGCCTCGTCACCGGGACTAGGGAATATACACACAGCACAGCATGACTCTCCAATGTACAGCTTTCTCCATCGCCACACGCACGGTTACTGATATCATTGCACTCAAGGGACTGAGGATGTTACAGATTCCAAACATGGCACAAATTACTAACAAAATTCTGGTGTAACTTGGAAGATGGTCATTTTCGGCCATTCCAAGTTACGACTTCGCCCATAAGTACGGAACACATTTCACGATGAAATCCTGAAAAGCGCAAAGGATGGACAAGTGACGAAAAAAACGTTACAATTGGGAAGCTCACGACGCCTTTCACTAACAAGATTTATTTTCGAAACTAATCCGGGAATTCTGCTACAGAAAGAGCTGGGAGGTTACACCAGACAATTTTTCTCTTCCGTTTCCAATAATGTGGGTTCGCTATGGCTGCTCATAGTCCGAGATCTTCTGGTATACTCATCCTGTCAATGATCCTTCTTGTAATGTGAATGATGGCGGTCTCGTCAGATGGTAATAAAAGTGGATTGCGCACTCGCCACTATGCCGGCGGGTAGGGAAGAATGTATTTGTGACCAAGAGATCTTGTACTGGATTGAACTCAGATGCGGTTCATACTCTGAAACTCTTGGTCCTTTGTGCCTAAGAACCTCTACTTCTCTACCCGTTCCCACGATGTGCTGCTGGGCTCCAACGTTTCCACCGCAAAATTCATAATGCTAAGACATCAAATGTGGTGGAAGTACATGGGCCTCAAAAGGGATGCTGTGTGTAATTTTACAATTTTGATCTGCCGAGGGTGTTTTGCCTCGACTGTTCGTGTAACCTCAAAAAATTTCCGTCAAAAACTATTCAAACTACTTCCCCTTCAGTTTACAATATGCATACACGCCTGATCCAACAAAGCCCAAAAATTGGCCGATGACATTGAGCTGCAGTTGAAAAAACAAGAGACCACAATAAGTATATAAGATAAGGTACAGATAAAGACATCCTCCACATCTACAGTGTAAAGATCTGAAACATCCACTCGTTGCAATACTTGTAACGGATTCCGATCTGATGACAAAGAATCCTCACATAAACAGTCAAAGGCCATGGTAAATAATCTTACCCAATCAAAAGGTAGCCCACCAAACCATAACCAACCAATTAAAACAGTGCCAAGATCCTGCACAAGTTGCACATTTGAAACTTCAAAACTTAAAGATAAACCATGCTCTTTGAGGCTATGATAAGGAAATTCATTGGACTTTTCCGTCAAATCTTCTAAAACATCCAACAAGTTAATGTCACAATTGCTTACCTTCAGGTTACCACACATGGTCTGTGTCAAAGGAGAGTTGAGAGACGTGTTGAGAAAAATGGTATAATTTAAACAGAAGGCCATCATACACGACAACACGATCACCAGCTACAACACAGAAAAGCATTTAACTGTCAGGGAAGCATGTACCCAAACGTTAAAAAAAGGTCATAAATTCATCACGTGAATTAAGAAGATTGTTCGCAATCTAGGCTCAACCAGAAAGACAACTTTCTCACCTGGAATCCTGGGAAAAAAACAGCTGGAAATTGAAGAGCTCTTCCCAGCTCGCCGCTGACCAAGATCCAAAGGAATAAAATGGGTCCGCAAATAACACCTAACAAATTTACGTGACGGACATCATGTATTATCACTAACAAAATTATTCCCACTTGAAGAAAAAGCAATAAACAAAGCAAATAAGGCCACAAAATTTCTTCTATTTAGACAGTCCACACAATATGAGAAAACAATTTCCAACTCACCATTACACCACATAAGTCCAAAGCTGTTGAGTCCAGTAGTTTTGCCTGTCACCAAGAATGATCATAATCAGGTCGATGTATTCCTTGTGGTTATAAACTTTTGAATGAGGAAGAAAACTTCTAATCGGTAAGTACAATATGTGACAGTGGAGACATACCTAGTCGAGAGATAGTAGACAAATAAATTGCTGTGGTTAAATTTGACAAAAGAACGATCAAGTAGCCTTGAGTGTCGAAAGATAAGTCTCTGGCTCCTGCAATGAATGCTCCCAGGACGATCAAACCTACACTGCAAGATTAAAAGTTGGCAATAAAAATTTCAGTTGGCGTTATCGCATGAAGAAGCAAATGGTGCTCCAACTCATTCGATTCAGAATTGGTGTCGACAATGTGCTCTCGGTAGAATAAAAGAAGAAAGTGCATCATATAGGATATTCAAGTCAAACTACGTTCAACCTCATCTCTCTAACCTGGATACAATTGGTGACGAATGCTTTTGGCCTGCAAGGAAAAATTCCATCACCATAGTGAAAAGAACTGTCGTTCTTCGAAGGGTTGTATACATTGGTACATTCACACCCCTGATTGATGCCATGCCAACAACCTGTACATCCAACATTGGTTGATCAACTTATACCTCCTGCTAAAGATGCATAAAATAGTCGTGAAGCCTTACTAAACTTCAAGATAATTAATCGCTTAAAATTGAATTTCATTCGCTTACCATGTAAAATAAATATGCTATTGAAAGGGGTGATGTGCGCTTAAGAGTTCGTAAGGGGACGAATCCATCGGCAGCTAATTCCACGGCCCCATTCCCTTCACCCGCGAAACTTATGATATCCAAAGATTTCAGTACATAGAGCAGTGCTGTCGAGCATATCATCTGCTCATCAACGACAGTGAAATGAATAATTGAATGATTTCAAAAGGATGGAAGATCAAGAACAACATATAGATGTGCCTTCTACAATAACCATCAACTCCAGTGATGCAGGATCGCGTGAACCTTTACCTGAAGCACAGTGATAACATTTGCACATGGAAATCTGTACGTTGACAGTGCCGCTTTGTTGAACATCACAAGCATCACTGCACAGGTCAAACGGAGTAACTGAGCTGCCATGTTTTCAAAATTATGAACCTTGTTAAATTCTCCCAGCAGCTTTCGAAAAAAGTCATCCTCAAGGTAACACTGAATTCGGATATAATTTGCAGAAGACTGAGTCTTGGACATTTGACAGCTCTCACTTCAGCCGATCAGTCCGTGCAAATCAGAAGCAATCAGAGAACTCAGGTAAGAACACTGTAATCAGGCCTGAGAAGAGATCAGCTACCTGCACAACCCATGTACGAAAGAGCTACCAAAGCACCTCGCCTGGTCATGCGCTGCGTCTTTCGACCCTGCTCTTCTTTGAGAGCAGCAGAAGTCGGAGGCATGCTGATCGGCAGAGACTGATTCATTTTGGACATCGTTCCTACAAAGCATGAGCGATCTGTACTATCTCTGGACTGCCTCAATCGTAAACTCTGCCTCGCTCGTGCCTGCAGCTGCTCCTCTCTCCTCTGCTGCTGCTGCAGCCAAGAATTGTCCCCTCTTCTTCTGGCTTGACACCCTACTACACCAACCGAACCTCCTCCTCTTCCTCCCCCTCGACTCGAACAACGACCTATCCATACGCGCGAGTCGTGGACAGTCGAAGTTCCGAGCCCAACAGAACTTTGACTTCTTGCACCTCTATTGCTCTTGCTGCAGGACACACCGGGCGAATATCCACTAGAAACAAGGTGCATACGCAGCATTGTGCAATTCTGCTGCATGACGCCATGGCCGGCACCGCTGTAGGACTCGATTTCTCCTCTGGACTTCTCTCTTCATTTCTCCGCCCTTCTTCACCCTCCTCTGCTCGCCCTTCTTCCCCCGCCCTCCCTCCACTGGCTCCTCCTGGCCCTCCTCCCGGCCCTACGCTAGGCACTGTCTGCGTCCCAGTGCATGCCGAATCGCCTCGGACAGGCTTGTCCTCCATAAAAGATGCGCCACCTGCACGACCCCGTCTAAACCTGGACCTGCACGGGCCTTGCCCATCTTCATGGTTGCATTCCCCGCTAAATTAGCCGTGCCCGGTCGCTGCTAAAGTTGGAGGGCCTGGGAGTTCCAACGTCCGGGTGCGCTTTTTTCTATCGCCTTGGGGTCAGCGAGCGAGTCAGCGGTCTACGTTGGCGTCCCTTCCAGCCTGAAGAACGTGAGAGTGCATGTTGGTCGCGCGGAAGGATATACTTTAGGGCTGTTACTGCCTGGAAGGAAGGAGGGAGGGAGAGGGAGCAAGGGAGAGAGGGTGACACGCGAGGAAAAAACTCGGTGGGGAGCATTTGCCGAGGAATTCGTCGTGCTTTTGGTGTAGTTAGGATTTGGTCGTTATCTTTTCGGGTCCTGCGGATTTGAATCAGCTATGGCCACGATGTTGATTCCGAGAGTAGCGCTGGGAGCTGCCAGCGTCGCCTGTACCTCTGTTTCGTCGTCTGTGTCTACGTCCTCCTCATCCGTGGAGGTCCGACAGTCGGGAGCGGTGTCGGGGTCGTGGCTATGCCGACGGTCCCACTGCGGTCTGTCTAGCGCTCAATGCCTGTCTCAGAGCAAGCTGTTCTCTGCCGCTGCCCCTGTTTCTGGAAGGCAGCCAAGGCAACATGCTGTGATTTGCATGGTTCTTCCCACTGCGTAAGTTTGAGAGCGACCTATAATCGTCCATAGTAGAACGCCAATTGCAAAGTGCATGCTACATCGTGAGCTCATGTTCTACGTGCGAGGATTATTGTTCTGCATGGTTCTTTTTCTCTCTCAATTCATGTCGCAGCCGAACTTTAAATTCGACGCGAGAAGCAAGTTTTCGAACAGTCGTGAATTTTAAAATTCAACTACTAATTTTGAGTCAATGCTTCCGTGTGCATGATTGGAAAGAACTGGATCCTGCTCTTCTACTGGAGTGGTGAATAAGTTTCATTTCAGTTCGGAGAACGCACTGTTTAGGAAATCAGTCAGTTGATCTTCATGTCTGCTTGTAAGGGACACTCAAAAGGCGCATGTCGAAGTTGTGGAGTCTCAAGCTTAATGTCTTTTTCTTGCTTTGTTTCATGACTCTTAGCAATCCAATTAAGGAAGGCCAAGGAACCGGACCTCAAGGACACCCAGCGTATGTGTCCTATCACCGTTGTCACTTTGGAATTTGAATTCAGCTTACTTGCTAATCATTTAACACTTTTCTACTTTGATAAGGCTTGTAGTTGTCTGGAATTACGCAAATTGTACCAATTTGCGTGAGGTAGACATGGATTTTTCTATATTTTAATTGAATTGGGTTTCTCTGGAACTTAGGGTTTATGGTTCAAAATTTTACAGGAAATTTCAGTAAACTGTATGTACATTTTATTCTAGTTTTGTGTAAGTTTGTTTTTGAGCATTTTCAATATACTCTACATTGTACATCTGTGAAAACCACGCATCGCACCTAATGTGCAGATGGTCTGCCCGGGCAATCAAGTCCTTCAGTATGGCTGAGCTAGAAGCACGCAAACTGAAGTATCCCAACACCGGAACCGAAGCTCTTCTTATGGGAATACTGACGGAAGGTCTCAGCTGAAATCCTCGTTTCGATGTATCTATATTTTAAATAAGATCGTACATTCGATAGCCTATTCGCACCTTGAACGGTACCATAGATAAATTCCTACGATCTTGTCTCTCAAGTGTGAAAGTCTTCTTACACTCCACTATCAACTAATAAGACTGATTTATGGCGCAGGTACAAGCCAGGCTGCAAAATTCTTGAGGAATTCCGGAGTTAGTCTGTTTGGTGTCCGAGAAGAGGTCGTGAAGTTGCTTGGTAAAGCTGACATGTACTTTTTTAGCCCCGAACATCCACCTCTAACTGATCAGGCACAAAAGGCGCTTGATTGGGCCATCGAAGAAAGCAAAAGGATAGGTTCGTGCAAGAAATCAACCTCTTGAAACGTCAGTTAGCTATGTATTTTTCTCAAGCTTTAATTAGTTAGTGAATTGTGTTCCAATTACAGGAGCCAACGCTTGCTCGTCTCGCACCCTTTCTAGTCATCTTCTCTTATCTCTTTTCTTTTCATATTTTCTTTGAACTAATGGTGATCTGCTCTCCCTTATGCCGACACAAGTCATGCAATTGTTCTGATTTTCACAACCCGTTGATGCACAGGTGCAAAGGGAGAAGTAACGACCACTTGCATGTTACTGGGAATATGGGCTCAAAAGGGCTCTGCCGGGCAAAAAGTTTTGGAAGCCCTCGGTTTTGATGATAAGAAGGTTGAAGAAATTAGAGAATTTGCAGCTAATTCGGCTTATGATTAGAATGTGTAAAAGTTTTGATATCTTCCACCATACGGAGCAGTTGTAGTCGTTCATCACAGTTACGAAATTGTGTACGTGTAGTTAAAAATTCGGGATCAACTTCAACAGTTCAAAAAGTCCATCTTAGTCACCTTCTACCGCTTGTCCTAGATTCTTTGGAATAAACATCCAATCATACATGGTCTCCCTGTAAACTTGGTATTTTTCCTTGGATTTGCTTCATGGACTACATCCTGCCTTTTTTACTACTTTTTGAGCTTATTCCTCGGTCTGATTTTCTGGATTATCGGAAGAATCAGAACCATATTTGCTTTACCTCACAAAGACTGGCATGAATTCTTCCCGTTTTTGTTAAGGATCTGCTGGAAATTTCGAGATGTGCAACAAAATCGATCTTGGTGATTGTAAGATTACTAACTGGCCAGACCAGTTGGATCGGTTGAGTGGAGATATTGAAAGTTTCGACTTTGACGTACATTTGAAGGTTTATCTCACTGAATGTGATCGAGGATGCAGGGGTTTTGTGGTTCAAAGGCTTAGCTGGGGCAGATAGCCGTCATATCGTAACTGTGGACGCTTCATCACGCTTACTTGTTGGTATTTCAGTATTCATCAACTTACCGTGACGTCAAGTTACTACACGTGCAGGGATATTTACAGATAAGTATTCAGCTGTAAATGTACTCAATGGTGTTCCCTGTGGTCATCTTATGGGACATTTTCATTGTCCTGGCTTGCTCGCTTTGATATTGTTCAGTTCGTATAAAGCCCGATACAATATTCTAAGGTCGTGTACCTGCTCTAAACGTCCTTCTATATGGTCATAAATCCTCGGAACCTGAGTGTAAAGCCAAGCTAGAATGAAGGTGATTTACCGGAATTTTCGTGAATCGAGGTATCATGTCTCTGAGGTATCTTGTCTGAAGTCCATGTCATTGAAAAACATGTGCAAAGATGGAATAAAGTTTGCTTACGCTTCGACCACCATTCTTCGGATGTGCAGTAGCCAGCAAACATATAGCAAGCAGATTGCAGCCACGTCCAAACAGAACACGGTTGCCTTCCCAATAACTGGGAAGGCTTATTGCGCCTGTGGGGTGTTGAAGGACATATCTTCAAACGAACACTCCATCAGTACAGAAGAAAACTGTTCAAAGTCATCAGTCACATCTGTACGCAATAGCCAGTCTGGTGAAATACCCCACTGTCAGAGGCCGGTAATATGCCTCAAAAGGATAGTATAGTGATATTTACACATGTTAAAGAGAAGAAGTTTGGATCTCGGAAATGGAACTCTTGGGACAAAGTGAGAGGAATGGCACACTCGATTCTGAATCTCAATCAAGAAGACATGAGAGATACCATGGGGTCAACTGGAGGAGGTTAAAAACCTTCAGAAATATAATTTCATAGTTCCATAGTATACAATAGCACGCATCATTCGTAAGTCCTCGCATCTTTCTTCACTAGTACACAATAAGTGATTTCAAATTAGACCCATTATATTCATACCCTGAGGGCTATGGACAAATTTCGAATCAAATGAGTTCCACTTCTCACAAGTTCTTCACAACTACTTTTACATAGAAATAGATAAATCCAGATATATATAACATTTTTTGTAGTCCAAAAAAACGAGGAAAAATGTTTCCCATCTTGAATTGGCAATATGGATCAATTTATTTAAGGTTACCCTTTTCAATTTCCTAAATTTGCCTTACGTTTCAATTAAAGAGCTTTATACTATAGCCTTGAAGTGTAAGGCTTAGCATGAGCTACTGCTTGCAGAATATGGTGACAGGTTTTTGTTTTGATAGTTATGAGGAATTTCAATCTTGTAATGCATTAATTTCTGGATGGTTATGCAATATGATAATTATGTAATTTTTGTTGGATTTGTGATAATGTATAGAATTTAATGCGTATTGGGGAGATGTGACCACGAGATAATTTCCAAATTATTCTCTTGAGATATTTCAATCTATCTTTTACATTCACTTACATCAGCTCCTTACTTTTTTCATACTACCAAGACTGGTACGAGTACTTAGGTAAAGTTATAAATTAATGGATCACTCATTAAACTTATGGACTCCCATCAGTTATATATTTTATGAGTTTTTATCTTGTATTTCATCTTAGTGACATGTGGAGATATTTTCATGAATACTCAGTTTCTAAATTTTGGTAATATATATATTGTTTAATGATGATTAATCAATATTTTTGTAAAGCTATTTTTTACACAAAAAATAATAATTTTATTTCTTGCAAAATTTGGAGAAAAATAGATCACCATGAAATTCATATATCACCATGTTTTGAAACTGCACATTTTGGTGTGAATTTTGAGATGCTTTGTGACCGATTGCATGTTTGACAAGCTAGTCATTGTTTATAGTCTGCAGTTGTACAGATGTTGAAGATCTTTCGATTAGTATATTAACACTGTTGAGATAATATTTTATGGTTTGCAAGATGAATATCAATTTAAAATATTTATATGGATAAAATTTGTTAAATATGAAAAAGTATCTAACCATCTAGATACTGTCAAGGATAAATATTATTTCCTTTACTTTATTTATAGAAAGATTGATCATTATAGACGAAAAAATGAAATATATTATTATATTTTTGGATTATAAAAACGATTAGTAAAGACTAAAGAGCAAAAAAAAATAAAATTTTAATATGTAATTGTAATCGCGAATACCACTATCACATAAATCAAGTGAAAAACTGAGAGGATTGATCCACTTTTTAGATAATTTTAGTTAGTCTAATTACAGTCAGTAAAACTAATTGATCTGTATTATTATATCAAAGAGTAGTTGAAAATAATCTGTTATCAATTAAATAATTTTAGGAAAATTTTTTTTCTTATGAACAAAGATAAAATAATCATTATATGCAAAGGATCGCATGTTTGCATTTCATCATAAAGATTTTTTGAAAGCTATAAGAAATCTTATATTTCTCAGGCCATCATAAATAACTATCATTAAACTTAGAATGAACAATGAAACATATTATATCCACTTCATACTTATAATTAATAAAGTCAAGTGTGAATATGGAAATGTTTGGACAAGGCCGAAGAGTTCTATACACCTATTTGACTTTGTGCAAAATTTGATGTCGAAATTGAAATTTTACATTTATATAAATATGAATATCTTTCTTGGAGTCAACAAATTCGTTAGGACTTTATTGTATAACATGTATGACATTCGGAAAATAACTGTGCATGATTGTTGTAATTAGCTGAACTCAAAAAGGCCAATATACACGTGCATAAAAAATGAAGAATCTATCAAGTGCTCATATTATTCAACTTAGGTGTGAGGATAAAGATCACAGAACATGGAGAGTTCATAAACAAAACTATCGATCTCCTACATTGTTCGGAACACATACAAAGTTCCACTTTGACACTGAACAGGCTGAACCCAGATGAGTGTATAGAATCCTGCACGTAGACAGAATATTTCCTCACCTCGAACTATTCGTCACAACAGATTACGTTGATGGTTCGCATTCGTCACAACAGATGAGGTTGTTCAGTACAAGCTTTTATGGAGAACGTACATGAGTGCAACAATTTCTGTGGGTGTCAGATCGAGCTCTGCGATACATGTATGAAGTAAGGCCCAAGGAAAGAAGGCGCCTATACGATAATGACAATAGTGATAGCTTTCAATCATGCTCCAATCCGGTACGCTTACTGGGTTGTCGGTGACTGCAGGCAAGGAAGCTCAGATCTCAGGGGCCCGCTACAGATACTTTCTCACCTCAAGTGCACCTGGGGGAGTCTTGCCATGGCCAGACTGTGACTCCTATCTTTTCTATTGAAACAACAAGGACATTCATGTCTCGTGCAGAACTCTATAGCGAAATGTCTGCTCGGGGTGAGGTTTCTCTACTTGCACATAGTGGAAGCACAAATTGAACAGAACAGAATCACTTGGGATTTCACTGAAAACCCAAGCACTCAAGTCCCAAGTCTCGACACTACCGTGATCCAAGCAAACTCTGACAAAACTATTGCAAAGGATCGGGATCGAACAAACGTGGAAGCCTGCAACCAAAAGACGGAACGTGGCGATTGGTCACTGCTCGTTTTGGAAAGGCAAGGAGCCACGAATTGGCGGATTGCCGACGTCTCTCGTGCTACCGCATTTTCTCTGACTTGGAGACTGGGTACATTTAGCCGGATCCGAAAGGCCAAAGGCCAAACTGCCGACATCCATGCCGTGGGCAGCCTCGACTGTGGCGCGCCGCATCTCACCTGTTCAGCCGACGTCAGCGAGAGACCTGGTTCGGGACCCGCTCCTGTCCACTCTTCACCATGAAACCGTTAACCACGTCAGGCTCTCACCACAGTTCTCTCGTCGCCACACCTCCAGCTGCATGATATCCCGTGGACCGTACTACTGACCGGACACTGCGGCATGGACTCGGAGACCAGAGTTTCCCGAGCACCGGGAACAGGCTCCGCGTCTGCGCTTTCCTTCCCCTGGGATGTCCCAGCTGTGAACGGGGGCCGAGGGAGGGCCGAGGATACGTTGGGCTTACGAAAGCGAACCTTTATAATCGGGACACAACATGATCGTTGCGGACATAGGAGCTGAACGAGTCACGATTCGAGAGATTGTCCGATAGTCTGATTGACACAGGGAAGGGATGGAGGGGCTAATGAGAGGCACCGAAATCAATTCTACGATCTCATAAGATCCTCCTCCCTTTCCTCTTCCCGGTGTTTACTGCTGGATTTCCGCGTCCAGTGTTCGCCTTGCTCTTCCGCTGTACGCACGAATCGGCCTCACGAATGTACCGTCCTCTCAAGCTGATTGGGACCAGTTCGTTTCGGTATAATTGAGGCCTGAATTGTGCGGGTCCTCATCCGAAGAACTCACTCGTCTGGTAGTCAGGAGGAGTTGATCTCTTCCGAGCGGGACGGATTTCAGGAGGTTTGCACAATTCGACGCACTGAGCTGTCACTGCCTGAGCCGAATCAACAATATCTGTCTCGGGCTTCTCAGGCTTTGGTTCTCGGGGGCTGATCGTATCTGTCGGTCTGAGATGAGTTTCGTTCGGCACCCACGAGGTCTAGGCAGGAGGGTGTCTCTCTTACTTTCGGCGTTGCCATCTTCGGTTTTGCCAGCTCTCTGTTCTTCAGCCTCTGTAAGATTTGCACCTCTCTGTCCTTTACTCTTGATAGATGCCTTGTTTACATGATTTGTGTTTCTTGTCAGTGCTGTTGCGCGTTCGTCAGTCAGGCTCTATGATGAATGTCCAATCATCAAATTTTCATGCTCTGCCAAAGGATTAGCTGACCGGTAAATGTTCTGCAAAGCAAAATATGAAGGAACAATACTTGGAGGCAGAAGGTTGTTTAGATGTTCGCGCAGCAGGCTTTATTCGAGACTGATGACAGTATGTTCACTGGCACTTGCAGGGAGCCTGCACGCTTTTGAACGAAAGAGGAGGACCAGTGACCGAGCGAAATTTGTCAACCTCTGTAGAAGTGGACCATATTTCAAAGCTGCAGACAGCAAGGAGTTGCAGTTCACAACGTGCAATTCGCGGGGAGCGCGAATTTTCCGCCTTGGTAGTTGAAGAGCCAGCTGTACAAACCCATGAAGAGTCGTGGGCGAGTACTGAAGCTGCCGTGGTTGCTTCGCCCACGACAGAGGATAGAAATTCCAGTCACAGTTTTGCCACTACATCGAAAACCCTCATCAGTCAGCTAGCCACCCGTCAACATCTGCCAGAGGAGCCCATGGTGTCTGATATGTTGGTGGATACTCATGGAAGGCGGCACAACTATCTCCGGATCTCTTTGACAGAACGCTGCAATCTCCGGTGTAAATATTGTATGCCTGCCGAAGGTGTTGAGCTGACCGCGGCACCGAAGTTGTTGGCTGAGAATGAAATTATGCGAATTGCTCGACTGTTCGTTGCAGAGGGTGTCAATAAAATTCGACTTACTGGTGGTGAGCCGACTGTTAGGTCGAACATAGAAGACATCTGCGCTCAGCTGAGCTGCCTCCCTGGACTTAAACACTTGGCAATAACTACAAATGGCTTGGTATTAGCTCGAAAGCTACCAAGACTTCAGGCAGCTGGAGTGAACCAGCTGAACATTAGTTTAGACACTCTCGTCCCGGCCAAATTCGAATTGCTCACTAGACGGAAGGGTCACGGAAAAGTTTTGCAAGCCATCGAAACAGCTTTGGAACTGGGTTACAATCCAGTGAAGGTACATTGCTTTTGATCTTTTCCCTTTGAAGTATAATTTTGGACTCGGCCGCAAATTAATGTATTGAGGCTATGTATTTATCAGTGTTAAAGCCTTTGATTCGACTCCCACACACAATTCAAGGTGTCTCACTTCTAAGGGAAGTTAAACAAATTTACAAAGGGAGGCATTTGTCGTGTCCTTTAACGTTGAGTCAAGAATTTAGGGTGTTCTTGTATCCGACACCTATGCTGTAGGACTTCAGAATTGGTGTTATAAAGTAACTAAGGATGGTTTGTTTGCAGGTAAATGTTGTTGTAATGCGCAATTTCAATGATGACGAGCTCATAGACTTTGTAGAGATGACCAGATTCAAGCCAATAAACGTGCGGTTCATTGAGTTCATGCCTTTCGATGGCAATGTATGGAGTTCCAAAAAGCTTGTGTCGTACATTGAGATGCTCTCAACTTTGGTAACCTATATCTTCCTCCCCTCATTTCTGTCGTTTGCGAAGCTCCTATACCTCGGTTCTGTTTTGTCTGTTTCATGAAAATGTCGGACGAAATGAAATTTTTGAGCAGTGAGCTCTGATACTAAATTGCTGCTTGGTTTTGTTGTTCAGAGAGAAAAGTATCCAAGTTTGTCACGTCTGCGAGATCATCCATCAGATACAGCAAAAAACTTCCGTGTTGATGGCTTTGAAGGAACTGTGTCCTTCATTACTTCCATGACAAACTCATTTTGCGGCGGTTGTAACAGACTACGACTAATGGCCGATGGGAACTTCAAAGTCTGCCTTTTTGGACCTGCCGAGGTGAGAGCACTAGAATTATCTCATGTACATTTATTCTGATGATAAACCTATCAGAGCTTAGACAAATTGGGAAGTGAATATACAGCCTTCGACAGAGGAGCGTAAAGTCATTCTTCTGGTAATACTTTCGAAGGAAAAGGGGATACAGTTTCAAATGCTTTTATACTGAGTATTTATGAACACCTGACAGTCAACCTGCAAAGTTGCTTATTGAGATATCATTTTGTCTTCGCAGGTTAGCTTACGAGATGCTATTAGATCGGGCGTTGATGATGAAGGTTTGAAGGAGATAATTGGTGATGCGGTACGTGGCTTTCGTAGCAAAGTGAGACAATACAATGTGGAACTATAATGTACTGTCATGAAGTATTTTAACATTTGAGCTAGGAATTTTTGAAAAGAATTGTCGCTTTATTTCGTACTAAAGAAGAATAAATTGTTGACCTTTGCGTGTTGTGCTTGCTTTGATTAGGTGAAGAGAAAGAAAGCTGCGCATGCTGGCATGTTTGATCTGGCGAAAACACAAAATCGACCAATGATTCACATTGGTGGTTAAGAGTTTGATTCATGTAGTTTTAGGCCAGATTCAACCCATTCTTTTTGCTCACTGATCCAGTGTCGACTCAATGCTCTAACTAGTAAGACTAGGAGGGGTAGTTGGTCAACCAGGTGACAGTTCTTATGGGAAGGATTTGGAAACTGCCCTATCATAGCTCTTTATGCAAAGGTAGTTGCGAACAAGAAAGGTATATTACGATCACCTGACATGCCTCGGGGAGTGTATCAAAAACTCTTTGGTCAACCAGCAGGTGACAACTCGGCTACGATGCAGGAACACGCTTGTCATCTTCATGCAGGTGCTTGTCCTCAACTTTTTACTACCTTCGATCCTAGTTATGGAGTTTGATTTGTATATCGAGAGCATTTTGGCCGAGATTTTAAGTGTTCCTAAAATTCATATTCTTTTGCAGAGACCAACAAGGGCTAGATCATTGCTGTCAAGTGTTAGTGGCAATATTCTATCGGAACAAATCCGGAACCTCGGGTTCCTGAAGGCACATTCTCCACCATCTTGATTCAAACAGAATGATTTCGTAGATCATTGTGTACGGCACTCTAGCCAAATCGTTTTCTACTTACACAGGAGTTTTTGCATTCTGTGGAAGCACGATCCTCTTTGTTACATCTGAGTTTTTGATGTACATGGAAGCCACATCTGAGTTTTTGAAGGTGTTTTGCTGACTCGAAGAAGGGTTTATATGGTGTTTTGTGTAGTGTAATTTTTCACGAAGAAAAGCTAGCGTAGGTTAGGAGAGAAGTGACTCCTCATTTTCGAACTTCGTATCATTTTCCTAGGAAGTTAGTATGGAAGGAGTAAAACAGAAGACATGAAGGGGGCGTTTTTGTTCCAAGATGTGAGCTTCTGTGCTTATCGACCAGACTATCGATACCTTTATGAAGAAGGTTATAGGTTGATCAGTGAGCAGACGAAGACTTTCATTCATGGCTGTATATACACAATATATTGTTCGCTTAAGTATGATATGTATATTTTACCCGAAGAATCAGGGATATTTCGAGGCTGAGAGATCGTGTGTCAAGAGCAATATTTCCGGCTTGAAGAAAGTCAAGATGTATTACTTCAAAGCAGAAGATTGAAGTTTAAAGAGTAACCATTGAGCACAATGAATACCTGCTTGTAGTATGGATGTGCACTTAACAAGGAGATTAGCAGCATGGTAACTGCTGTGATCAGAAAGTATGATTCCTTTATATTTTAGAGTCCCTAAAATCTCTATTGATCTAGAATCCATAACATCTCCGGCTGCTCAACTTCTCGGCAGATATGTGAAGAATGTACAAAAGCAGTTGATGTCATTGGATGTACGTATATACTTATGTGGGATGAAATTGTACGTTAGAAACTTTCTTAAGGTATTATATATTAGAAAATGCCCAAAGGGTTTTTATAACAATACAATCGATTTCATGAGTGGACACGGAAGTAGTATGATTACATAACTTTCCAGATACTCATCGCAATATACAGCGGAGTCCAATAAACTTGTTCAAGTATTGAGTTCCATATTCAAATCTTGTACGGTTTCATGTTTGGTGCAAGGATGTGAGACCGAAGTTGTCAAATGTCATGGAACAGTTTAGGGTTTTAGGGTCTAACACTAAACACAGCACATGGAGTGATACTCAATATACCACACTTTTTGTTATTTACTTTGTAATTTTCTTTACATAGACTTTACTTCAGTGACAATTAAAATTTTGCCTCGGCCAAATCATAGCCTCTAGCACAAAGCTTCATGAACAATTACTTTTCTAACTGAATATTCAACATTTTGGAAAAAGAAATCGCGAACTTTGTTTTTGTTAGTGGCCATGTTCCGGTGAAGTTATACAACTTTCCTATCTACATATTTGAAACAGTTAATTAACATGTAGGTCTACTCTAATTGTTTAGTTGACATTAGGCTGGAAATGTTTGTTAACTTTAAGTGTGGCCGTAATTACTTAGAATTAAGCTTATTATAAGACCGCATTCTAATTCTCAAAATGCAAGTTACAAACTTCAAACTCTAAATGTCTCACAGAAGCAAGAAATATTCAGATTTACAAGCTTTAAATCGACGGTTGAAAAACACAAGCTTTGAACACCAAAGTTCTGAGCTAGGACGTCGAGTGCTAGTAAAACCGTGTGAGAACCAAAACCGGGTAGAACTTAATCTCACACAAAAGCTTGGAAAATATATTTACTTGCAATATTTTGACTTTCGATTTGAATTCAAAGCTGAGAGACTGATTCCAAGCAGGTCTTAAGAAAGGGCAAACTAAATGCAAGTTAAGTTGCGAAAATCACTGGAACAAATGATCTTTCTAGCTTTTGTGACAACGGAAATTTTTATTGGAAAATATATCAATTAGAAATTATTTCGTGCACACTAGAAGGTTTAAAAATTCGGTGATCCTATGATTTAATTGAACTTCAACAAACTTCTTCTTGCTTGCGGAAAAAAGTCTTACATGATACAAATCTCGAAGACGGAATCAATTTAAACATATAGATTTAGAAAACTACATTGCCTGCAAACCGGTTTCATATGCAAGTAGAGTTGGACTGAACAACCTAAGTTTCAACACAAAGATGTCTTATCTGGAAGTTATGAGACAAAACCAAGTTTAATCTTTTCTTGAAAATCGCTGTGACAAAGATTAGTCAATTCATTACAATAATGGAAAGATATAGAGCCCCAAAGAATGTACATAACTGAGATTCAACTATTATATATTGAATTCCACTATTGCAAACCTATTCAAAAATTGGTCAGTCACTTTCCTTTAATAATCTGCTGCGAAACAACACATAATCATAGTTGCGATCTAGTGCGTGGTTTACCGTTAATTTTCATCCTTATATAGCTTGATCGGGGCTTCCAGTCTTTTTGGATATCGATTAATCCCCTTGCTTTTGTTGATATGTGCTGGTTCATTGATATAGATTGTAGCTAACAAACACATCTTAGAAAACAACGATCAAACTTTCAAAATAAGTGGGGAGAAAAAGTTTCAATTTAATCTTTGTGAATGGAAAACATGTTTTGAAATCATACAAATAATTAATCGGTAGATCCAACAATTAAAAAAAAAAATGACAGAATAGATGATTTTTTCAATAAATTCTACATAATTAATCTTTTTTAATTTTTTTACATATTACATAAAAATTAAAAAAAATAAAAATATCACATGATATATTGAAGATATATTTTTGGTACGGCATTTTCTTTCTAAGACTAAAATTAAGTTTTGATTTACTTTACTTTTGACATTCGTGTGCGTTGTTGCTATTGCTAGTGAAATTTAGTTAATATTATTAGATATACAAATGGATAATGGATCAAGCTGAACTCAAATTGAAGCATGTTACCTTTATTATATAGGATGGAATTGCATATTTACCTTCTTCATACTTTATTATGACTTAAGCGTCCATGATATATTGAAACTTGCAAGAGGTGGGAAAAAATATTTGTCACATTTGAAATTGATAAATTCATTGGACATTTTATATCTGTTGAAAAATTTCTGAAATCATGTTGCTTATATTGCAACATCAATATCAGAGCTTCTCAGTCTAAGCTACAAGTCATGGTATTAATGATATATTTGAATCTCCTCCATAACAAAGTCAGAAAAATATTGAATCTTAATTTTTTTTTAAATACAAAACATTTAATAGATGAATTATTTAAAAATGTATCAAATTTGACATTTGGATTCCAATGGAATGAATATATATATATATATATATATACTTACTTTAAATGTGAGAGCTTCATGAAGCTCTCATGAAGATCTTCAATTGGTGTGTTCTACGTGTTGCAGATGAATGATTGTGCGTTTCACACTCTATCTCTTTCCATGTCATGGAAGATTCTAAAGTGATTGAGCACATGAACCGCCACGCAAATTTGGACAATTACATATAGGCTTTATATTTTATAGTTCTAAAACAATTTTACAAAATAGCCCGGATATACGTTAAGAAGAAATGAAAGACACGTGAAATTGCGATAATATCAAATGGAAATTTGAACTCATATTCTGTGTGGTGGTGTCTGTCAGGTACCTATCATAGCATCAATCATATGACAGGAAACTGACGTTGCTCCATGCAGTCTACAGGTCAAAGCAGCAAAATAGTTGTGCTGATAGAGATGAGACACAATAATCTACATTAGAAATCAGATTTTGGATCACTGTTCATTATCTTATTATAGGAAGATGCGCTTGCGACGTAGACAAATACTTTGCGACTTGCTCACAGGGGCTTTCCATAGTCAGAGATAATCATATAATAACTTAGACCATTTAAGAAACTAACAGCTGTAGATGCCCTTGTATGTGACTCTATATTTAGAAGGGTTTTTTTTTCAGTTTGACACTTTTGTTATCCAAAGTTAAGGTTTTTTCCATGTTCGAAGCTAAGAGCCAACAACTGGCTTCACCCGGTGACATCATCCAGCAGAATGAGGTAGAAAGCATAACCATGTTTTGTTGTGACGAATAAAACAGCTGATACTATAACCGGACGTTCCTTAACCTACATCATTTGTCATTAGAAATGAATAAGATGAGACTCAACAAGACCTATTATCAAACACTTGTAGTCACACTACACATTCATGTTTGATAAAACCTAAAGGCACAAGCTCAAAATCGGGTTTGGACTCACCACATCTCAGAGGACTCCTCTTCAAGCCAGAAGTAAGACGGGGATAGCTTGCAGTCATTGTGTCATCTATTAGAAAAGTTGTAGTTTTCGTTCGAAATTCTTAATCTGAAGTCCATGTCCTGGGCTATCATTCATACTAATAGAATGCAATGGACGGAGTTCTCGTCGAGACAGATGGGCACTTTTAGGCTTAAGAACCAAAGAGCAAACTAAAGAGTGAAAGAACAAATGTCTCAACACAGCCCGAAACAAAGGGAACCAAAGCGCTTTCAATGTACAGTACGTACTGTGCGTTAAAAAGCTCAGGAGGGGAAAAGAACAAATCTCAGATCACCTGTTCTATATAATGAATGATTAATTGTGAATTACATTTTTTCATCACCGGCAAATTCAGAAGACTGCGCCTTTTTACAAAAAAGCCATGGGTAACCAAAAATTGTCTCGAGGAGATTGCAGTTTCTCTTTTGGTCTTTATAGACGAAAAACCAAGACTGCCCGATACTACTTGATTTCTATTGTCTTGTTCTTTTGGATCAAGACAACATAGAAACCGGTATAAGAAATGCTCGACTGTAGAACTTGATCTGTCTGATTAATGACTTCATCACCGACAGTAACATGTAGGTATTTATCACAAACAGTTCATGCTTTGTAAACACAGAGAAAGTGGGTAAAGGGCAACCTTCAGGCACGAGGTGCTTACACTGCAACCAAATCCACCTGCAGCCACCATTCTCCCCCAGTCACAGAAAGCGGGAAAGGCCACCCTTCAGGTACGAAGTGATAGAACTGTAACCAAATCTATCGGCAACCACCACTTTCCCGCAAGCCTGGTAATATACTTAAAGGTGAAGATACAAACATGCAATGTGCACTTTCTTACACGTAAACTTCGCTAGGAGAACACAACAAGAGTTAAAAAGACAAAGCAAAATAACGAACCGCCTTTTGACCCAACCTGATAAATTCTTGACAAAAGACCACTCCAACCTACAGCAGAGTTTGACGTGACTGTTGCTGTACTATCCTTTTCCTGAAGAAGGAAAGTGGTTTGACAGCATTCCTTCTGTGTAGTCTCTAGAAGTATGTTCTTCTATGCATCATAGGATGGCTTTTTGTGGAAGGCAGAGTCCTGTAACAGTTGCTAGGATTTCTGGTTGACTGCATGGGGGTTTGTTAGAAAGAGAAGGATTGCAAAGGTGCAATATGAGACACTCCTGGCGTTGATTGTGTCAAAAATGCACTATTCTACTGTTCCTGCGCGTCGGATCGCTCCTAGACCATGTGCCCCTTGTGCTTGGAATTTCGTCTCCATTATTCCAAATGATCATGATTTCTTCTCGCCAATCAAACTACAGTAGGGAAATGTTTTAAACAGTGAAAAGCACTAGGTGACAGTCTGGGCAGAGAAGTAAGGCTCAGCTGCAGAGAGGCTTAAATAGCTTTTCGCCCCTTCTACATCTTTGTCTTGCGACTCTGACCAAGAGAAGCATGATCGACCTGAGAGTTGTTTACAACTTTCAATGATGTTACAAAGCCCGAACACAGATGAAGTCTTGTGATGTAGCATGAATGTATCCATGAATCAATTTGATTCACTTGGATTCGGATTCGAGTAGTTGGGTTTCCATCTGTGGTAAACATCTGAGCTCATATTTTTAGATCCTCCCAGTTTCAGTTCATGCATCAAAAAAATTGTGATTGGCTGTCAGTGATCGAATGTAGACACAGGCTTTTCTAGCTTTGCTGGAGAATTTCACATTGCAAAGACGCAGGGCTCCAGGGGTTACACGATCATCTTGAAAGAAAGACTGCAGGAGTGTCGATGGTGTGTCGCTTGCTGCCTGGATTACTGCACCTGACGCTTTCACTGGCAGATTTTTGTCGTCTCAAGGTCAGTTTGGAATTAGGGATCATCGACAGCGTATCGGGATCGTAGACAACCTCAGTGGATAGGTGACCAGCCAACTCGGTTTTAAGAGGCACTTTTTGAAACTGAAGGACGCATTTTGATATGCATGTAATGCATCATTACCTCTTAAAACTGAAACGAATAGATTATGAGGCAGAACCGCCTCGGTGTCAGCTGATAATGAGCAAGATGGAGGAGTTCGTGATGAAATTCTACAAGCTAGCTGTCTCGGTTTTTTGGCGAATGCATGAGGTTCTTGAGGAGGCCACCAAGTTTCTGCCATGTCTTTTGATGATCTGCTGGTCAGCGCGTTCACACATGGGTCCACCGGAATACGAGATTGATGACGCGAACGTGGATGAAAATCCTCTCCTCGTAGAGAAGATCAAAGGCTATTTGAAGGAAATCCAACTCACAAGATCCAATAGAAAAGAAGCTGATGACTGCACTGTGTGCTTATCAGAATTTATGGACAATGAAAGTGTGTACAAGCTCCCCGGATGCAACCATCTCTTCCATAAAGTCTGTCTGACTCAATGGCTTTTGTTAAACAAGACCACTTGCCCTCTCTGCCGCTGTAATCTCGATAGAGTAGACGAGATCCACCTTTCTGAAATTCCTTTTCAAGAACGCCAAATGGGAATCACAGTTGATCAAGATTGATTAGCACAGCTCTACAACTAGTTTTCTTCACATGAGAATGAGAATAATTGTGGTTGTTTCGACGATTTCAATTTCGAGAAGTAGCTGGCCCAAATCATTATCAAGCAATCGAATCACCAAATCATCAAATTTTCGAACGAAGAATCTCCCTTGTGTCAGCAGAGACTTGTACTATGTAGAATCTAGAGCAGAATTGAATAATTGTACAGAAAACTTCCTGTATACATCTGTATAGTAACTTACGTACTGTAAAGCAAAGTTTCAAAACCTGATGCCATGTAAAGTTTTGTCTATCATTTGTTATATCCGGAGTTGATTACCTACTCTATCGGTTCTTGTTGTTTAGGTAACAGTCATGGTAGTTTTCCTGTAAGCTGTACACGAAGGCATCTAATTTCTTGGAGCTCAATGTGTATGATACATGATACACTCAAATACTCTAACTTTACTCAAAGAAAGAAATCCTTGTCCGACATCGTTCTGTACATTCGCTCTTGCTCTGTGCCAATCGAATAAAAATCGAGTGTTGCATCGATCGGCATCCTCATGCCTGAATTTCAGTGCAGTAGTAACATGGACCACAAAGCAAGGTGAGTGATGAATCAAACCTAGTGTCTACTTCTACGAATTATTTTTGCAGTTCCATACAACGAACACACAGCGATGTCTACTTCAGTTTTAATTGTTCAAAGAGACGTGTAAAATTGATCCTGACAAAGCTCAAAAAATACAATAATGCGTAGTCTTGGAAAGTCAGCTATCATAATCCCACCTCGGAGCTTTAGCACCAATATGATAGCTATTATATCCCGTCGATCAGCTGATTCAGTGAACAATTCTATGATGCGAAATATTTGGTGTCATATTAGTTATGGCAACCATCTGAAATTAAACATGAAGTCTATCTCACATATTTCTTAAGCTTCTCGCCATTTGTCAGTCTGCTACACGAAAGTCCTCATGAACGATCCAATATGCTGTGGATTATAAATCATGGACTTCTTTTCTTCTGTAGTGCAGGGATTTCTCTGTATTGTTCATCAAGTTCAAAACTAAACTTGTTCTCACCAGAGATTGGAATTGAAAGTTCAAAGAAAAAAAAACTGATGCAAAAATTGATGTACAGTTCCTGACTTTGAAGATTGATTTGTATTCAGTTACTGACCGTGAGTGTAAGACCATGTTGAGAAACAGCAGACCTCAAGTTGGAAGAAGTTGAGGTGTGCTGTTTTATCAGCAAGTCTGTCGCTTGCTTGAACTGAAGTACTTTCACAACAATAACAAAGCATTTAGCGGGAATTTTTTGTGTTTATTGAAACCTATCAGCTGCACACACACGTCCATAACATGTCATTAAGTTGATTGGACGTAGAAGTAACTTAGGACTGTGTTCTGGATCTTGAAATTTAAATCAAAGACACCTCAGCAGTGCTTTCTTTCAACTGCATCATAAAGCCGACGTCGTAAATAGACATGTCATCCAACTGAAATTGCATACATTCTCAGACAAAGCGTTTTCAGAAAAATAAAATTCATGAATTTTCATGATATATTGAGTTTAATGAGAGCATTGCCATGACAATCATCATGAATGAAATTATGAGTAATCCAATTCAAAGGGAAAAACCATGAAAATAACACCAGACTACCAATGAGAGGCCGATTCAGACATCATCAATGATCATCATATTCTCTCAGTTGTAAAAATTTGTACAGTTCACTCTTCAGAGTGTTGAAAGGAGTGAAGAATGTAGAATTTCTCTTTCAATGAATACGAAAGGAAGTGAAATTTCAAAATGCTTGTGAAATAAACCAAAATCCAAGAACGACTAGATGAATTCAAAGCACATTGGGCTTTTGGTAAAGCTGGTAAATATATATTTCTAATGATATATTTTATATTTATTTTTAATATATTTACCAAGTCAAATTTAGGTAATTGTCCTCCTTTACAAAATCGTCGGAAACTACTTAACAGCCGCCAACTTTGAATGTTGAATTCTCCTTACCTTATGATGGACCTGAACGCGTAACGAAATGTGGTCAGAGAAGCAACCGATGAAGTGAACGTCTACGACAAAACAACCATTACTATCATTGGCACCAGCTAGTGTTAGCTAGATCGGTTGAGTATAGAGAAACTATATCGAATAAAATAATGCAAACGTGAGCTATTGTTTAAGTTGACATAAAGAAAGGCCACCCTCGTTAACGAGGCCTGACTGTTCAACTAGAGAGAAGACGTTAAAAACGCCTAACTGTTCACCTTGAGAGAAGACCGACAGTACTTTAGCCATACGCATTAAAGTTGATTGTCAAGAAAGACATGGGCCAAAACTACCAAACTATTCAACAGTAGTTGTTGTGCTTTGTGTGCGTTACATGTAAGACAGGAAGAAAAAACTCTCATTCGATCCGGTTGCGACAGGATTTGAAAAAGGGTCTCTTCCAAAAAGAAGAGTATGGAAATGATGATATCACAATATCCCCTTCACAAGATGGTAAGAAATCTGCACTGGTGTGTTGAAGTAATATTCTGAAAACCTATCGCCAAAAGTGTAGAAAGATGCTTTACCATTATCTTTGATAGAGGTTCATGTAAAAAATGTTTCATAATCATGTTGCTAATGATGGTTTTGTTATATCATTAGCAACTAGATTTTTGCCCAGCAACTCCAGTCATAGATTTCAAATTGTGAATATAGAGTTGATATGTACTAGATTGTACTCGTCTTAAAGTGAATTGCAGTAATAGTTTCTTGTATGAAAGTCTACACATTTTACAGAAAATTACAAAAAATACATTCCTTAAATGGGTGATGAACAATTTTTTTTTACTAAAAACCACTTTGAAATATATATATATATATATATCAATCTTTTTAAACAAAGGTAATGCATAGAGATGTAAACTATATATTAGATAACAATACGAGAAATTAGATATCAAAAGCCAATTGTCTTTTTATTATTGTATAAGGTATCTATACAACGTGTTTTCATTGTTAGTATCCAAAGAAATCTCTAAATTATGAATTTTTAGAGAGATTGACTATAAATTAGAAAAAACTGAAACAAATTTTCAACCAAAACGAGCTTGTTTCTCTTTGGTTTAGTTTATCGTATAAACTAGAAGATGTTCTCATTGTAATATATATGACATGAATATACAAAATATAAGAATATTATACATCAGGACATTTAACAATATTAATCTTAGACATCCTGAGTATATTATGCTTTACCATTCGAACTAGATAGTAAGTTTGACGTGCAATGTGATGTTGTGTGGGCTAGCTCCATAGTACTAAAGGTACTCCTTGAAAAAAGACTATCAAACCGGAGAAAGACTCACAAAGACCAATCCTCGTGCAAGTGGAGTTATGACAAATCACAAATATTCACTTTGGAGATGCGACGTTCTTTGTTGTCTCATTCTAAGAAAGAGGTCCCCACACATGCTGTGTTTGATGTGTATGCTGCGGGGGTGTACCTCACCCCGCAGCATGCATTCCTACACGAGGATGTTGACACCGGAGGCGTTACGAATGGTGAGTGTTGAAGGGTCCAACTTTTGCTATGCAGTAAGCACACACTGTGCATAACATGTAAGCCGACAGCTCGTGAGCTAATCTCTACTGTCGTCACGTGTAGAATGTGCACAAATTGAATCGAGAAGCAAGGCGACTTGTAGCTGCTCTTGATGGAATCACTCTTACATATTGTGATTCAGCTCGTTTGATGCCTTCATCCACATCACACCTGAGTTCAGTTGCAGATTCTGCGGAGATACTGTTCTCTGTAAACGTTGCAAATTGGAAGTCTCCCCGGATTTAACACCTTTTTCTCCAATAGAGGTCTTCCGCTGTAATCGCTCGATTCGGGCAATACTGGAACTTTTGCCCAGCATAAATAGCTCATACCCTCACTTAGATCTTTGTCTGTGGGTACATGCCGGCAGTACCCAACTGCTCTGCCCTGAGGAGAACCACCAGACATAGGAGTTAGGAGTACATGATCTCGAAAATATCATATACTACCTTGTAGTTTCGCTGTTTGCTGACTGGCAGGCAGATCAATCTAGTGAGGGCAGAGGCGAAAATTGGGTGTCAAATACACGGGAAAAAAACGAAGAGATAGAGGAGAGAGATGGACATGGCAACCTTTGAGCAGGTTAGCTGGGTACAGCAGATATTAGTGGAAAAGTGGAGGATGATTCTGGGCACAGCTCTCGTCTTGTACATGGCTTATGAGCAGCTTTCCCATAAGTGGAAGGCGAAGCACTTGCCAGGGCCAAGATTTGTCGTTCCGCTTCTAGGCAATGCATACGGGATGGTGGCAGACCCTGTAAAATTTTGGGAAGATCAGGCGAAAACAGCCATGAAGACTGGAGTTTCCTGGAATGTCTTGTTAGGAAAGTTCATTGTTTTCGTGAGGGACTCAGAGCTGTCCAGGAAAATCTTCATGAACGTGTCACCTGATGGGTTTCGTATGATCATCCATCCCTTCGGTAAAGACCTTTTCGGTGCGGAAAACAATTTCATTTTCATGTTCGGGGAGGAACATCGAGACCTGAGAAAACGATTGGGTCCCATTTTCACCTTCAAAGCTCTGGCACTCTACATTTCCATTCAAGAGAGCTTGATACGGAAACACATTGCTCAGTGGATCAAGCTGTTCGAAACCAGGAACGAACCACTACGAATGAGGTTTTTGCTCCGTGACATGAATCTAGAGACATCTCAGACTAGTTTCGTCGGAACTTACTTAACCGAGGAAGAGAGAATCCAGTTCAACAAGAACTACGAAATCTTCAACAAGGGAACCATGACTCTGCCATTCAACATTCCCGGGACGACTTACTACAAAGCCAAAAATGCTGCTCCGTTCCTGATCGATGCATTGGCAAAATGCGCTGGTCTGAGCAGAGCAAGGATGAGCAAGGGAGGAGAACCAGCATGCGTCATCGATTTCATTCTGGTTGAGACTCTGAGAGTGATCGAGGAAGCTAAGGCAGCTGGCAAACCTGCACCATCTTACACCAGCGACGATGACATCGGGGCCCAGGTGTTTGATTTCTTGTTCGCAGCACAGGACGCCTCCACCTCATCTCTGGCCTGGTCCATCGTGTTTCTGGATGCTCACCCTGAGATTCTTGCCAAGGTGCGAGAGGAGCAGCAGCGGGTGAGGCCTGATCTTCTTGCTCCCATCACGCCGGAGCAGCTGCTGCGCATGGAGTACACGACCATGTATGTCAAGGAAGTGCTCAGATTCCGCCCACCCGCCACGCTCGTACCACACCTGGCCTTGACGGACGACTTCATGCTCACCGACACATACAAGATCCCCAAGGGTGCACTCGTCTTCCCATCCCTGCTGGAATCCTCGTTTCAAGGCTTCGTCGACCCTTACAAATTCGACCCCGACAGATTCTCTCCGGCAAGGCAGGAGGACGTGGTGTACAAGCGCAACTGGCTGTTGTTCGGAGCTGGACCTCATCAGTGCGTGGGCCAACGATACGCTCTGAACAACCTCACTCTCTTCACAGCTCTGTGGTCCACTATGGTGAACTTGGACAGAGCCCGCACCCCGGGCTGCGATGAGATGATCTACACCCCCACCATCTCTCCAAAGGACGACGTCTTCGGTCGAGTGACGGCCCGTTTTGCCGTCGCTTGATTGTGCCAACTGGCCGCCCGTGTACATGTTGCTCAATAGCTGTCAGAGTTGTGCGACCCTTCACTATATAGATCTGCTTAGGTACAGGTGCTTGCTTGCATGTACTCAGATCTCATGATTCCTTGGGTTTTGTACTCTATTTTTTCTCTTTGACTCTCTGTACATTAATTAAAAAAACCCCGATGAGGAGTCCATAGCATATTCAATTGTCACGATTTTCCTTTTGAATGATCATGGAGACTCTTGACAATGGTATCTGGCTTCAATGGTCACATCCACTGAAAGATCAACCTGCCTGCATAAATATGACTAAACGCGTTCAAAGCCGCTGTGTGAGGTTGTTCAAATATACTACGAATATGTGTTGTCGTGTTCCATGCTGGACGAAAGTGTTTCTCATGTGTGAGAGGACGATCCCGCGCTTAAAGACTAAATTAATGGTTAGTTAATCGGAACGATTGTACCTCCCTTGGTTGCACATTGATTTGCAGTAGCCAGTCTACGCGTCTGCTAGGATGTGCAAACATTGGTGTGTGACTGGATTTGGGAGCTGCTTCTTACAAGCATGGAAATCCTATAGTAAGCGTAGCTTAGTGACGCCGTGACAGAGTACCTTCCGAGTATCGCTCGTTGAAATCTTTTACTATATTAAATCTTCAAGATACGGAGAATCTTGTGCTCAGGAGACTGTCGCTCGTAACTTATCTAGGTTACTGACAGTAGTGTCGCAACTTTCAGCCACGAAGACATTCGATTGTCAACATACTTCATGACGCTGTGCAGAAACATGTCTAGGGCACGGAGATAGATTGGTATGGATTCACAAGTCGGGTTCATTCTGAAATATGTTTCATTCTTCCTGGTACTCCTCTGGAATCAGTCTGGTTTCGAATGAGGCCTATGGAATGAGATCACGTCGCTCAATCTTCTCATCAAATACTTGAGGTGTATTTCGCGGATTTGAATCATTTGGTTCTCAGTTAATTGAGCGCGCAATATTACTTCTCTGCATTTGTCAGATATGAGCACCTGAGACAGAAAAAGAATCAAACTCAGATGAAATGTCCATCAGAAAGGAGATCAAAAGTCGTAAAGCTTGAGGATAAACGTGATGATTTAAAAGCAGTCGGGAGAGAAACCACTGAAAGTACCAATCTCATGATGGTGACTATGTCGAATTGAATGAGAGCATTCGCGGTAAATATCATTCTATATATTGTATTCAATCAACATTTGATATATGAAGGAATGGCAATTGCAGCTTGTCTTATCACTAAAGTTTGGCAGGTTACTTGAAACCAGCGCTTCGATAGTCCAGCAAACGATTTGACAACTTCTAAGTCGTGAGAATCTGCGTCTCACGATTTGGATCTTGGTTGAAGTTCAGTGACGATCGTTGATCATCATCGTTGATCTGTTCTGGAATATTAATATTACTTCAGACTAGTCAATCAAATCTGAAGCAATTAAATCCTGATTTACGTAACACAAGCAATGACGGCTCCGACGTATCCCAATTCTTTACATGAAGAACAGTGAAGAAGACTTGGTCTCCCTTCCTTGATCTCTTCCGGTTGAGTCATATTTTCGACCTAGAGATTTGTGACAATACTGTTCGAGCGTTCAGATCATCCCCGTGTGTTGCTCTACGGGTGGATGCAACGGAGCCTCTATAGTATCAAATCTGAAAGGTCCCCGCGAGCTTTACCGTGCACTGGCGCTATTTATTTCCATTACCGCATCTAGAAGACCAGCGAATCGTCGTGAATTAAATTATAGTGCTTGAAACATTCTGCAACGACAAACTTTTTCTTCTCCTTCAAGCTGGAACGACAGGATTGTCAATACACGTTTCGGACCAAGAAATACAGCCTTTGTGCTATTAGAGCCCTTCACAGACTACACATAGTGAGTGTATAAATGTCTTCTATATCAGCTTGACTTCTCCGACCCGCAAGGGAATCGAAGCTCCGATTGCCTTTACAAGGAGTCATTGTCAATGATGCTGACTAAAAGAAATTCATATAGTCGAACAAGAGTGGCCATCTCACATCAGAGATGACATTATCTGATATAAGAATTTCAACCTCACTAAGTAACATACTCCAGTTTGGTAGAAACTGAAATAGACAACTTTCCTAACCTTTTTCTGGAATCTGATCTCAAAGAAAAGAGTTAACTCCACTTTTGTCGGTAGCATATCAACGGAGCAAATAAAAGCTAATAAATTTTGCTTTACTCTCAGATAATGACATTGGGCCGACATTTCTTGCAAAGTACAAGTATTTGGGCGTTAGACGTTCCAGACTGAAGTTAATACCATATGAGAAACAATCTGTAGGGTATCGTAACCGTAGATCAATCTAGGAGAGGCCGCAGTATAAATCATTCAAAATAAAATTTCTCGTTCTCCAATCCTTAATTTGTTTCTTCAAACTCGCGAGAAACATAAAAGGACATCCATTTGTTTTGTTTAAATATATTCATGAAAGATGCTGTCGAACATTGTAAGTTCTGAATAGAAGATACTATAATATATTTATCACCGCTTGTACTACAGATCTGTGCAGGAAATGCTAAAACGAGGAAAATTCATAATGTTGATGCCATTGAATACTATGTACCTCAGGCTTATAATGTTCTTTATCTTGTCCACGCTCGATCTGTGATGGCGTCTATCGAGATATCCGTTCAGTGCGTTATATTAATGGAACATACTTAAATGAAGTATACTGCGTTAATAATGTACGATTTTGTCCCATGCAATAATATGATACACATTAACAACTACCTTCTAGGCTTTGAAGCCAAATCTTTTAACTTGCTCCGATTCTTGGATTTGTGAAGTGTATATGACTCCTTGATTCGATCGCTAGCGCTCAACAGATCTTCTAATACTTGCCTAGGTCCTTAAGTTCAGAGTTGATTTAATTTAAGCTCCACAGTGACAGAAGGAACAATGACATTAATAGTACACTATTAGTACGCTTGTAAAGTCTTCTGCAAAATGTTAAATTTGTTGGTTCTCATTCATTCATACCAAGGTATTGCATAAAAATGAGAACGCTTGGTTACGGTGCAAAAATTGAGATATTGATTTCATTATTACGTGAGATATCTCAGTATTATAGATTCAAATCAGCATTGAATCATATTAATGTATCTCGTAAGATAATATGGTCCAATTTTTTTCAGTGGAAATAGTCTGGAGATAATACACTACTTTATGGCAAAATCTCTGGACTTTAAATCCAATTCACATCACTTGGGTATTCAACTTTTTGGAAATTATATTTAAAATAATTAGGAAATGTGTTGAATTCAAATCAATTTAGATACAAATATTAATTTTCAATCCAACTTTTTCATGTTTTATTACAAACCAAATGCACAAAAATGACGGGCATATGTACACTATACACAAGAACGAAGTTCTTTTAGATGTGAAAAAGAATATATACTTCTTGCTTATTATTAAAACTCTTTTCAAAATTCTGGTTTATATTTTTTCTCAAATATATGAACCTAAATATTTTCACTTTAAAATTATAATCTATTTTCCTAAGTTCTACTTCCCTTAGATTTAAAATAAAAAACTTATAAACTGGAAATAATTTAGAGAATTGTTAGAATTATATTTTTGATTTATCTCATTGGAATCAGCTTGGGTTTCTGATTAAGGTTCATATTAAAGAATTTTTTTCATTTTGATTGATTCTTCACGACTGAGATGGAAGAAAAGGTTCAAAGGTTTTCGGAATTTAATCACTTTTGCTAAAAGGACTTCATGTTGTGGGATATGCTTATAATCTTTGAAAAAACTTGCAATTGATTTGGATTTTTCTCATATTGATATCATTAATAATTCTTATAAGCAGACCTCGCAAAATTCTGGATTCAGTCATGTTTGATAGAAAATTTATGGTTCAACTGAATTGGAAATTTGTGTTTTGGTTTATCTTTCTCAAAAAAGGTCTTATCGATATATCCATCTACATGTTTGAATTTCGAATATTTGCATTGGTTATATCCAAATAATTTGACATAGGAAATTCTTAACGCCATTTTCACTGGAACAACTTACAGTTTGTTGAACATATCTTAATTTCCAAACTCAAATGACTTAGTAGACGCAACGTAGCATAGAACCCAGAAACTCACAGTCTAAAGTTTACAAAGCAGCTTATTTCCTGGTGGACCTCAAATAAATTCCAAATGCTCTTTGATTGGAGCAAATATGTTGATAAAACCGTTGTAATTGATGGAGGTGGAACAGAGCGAAAACCAAGCAGTACGCAAAAATTCTACTTCGTCACATACGCCGGTGGTTGTGGAATATTCACCAAAACAATTACCTCGTTTCGGAACTCTGCAGCCAACAACTACACCATGGTCGGAAAACGTGATGGTCTATGAGTGTACGATAACCTGAATGGTACGATGACAGTCCTCATGAACAACGAGTACGGTGCACAAAATGGAGCAATCAGGCGCTATGGTGGCAACGAACTGGATCATCCGGAGGAAGGACTTCGAGTACGGTAAAAACCTCATTCAGCAAGGGTTTGCATGGGACAGAGCCGCCGAGGTCTATCTTGATCCAATCTCCAGTTCAGCAGGCTCTGCAGTTAACAGCTAGCACCTACCTAGTTTCACCTTCTACAACGCCCACAACGAATGAATGATGTTCATGAATGATGAGGAAGATGGTACTGACGGCCGCGCTTGTACTCATGTTGTTACTGGTCCACTGACCAGAACTACCTACGACTTGTGCTACATAGGCCAAGATGGTTGGGAGAATGTCGTGCCCCACACTCGGACTCTGCTATAAGTTGATTCATTCGTCCAAATTGCCAATCCACTGACATGCTTTCCGAGAATTTGAATGACATGCTTTCCACTATTTATATTTTGTAGTAACTCTATTCGTATTTGACTGGTAGCTAAACTAGCAAATGATTGATAATGCAGGAAACAAGATAGTTGTGATCGGCATAGACGATGGAGGTCACAGCCGAGTATATGTGGGAGACAAGAAGTGGACGGAGAATTTCGTAGAGAAGGCTGGGCTGAACGGCGGAAAGCTATGTGTGAAATACGTTGAAGGATTTGCTATGACACCAGAGGGAGCTAACCTTACAGTGCTCTTTAGTTTCCAATTCAGAGCTATGCTTGAGAGATGGTGATTTCTCTGGAATAGGTGGAACAGGAGCTCAGATTCAGAGCCAATTTTTACCATCACAACAAATGTGTTCCCCCATGTCTTTCAGGTTCAAGAAGTTCGATCGCCCGGAATACGGTGTTTGCCGAAATACGGATAGAAGGTGAACTTGTTGCTTCTATCTAAGAGTAGAATGGTGCAGTCCTTGGTGGAGTTGCAAGCATTTGTTATTTGTGCAAGTTCAACTCCACCAACCACTGCACCATTCTTCTGTTAGATAGTTCTTTTACAAATATCATCATCGCTTTTGCACTGATTAAAAGTATTTAACAATGGTTGGAGGTCCCGATGATCCAGAACTGCATGATACTGCACGATAGTACAATGACCGTCCTCACGAATCATACTCTCGAGCAAGGAGCCGGAGGCACATAGGCGTGATGGTGCTGTTGGAGCAGTCTTGTCGAAGTGGATTTTGAAGAAAAAGACTTTACAATACTTCATGGTGAAAATCTTATTCAAATTTTTGTGCCAGGAACACCGAGACCTGTCTTGTCCCCAGTACTAGTCCTCCTGAAACAACAGGTTTAGAACCCCCAAGTAACAGCTGCCGTTCAGCGTTCACCTTGAACGGTAAGTGTTTCTAGGATATGATCTTCAGGGCCGTGCTTTTTCTCACATTTCAAGGGTTCCACTTGCCTGCATATAGTTTGAGTTGCCTTACATGGGTCAGGCTGGTTGGACAAATATGGTGTACCTCATCCTGCTCAATCTTCCATACATATGAACAACTATGGTTCCTTTTCTTTTGATATCAGGTTGTGAGATTTTACAAATTGGAAATTTGAATAGGAAATCTTTGTAATACTAAGTAACTAATGACTAGTCATTTAGGGCACAAGGCAGTTCTGATTGGCACGGATTATGGAGGTGTCGAAAGTTTGTATATTTGCAGACATGAAAAGGACTGGAAGGCCCGTAGAGAAAGCTGGATATCATCTGGGCAAGCTTTACGTGGTCTATGTTGAAGCACTTGCTGATGAAACCAAGCATGAAGCTAATCCTACCGTACACTTTACTCTGTCATTCGAAGCTATGCTTTTGGGAAATGGCACTAAGCCTGGAAAATTAGAAAAGGACCTCACATTTAGAGCCAGTTTTTGACAGTAAATGATGTCTTGCCACTGGCTTTCAAGAGCACCAAATTTGATCACCCAGAAAAAGGTGCTTGGAAGCAAAGATCAGGACCGATGTCCACTTCGAACCCAATGCCACCTTCGATGCTCAAGGCCATCACTCTATTCTGGAGACTACCACTCAACGACGCCATTCTGCAACCTCTCTTAATGGAACTATTGAAGTTGTTATCCAATGTTCGGTGGTCGTAGTACCAGTAGTCCCATATCTCTCGATGACATATTTGGAACAAGAAGTGGTGAGTTCATCGTCCAGGAAGATCCAGGATGCAATAAACTCGTTCCTCGAATGTGACACTGGAACAAGAATAAAAGGCCCCGGACGTCGTCTGGCAACACAACCCTGCAGTCTTCATTCGTCCTCCTTTGAAAACCTTAGACGAGGAATTCTCTGGTTTGTTTGCATTGATAGGATCCTTGGCAAGGGATAGTACTTGTTTGATGTTCAGTCACGTAAGATTCTTCCTGAATCACTGTTACATGATGGACAATCTCTGGCTTTGTATGTTCATCCCTCATCCGAATCCAGTGTGATTACCCGTTTCACAGTGTGATCATGTTGGGACAGGAAATCCTCAAATTAAACAATGAGAAGAGCCGAAGGCTCTAACATGCCCTGACTGTGATCAATTAATAGATGATATGCAAGACATATACAAATGTCAATAGTACAAGGATCTCAGAAAAGTCACATATCAAAGTAAAATTCACATCCATTTTGAAACCCTGAAACGAGTCTCAACGTGGATTGTAAAGAAGTAAAACAATTTTGATAAAGAAAGTAAACACAATTTGTTCAAGAAGTCAGGCTCAAGTCGGCAGGCTCTGAACTCTCCCCTTATTCAGAACAAAGAAATTGGAGAGTTCAGCACCAGCCAATTTAGCAACAGAATTATAATCGACTATTTCAAAACTAGTCCATCGTGAATTCTCTTCTTGATACACATGTTTGCAGACAAGTATCAATTTTATCTGAAGAGCATCAATCCTGCTGACAACATCATAATTCTGTCACCTGTATTACACGAGTCCAACCTTAACCTCTTCTCAGCCGTTGGCATAATTGTGAGCTCTCCTTAAAGTCTTCGTGCGTGTAATTAAGCCATTTACGAGACGACCGTTGAAGCACCATGAGCTCGGGATGCCGCTGCCTCCACTGGAGGGCAATGTAGTAGCATATATTGGCTGTGAGAGGACACGAAAAGACACCAATTCTGAAAACAGGATACAAGAGAAAACATAAACGGAGGATATTTTATACATGGTGAATCTTCCCCTGTGGTTGTTTATATAAATATATATATATATATATATATCTATATATCTTAACGTGCTCAGTCAAAGGACTTGGAGGTTTCTCAATAACAACCTTTCTCCATAAATACTAGAGACTCTTCAAGGTTTTTTCAGAGTTATTCTTGCTGTAAAAAAATTTATTGATATTTGTCATTAGCATATCTACTTATGAATTTAATAAATACATTCACTTAGAATGCAAAGTACAAAAATGCGTTAATAAATTGGACGTTGTTTGAAGTTTTGAGTTCTACACATGAGATTATATTGAAATATGAAGATTGCATATATATATATATATATATATATATATTCTTTCTCAGAAATGAGGTAACATTAAAGATAATGTGAATCAAGGTCATTGGAGAAACGATTAAGTATTTTCACATAACATCCAGATAGAAAGGAGTTCTGTGGAGTTTAATATTTCAGAAAGTATCTATGAATCACATAAATGTTATTTTCACATAATATGAAACGAGAGCAATACATAAAATACAGTTAAATACATTTTTCTACAATGTAACATGCAATATAGTTTATGCAACTGTATGTAAACGTAAGTTTTGCAACCATTTGTGTTGTAGTTTAGCAATTTTTATTTTATGTAAATTGATAGAATAATATCAATGTACATCATTTTTTTGAAGTATTAATAACCTCATAGTTCAGATTCAAATTATGTTTGAAAATAGATAAAAAGAAGAAACATTTCATGTAAATCAGAATTTACCTCTATTGCTCTAATTTTTTGTGGTGACTAGTATGAAATTCTTTATATTTATGGTCTTGTGTTGCAAATTTTTTGAATATATGTATATATATATATGAACTTAAACTTCGTCTCAGAAGCTTTCTCGAGTTTATTTGTTTTATCAACTTTACGTCATACTATACGAAGTAAACGATCAAA
This sequence comes from Marchantia polymorpha subsp. ruderalis, assembly GCA_037833965.1. Classification (NCBI taxonomy): domain Eukaryota; kingdom Viridiplantae; phylum Streptophyta; class Marchantiopsida; order Marchantiales; family Marchantiaceae; genus Marchantia; species Marchantia polymorpha. The sequence goes on along the minus strand of AP031356.1, from coordinate 25,706,239 downwards.
AATTAAGTGACGAGAGTAAATATAGAATATAAAATAGAACATGATGTATAGTAGAATGTCATGTTGTAAGACCTATTAAGTGAATCAGAATCTGAGCTAGGATCTCAATATCAAAATCTAGTCTATTAAGAGATTTTCGAATGTCAGGAATGCCGCCCATTCAAATGAAACTCTGGTCAAAAGTTTTGTTCATATTTCAATTAGACCTAGTGACCACATGTTCAAATGTGGTGGGTATTTCTCACTTCAACTCTAGTGGTATTGTTAAAAAAATGATAATAAAAATTTGACAAATACTTTTCATTGAAAGATGTATTTTTGGAAATGTTGCGTGAAAGCACACTGAGCATCTTTATTGATTGTGAAAAAAAAATAAGATATTACCTTAGTTGCGATGAGATTTCATACCATTCAATTTTTAATGGAGGGAAAAAACAGATAGGTACTCGTGATATTATTATGTTTATGTGATATTTTCTCACTTAAGTGAAGATGAAAAACTCAGTTACGCTGAGCATTGGAGTATCTTATAACTTAGTTTAGTTTGGATGGATCTATCTCGATCTGAGAATACAATTGCATCGTGATAAAGATTATGCACAAAAACTAGGTATCTTGGGATTGACTTTATATAGGACACAATTACATATACTCTTGAGAAGCACGATGTTATTGTTGATGATATTGTGCGAAAAATCTTATACAACGAGAAATTGTTACAAAGTGGAGAGTTGATTGGTAGTCACGAATGTCACCAAGTTGGGTAATACGCAGATATATGTTACTTGGTTACATAGCATTAATACTACGACAACTTCGACATGTCGGTGATATTCGCAAGAATTCGTAGGCAATAATCTACCTTACTAAGAAACAAAATATCGTAGAGTTTATTTTAAATATCTGTTATTTATGAAGGCAACTTTTGCTACTGCAATGCATCAAATCAGGTGATGATTCGTGTTGTGTTCTCGCAAACATCCAAGGTGCATTGATAATTCCTTTGTGATAGCTATTGGAGCATGCCCCGTCCTCTATCCGCTGGGTGTCATCATTGGGCCAATTTATGGGGATTCCTCAACTGTTCGCCACATCAATAGATTCCTCTTGTGATGTTCGTTCGACCTTCTCAAATACAATATTGTTCACATGCACACCACGGGTAACATTAATGATGCTTTCGTCGATCTCATTGCTTCCTTGAACGGTTCTTGCACATGTCACCTTTTCAGCCTCGGGAGATTCCTGTCGTGTAGAGAAGAAGATCATCAACTTGTCGGCACACAAGTTGATGATCACACACACAGGTTCTGCTTGACGAAGGTTAACAGGATGCGCTCACGGAACAGTCCGATCGTCACCTGTACATCCACGAACTATTCTCAAAGCTGTGGCCTCAAGTGCACCCGATCAGCCTGACCTAAAACCCAGAGCAATTCATCAAATGCTTCTTTAAGAATAGAATATGTATCTAGGTTGACTCAAGATACGTTTAGTGCCTACCGAGTCTTCGGAAAGGACAAGACACTGCAATATTTGAAATCATGGATTCCCTTGCGATATTCCTGTGAAGGGAGACAATCTTCCAGCTAATTGTTGAATTGTGTGCAGGGGCTTCTGCAGCCAGATCATAGTTTGCTCAATCCATGCTTTTGGGCATCTCGAAGCAACGAGCATCGAGCACACCACCCACGCCCGTCGTTTCATAACCTAGGCATTGTTAAGTAGTAGATTATAGGGCAGACTGTAGCTCATTCTTTGACAGAGGTTTAGTAGAGGAGGCAAGTCAGAAGCAACTCCAGACAGCCTTCTGCGGGACGACGCTTCTTCCTGATCGTTGACTTCCAGATACGGGACAGATTCGAGCGAGGAAGCTAATTAAGATTTCTCGAGATGACCTCGTCATTACATGTAAGAGAGGACTTTCTCGCTGCCACAGAAGCTGTTTCTGAGAAGTTTTCCATTCCTTTGACGACGACGGTTTGTTCAGAACAGGCCAAGTTGGACTCGTGCCACATAGTGTTGCCAGTTCCTGTTGTTCCGACGCTGGTGACAAAGCACCAGAAAAAATGGAATGACTATCCGAACAAGGATGTTTGGTGGCAGGAAACATCTACCCGAGAACCTCCGACCGTGCGAAGAACATATGTATTTGCTCATGAGAAGCACGGCATTAAAGTATGCCTTGAATGTGTATACGGACCAGCCGATCAAGCTGGGAGCAATCATGAAGCAGCCAACACCAACTCCACCACCGCCACCGCCGACCCTCCTCCGGCAGGCGAGCCTTTCGTCTTTCGAACCATCGACCCTCTCTTATTCCGTCATCAAATCCCCGTCCTAACGAGAGAGCAGCTAGTGCAAATGTACGACGAAGAGCGACTTCTTGATCGGACTCTCGGCGAGGATGCTCGAGGGCTCGAGGACGCAGCCATTTGACTCTCATGAATCTGGTTTTTTTCGCGAAGAATTGCGTGGTATTGAGTAGCTATGTTTGTGGGACTTTAAATGTTCTGCCTAGCGAGAGTAATGAAAATGTAGCATGAAGCTATAACATGGAAATCAACGTGAAGTATGTAAATATCCAGACGGGATCAACTCCAAGGCCTTGAAGTTTCAAGCTTGTGATGTCTGGTTAATGCGTTTGGTACGACTTTATTATACCGTACGTAGTAAAAGCACTCGGATCTTCTTACGCGTTCATACCCGCGGGGAACGATCTTTTTGTAAGCCTTTGAGAAGAAGACTGTCCTTTTAGCCCCTTCACCACCCGCAGTGTTCTGTTATAGAGAAAGCCTGTGTCCGACCATTACCCGACTCGGTATAATTTCGGCACCTCGTTATGGCACATTTTTGCCTCCTGGCCTTGAAGGTCATTCTTCTCAAAAAGCAGCCCTCGGCAGATTGAGGTCTTCTCATGGTGTTAATTCACACCTACTGCTCAGGCATGGCAGCTCCGAAGTTGCCAAGACTCTCGTAGAATTTTGACGCATCCGATGCCTTGTGCAGGGGAATGTGAATATGCACCGATAGTAGGTTAGATTCTAGAATAGGGAATTTGCAGCCGAAGCCTCACTTATCCTCGTGGGAACTTCGCTTGCTGTTCTGTTATAGAGAAAGCCCCACGATTCGTCCCCGTGAGAGCTTGTTTTAACAAGTGGCACCGAGTATGAGGAAGGCTAGTGCAGTGCGTTAGTCTACAATCGATATCCTCTTTGAACATGTAAACTACATGGAACTTATTTAAAGTGATTCGTTCTTATTCTTGAAATATTCTGTGTGTGCATAATGTACAAATGTACGAATGTCGACTCGAGTTTTGATCTCAAACTTTCTGTGAATTAGGTCTGACCGTCATTGTGATTTCGATGGCTGGATATTGAGGTATTTCGCATCGTTGCAATGTGCCAATGGCATATTAAATGCGGAATGTCCTACATCGAGAGTGCGTCTACATTAGTCAGCAAGATTCAGCCTGGGCAGAGCAGAGAATCCTGCGACTCGGTGGAACAGAGGTCGCTACGACTCTTTCCACGCCTCGCAAGAGATCGTACGAGGTTTTCTCGTCGACTGACTGTACCATCGTCAGTCTGGAACGAGGCTGATTTCTGCGAGTTCTGATTCTCAAGGCTTCGGCAGACTATCGGCCAGCGATGATGTCATGAAAAACATCCAGGCCTGCCACTGGCCTTCACTAACGAATCGATGCTCTGGCAGGATAATGCCACCGAATCGCCGAGCGGAGCTTGACCAGGGACTAGGCAGGACCGTAGCCACGGAGGGCCCGCACGTCAAGGCGGAAGCGAAAGGTTGACTTTGGACCGATGCGTCTGGCAGGTCGTGGATGTAAGTCAAGAACTCTACAGTGGCGAGCTTCTGGATCGCCGGGGCAGATCGATACTCGTACTCTATTGGCGAGATGACTTTAAATGTTGAGGTCCATTGTTTAACAAGCTTTGAATATTCTTCTAGGCTCGGCGAACATGTCGTGTCGTTCTCGTATCCAGAATGTCCAAAGCACAGTCGGATGGGTAGTGCCGGATTGTGGGATCGGCGCGGCGAAGATGGAGAACGTGTGCGAAACGACAAGCATTGGCTGGTGCGGCAGAGCCTGCCAGGTAAAGTCGATGCGAGTGTGGAGGGGAGGAGACTCGTGAGGCAATCTTGGGTCGGAAGTGCGCATTCCGGTCTTCCGAGCTGCTAGAAAGCAGATTCTGCCGCAGGGTCGGAGAGCTCCGGTGTGGACTTCGGACAGCCGAATCCCGGAGCGCGGTGAGAGAGAAGAAAAGAATGATGCGGCATGGAGCGGAGACAGGCCCCGGCACTTGCAGAGAGTGAAAACCCGTCCGAGCCCAGCGAGAGGGGCCAAGGCTATGGAATTGCAGATTCTACTAGTCGAATGTAAGCAGCAGAAACTCCAGGGTCTGGGAGGCAGAGGTAGAGGCAGAGGCAGCAGCGGAGGCAGCGACCGGGTGCAGGGCAGGCTGAGAGTGCTCGAGCAATAAGCGAGTGCGAGCGCTCTCACGCTGCTGCGCCGAGGATCGGGATTTCGCAATGGCCTCGACCGTCGTCTCGGGAGATCTGTCGAGCATCGCGAAGAAAGGGCTGCACTCGAGTCTGCGCGATGGCGACGAGGTCATGGGGTCCCCCAAGAGCGCAGTCTTCAACCTGCAGAACGTCGCCTCGCCCAAAACTAGCATCCCCAAAGTGCTCGCCCCCTTCGCTCGGCTCCTGGAAGAAAACAAGATCAAAGTGCCTCTGTTCGGGGAAGTGAAGCTGGACGCGCTGTGGGCCGTGTGCAAGAAGATCTGGGCCTGGACGGTGGGCGTGTCGCTGACGCTTCTCATCGTTGTCGCCTTCGGGTTCCTCGATGCGTTCATCCCGACCGAGATCATCTCCAAGGAAACTCTGATCGAGGTTCTGAACCAAATCGTCACCGCCGGATTCACCATGATGTGCCTCTACGTGCACCCGGAGCGATGCGCCCACGCGCACATGCTCTACCGCTGGAGCACCATGGACATTCAGAAGCTGCGCGAGGCGTACAGCAAGAACGCCACCAAGAAGCCGCACGAGTGGGCTCACTTTCTCGTCATCGTCACCATGCTGCACCTCAACTGCATCGGCCAGTACGCCCTCTTCATCCTCAATGTCATCTACACAGCGACGGCGCGGCCGCCCGTATACGTGCTCTCGTGGCTGGCCATCGCGCTCGGCTGCGCCATAGGCGCCGGCGTCTACAAGAGCCACTCGCCGCTCGGCCGCGACTACGAGGTGGCGCCGACGGTGTCGGACCACGATTTGGAGTCCACGAAGCGGAGCCACGAGGTCTGAAGGATCGATCTGCTCGCCCCTTCTCCGCTCCGGACTCGCTAGCTCTCAGACCCGACCCGACCCGACTAGAACTCTCTGCAAGCCTATTCGCTTGCGCCATCGCCGACGCCGCAGATCCCTTGTTTAGGACAGTGCTGGAGCTCGGCCACCGATGCCGAGTCGACCGTGGCCCGTCTAGGGTTTCGATATGGATTAGATTACGTAGTCATGATCGTCGAAGAATTAGATCTAGAGGCCGTGCTGTGCTGCATTTGCTTACAGTCGATTCAATCTAACGCTCTCTAATTAATTGTATTGGTTGGAGTCCCAATCTGTTCTCGCCTGTACAAGGACTTTCAACACCCTAAATTCTGTACAAAAAAAGGATTTCTATGCCGATGTTGCTATTTCATCGGTAATTGCCATAATTGCTGTTCCCGGACCTCCTCTCTCCGAGTTCCGCTCTGCATTGCCTTTGCTTTCTGGTTTCATCGTGCGCCTGGCATTTTGTTCTTGCGATTCGTCAGTCGCGCCGTCCTGCAGTTCTGGCCAGCGATCTGGGCAGTGATGACTTGCGGCGGTCTGCGACGGCAGAGCACCTCCGGGATGGAGTCGATCGGTGGTGACACAGTGAGAACTTCAGGCTGAAGCAGCGGGCGCAGGAGAACTTCGGGTGATTGAGAATGTACGCCGGATTCGACCTTACAGGTATGGAATTCATGACTTGGGAAGGACACGGTGCGGCCGCCTTTGAGTCCTCGATGACTGTCTGGGTGCCGGCCGTAGATCTGGAACAGGGAGTGGTACGAAATTGCTGTAGAGGGCAGAGCCTTGAGGCAGGGGGCAGGAAAGAGTTATTGGCTTTCCGAGGAACACAGGATTGGAGCGAATACGAGGAAATAGTACATGATTAGGCCGCCTGCTGCTGCTGCTAGAGACGATTTCGCCCTTCGAATCTCGATATGGATAGGGTGTAGTTGTGAAACTTAGATCTTCCTGTTAATGTATCGATCGCGCAAGTCAAATACTCTTCCAGTTTTTCTTCATGCTGAGATCGAGCATGCCTGCCTCACCCAGCCCGATCGCTTCAGAGTTAGAAGGTGAAGAGATCCGAAATTTTGCGCACTCTTATTAGTACATCTCTGCTTTATCGCTCAGGCCGATCAACGCTTGTTCGCGTGTCCCAGAGAGCAGCAGGGGTCTCTAGCTTTCTATCATATGTAAACCTTTCCATGTCGGACGTTGGATCTTGCTCAACATATCTCGCGTTTCTGAGTGCTCTCTCTCTCTCTCTCTGCGCTTTCAACTGTCAGTTCTTCTGGTAAGATGGAACCTGGAATCACCTCTTCGTCGTTGGTCATTATTTTTCACATTACTTCTCGTTACTTGCTCCGGATTCTGTGCGGGCTCTATGTAAAGCCATGCATAAAAACCATCGTGTCTAGGAACGAGGTTCTGGTTTCCGACCTGTGCACGTGAACTGTCAGCTTTAGAAGATGCCCACCTGGACTTGGTTTCTGTCGATCTCATTCACCGTGAACAACCTCTGTGCTACCTACTGTATCTGATAGAAAGTGACAATCTCAAGGTGGAGTGCATGTTATACCAGACCTGGCATCGAGAACATCGACCTGAAGGACGAAGTGCCAGAAAACTTTGAATTTGTCGTCTGACAGCTCAGAGCCGAAATTCTTATTCCTCGATGGTCGACCAGAGACCTTATACACGTGGGCATCAGCCGATCTAGGTATCAAGTTGTCATTATGATCGGTACCTGTTCACTGATATTCAATAGTTTTATGGCCTTTTACTTTCAATCTGACATAATTGTTCCCCTTGGCACACGAGTGGCAGCAAGAGGGGACTACAGGCCCACTACAGTATCGATAGCGAGTGGCCTTGGGCCTTCGAAAGTGTAAAGGACGGATAACATCGTAGACGGCTACCATATTCACATAAAGCCTGTACCAGCATCCCGCTCACTGTGTGGCCGGTGAATGCTGCCTTAGTCAAGCATCAGCAAAAGTATGCCTTCTGTCGTATCGCTACTTCGCTTCCGTAGTATTGATAACAGACGAACTCGGTGCTAACGTGACTACTGCAATCCAGCACATTTGATTCCGTCTATTCCTTCCATCAAAAAAGCCCGTTGGCCGAAGGGGCCGCCTGCAGATGGAATTGTGGACAGCAGAGTTGTCACGTGTCATGCTATCAGTACTCGCTACAATTTCTGGCTCATGAGCAGTTGACAAATTCAGTCTAAGGCTTTGAATTTTGCGGTGTATTATGGTCCTGCAGTCATGATCAAAGTTAGCGTGCATGCCATGTGTGAAACGGTTTTTCAACACATATGATATTGGAGAGACAATTAAAGGCTCGAGGTTGTGTTTCTCCCTTTGCGACTTGTGGTGCAGCAAATAGAGCTCAAGTGAGACACGGTGCGACGGTCCTTGATCGTTCTTTGCCATTATTACTGCCGGATCCCGCATTTGGAGTACATCTTCACAGTAGTAAACCAAATTAAACCTTGATCTGTATGAAATTCTGCACCGGCAAGATCTACACACGGTTTTGATGTAAACTTCGCTCACGAAAAACGTATTTGTAGACATTTTTGGTGAGATCTTGGATGCATAAAGTGTCACGTGTCAAGGATTTAAAGCTGTATCCAATATTATTAATAAGAAAAGTAACTTGATTTCATGTGAAGAAACTGAAAATATCGATTCAGAAGATGAATTACATGATAGACAGAAACAATGAATTAATGACAACAGATGCTCATCACGAAACTTGTGTTCATTTAGAGTGAGACATTCAGTTCTCCTTCAGGAATGAACAGTTGTATTTCAGTTAGAAAATTTCACTTAGAAAGTTTTGTTCATTTAGCTTCAAACTAACGAAGAACCTTTACAATCTCCTCATAGTCCGTGCTGAACAAAAGCCACCATTATAACCATAGGCCAGAGGAAGCTTTGAGTGACTTTGTAACTATTAGAATGTATGTAATTTGCTTTCAACTTTATAACATTAGTTAGAAGTATATGTATATTTTCCAAATGTAATGTTTTTTTTTCCATTCATTGAATAGTACATACAATCCACTTACAATATATAAACTCATACACTTACCCTTGTTTACGATAACCGAAATTTGAACGACTTCCCAATATGAATTTAGCACCTCGGGACATTATTTAACCATGGAATTGTTAAATAGTGATTAACAAAATAAAAAAACAAATTTTGGATTACAATATTATGATAATATAATGAGATTTAAGACAAATTCACTTATTTTGCTGATCTATCTATGTTCACATTGTCAAATACATTTCTTTTGTTGACTTCGAAAAACATTACAAAAGACAAAAATTTCTTTGTAATGATGTATAGAAAAACAATTTGTTTTTACAAATTTACACACATTCAAATTTCTGGATCTTTGTATCAGTGTGATTGAAGTCAGTCTCATGCAATTCTCGAGTAAAATCTCACAAGAATAATATCGAAGTAATTGTAAAACTAAAAGTATCAGTTTTGGAATATAAATTATCATATAAAAAAATCATTATTCATTGAATCTTCGAAATCTTTAAAATACATTAATCTTATGATAACCAATCAGTGGTATAGATCCACTTAAATTTCTAATAATTATGAATTTAAAGATTTCATAATAGATTTTGGAAAATATTTATTTGTATTATGTCTTTTGTGATATTCTGATAAATCTAAAAACTCATTATCAATTTACAGAATGGCATCAAAAACTTCCCAAAATGATAAAAAATATATTCAATATATGATGCCAATAAGATTTGATACTTATATGTTTATCTGACTTGATTCAATATAAGAGAACATCGTAAAAAAAGATTCTATTATATGTATAATTTATACTTGAAAGATTAAAGTATATGAATGCATGTTTATGTATAATTATTATTATTCATATATTTTTATAAATTAAAATTCAGATAAAACCATATTTTATGATTTAAAACTGGAACAAAATTTTATTTTTTTTATTTTTTTCTAAATAATAAATATAACATATCGTTTCATAAATATGCTCCTGAAAATGGTGTAAAAACTGTGCTTTATTTTGATATCTCATTCTTAGTTTGACCAGAATCAAAAGAATTTTGAGTATATATGGGTACGTGTACTTACTGTTCCAACCAGGGATCGAGAAATTTCACTTAATGAACTACAAGTTACAATTTCAGCTCGTTCGATCAATTAAATCGTCTGTTCAAATCAACATGGCCAAATCTGTCACCGAGACTCCGACTAGACTACGGGAAAGCTAGTTCGATACATTCTCTAAGAGGTAGGGGAACTAAATTCACCCAAACCTCTGTGCCGTGAATCTGAACTCCTTGACATTCCGTACCTCGTGATATTGAAAGTGATAAACGGCACGTTTCATATCTCATCGAGGATGAGAACTCGAAGACCTTTCTGAACGCTTATAATCGTTCATGAACAGTTTGAATCATATTCTTCCCGTTTAGTTTTCCGATTCCGAAATGCGCGGCTTGGACACGTCTAGAGCCAGCCGTTCATGCAGATAGCTTAAATTTACGAACAGGAACCAATGATGTTGTACCGATTTAGTGAAACGAATTTCGGCCTGCTGTTGATGATACATGAACGTTCACAGCGATCGTCCTCGTCTTGTCTGCAGTGGTTTCTTCTTCCTTCTTCTTCCTCACGTTCGATGAGTATAAGTACAAGGATTGATCATCTTGATCTCAGATTATTGAATCTATCAGACTCTTTACTGTTTTCTGCATCTTCGATCCCACGATGGAGAACAAGCACAAACAAATGTTGAAGTATTCTGCGTTAATAGCCACAGTTCTATGTGTGCTAGGGACTAGAGTACTACGTCACTCTCCCGGACCCAGAATTGCTCTTGTATCAGGCAATGACACAGTTCTCAGGGTAAGTTTATAGGTTCATAGGACGTGAGAGATGAATGTTCCCAGCATCAACTTACTCTGCGTGGAGTTTGGTATCATAAGCTCTTGGCTCTGCTCTGTCTACAATTTTTCTTCTCTGATTTCTCTGATTTCACTCTACAATATGTGCAGGACCGTGTGGTTTCCGAATCGACTCTTTCTGAGTCTACAATTTTATCTTGTCCAAGAAAGCTACTGTGTCCAAGGTCGGACAGACCCTGGGCCGTTGGGCATACTCTGTGGGCATCAAGCTTACGTCCAGACGAATCGGAAGATGATGTAAGTCGCAACTCCACTGCCATTTACCTGAAAGTCGCAAAAGCTAGGAGTTCTCCAGTTTCGTTGTTTCATTCATTGTGGGCACGTTACAAGTTGGATTGGTTTCGCTGATTTTGACGCCTTTGAGTCTTAGGGAGGTTTTGACTTGCTACCAGGGAGTCTTGCAAGTACTCCGAGATGATTTTTTTAATTTTTGTGTTCTTTCGTTGCCGTAGAAGGAACTTATAAGTGTAAATCAATGTTGTGTTTTCTCTGAATCAGGCGGGATGTCCCGAAGATATGCTCTCTGTGAGAATTATGAATTTCGCAGAGAGTTTTATTCGTGATCTTGCAGCAAATTGGAATTCCATGGCATATTCGATGGTATATTTAAAGAAATCTCCTCTCTTATTTTAAATGGATCCATTTTTTTTTATCATTTGAACATCGAAAGTGACCTTGTAATACGCTTCGTCAACCATCGTCTGAAGAAAGTTTTTCAGTTTATAGTTATTGAGGCTATGAGTGATGAACTTGAGATAGACCTTGACTGAGTAAACTGTGAAAAACCACCATATGACCTGCTGTATGATGATGACAAGTTTTATAACGGAGATGAAGAAACTCATCTCTGTATTTTTATCCATGTGCAGGTACACCCTCTGTATTCAAGCTGGGAGGTAATATTTCAGAGACTTCCTCAAGATTTTGCCTCATTCAATGAAACAAAATGGCCACTCAATGAAATAGAATGGCTAGGAATGTCAAAGTTGAGTGAAGTGAGAGACATCTCTTCCACAATTTCTTCAGATCCCTCCGATTTAAACATGGGAGGGATCGGATCTGGAGCTGCCCCTAGCGGTGCTGGCTATGGTGGTGCTGGTGGATATGCGAGTGGAGGTGCGGGAACGGGTGGTTACGGGGATGCGCCTGTTGGTTGTAGAAGTGCATGGGGCAGTGGAGGAGCAGCATATGGCAGCGGGGGCAGCTCGCCTGGTTACGGAGGCACTGCGGGGGATAGTGTGAGTGGGTATGGGGGTTCTGGGGCGTGGGGATCTGGAGGAGGCGGAGCTGGCCTAGCAACGGGAACACGGGTGATGGTTATGGCAGAAGTGAGAGCGGATATGGATCCAATTCCACGGGTGATGGAGGGCGAGGAAGCGGGTATGGTAGCAGCCCTACCGGGTATGGAAATTCAGGTGGTGGAGGAACCGGCAGTGGGGGCTACGTTGGGAGCTATGGAGACGTTTATGGGAGCTCTGGCTATGCTGATCCGACATGGAGGTCAGGAGGAACAGACTCATACAGCCCTGCTGCAGCTGGATCTGGCGGTGCTCAAGCTGAACATTTTCTCCAAGACCCTACAGAATCGTATACAAACGGAGAGGAGTCGAACTACGACACTGAGGGTATAAATGAGTCATATCCACATGACACTGAAGGCCAAGTCGTCGTGAAAGATTCCACCTTCGATCAGCACCTGGCGGGGGTTTTCATCTTGATTATACTTTGCTTGAGGTCGAGGAGTTCCCACAATTTCGGAAATTCTTTTTGGTTTCTCAGGTTGTAGGATTATTTCTGCCAGAACCTTTTCGGAATTTTAGTTTTAGTTAGTTTTGGCTATTTAAGAAAGTGGTCCATCACTAGCTGCTCCGGGACCAAATTACTACCAGGAAAGTAGGAAACTCTCTTATGCTCGGGTGATGTAGGCGACAATCTTCGTCTCAAACTCTTGCTCCGGGACCAAATTACTACCAGGAAAGTAGGAAACTCTCTGATGCTCGGGTGATGTAGCGACAATTTTCGTCTCAAACTCTTGCTGTATGGATCTTGGCAGTTAGCAAGAGAATAAATTTTTTCTACGCTATTATAAAACTTTTCACGATCTTAGATCATGGCAGGTCATCAGGAAAGGTATTTTGATCTTAAAACCTGTTTTTTTGTTAAAAAAAAAACTTCCAAAAGAAAGTAGTCCATCCATTCATGAACATAATGTATATTTAATGTGTGAACTCTTTTGTAACTATATAGTAGAACCTCCAATAGCCAATACTCTTGGGATCGCACAGCAGGTATTGTATTCAGTATCAGAGATTATTAGCTAGGAGAGATAATGTTTTAAGCACATACACGTACCCTTAGCTGTATATACTCGAGGTCGGGACCTAAAGATTTTCATTCGGTACTGGAGGTTATTCGCTACTGGAGTATTTGGTAACAGAAGTTCTACTATACTATTCATTCCAAGATATGAATTTCAAATATCAAAAACATATTACATTCTTTAGATAATTTCTTTTTACCATTTTTTCTGTTCACGAAATTATCTAATTGAAGAGTTGGGTATATTGAAATACACATTTACAGGTGAAAATTACCAATTTTCAAAATTAACATTTCAATATTATGATTCTTTTTTTTACAATTCGCGAATAAAAATAACCAAGATACCAACAAAATGATGAAATCATTAGTATGTATTTAGTATGAATTATTATCTATTACAAACGAGATCAAAATATTTTTTATAAGATGGTTAATATATAATGAATTAAATGCATTAGTTTTTAAATCGTAAGATAAAACAGAGCATGATCAATACATGTATTTTAACAGTAGTTTTAAACATATCAGGTAGAGCTGTGTAGGAAAACTTGATCTATTCAAATAATGATGAAGAAAGAAACTGAAAATGATTTGGTTCAAGACTTCGTAAGCAATTTGTAAAAGATTTTTCTTCATAAAAAACATGACAAAGATCCATCATAGTGAAAAGCATATGTTTTCACAAACTTATCAAATGAACGCATAGGTAGAAACTGTCACCAGGGAACATTTAGTGCTGCTGTAATTTGATTTCAGACACTTAATTACTTTTGAGTGTCAAAAATTTCTATCTGACTGCGAATATAATTGCAAGTTTTGTTCACACTTGACAAAAATATTGTAGAGGAGGGATTGGACAGTCAGTTAATTCATCTATCTTTAAGTAGAAATCTAAAAACATTCTAAAAAATTATTGGTTGGAAAAGTAAACAAGGGTGAGTCTCTGTTTCTTGGCCGGAGAGCTCGAAATTTCGATAGTGTACACCGATAGTGGCAGAGCTGTGAAGCTGTGTTCGCGTTGTTTATTCATGTGCAGGACAGCTTTGTGTATCATTGCATAAGACGTGTTATGGTCCGCTGCTGAGCATATCAAGCTTCGAAACAATGATACCTAAGGACCATACATTCAGATTCACACACGATGTTAGTCGAACAGATGGCAGGGAGAGAACCGCTGATAATATGCTTCAAGTAGATCTCGAAATGCCAAACTGTAACGATATTAAGATAAGTACTGTTCGTATTGTTCTCCATTCCAGACGGAATCAATTGGAAGAAAAAGTGCACCCATTACAAACAGGAAAGTTTCTGTGTGATGCAATATGTAGCTGTCGCTGTGGTTTTTCCTCTGGACTCGACAGAGAAATGACTCATGTGAGGCCAATGAGATTCAAAAGCTTATAGAATTGCTCAATTCCTCAAAATTCTGAGACTTGATATTCAGTTCTGCTACTGTGGCAGAAGTAGAAGGCTATTGGCGGAAATGATCTTAATTTATTGTTACAGTTATGGATTTCAAGATATACTTGAAGCAAATTATCAGAGGTTCTCTCCCTGCCATCTGTTCGACGAACATCCTGTGTGAATGTATGGTTCTTAGCTATCATTGTGTTGAAGCTTGACGAGATCAGCAGCCGATCGTAACACGTCTCATTTAAAGATAGCAACAAGCTGTCCTGCACATCAATAAACGGTGCGAACAGAGTGTCACAGCTGTGCCATGATTGGTATTCACAATTGATATTTCGATCTCTCCGGCCAAGAAACAAAGACTCAACCTTCTTCACTACTCCGATAGATACAAATTTAAAAGTTTGATACCTTTATACTAAAAGATAGATGAAGTAACTGACTGTCCCTTGTCTACATTTCTCTATTGTGATTAAAGCTTGCAATATATTCGCATTGAGATGGGGTGAATATATGAAGGATTATTTATTTCCATCAAGTATTTTTTTATGGAACCTTGAGGATCTCAAAACACTTGCTGCGACCCAAGACTATTAATTATATCTCATGGGATACCCTCCGACGGCCTGCACCCAGTCACCCATGTTACAATACCAGTTCTTGTAAGACATCAATTGTTCACCGTAAACTGAATCGTGTTGGTATCAGCGAATGTTTTGCGGAGGTTACATATAGTATTTTTCTCTTCAAAAGTACTAAAGTGTCTAAAATCAAATTACCCTATACCCTAAACTTCAAAAGCACTAAGTGTTGCTTGAGGATAATATCTACCTACACGTGCATTCGATAAATTCGCGAAAACATAACTTTTGATTATAGTGATTGGAAAGTATATGTGTTCACTATGATGTTTTTCATCTTTTATTTACAAGGAAAAAAATGTCATTTCATGTTCAATCGTGTTGAATATTTTTCAACACTCTTTTGAATTGATCAAATCTTCATACACACATCTATCTAATATATTTAAAATAATTAATTTTCTTTTTGATCCAGTTGAATTTGAAACTTATCATATTTAAAACTGAGGAAATTTTTATTTTTTTAAGATTATATTTTATAAAAGAATCTTTGGATCTCATACCTGATAAATAATAATGATCTCAAGCAAATTGGATCTTGGACATTTCTATTCGCGAATCTCTCTAAGTTTGAAATCTAAATAAAAAATACTTATTCTTTCACCTAATTTTCTTTTATCTCAAAAAACGCAATTTTCCAATTACATTAATTCAAAACATGCTTTAAAGAGTAATATGTTACCTTAAATATTCATTTTTCAAAATCTGAATTCCATGACATTCTGGACCTTGTGACATTGAAAGCGAAAAGGGTATGCTTCATATCTCATCGAGGATGAGACCTCTAAGAACTTTGTGAACGCTGATAATCGTATGAAATCTTGCACCGTCAAGATCTACACACGGTTCTGCCGCACTCTCACAATATGTATTTGTTGACATTTGTTGGTGAGATCTTGGATGCATAAAGAACCATGTTTTCAAGCAATTAGACTTGCATCCAAAATTATTAATAAGAAAAGTAATCTGATCTCATGTGAAGAAACTGAAAATAATGATACATAATATGAATTACATCATAGAAAGATGACAATGAATAAATGGCAATTTATGTTCATCATAAAAGTTGTGATCATTTTGAATGTGACATTCAATTCTTTTTCATCTATCGTATTAAGCTTCAAACTAGCGAAGATGTCATGTGTATCGACGTTGGTGTCGATTTGAGTACATACACGTTAGATTTGAGTTCGAGGGGAGATACACGTTGGGACGCCCTCCACGTTGGGGTAGACTACCCTGAGTTATATGCGAGGCAAACTCGAAGAACTGTTAGTTCTTCGGGGTTTTCCCCTTAGCTTCGACTATTAGTCAAGCTACGAGTAGTGAGTTTGGTTCGACTCTCTGTGTATTTGTGTTTCGACGATTAGGTTATTATGATTTTACTCGAAGAACTGCCTGAACAGGGAAGAAGTCAGTGTAGTGTGTTCAGGTTTTTGCTTGTGTTTTTATCTCGGTTTTCTGTTCGTGATTTTGTTTTTGTCTACAGGTTTTTGTTTGTGCTTTCTCGGTTTTCTGTTCGTGGTTCGATTCGTACAAAGTGTTTCCTGTAGTTGTGATACCTTTGTGTGTGGACACTCTCGTTCCTTGTATATGTGTGAGTTGTGAGTGTATCATGTCAGCGATGTATGATGTATGGCGACACCGAGTCGCACATGTGACCCTAAACTCCCCACCTTTCAGCGTTTGTAGTCCAGGTGGGGGTTCGAGCTCCCATAATCCAACTTCTTTGATCTCAAACCATGTGGTCAAAGTGTATTCCAGACAATGAGATCATAAATACTCGCTTTGCCACAGACAAATTGTCCAAAACTGACACTAACAACTTGCTATTCTGCTATTTTCACAAGAGCAGCAGACAAGCTCTTCGTCACATAAAGATCTAACCCAACTATGAGTGACTTTTTCAATACTACAGCCGCTATGGCTTATCCTAGAATGAGTGCCACATCTTAGACACACTGCCTCGGACACAGTCAGGTGACTAACGAGCAGCACAAGGTGACACCCTTCCTAACAGCAACCTTCACATCCAGGGAACACAATTCTACTCTCAACCCTTTGCTCGATTCTTCCTCTTAGTGATCAACTCAGTCTCAGCACAGCGATCCTCTTGGCCCTCACACATACTCTTCCGCTCAGCCCTCCGGCTACACTCTTAGCAACTCCACGCTTTCAACACCCTCGCTCTAAGGGATCTCACCCTCCTATCAGATTCCACCCACAATTTTGAGTATCAGATTTCAGTTTCACACCCTCAGTTCTCACCTTCGATTTCAGTCCCACTCCCAATTTCTACTCAGATTTCAGTGTTGATTTCTCAGTTTCCACCTTCAGATCCCACCAGATTTCTCTCTCAGATTTAACTCTCCCTTTTCAGTTTCAAATTCAGATCCCGACTGTCACATTTCAGTCTCAGATTTCACTTCGATTTCAACTCCCACTCTCAGAACCTCCACTCTGATTTCAGCTCCCATTAAAGTGTCGACTCTCCACCCTCGAGAGTTCTCTCCCTCCTCCTTCGAATTCTCTACACTCCCCTCCTAATTCTCACTACTTCCATCCGAAAATCACTCACATCCACACTCTATTACTCCTACTGATCCCACCAGCGTCTCCGCACAATGGCACACCACACGATCTCTATCGCTACGCCGAAAATTCCTCTCCAAAAATCCAAGTGCCGAGTTGCCCACAGGCCGCTTGAATGCCGTTCCCGCAATGATGGCAACGGTCTGCTTCCCATGTGCGACTTTATGCCCCGCCGTCATATTTCCCACGCTTGACTTCACGCTGCCGCCACTGCCACACCTGTACAGTCTTCATTCATGACCACGCCAACATCCGCCGTCCAAAATCTTTTTCCGCGCACTGCCGAAGGCGGTGCCCCCGCCGAAAACACTCTTCCGCACCTTTGCCTACTAGCCATTACATCAACTCCTAATCTTGCCAAAACTTTCAGAAAACCCCAAGCATAATTTTGCAAGAGCTTAAATCCAAAATTTTAACTCTCATAAGGTTACAAAGACATGTGAGCGCATTTTTGTGCTCACAGCACGACAAAGGACCTATATAATTTCCTCATGGGCCAGATCAACAAAAGCTACCATTATAAAGCTTTGAAGTGTTGCTTTCCTTTGCAACAATTAGAGTATATGTAATGTGCTTCCAACTAATTCATACATTTGATTACTTATACCTTTGCTACGATTATCAGAATTTGAACAATTTCACAACATGAAGAACTCAAGAGATGAATTTAAAAATTTCTTAAAAAAAAATATTTGGATCTCAATGATGTAATACAGTTGTAATATAACGATATAAGATAAGTTCATTTAATTTTCTCGTAAATCTATATTCAAAATGTCAAATACACTTTTTTTTCAAATTAAAAAACATCACAAAAGACAAATTTTTATTAAGAATGATAAAAAAAACATCAGATTTTCAACAAAATTTATAATGATTCAATTTTCTGGATCTTTATATCAGTGACATTGAATTAGTGTCATGCAATCCTCAAGCAAAAATCTCACTCAAGTACTGTATGTACAAAAATATTATTGCAGTAATTGTAAGATTTAAAGTATCAATTTTGGAACATAAATTAAGAAATGAAAAAAATCTTTATTAATATCTTTGAACTTCAAAATCTTTTCAAAAAATTTATCTTATAATAATCCATTTGAATGATATAGATCCACTTTAATTTCTGATATTTATAAATATGAGGATGGATAAATCTTGCAAAATATTTACTTTTATTATGTCATTTGTGATACTTTTATAATAAAAATATTTTACTATCAATATAACAATATCCTTTCACATAAAAAAATTTCCAAAATGATAAAGAGACTATTCCATATTTTGAAAATTTGATTTCAATTATATTTGAATATTATGCATTTTCATCTGACTTGATTCAATATAAGAGAACATCATAAATAAGGATCAGTGAATAATTTATGATTATATGGTAAAAGTGTATGTATGCTTATATTTGTAATTATTCATATACATGTATAGAATAAAATTCTGGCGAAATTATCCTTTAGACTTGAACCATAACTAAATAGAAATAAATTTTATGTTCTTTTAAAACTGAAAATCCATCATATGTTCAAAAAATGTTCACTTCTGGTTGAATACTGTAGAGAAAGTGTACTTTATTTATCATATTTCATTCTTAGTTTGACTAGAATAAGGATATGTGTACTTACTGTTCTGTTCCAACATGGGATCCAGTAATTTCACTTTAGGAACTACAAGTTACAATTCCACCTCGTTCGATCAATAAAACCGTCTTTCCAAATCAATGGAAATGGCCAAATGTGTCACCGTGCCTCCGACTCAGCACGGTAAAGTCAGTTCTATACATTTTCTAAGAGGTAGGGAAATATATATTCACCAAAACTCTGTGCCGTGAATCTGAACTCCTTGACGTCATATTCAAAATGAAAAACGGCACGCTTCATATCTCGTCGAGGATGAGAACTCAGAACACCTTTCTGAACGCTGATAATCGTTCATGAACACCTTGAATCATATTCTTCCCGTTTAGCTAGCCGATTCCGGAATGCGCGGCTTGAACATGTCTAGAGCCAGACGTTCATGCAGATAGCTTAAACTTAAGAACAGGAACCAATGACGTTGGAAAGATTTAGTGAAACGAATTTCGGCCTGCTGAGGATGAGACATGAACGTTCACAACGATCGTCCTCGTCTTGTCTGCGGTGGTTTCTTCCACCTTCTTTTCTTCCTCACTTTCGGTGCGTATAAGTATGAGATTGATCATCTGATCTCATATTATTGATTCTATCAGTTCTTTGCCATTTTCCACACCCTCGATTTCCGCTCTTCATTCAGCGATTGTGTTTTCATACCAGAGCAATTCTGGGTCCGGGAGAGTGACGGAACTTTAGTCTCTAGCACATTTGCATGATGGAGCATATACTCAAGTATTGTGGATTCATATCGTATTTCTATTAGCCACAGTTCTATGTATGCTAGGGACTAGAGGATTCCGTCACTCTCCCGGATCCAGAATTGCTCTTGTATCTAGCAATGCCACACTTCTCAGGGTAAGTTCACAGGTTCATAGGCCGTGAGAGATGTATGTTTCCCCAGGATCAACTTACTCTAAGTCGCGTTTGGTTATCATAAGCTCTTGGCTCTGCTCTGTCTACGATTTTTATTTTCTGATTGTATTGGCTTCTATCTATAATATGTCCAGGACCGTGTGGTTTCCGAATCGACTCTTTCTGAGTCTACAATTTTAGCTTGCCCAAGAAAGCTACTGTGTCCAAGGTCGGACAGACCCTGGGCTGTTGGGCATACTCTGTGGTCATCGAGCTTACGTCCATACGAATCGGAAGATGATGTAAGTCGCAACTTTCCTTCCACTTACCTAGTCGCAAAAGCTATGAATTCTCCAGGTTTGTAGATTCATTCATTGTGGGTACGTTATAAGTTGGATTGTAACTGAAGGATGCAATTCCATCATCCTTCAACAGTTCTCTTCATATCCTGTTTTGGCTTCATTGGTCTCCCGTGTGGGAGGATGGGCTGCGCCGGCCTTGGAAGTAGTGCAATACCTAGGCGACACTGGCGGATCCGAGACAGCAAGCTATCCTTTTGGACCCACACCCGCGAAAGAAATTAGATTAATATCGTGAGGGTCGATGACCCTCATATCAGATATTAAACTGATAAGAACAGATACTACACTTGATCTTAGCCAAAAGGCCGAGAAAAGTATACTTCATATGCCTAACTCGGAAGAACATGAGGCTCGGCGGGATAGCGTTACGATCGCATTGAGTATGGGTTTTATATTGTATACATATTCTCTCGAGTATCATGCCCTCGTCACTATTATTCAAAGTGAGTCCCTCCGTCAGACTCCGTCCTTTCCACAACCACGGAGGAATACTCACAGAGACTTAAGCCCTAAAAAACAAAATTGGTAGCCTATCTCATAAAGTTGACCAAAAGAAGGTACTCATCGACTTGCGCAGCTCTCTACGAAGGCAAGATCCCACTGTGATTCAAGCATCCTCCTTAAGTGTAGTGGCTGCGGGTCTAGGGTCTTTATTCCTTTTTCACCTTGCTCTTGCTATGGAATTAGGGAGCAGACGAATTTAGCACACCTATAACTCTCATCATTTTGGTTACTTCACTTGGTACTCCGTGTTTTATCATGCAAGCTGCACTTCAGCATAAGTTTATAGTAGAAATAGGCACAAATCGTGTTACTGTGCTTCTTTTTTAGAGCAAATTTTCTATGACCTCTCATTAGTGATATCCTCGAAGGTTGTTATCACATTCTCAAGACAGAAGATCCAGTCAATTTACACAAGTCATGTTCTCAGCGAAGTTGCTGATACCTGGGCGGAATTTCTTCTCCTTCACTACTTTTATCACTGTACATTGTTCGTGATATGTTGTTTAGATATTATGTTGTTCTTTGACATTACCCCCTTCATACTTGACGCATGTTTTAAGCAGCATGTGGATCGGGCTTTGAACCTAGAAAATCGGTAAAGCAAGCAAGTAGACTCTTTCTAGGCAACTTCTTCGCCTACAGAACACCAAGCATTAGATCAAATACAGATCATACATCGCAAAGCACAGAAATGAACCGCGCGTGGATACTGCTGTAGCAAGGAACCTTCGATGCATCTTTGACAGTTATTGCTGTCAAACTCTTTCACGTACGGCCAGGTCATATGCCCTGATTCTGTAGATTCGGTTCAATTCCATTCGACACAAAGCCCGTTAGACCCGAAACAGTGCAAGTCTTAGAGCAAGATTCGAGTTCGATTTCAAAGGTGGCCATGGACTAAGGTTTGGTTTATTGATATATAGAGGAAGTTCGAGTTAGCAGAGTGTGCAATCCAATTGTGAGTAGTCTCTGTGTGAGTATACTTTCAGCTACTGCAATCGAAGGCCAAGCTACCACGCAACTCATGCAGTAGTGTATCAGCCCACCTGTATACATCGATCGATAAAAAGTACTGTAATTCTTGCAAATTGGTGTTGTATTTCCCACTGCTGGTATTCTGAGCCGGAAAATGCATCTCCAGAAGCTTTTGACCATAGACCAGTCACCAAGAAAAATTGTCTTGCGGGATTGATTGAATTAGCCTATCAAATGCACCTATCAATCTCAGGTTGAGTAAACTGAATAGCTCCAGTGTTGTATCTCTCAATCTATATACCCACAGTAGAAGAACTTAGAACTTTGCCATCCTACGTCTGAAAATCGAAGTAAAAGATGAGTATATGACGACTTGCACTGTAATTCACAAAATCGCGGTTAATATTTGACAGAAGTCTCTTTCTAGATCACTTATACGCAGTGTTGAGATCAATCTTACAAATTTTAAGACAGATTGAAACTCAATGCAATATTACCTTGAGTTACTA
The DNA here is from genome assembly GCA_037833965.1 of Marchantia polymorpha subsp. ruderalis. Taxonomy (NCBI): domain Eukaryota; kingdom Viridiplantae; phylum Streptophyta; class Marchantiopsida; order Marchantiales; family Marchantiaceae; genus Marchantia; species Marchantia polymorpha. Next base: position 25,684,107 of record AP031356.1, on the reverse strand, counting down.
CCTCTGGAGACAATGTTCAAGGTGTCATTAAATAGAAATTCTGAATGCTGTTGTACAGATCAGAGTAAGAGGAAAATTTCAAGAGTCAAGAGTTCTTTCCAACTGAGTCCAGGCATGGAGGAAGGCAGCGGGTCTCAAGTGCTGACCGGAAGGTGTCTAGTCCCGCGAATAACGCTACCAATTGGAAAGAGAAGCGCATCAGGTCTTACTGAGTCGGACGGGAAGGGGAATGCACGTCACTCTGCCGTCCAGGTAAGGAACTTTCTTTCCAACGTCGGCGGACTTCAACGCAGTAGGCGGTAACCGTGGGTATCGAGTGCAGAGTGTGACATGAATTCTGCCTCGTTTTAGTTGGAGTCAAAGACTCTCGGTGTCAGCGGGACCAGAGTGAAGACCAAGACCCCATGTGAGAGACGCATGCAAATGCAACAATGTTTCAGGTGGTCAACACTGCGGATTATCGCAGGTGGTCACTATCCTCACAGTCATTCACTGGACATCTGTTCAAGATCGTGACGACATGTTTGACTCAAGTCTGGTCTATCTTGCTCGTGTTCGTCATAAAATTCCGATGCGTTTTAATAAAATTACTTGCAGAAGGTCATACCTAAATTTCTATCTAAATTATGAAATTATTTTTTTGATGCCTATATACTCAAGATATTTGTTATTTGTTGTCAAAAGCTAATGTGTCACTTCTAGAGAAGAGTATTCAATTTTTACAGTTTCAGAATATTTCTAAATAACTCAATACTAATTTCTAGTGTATCTTTTATTCTTAAAATTTACAAACTTTATTTTTAAAAATTTGATCATAATACAAAAACTCAAAAGCAGATTTCCAAAAACATTTTCACATGAGATGAAATTTCACAAATGAAATTAACAAGTAAATCAATGTCTTTTATTATATACAGTAATGTAACCTATATATTCTATTTTTTCAGAATATTTTTTTATTTTTTCAAAACTTTGGAAAATTCAAAAAAAAAAACCAAAGGTTTTATAGTATGACAGTAAAGTTTTTTGATAGAACATGATAAAGATATGAAAAAAAAATTCGTTTTACTGTAAAATGAGAAGTGGAATGATTTACAAATGAGGTATAATCAAATGCTTAATTCCATTGAAAGGATATTTCAGAAAATTTTAAATTTATTTAAAATATCTAAAACATAAATTTAATATAAAATCAGTAAATAAATTAATTTCCATGAAAAATAGATAATTTTTTAATTAAATCAGAATTATCATTTTTTAATGTAAAGTCTTTGATTTGATATCAAAATTGAAGTAATGAAGTACTTAAATAAATTTGATCAATTAATATTTCTTAAGAATAACTCAAGTTATCAATGCAAGCAGTAACTCTAGAGATAGAAATTAGGTATGCATTCTAATCGTATTAATTTTGAATAAATCTTGGATATCATCACATTCAAAATGAATATTATGAGCTTATTAACAGGATATTGTTACAACAAGACCCATATAGCTTAAAATTCTGGGCAGATCATTTTACGTCAAATAAACAATAAGGTCAAATGAAACCACTGATGACTGTAAAGGGTTTCAGAGCCAAAGCGGCTAGCTATGAGTCATGAGTGTAACATTCGAAGCATCCAACAAAAGGTTGTAAATAGCGAAGTCTTCGAACATACCTCCTACCCTAGTTTAAAAAAACTTCAGTACAACGACATGAGTTGAATAAAAAAATCCTGAAAAAATAGCACATTGAATGAAAACATCTTACGATGTTAAAAATTAGCGTAGGGATAAATACCTATTTGTTAGACTTATGATAAACACTAGCTTTAAAGTCATTTCGGCAGAGTTAAGGATAAGAAAAGAGGCAAGTTAATGCCGATGGAGCTTCACGGCATCACTATCTGTGCTTGTCTCTCACGAAAGAGTAAGATTCGAAAGAGGTGCTTTGTTAAGGGACACCCGTCAACTGACACTAAAGAGACTCGCCCGTTCCTCAGTTATGATCCACGGCATTTCATTCTGCCCTTGATGGGTCTTCCCATCCTTTTTGCTATATTATCAGGTTTCCATTGCTTAAACGGGAACCCATTGAATATAAACCGAGCAACTGTTGTCTTAGTAGTCCTCATTGCCTCCGAGGGACTTCATGCATTTGTGGCAGTCGCACCCCCAAACTGCGCAGTTCACCTCGTCCGGGTAAATCATTCTACTGTAGTTTCTAGAACAACATCACAAGTACGAACCACACATTCCTGATCGACAAAGCGGCAACGAGTTGCTGCAGCGTGAAGTGAACGGTGGGGCCCACTCTCCTGGCCCTACTACATTCACGTTTGACGTGTCTTCCGCAACCCGCGAATTTCGTTGAAAATGCACGCGTCGTCCCATCCGGTTGCCGAAAACACCGTTCGTACTATGCCGCAATATTCGGGTTGCAACAACACCTAGCACCGGATTACATCAGCTGTATCATCACGGTTGGCGCATGACCCAGTTGGGGACTCTCGGGGACTGTAGGCTCCGACAGAGTGGAGCTATCATAGCGGAGACTGATAAGAATACCCCGTGTCCTTCGATTACAGCTCGGACGTTGTTGCTGAGAAGTTGCTCGATCCGAGCCTAGAGGTGTCTACGAGGAGATTGTAGAGCCGAAATGTATACCTCGGCTGGAAGGCGTGGGCCTCTCAACCGCTACGAGGTGCAGCAGCTGCGTGACGCTCCGGCTGCTGGTCGTGCACGCCTCACGTGGACGGCGTGAATGCTGACTGCGGTTGGCGTTTGAGTTGTGAAGTGTTCGTGGTCTCACCCTATGACGGGTGGAGAATCTCCTTTGTACAGCGTAGAAGTAGAATTGCAAGTCAGTAGACTCCAGAGTCTCATCTCTTCTTCTCCGTCCATATGTCAACTGGAAGCAAGAGTCGAGTAACGTGTTGCAGCGTTTGCTCAACACGGTTGGAAGAGCGTGCTAGCGGAGACGGCCGCATTCTTTCTGTGGGGTCCTCGGACTACTTCAGCTTCGGCATCTTACCCACATTTGACAAGTTGAGTCTGAGACTTTGTCGTCTTCGAAAAGTACGACGCTTGATCCAATTCATCGAAATTATAAGCTTCTATGCCTTTGTGGCTACTGTAATTAATCGGGTGGGCCAGTTATTAAGGGCCTTGGAGAACCTCTGAGCACATGCTCGAAATTTAGGCGGGATGGTGTTTGGACTGAATCTCCAATGGTGTCAGGAAGTCAAATTCCAGCTCAACTTGGTCCTCGAAATCTGAATATCCGGTGATGGCAGCAGGGAGACTTCTCTAAACTCTGCTCCTTTTCTGACATCTGGAGGTCGATCCGAGATAACCGTACCAACTTCAGAGGTACATTTTCTGGTGCTTGCGACTTCTTGGGTAGCTTGAAAGGGCCCCAACGGCGCATCGATCCGCAGTGTGGTGCTACTATGTGCAGATTCGCCGTGGCATTCTAGAGTCCTGATTCTTTTAAACTGAATCTGGCTCGGTCAACTGCGGACAGCTGCGAAAAATGAGGTCTTTAGTCGCTACTTCTTGGGATTTCATTTAACTGAGGGAGGGGAGGTGTAGCACAGGAACAAGGCAAGGACGGGACGGTGTGCTTAGCTTGTGAGCTTCGTCTCGTCCGTTCGCTTCTTGGGATTGCGCATTTACAAGGATCGAAGAAGGGACTGCACTATCCGTCGGTCCCTGTTGAATAGTATGTGAAATTGACTTCTCGCTCAATCCACAGGGCTCAGATACAATGGCTACCGTACAGAGGGACTCTGAAGTGGATTTGGATGCCAGGGGAGATGAAGGCAGTCGGTCCTCTGCTGCGTCGCCTGGCTCCGGGTCTGGCAATACTGAGAGGAATTTTCTCTTCGGATGGTTTTCAAGTGACAAGAATGAAGCGGAGATGGAACCAAAGCAGTCGGAGAAATACGTCGTTGCGGATCCAAAGACAGGTGCAGGGCATTCTGGTCCTATGCATTACTTGTGGGATTTGATTCGTGATAAAAACCGGTGGAAGGATAGTTGTCAAATTTCAGATCCCATGAAGGAAGAAGTTCAGAATAACGAGACTTGGCAGGCAAGATTGTCGTTGTTCATCCTCAAAGTTCTGTGGTACGTGAGTGGACCTCTGAAGTCTTCCGGACAATGGATGGAATACATGTTCAATGTTTTCATTTCCAACGATGGATTCTTCAAGACCTTGTACCGCGTCCTGTTCAAGAAAAGTGAGTATCAGCATTTCCGCCATCATCCCAGACGGTCCCTCTTATGCCGCATTTACTTAGACAAGATATTCCTCGACCGAAGTGGATCTCAATTTTGAATGTGAGTCATATGCTTGTTGTGAATTCTTATTCCTATGTACAAATAATCTGGACATCAGCATTTAAAAATTTTAAGAACGGTAGATCCACGTGTATGATAGAACTTTGTAAATGATTCTGAGCATTCATGTATAAATTCTGTTTCACACAGGCATATTCATAAGAAGGACAAATAAATGTAAATTCGCATTGATCAGGCAACTTGTTAGTTGTTAGAGTGTTACAGTCTCTGTGTCACAGACGAATACGATGCGTATAACGTGGAGACATGATACTTGTGGATATACTTTTCGGTTGAAGATACTGATCAATCAATCCGTCTTTTTCTTGAAATTGTAGGTGAGCTCATCATTCGACAAAGAGGGAGTGAAGATTTTCTTTCCATCATGGGGGCAATGGATCCACGATTTGCTTTGTATCTGGACAAATCTAGTTTCGGAGTAGCACATAGTGATGATGCTAACGCACTCATTTTCCCTGGAACCGATTATGGATCCAGAGCGACTGCGGACGTCCTGGTAATGGCTTCCAAGTTGGCGTACGAGAATGCTGCATGCGTCAAAAAAGTGGTCACTCAAAGCTGGAAGGTAAATTCCGTCCGAGTAATCATCAGCTTTCACACTGTATTGTGAGAAATGGAGTCCAGACGACAAAGAACTTAAGCATAGATTTTTTTTTCTACTTACGTCAACGATCGTACTTGGCTGAATATACTTTTTTTCTCTGCTTTGAACGAGAATGGAATCCTTAACTGGTTGCAACATCTGATTGCAGATGCACTTCGTCGAGTTCTACGATTGCTGGAATGGTAAGCTGTTCAATCTGAGCGTAACTGCGCACATAATTATTTCAAAATTCAGCAGTAGAATCGATCATTACGTCCGTAATGACAGCTGTGCCGATTGGGGCTCAATCGTCTGTCCACTTGAAATAGATAAGATTCTGGATTCTGGATAATGTTGATATTGGTCCTTGAACAAATAGATGATATAACTATGCTACAAATTCTTTGTACACAATATTAAACTTGAAATTTTTTGAACTATGATTCGAGGCATCGCAATTGTGAGTAACAATCGGTCTTCTCATCATGATGCAGAATTTCATCAAGAGAGAGACACGCAGGTTTTTATTTTCACGGATCAGCCGAAAGACGCCAGAGCAATCGTCGTCGCCTTCAGAGGGACGGAGGTTTTTAATGCCATAGATTGGAGCACAGACATGGATTTCTCCTGGTTTGAGGTTAAGGGATTGGGGAAGGTCCACGTCGGTTTCCTGGAAGCACTGGGTCTTGGAGATCGGAAAAGAATGGAAACCTTTGCGATCATGAATGACAACATGCACTCCCAGGTGGGCCATGCAACATCTTTCTATGTCGTTAGAAGCTGATGCCCCTGACAGACAATTTGTGAATTGTCGTTTACGCCGTTGACGGTTGCAATTTAAGCATACTTCAGTGGATCTGAAATATTTGGGATCCTTAAGAATTGAGAATTTTCCTCATCTCGTCATCCATAGAGAGACTCGCTCTGGGTTTCGATTGGGAGAAATATGAATCGCTACTTAAAAAACCGTCGAACACGAGCTGCCGGTTGGTAGATAAGAGTTTTTCGTTGTCAGGTTTTTATTTCCTGGTTACCATATCCAAGTTGAGAATGTACTGCGCTACGCTAACACGGCAGACGAGCGTGAGCTGGCATACTGACGTCGGATGCTAATTCGTGGGCTTGGCGTGCGTTCCTGTAGCCATCGGAGCAAGCCGGGAGTGCCATGTCTGGACTACCTGCTGACGTGGTGGCGGAGCCAACGAAGATTCTGGCTTACGACGACATAACAAAGAGGGTGAAGAAGCTGATGGACGAGAATCCGGAGGCGAAGCTGTTTGTAACAGGGCACAGTCTTGGTGGTGCGCTGGGAAGTCTGTACTGTACTCTGTTGTTCTTCAACAATGAGGACATGGTGACGAGCAGACTGGGAGCGCTGTACACGTTCGGACAACCGCGAGTGGGAGGTGATGAGTATTGCAAATTCATGATCAGTAAAATTCACGAATCCAAGTACTGGAGGATCGTGTATGGCAACGACCTTGTTCCTCGTGTTCCGTTCGACAACAAAATCTTCCTCTTCAAGCACTGCGGCTATTGCTACTATTACAATGAACGCTATGTGGAAATGGTGAGCATCTCCTTCCTCGACTGAGCTGAGCTTCTCTCTATTCTGAATGCGGATCTTGATTTTATTATCTGAATCTGATGGCCCTTGCTTCCAGTGAAAGTAGAGTGACGAATGATTTGTTTCTTCATGATGAGATCAACGAGTTAGACGATGAAAGAAGATTATACACATATTTTGTAGGATGTGTGGATGGATAATGTCTTCATAGATAGAAAGAACTTGACAATACGATATAGAGTGGACAAATGTGATATACTAAGTGTGTTGCCATTCTTTATGACGAGCTCGAGGGAAGCAATCCAAATAGCTCTAACGGTAGTACATAATCCGAACAGCCGAATTTCTGTACTGACAAGTATGCATTGTTGCTTCCCGGCTTCTCAGACTCTGGCGGAAGCTCCTAATGCCAATTACTTCACCCTCAGTTTCAAGACCGTAGTGATGCAGCGTTTGGTGGCCCTGTACGAACTGTTCGTATCTCTATTTTCGGGGTGGATCTACGGTGCGGATTTCCGAGAAAATTACGCGTCTACAGGAGTGAGACTACTGGGTCTGATCTCGCCCGGTATCGCTGCACACATCATGAACAACTACGTCAACGCAATACGGTTGGGGCCCTCGCCTTTGGAGGCCAAGCTTCATGAAATCGAGCTTCTGGAAGACAGATCCAAGAGCCTTTTCAAATTCATTGCCTCGTTTATGGGAAAAAAATCCGTGCCTGCGAATGGCCCACAGAATGCTCACGAGGAATAGGCTTTTTATTTCAATTCTTTGATGGGTGCATCAGTCTTTGAACTACGTTTGCCAAATCTTTCATCTCTTAATTTGCATCACAAGCATGCTGAGGATTGTAAACGGGAAGATACGGTACACCGTAGATCCATAGCTGATAGAGTGTACAGTACAGCGATTAATTTGTGCCCAGATTGCGTGTTTTCCCATTGTAGAAGTTGAGAGAGACATAGGTTAGTTCTAGGGGATAGGCTTGCAGAGTTCGGGCTTTTTATCTGTATCCTGAATTCGTCGAGTACATTACACTCCATGTACGTCGTACATGCAGTGCATCATACTTGAGCTGGTTCCCGCCATTGTACTATATAGGTGGTACTTTTGTTTATTAGTCAGAGGATGTTGAGCACATATGTAAAGCTGAGAGAGCGTATATACTCGAATTGACAGGACTCTTCGTAATCGAAAACTGTATTTAGCTCAGAATTATTAGTATTGCAGAAGAGTTTTGTACTTTGGTCTCGTGCCTTGGTTTCCTTGAAGCCTTAATTATACTATGTTGAAATATATACGTGTAATTCCTACCATCATCATGGTAAAGCATTTATGGTCGTTCAGAACTGACAGCAAATCTGTCAGTGGATCATATACCATCTCCAGATTGTACTCTGACCTGCAGGGGAGGTTTTGTAGCGGTATACAGCTAGCTCGTAGCTTACTGGATAACCAGAGACATGGAAATTGGTAAAGAATAGATATAAATTTGCATCACGCTGATTTCTCGACCTCTCTGAATGAGATCCTTTTTTCACGTGAGGTTTGTTCTGTTATTCTAACAAATACATATATTTAAAAATCTGACAGATCAGTAGACTTGTAATGAATAAAATCATGTTTAGAAATCTCAGCAACCATGTTGTAACAAGAACTGCACGTTGGAAATAAGCTGAATCAAAATTGAGTTTCAATGAAACTTGTGTGTACACTTCACATACGCGTTCTTCACCAAGCTGAATGTTGTCCTGGTTGAATTTGTCTCGGCATGTGGTGAAACGTGAAAGATCTTTCTTGCATCGTTAGTCCCATTCTGGACTAAGCCGAATACAGCCACATAATTAACATCCAAATTAACATGGGAAAATTACACACTATTTGCAGGTGCTAGCAATTTGTTCACTTCCAAGCCGAGATAATAACTTGGCATTAACCTAATCTACATAGTTACACGCATGATGAGGAAGCATTAAAATATGAGTGTAGTGATTTTAGTGTATATACATCCAACACACCCATTCCGTGGTATTAATGATATACAACAAAAAAATACCACGCTATACGCCCAAGAAATACCACGGAATGGGTGTATGTTGGATATATATACACTAAAATCAATATCATTAAAGATCAGAGCATTCCTCCCACAACGCTTATAGAGTATATCTGTATATCACATCACATGAGTAATTCTCATCATATTTTCACCACTTTCCACCCTTAAATTATAGAAAATTGGTGAAGTTCAGTTCCTTCGATCATGTTGTGAGCACAAAACTGTGCTCACATGTCTTTTTACCCTTATGAGAGTTAAAAGTTTGGATTGAAAGAGCTTAAATCCAAACTAAAAGTTTGGATTTAAGCTCTTTCAAAATTATGCTTGGGGTTTTTTGAAAGTTTCTGCAAGATTAGGAGTTAGTGAGATGGTTAGGGGGCAAAAGGTGCGGAAAGAGGTCTTCGGTGAAGTCCCTTCGGGGAAAGGCCTTCGGCGAAGCAATGAAACTCTCATAACGTTTTCACTGTGTGACGCCTTGACTCAATTAGGGTCTTGTTGGAAAGAGCTCGCCACGTTCGTTCCAACAAGACCAAGAACTTTTGAAACGGATCAGTCATCACTGAGTTATGAGCGTCGAAAGCGGCTGTCATGGTTAGGCGAAAGGCCTTCGGCGTTAACATATAGAGGGGCCTTCGGCACAAGGAGTTGCGTGTAGGCGGCCTGCGCATAGGCGGGTTGCGTGTAGGAAGCCTATGCATAGGCAAACGTCTTCGGCGGAAGAGTAAAACCGTCATAACTTTTTCAATTCTTAACGGTTTGACTTAGTTAGGGGCTCGTTGAAAAGAGCTCAACACGCTCGTTCCAACAAGCTCAAGAACTTTTCAAACGAAGTAGGGATCTATGAGTTATGAGCGTCGGGGGTGACTGTTATGGATAAGCAAAGGTGCGGAAGAGTGTCTTCAGCGGGAGGATGCCTTCGGCGGTGCGCGGATGAAGATTTCGGACGGCGGAGTTGACGTGGTCATAAATAAAGATTGTACAGGTGTGGCAGTGGCGGCGGCGTGAAGTCAAGCGTGAAATAGGACCGCGGGGCATAAAGTCGCACATGGGAACCAGGCCGTTGCCCATCATCGCGGGAACGGCATTCACGCGGCCTGCGGGCAACTCGGCCCTTGGACGTTGGAGAGTATTATTCGGCCTGCGAGCTGGGATCGTGTGGTGTGCCATTGTGTGGAGACGCTGGTGGGATCGGTAGGAGAAATAGAGTGTGGACGTGAGTGATTTTCGCAGGGAAGTGGTGAGGATTAGGAGGCAAGTGTGGAGTGTTCGAAGTAGGAGGAAGCAAACTCTCGTGGGTGGAGAGTCGTATCTGAGAGTGAAATTAGATTGGGACCTGAGATTGAAGTGCGAAATCTGTGAGTGGGAGCTGAGATTGAATTGTAATTTGTGATTGGGATCTGAGATTGAAGTGTGAAATCTGTGAGTGGGAGCTGACATTGAAGTGTGAAATCTGTGAGTGGGAGCTGACATTGAAGTGTGAAATCTGTGAGTGGGAGCTGAAATCGAAGTGTGAAATCTGTGAGTGGGAGCTGAAATTGAAGTGTGAAATCTGTGAATGGGAGCTGAAATCGAAGTGTGAAATCTGTGAGTAGGAGCTGAGAGTGAAGTGAAATCTGAGACTGAAATCTGACAGTCGGGATCTGAATTTGAAACTGAAAAGGGAGAGTTGAATCTGAGAGAGGAATCTCGTGGGGTCATAAGGTGGAAGCTGAGAAATCGACACTGAAATCTGAGTAGGAATTGGGAGTGGAACTTGGAGCTAGGATAGACCACAGCGGCTGTGGTATTGAGAAAGTCACATAGAGTTGGGTTAGATCTTCATGTAACAAAGAGCTTGTCTGCTGCTCTTGTGGAAATAGCAAACAACAAGTTATTATTTTCAGTTCTGGATAATTTGTGTGTGAAAGAGCAAGTGTTTAGGATCTTGTTGTCTTGGATACACTTAGAGCATATGGCTTGAGTTCAGCGAAGTTAGATTATGGGAGCTCGAACCCCCACCTGGACTACAAACGCTGAAGGGTGGGAAGGTTCGGCTCACACATGTTGAAGGACATCATACTCTCCTCCAGAAGTTTGTAGGCACTCCTCAAGGATGCTAAAATCTCAAATTTTTTGAGTATTCAAAACTTACAATCCTAATAATGCCAAAATAGACCTCTTGAGTACATTTGAATTGCAATTTTTGCAGGTACATGGTCAGTATCAATCAGCGAGTGCAGGGCCAGAACCGGCAAAAAGTTAGTTTGCTCTTCTGGATTCATGTTTTTTTATGTTCTAGGGTCTCTTCATAGCACACTTGTGAGCAATTTCACATAAGGTCGGATAATCTGATGGAAGAGAAGAGTGCACTCCCTACGACATTCAACGAGTTTATAAGAAGGCAAAATCGAGACTGGCTGGAATCTTCTAGGTGTGAGAATTGCGGATGGATGTGAATAAACCTTCAACGGAGAATCAGATAAATTGAAACGCGAGAGATCTCGGTCATGATTAAGCTCTCAACCTTGGATACATAGAGATATTCTTTGGTTTAAGATTGTAAATCTTAAACCAAAATTTTATTTATTCACATTACAAAATGATGAGTTTTAAATCATTCTTCCAAAGATCAAAAGTGGAACTCAATAATAAAGAAAAAGCACAATAAGAGCCAATATTTGGCTATGGTTTCACACTTTAATTGTCTATGCTACATGTCTTGGTTTGTTACCTCTATAGTATCACAAAAGAAGTGATTTTCAATAAAGAAAAAATATGTGTCAATATGTTACAAGGACGAAACCAACGGTACGATGGACTTTGATTTCAAAACTTTTACAATGATAAATAGTTAATAATACTATATATGATAAATCCAAATTATATATATCAAATTTTTTAGTGACCAAACCAAAAAGAGTGGATATAATGTTGTTATCTTCAACGGCTTAAATCTGTCATAATGCAGTTAACCATATGAATCAAAGTTTCATAATATAGTATGATCTCAAACTCATGACAAAACTGCAATTTACATCTACTAGTTTACAACCAGCGCTATGCATGTTGAGCAAACTCCTTCATCTGTAATTTGTAAAACTTTACAAAATGTATTCCCATGTGAACTGGAGAAAGTCTAATATGGACCCAAGACGATGTACTTGACCGGAAATCGAGATAGTTCTGCCCGTCACTTCCTGTGACAGTGCGCTGTAACGGTGTGTGTACGGTATGGCCGTTGCACACGTACGACACCTACAGCTTTCTTGAATTTTGAAAATTACATCCATGAAGAGTGCAGAGCTCGCGCTCCAGCGAATGAGAGCAAGGCTTCTTTCAGCGAAATTTCCGTACAGCCGCGTACGCAAGATTCGTACATCGAGCTACAAGAGTGCAGTTCAAGAAAAATCAGACGCGTTTGGGAGGATCATGAAGCTCAAAAGAAGGGACCTCTCGAGTGGGAACAGAAAATTGGACATCTTGCTTGAACGGGAACAACTGGTCCCATTCCGAATGCCGTCGCTTAGTGAAGTAGTTGAGTAGTAGGAAGTTAAGTCGTGAAGCATTTGTTAAGATCACATGTAGTAACTGATCTGCCTGTGCATTTGTGTATATTGACATGTACAAAGAGGATATCAAACACTTCTCCTTCAGCACTCTATCCATCCTCCTTGTCAACGTTGCCATTCCCTTATGACAGGTTTTGTATTGTCGTGGTTCTGCATTGGCGCTCATGTACTGGTTTGAGCGATTTTTTCTTTAAATCAAACTAACAATTTGATTTACTCCGGCATTCTTTCCTTTCACTTGATGTTTTTGTGGGTTGTTTTGCAGTTTTGGAGCAAATGGAAGAAGAATACTTGTAAATCTACACATGTTATTTCTGGTATTTGGGCTTGGGCTTATTTTATACCTGGTGCACTGTCAGATTCAAGTTCTGAAATGCGTTTTTTCCTAGAGGGTCAAACAGTCTGAGCTTCATACATCAAACTACAGATGCTAATCTCCTAAACCTTTACTCTTTCCTAGTAAATATCGTGGCATGGAGGCAACAAGATAGAGTCCTAGCAAGAGTACTATTTATAAAAGTGGCAAGTATATTTCTTCATTTTCCGATTTGTCATTTAAATCATAATAGACATCGGAAAGCATTCAGAAGAACTTTTGAGTCATACCCGAACTATGTTTGTTTACAAACCTTTACCTGGAGTTATGTCTTGGAACTAGAAAAGAATGGAAAGAATTCTTGTGATCGGATCTACAAGGTTCTACAAGATCCTTGTAGATTTACAAGTATTCTTCTTCTCATTGCTCCAAAACACTCCATTGTTTACATTGTACAAGAATTTTTATCACTCGAGGAATCAGAAAACAATCATTTATGAAAGGTACTAACTTTCTGATGTTTGAGTTGAGATGGAAAATATATGACTAATCCATCAGCACGATCTCTGCACTAGAATAAGTAAAGTGGTGTTCGAAAGTTCCAATCAACATTGATCACATAGCTATTGCTGAAGAAGATAAGAAGTTGTTACCACGAAAGTAGAAGTGAATTAAAAACAAGATTGACTAAATGTGGAGTGAACATATAAGATGTTTGCAGGGCAAATCAAGTACGCTACATTTGTTTCATAATCACTAAGATTTAGCAAGAAATCAAGAAGAGCAAGGCATGCTTAATAAGAAAATCCCAATCTTTCACATATAATGAATATAATGAATTTGTCACATCAAGCTGTCAAGCAAAGGCAACTACTTTCTCACCGGAATGATCATCTCCTCAGTCATTTGTCAAAATGAGAAAATAATATTTTTATCCGTTGATCTTCACATAAATTTGTCTGAACTTTAAACCATCTTAATTGTGCGTGGAGTGAACGGATTATGAACGTAAGTGGTAATCAAACATGACAATGGGGTCGGAACTTGACACCTGAGGTGTCAACAATTCAGATGGTCACATTCGTATAATCGTCAATATCCTAACTGTGGAGTGATGTAACGCCTCATCAAATATAGTGTATTAATTAGATAGCTAGTCGTCACATCCTCAGAATGCCCTGAGTTCTTTGCTGAACTTCAATATCACTTCCGTTTTGTAAAAGAAATCTTCGATTTGAGAGGACTTTCCAGAATATTCTATCTTTGTCATCTCCATGACTGATAGTCTGATACTACACAAGGTGGGATCCTCTCTCCAAGATAAAAACAGACTCAATTGTTGAACAATGTGCAGTTTGCTAGTTCAAAGCTTGCTTGCTTTGGTAGAATGGTGATCACTTGAACTCTCGAGCAGAAGTTGAGGCAGAAAGTTAAAAAGCTCCGATCTTCAGTAAAAACTGGGTTTTCGTTGATTGGAAGTGTAGATAAGCAAGTGCACGTTTCACAGCTGAGTTTTCAAGATGTCACCTGGTCGTCTACGACTGAGAGGTGGGACATTAATCAAGATTCGAACTCTGACAGGGCGGGAGATAGAGCTTGACATTGATCCAAGCATTAGCTTCAAGCATGTTAAGGAGTTGATTGAGGAGAAAGAGGGTATACCTCCTGCTCAACAAAGGTATGTGTCGATGTGATATCTTTTCTTGGACCTCCTATCTGTCGCAATTTGAAATTTCCTTCCCGTTTAAGATAGCATTATTGCAAGTTGAAGGGTTCCATGACCAAACCGTTAATGTCCTCCAATCAGATTATTGTTCTCTGGTAAACAAATGACAGATGACAAGACTGTGAGCGACTACAAAATCGAGGGCGGCTGTACTTTGCATCTGATATTGGCTTTACGAGGAGGAGAGTGAGTAAGAGCTTTTAGTAGATGTTGGCGAAGTTGGACAAGTTGTTTGAGAAAAGCGAAAGAAATGCCAATCTCGAAGCTGCAGTTATTCAGTTCTATACTAGATTAATCTATAGCAACACTGGTACGAAGGAGAGCAATCTCCAAATCATATGTCCGTGAGTACTAACTCTCCAAATATTTTTGTTTACCGTTTTACTCTTCAGATTTTGATCAGTTCCGTTCTGCTGGTTTATTTGAACAGATTCAAAATTAATTTTATCTTATATCGTAAATGATTCATAGGACTGTTTGATTCGTTAAATACGCTGTTTATAGACGAAATCGATCCATACACACCGATATAGCCGTTCTCCAACTTTCAGTAAACTCTCATGAATGCACATGTATGGATGATGATATGGAATAACTTGAGACTCTTTGAAATACAGGTTTAGTGCACCGGATATGGAAATGTCCAAGCGAGTGAATACACCTTACGGGTTTGATAGTTTTCTGAACGAAGGATCATCAGCATAAATGCATTTTGTAATCAAGTATCTGCAGCACTGAGTACTCAGACGTCGTCTGTGTATCAGCACTTTGGTGTTGTACATCGTTTCAACTAGCCTTGCTTTTCATTCATCTTTTGGTATTGTTGGTCACAACGAAATGCTAACCGTTCACTGTAGGTCATTGGGTATACTGAGCTCAACGTGCTGACTTAAATGAATATTTCAACGGAGATATTCAAGTACACGAATTTTACTCATCAAAAGTAGCTAGTTACGACACTCAGTGAGAGTGCAGGTTCTCCAATCAAATGTTTCATGGTGGAGTTTCCATAATGTTCCTGGATCTCTAATACTCCTTGTAATGAAAATCGTTTATTCAAATTAGGGTTAGACACGGACAATTACGGAGGTCCAGATTCACGATTTAAGAATTCTCTCTTTACAAAATGGACCGAATTTTCCAGGAGCACAGTGTTCTCCTTCAGGATCTCGGTGGAGTTGACGGGATGGGCCATGGTCAGGGATTCTTCAAACACAACTATAGATCCAAAACAAGAAATCTTGACATCAAAGATCCAGCTCTATCCACCGAGAATAGAGCTTTGAGACCGGTAGAGTCACAGGGTATGCACTCGATTTTGTTAGTGTGAAGCAGTAGATAACAAGTTCGAAAGACAGCTTCGGCACACGTGGAGGATGGATCCCGTAATATGTACTAACCTCGCAAGAACCTTGTCGACTGCAAGGGCAGTATTGACTGTCGCGTTTGCAACAAACAGAGCTAGACTCACATACAGAAACATCTTCAATGTCCCCAAAGCTATTGCACCATATCACAAATTTCATTATATCAAAGGCAATGCCTTGAAGATAGGCCAAAACATGGTAGTAGTAGACATGCATTAGTGTAGTGAAAATTTTATATATTGTCTGTTGTGCAATATATAAACTTGTGTGTATTGGCTATTTACTTGTAAACCGCGTGACACGGTGTGTAGTTCATTGATGCCATGTTTAGAATGAAAGTGTTAAGAACAAGAAGAAAGAAAATATAATTATCATAAGAAAAAAAAATATGCCATCGCATGCTCAAAACATTAGCTTTGAATTTTATTTTGAGTATTCTTGGTGTAAGATATAATAAATATAAATGAAAATATATATAACATTAAGATTTAGAGATAAATTCATTTCAAAATGAAATCATAATTTTTGAAAATGAAAGATAACAATAATGATCATTTTTCTTTATATAATTTTTATCAACAAATATAAAGATTTCATTTCTATTATCAATTCTGTTAATGGATGGATAATGTGTCGGATAATCTAACAAACACACAGATTGTTGACGTGACGTATACATCTAATACATTCAATCATTACCTAACAAACATAAGGATTTCTGACATGGCGGGATTGACAAACACATTTACTCTCTACATACCAAGCACGCGTATCGTTGACATGGTAACTATGAATAGTGCACATTAAAGTAATTATATTAATATTTTAATTAACCTCTACTTTAATTTTAACTAACTAAAGATGGTTACAAATTTAACTCCTTTTAAGACATAACGTACTCATTGCACATCCGTTTAAATTCTTGAACTATCAATGGTGCATTAACTAGATTTCTAATTGGTTGCCAAGTTGATTTGGATGATGAATATCATTTTCATTGAACCAAATACTCAACTTTGGAATATTTATGAACTCAAATTCATTTCTTGAATATATTTTCTAACTCAAATTTCTCTTGATCAATTATCAAGGTTAGTAAATGAGGTAACATTGGTTGGTTTGTGAATTGTTTTGGCCATGTTACATGTTTTTACAATCATGACATATGAAACACATAAAATTTTTCACATGTGACGGAAGCTCAAACTTATATGACACTTCATCAACACGTTTCAATATCACAAAAGTACCAATGAATCTAGCGTTAAACTTTGATGTCTCTAAAAGAGACAAATTTGTTGTAGATAGCCAAACCTGATCTCTAACTTGAAAAATTAACTCTCAATGATAAGCATCAACATGTTATTTCAGTCAATTTTGAGCAATCAACAACTTCTCAATTGCTTGGTGTAAACCTCGGAAGATATGTTTCACAAACTCGTTGACCGCAATTACTTTAGTTGGAAACTCATCTTATTTCAAAAACTTCATTTAACTTGATGGAGTAATGCAATGAGCACCTTACATGAGGTGAAATGGAGACAACTTTGTGGATGCATTTACAGAATTGTTGTATGCAAATTACACAAGAGTCAAATAATATCCTACTCTTCTTGGTATTTAAATGTGAATGCCTCTACCATATCCTCTACAATTCTATTGCCACTCTATGTTTGATCATCAGTATGAAGATGATAAACTATAGACATTATTAGTTTGGTTATGATAAAAACTAAACAAAGTTTTACAAAATAATCTAATGAAATGAATATCTCTATCAGTGATTAAGATTTTGTTTAATCTATGATTCACAAAAACATAATCTAAATACAATTGAACTAATTGTGTTGTGATTTGCCTAATATGAATTATCTTGCTCAATTTGTACATATAATCACCCCTCAATCATTCACTAATTAAGTTTTTGATAACTCACATACGAGATCCATAATGACATGTTACTATCGCTTTTTGAAAATAGGGAAAGTCTATAATAAATTAATTGGTTTTTGATTATTTGTCTTGTTTTGTTGACAAGCAACACAACGTCTAATGTGAGCCTCCACATTCTCGTAGTTTGAGGCAAAAGTAAACTCTTTGGATACGTTTTAAGGTTTTTTTCACTCTCACATGACGTGCTATGACTATATTATGATCTTTTGATAAAATCATTGTGTGTAACTTTTACAAAATCCATATACGTTGTTAGTAGAACGTCTTCTCTGTTCATCCAACTTGTAATGCCTCATGATCTCTTCATAATTCTTTGTGACATGTATCATTTTGTATACGATCTTCATGTTAAAGCGTTGACGTCACTCTAAACATTGAATTTGTAATTTAGACAGATTTTTTTGAGTTTTCCAATAAGCCAAGGATTTATAATTGATCTCCAACACACATTACTTATCATCAAAGTAATGCTCATAGTATCTTGTTGCCAACATAGTATGAATTCTTTGTGTTCTATTGTGTGATAATTTTGTTCCGCCGTCACTAAATTTTGAGAATATAAAACAAAATTGATGTCATCTATACTTTCATTTTTTGTTGAAATATGCTACCCACCGTTATACATGATGCGTCAGTGTAACTTTAAAGTTTAAAGAGAAGTTCACTTAAAGATGAAAATATAAACTCTGAAGATGAAAGATAACAACAATGATTCTACTCTCCCGTATATAGCTTTTCCCAACAAGTACTGCAACCTCCGGGCTGATTCTCACTAGGGTTTACCTCAGATGGCTTTGTGGTAGCTCATCATGGTTCTATAAGACTAGGATTCTCACTCATAATCGTGTCTCAAATACCCTTTCACACAAACTCAATTCATAAATTTTCCTCACATCACTCTATTCAAAAAAACTCAAACACACGTCGATACTCCAAGGTACTGAAAAACCTCACTCCTTCATTCATGAAACAAGTCCTCACACATGAACTCTCCAAACTTGCTTGAAAGGTGATACACTACTTCTCTATTTATACTACTTGAGAAGTTACTATAGTAACATGTGATACTTTCTCCTAACTCACTTTTACCTAGGTAAAGTTGACTAATCTACAATACGTGGCGATATGCTATTGGCCTACCTAAACTTTCTAGAAGTTTTTGGAATCTAATATTGAGGTGGCTATATGCCATTGGAAGCTTTAAAATTTCTAGAAGCTTCTTAATCACTAAATCAACATTAGACTTAGTCTAGCCAATCATCTTTTATACATTTAGTCAAGACAATCAAATCAAATTTTATAGTCAAAAGTCTAATCCCTTGAATCCAGATCTTTGTAAAAGACAAAATAGAAGTGCTCACTCCACTCTTCTATAACTCCGCTAATTATTCCGCCAACTATAGACATTATAGCTAAACTTAGTCATGAGTAGATAAACTTAGTTATAACTAACTAGTAGTCATAACTAGCTAGACTTAGCTATGTTTTGGCTAATCATTGTTGATCACTTGGCTACTTCTACAACTTAATACACATGAGCAACATCCGGTCTCCAATACAAGGAGATAAGATCTTATCCTCACCACCATACCACTCATAGTGATTGGATGACGTGGTGGATAATCCTAACAAGCACACGGATCGTTGACATGACGTTGTCAACTAACACACATACTTTCTACCTACCAAACGTGCAAATCGCTGACGTGGCATCTATGACTAGTGCGCGCTAAAGTATGTATATCAACATTTAAAGTCACCTCTACTTCGGTGCTAACTAACTAAAGATGGTTACAATTAGTTGCCAATTTTACGGTTTGATATGACGGTTGAGATCACATCATTTGAGAATAGGTGCGTGCAACAAAACATCTTTCAATACTTGAAAAATAAACTTTTGAATTGCTCTTCATCTTCATTTTGAAACATTTTCTAACATGGAATTCAAAACCTTTCACCTTTCAACTTCACCAACTAAACCTATAATAGAAAATATCATTCATCAATCTATGAATATAACTAGTGCATTAATGAAATCAAAAGACACCACTAGAAACTCAAAATATTTATACCTAGTACAAAATGCAATCTTGTTGACATTTGCATGTGCAATTTGAATTTGATTGTAGACGTCTCTCAATTCTAGCTTGTTGAAGTACTTTGCTACTTAAAGTTGATCAAACAAATCATTCATATGAAATAATAGATATTTATTTCTTATCGTTTGCTGATTCAAACCCCGGTAGTCAATGCATAAAGTCTGGAGAGGGAAGGCAACGGGCATTTTGCAGTAACAGCCCCAACCGACGACGGCTCTTGAGAACGACAAGGGACCCACTTCCCCCACGCCAGCTCCAGGGCTGGATATATCATTCTTCTTCACAAAGAGCATTGGAGCTTCATAAAGTGAAACACTTAATTGAATGAATTCTTTGATCAATATTTTTTCACTTGAGCTTTGCATTCTTCCAATTCGTTTGAAATCAAACAATATAAAACTTTGCAAATGGATGTACTTCCAAGTATTATCTAAATCTTGTGATCTAATAATTTCTTTGGAGTTAATACTACAAGTTAATGTAATATAAAGATGTTTTTATAAAGATTTGTTAATCGATTTAGGATGTAAAGTTTTTTTGTGGAGTCAATATTTCTTATATATTCAAAGAAACATACATCAAATCTGAAAAATGATGTTATACCCATCACAATGACGGATAAATTACTGTTCCGAGATAAAATTCTTTCTCTATAGATCTTTCCATCAATACTTGTTATCAATTTTCTTCTCCAATCAAACTTTGGATTATATTGCTCTATCCATGGCATTCCAAAAATGACATCATATCGAGCTAAGCGAATTACTTTCCATTCAATGTTCTTCTTGTATCTATATATGAATAATTTTACACTTCGTAATAGTGATTCTATCGTTTAAGTTTGTCCGTTTGGCAATTCCATTTATTCATTCACGTCTTTCATCAACATCAAATTTAACTTCATAGCAACACTCTTTGATAAAAATTTATTTTTACTCCACGATCAATCAGAACCCTCACCTTGCGTAATTCCATCACACCATCTATGACAATGAGTTGAGCTTGCTTTTTACTCGTTTTATAAATTTCCAACCATTGATTTCTTTCACCCTCCCTTTTTCTTCACTATATAAGCTGTTCTCCTTGTGGTGCCGGTCGAATTCAACAAAACTTTTCAATCTAATCCATTCGTCCACATGTATAGCATTGACTAAATTGTCATCAACTTTCGCTCGTCCTCAAACCATTTCATTTTTTGCCTAACCTTCTTGAATATCCGAATCTCATCTCCAAATCTTGAGGTTGGTATTTTTATGGTGCAAAATCTTTTCTATGTTTAAGGTTTTCAAACTTCATCGGTGTAGTGTACAATAGATCTCAAAAATTATTTGCTAGTTAATTGTGTGTGACATCATAAACACCTAAAATTTGTTGGGAAATTGGAATTGTTTTGTACAATGTGAATGAATTGTTTATTATAATCTCCTTTTGAATTCGATATTTCAAGCCTTGTTTGAACAAGTTCAAGGCTTCTGCTTCACTCATATAAATGATAGATATTTGAGTATCACAAAATTTTTCAATGTACTCATGAATACGTACTTTGTGCTTAATGTTTCACAACCTCATTTTTGCAGTTTGAAAAAAGTTCATCGCTTGAGAATTTTGCAAATTTTTTTTTATTGCATCTCACTTCAAGAAATGTTAAAATCTTGTTATGAAAACATTCTATTCCATTCGTAGCATGTGAGTTTTATCCGTAAGATAAGATCTTATCTTACATATAAGGTTCATGAACATTCCAACAATATAATCAAAAATATGAAAATGGGATAAATAAATATTTAACCTTCTTATTTATAACTCTAAAACTTTCATTGTCCACTCACTTTATAAACTTCCACCTTACGGGATTTTTTTATTTGAAGCAAAATATTGCTTGATATTCAATCTCTTGAAGACGTCTTCTATTGCATCAGTAGGAGTTGATTGTGGTTAAAATTAGAAAGCTTGAACTTGAGGTTTAATTTACATCTCTCCAACTCTTTCAATCTCTACTTTGTAATTTTCCAATGCGAAGATTTTATTTTCATGGCTTGCTGGTCAATATAACTATCTACTATTATTTTTTTCAACTTCTTCATCTCCGCCATGATTGCGTTGGAAATCTCACCCATATCGATTGATGTCCCCATGCTTTTTCACACTCACTCTAATACAAAGTAAGTATAATCATTATCTGAACTTTCAACAAAAGAGTCATAAAAGTTATACTTGATTATATCACAATTTTATAGTACTCTTTTTCATCATTTTTTACAAAAAAATTTCTCCACAATCTCTTCTGTCAATATGTTGTTCTAATTTTTACCTAAGCGTTAAACCAAACTAGGACGGATAATTCATGATTCAAATCCATGAAACATTTAGTATAAAATGTATATAATACATTGCAAGTCTTTTCATAAGTAATTATCGAAAGAATTAATGGCACTCTCGACTCTATCACTTTAGTCATAAAATCTGCACCCAAACAAACCACAAGTTACATCCAAAAATGATGTTTCTTCAAACAACAAAGATGAATATCAAATCAATTAGGAATCGACCAGTGCGGTACTGGATTCATGTCAAGTCCATCCATATCTACAAAATCTCAATTTATCCATTTTTTCTTCTCAATACATGCAAATCAATGACCTATGCTAGCTTCTATACTCTCAAAAATTGCACTTCATTATCATTCACTGCTATTCCATGAAGTTAATTCAGATTCAAGGAAAGAGCAAGGTTGCTAAATTTTTTGTTACATAAAGATTTAAAGAGAAACTCACTCAAAGATGAAAACATAAATTTTGAAAATGAGAGATACCAACAATAGTTCCACTTTCTATTATATAGCTTTTACCATCAAGTACAAAAAGATAAGATTTAATCTCCACCTTCCATTCTACTCCTAGTGGATGGAAAACATGACAGATTGTTGACGTGACGACAACAAGCATACGGATTGTTGACGTAACATTCCCAACTAACACATTCAATCTTTACCTTGAAGTGCACGGATCGTTGACGTGAAATCTATGACTAATGCACGCTAAAATAATTATATAGAAATTTGAGTGACTTCTACTTTAGTTCTAACTAGTTTAAGATGGTTATAGTATGAAATGACGCCATTTGTATTGGTATATAATGAACAATCTATATAATGATGTTTGATGAATCATTTATATATATTGTGATATGATATGTAAAATAATTATCATTAGTTATTCTACAACATCTTTAGTTAGATGTATATGCATGTTTTAAGAAAATATTTTGTTTGAAAATATTCACAATGAGTAGATACATAGTACAAGTACATCTTAATTATTTTAGTAGGAAAGATAATAAGTTGTACATAACTAGGTTCATGCAGATACAAAGAGCTGGAAAGTTATATATAAAGTTAGTGTAGTGAATGAAGTCTAGTTTTTGAAGATTAGACTTTAAGATGAGGTAAGAATGAATCTATTATGAAAATTTGAAGATTCTGAAACTAGTTTAATTTAAATTTTAATATTGTGTTATGAACATAATTGAACTTGCTCAAGCAAAATGATAAAAGTCAATATTAAATCAGTTTTTTTATGTACACATATTTTACAATTATCTTTAAAAAATTACAATATTTTCAACATAAACATCACATATTCACCTAATTTAAGTCATTTCATGAATTTGATACAATAAATTGATGAATATTTCTATTATTTTTATAATCTTAAGTGGCTACATGCAAAATGAATTTTAAGTTAAAATTAAGTCCAAATGAAGTTCAAATAGAAGACACAATGTTTTTTCTTTCCAAAATTTTTGTTCATTTACATCATGAAGTAAGTTTCAGGATTACTTGTATTCAAAATCTGGATTGAAAATCTTATGAAAATTACATTGAGATTGTAGTTTTTAATATATACTCTTGTGGCACTATAAATAAAAATTCATATTTATTTCATTGAATCGTATTATCCTTTCTCATATTAGATAATATTGATTGCAAGATGAATGACATAATTTTAAAACTTCATTTGATATATAATATTGGTGTTTTTGTTCAACCTTGAATTCTTAAATGTTTAAAGTTTGAAAGTTGGATTGGCTCTCATATGTTGTTTTAAAAAATCATAATTATTTCCATTTTTTAATGTTTACTTTTAGAAATATTTTTTCATAGAAAATTGTATCTTAATTGATTTTACTATCATGTGTGCACTTGATATTTTTTCTATGAATAATATTACTTTCATCATGAATCATTAAACGATTAATTTCAAAATCTTCCAAAACTTGTTTTTTTTTCTATCTATTAAAAAGAAATTATTAATAAGATTTAGAATCATATTTATGACCATGTTTTTTTGGATAGATTTTAAATTATTTGTGAATTTATGCATTAATATAATTTTAACATTCATACCACTTGAATGACTAGCTGAATTATAATGAATCATTTTTTGGTACATGTTTTAGACAAAAGTTATGTATTTGAATTTGAATGATATTTTTATTTATTATTATTACTAGATGATAATTTGAAAATTTCTTTTTTTTGTTCGGATAGATTTAGATCATGAAACATTCAGATTTAGATCATGAACAATTATTAAGCTTGGAAAATTATATCACCATGTATATAAATCTATACATATATGAAATTTTATCAAAAAACAAAATTTATGTAATGCATAATCACATACATATTATTTGATGAAGTTTCATATTGTTTAAGTTCAAAAAAATTTGATGTGTTATAAACTGTATTGTGATAATTGATGTTTATCTTTTCAACTTTATATATCTAGCTAGGATATATAATGTATTATATTTTATTCATATTTGTTACGGTGAAAAGTGATAAATACACGAACACCAAAGTAACGTGGTTCACACTCGGGGAAGAGGGCTACGTACACCAAGAACACCTATACAGCTTTTACTCCAAGTCTGTCGAGAACGACTGAATGTACAAGGCAGAAGCCAAGGTATTTAATCCACAGTCCAGGCAACGTTTCAGCTATAAATAGCTAGGTCTAGAGGTTACTCCTTAACCGGAGTTCACCTCAACAATATTCAACACCTTTTCAAAAATAAAAAGTTCAATAGACTAGTAAGTTTTAATACTTGTATTTTATCCCAAAAATTTCTTAGAAATCTCTTTTGACTTCCACATTTCAACTCATTTATATTTTTACATTTAATGTTTAGAATTGGATACTTTAGATCATGTGTTTTTTTATACTTTAATAGTTAATTCATATTCAGATTTTTCATATTTTGACATTTCAGCTTTGCATATTGAAATTTAGCTCTTTTTTTTGTCTCATTTGTATATAGGCCTTGAACTCATTCACATTGAAAAAATTTGTATCATCTTCATTTCCATTTTTATGTTATTTTAGCTGGTATTTATGCCACTACACAAGAATGATTATTGATTAAAACTAATGTAAGATTTATAGAAATTTATGTTGAATATTTAGCATCATTGCGTCTGCAAATAAAACTACATTGAACAACATGAATAAAGAGTAATTTCTTGTACATTTTGTGTAAAAATTTTCCTTCAATTCCAAATTTCACACAAATATGTGTTGATATTCAAATTTTGATGTTTGATATTAATTTTTAAGAAGATTTTATAAAATAAAGTATATTTTATCCCTAAATTGTTTAATCTTACATCTTTGTATCAAGTTTTGACTATCAAATTCCATCCAAAACTAATCTAAAGAAGTTGAAACTTAAACCGAACACAAAACTTACAACATAAGCTTTTAGATATTTAAATCTAATTGATCAATAATTATGAAATGCTTCTATGAAAATTACAACTGCATTGATTATTTCAGCCTCGAAAAAACATTTTTGTATTAATTTTTGACAATCAGATTTCATTCAAATTAATTTATTCAAGAAAAAAGTTGAGCTTAGCATGAAGCACATGTCATGAGCTTTTTTTAATTGAATAAAATTGATTAATAGTTTATGACATTATATCAATATCCAAATCACATCATCAAAGTTTAAATGATTAATTTTAATCTTGCAACCATCTTGTACACATAATTTTCCAGAATATTTGATAATTTTTGTGTCATAATTTTAATATAATTTAAATATAATTTAAAATTGTACAGCTAAATTTTCATTGATACATAATTTTTTTGTATCAGTTTTTTTCATCACCATGTTACGCTTGTGTCGCATATATTATTATATGTGTAATAACCCACCAAAGGCTAAAACTGCAGTATGGTGGTAAAAAGATCGAACCCACAGGGACAGAGGCAACACACAGAGTACAAAGTGTCACGTTTAACAGACTTTTGGAGAGTTTGAATTCTCAGGCGACTGTCACTTCCAGAAATACTGCAGTGCTCGACTCGGAGGCCGCTCGGAGGATGCTCAACTCGGAGGTCACTCGGAGGATGCTCGACTCGGAGGATGCTCGGAGGATGCACAGTGCAGCGTAAGTCACTCAACACACACACACACACACCTGAAACTGGAAAAGCACAGCTCGGAGGTCGGTCAGGACCTCCGCTTAGGATTTCAGGGGGAAAGTATCTCAAAAGTTCACTTAGAGGCTCTGCAGGTAGTGACTCCCACTCCGGCTTTTACAACCCTCCCGCTAGTTTTTGCTAGCGTAGGGAACCCGGATTGGACTTCCCACTTTGGAACGAAAACCCTCATACGCAGTGGACGTCACCCTCGACTCACACCAAGCGCAGAGAGTACAGGCCCGACTGAGAACTCAACTGAGACACAATCCAGTAACACACACACATAACCTGAATTGATAACCAAGGTTTACACGAAGTAACAAAACTTCACTTTGGCATTCAGGGGAAACTTCCCGTAGGAGTACAATTAGGATATGTCATTCGAAGGAGTAAGGGGGAACTGTTCAAGTATCTAACTCGCAACCGGCTCTGAGCATCAGAAATCACCCGCAGGTGCAGATCCGCACTACTCAAGTCTCTAACCGGTATACTAGCTCTGAACATTCAGCCGAAGGCCTTCAGCTACAACATGCGGTAACTTCACTATGCTGCAGCTCCTCTATGTGGTGCCAGGACCAAATGCACAAACACGCCGAGAAAGTGAGTTCCTGATCTGCATTTCCGAAACTGGAAGAATCCCAAGGCAAAACGCCTTGAAATACTTTATACCCTCTAAGGTCCTAACTATCACTACGTTGCACTACCTGCTACTCTAAACTCCTGCACGAAATCAAACTACACTACTGCACTCTGCAGATCCAGTGCTGCGCCTCCTGCGCGCCGGACTGCCTCGCACTTTCTCTCTACCCTGCCAATCTTCCGACCGGCTGCGCAACCCCAGCCGCCGAAGGACTGCAGTCACTTCCGACTCCAAGTGCGCCATAGTGTCGCGCGCACCCGACAAGAAGGCCTCTAATTTCCTCGCTACTCGCCGCCGACTCCGACTGTCACCCTCCGTCAATGCCGCCGCCCGAAGCTCAAACTCCCTGAGCGTGATCTTCTCTTGTGCCGCCACTTCCCAGTGGGCGTATCCTTTTAGATAGTGAGTCACCCGCGTCACCAACTCCTCTCGCGTCCGGCTGTTGCCTTCCACCTCTGCTAGCTGCATCTCCGCATCTGCGCGCTTCGCCCTCAATTCCGCGCACTCGGATTGCAAGTTGCGCAACAACTCCTCATCCTCATTGCGCGTGCTTCGACTTTCCTCTAATGCGCGCGTCTGGCGCGCAAGCTCCTCTGTTAGAATGCGGTTTTGTCTCCGCTCTTCCTGCAATTCCGACTCGATCTTTGCCCGCATTAGCTCGGCATCCGCCTGGGCTTTCGTCGCCACATCCTCCCGCTGTTGTTGCAGGGTTTGGTGTAGCCTTTGCGTGATCGCCAGGTGCTGTCGGAGGGCAGTATACCTATCCTGCAAAGTTTGGCACCTAGTGGCCCAAGTGGCCACCTTGCTCCTCGTCCTGCTCTTGACAATCTCCACATAAGACTGCGATTTTCTGGAGCCTGGCGACCAACTCGAATACTTTGCTGTCTTGCGATCCAAATATCGCAGGAGTGGCACGATCTGCTCGCACAGTACCCCGGTTGGCGTCTTCCGCACAGAGTCCGCTTCTTGCTCTTCCGAACTCGTCTCATCCTCTGTTTCGAGGATTTCAGTCGCCACAGAATCTCTTGGCGACTCCTTGGAACTGTGGCACGCGACAGCTTCCGCCGCGACTGCCGCTCCACTCCCTGCTAAAATATCCAAGGCAGTGGGGGATCCCACTGCCTGAGCCCTTGTTCCGGCTCGATCTTTGGTTCTCGAAGGGGTCGGCGCCGCAGTTACTTTGTCACCCTTGCACCGCCCACTTCTACTGCCTGCTCTTCCGGCGTGATCTGCGCGGAAGGTGTCTTCGCCGGAGGTGTGTCCGCCGAAGGCGCCCGCACAATGGTCGCCGGCCTTGTCCGATTCGCAGTCGGCGAATCTGGCCGACTCTCAGTTGACCGACTCGCAGTCGGCCGACTAGCAGTTGTCCGACTGGCAGTCGGATCCACCCTGCGCGTCTTTACTCCACTTGGCCGGCTTGCTGGAGGCGTTTTCTCAGAAGCGCCTTCTGCCGAAGACGACCCTCTGAGAGTTGTTGGCTCTTCAGCCAAACTCCCTTCTACTTCCAGCCTGCTGTCCGGATCAACGCGCTGCTCAGTGGGCCGTCCTTCAGTCGCCCGACTCGCAGTCGGCCGACTGTCTTCTTCTGAAGGCATCCGCGCCTTCTGCGCAGAGGGGTTCACCGACTTCCCCAGAATCTGCGCGATTATCTCCTCCTGCGTGGGCAGGATACTCCGCCGGACTGGAGTACGCCCGGTTTCCTCACTACTAGTTGGCAACATCATCTTGCGTGCCCTCTGTTTTGGCCGGCTGTGAAGCTCGTGGGTTGGCCGACTCCGAGTCGGCGCAGCGGGAGCTTCCGGCTGTCTGTCATCAGGTCTCTCATCCCATTTCCGCTTCCGCGCTGCGCGCTCACTTCGACGCTCTTCTGCTGCTCTTGCTGGAGCCGGAGCTGGAGTTGGACTCACAGGTGCTTCGTCCGGATCTGTGTCCACTTCAGCCTCCCGTAAGTATCTACCCGGATAACTCCGGGTCAGCAGCGGAAACCGTGTCCGCTTTGAAGCCGTCAAACATCCCATTGCTCGATAAAACACGATCAGGTAAGGCGAAAGATGATTGAGGGTCCCTCCTCTCTCTTCTTGCGCATGTTGGCGCGTCACCTTCCATAGGAGCCGTGCCCAATGAACCGGAGCTCCTGACAACACTAGCTCCACAAATCCCACTTGCCAACCATGCATGTAGGCGGTCTTGGTCGCTGCAATATCTGAAGCAATGCAGTCGCGACATTTCTCCGCAATCGATCTTTGTAATCCCGCGTCCGGAAACCGTTCTTGGGATGCTTGGCAACTTTGAAAAGATCATTGTATGAGACTTCTTCCTCCTTCGACACCTTCACGCTCTCGGCCTCGAAGAGGAGATACCCTTCCTCGCCTGCACACCTTCCTAACACCTGCGCCCAATCGCTAATGTCCCACCTCTCGGGGTGTGGGCGGAATCCGCGCGAGGGCTTGTGTTTCTCCTGCAAATACTCGCGCACCATCTCCGGACACGTCCAATTCCATCCCCATAGGAGGAAATCAAGCTTCAACCTTGTCAACACATCTTGGAATGCGCGCAGACCGATCTGCGGCACTCTAAGTGGAGACACTCGCAGCATGGGGATTTTTGACATCTCTCTTGCTTTTCTTGCACACACACAGACGTTTTTGCCTTCCGCTCGATCTCTCACAATCGCCGCTGCGCGTCGACCGCTCAGACACTGATTGAAATCGCCTTCTCTTCTCTCGCGCGCTCAATTTTGCTGCTCGCAAACTCTCTGCAAGGTCCGTCAAGATCCTTGCGCAACTCGTCTCCGCACTCTCTCTTCTCACTGCAGGTCTCTCCGCCCTTGCGCGTAATCTCTGAAGCTAGAAAACTCACAATCAAGAATGAGAGAATGAGACTGGAGAGCAGACTTTTCTTCTCCGAATTCAAGATCGCCCAA
Source organism: Marchantia polymorpha subsp. ruderalis (assembly GCA_037833965.1). NCBI lineage: Eukaryota > Viridiplantae > Streptophyta > Marchantiopsida > Marchantiales > Marchantiaceae > Marchantia > Marchantia polymorpha. The sequence goes on along the minus strand of AP031356.1, from coordinate 25,654,485 downwards.
CGCTCTCACTGGGTACAATCAAACTTGATTACGCAGCCGGCTATACGGCCTAACGGTTCTCCCTTGCATGCTCGAATTCACGACTCCGCACTGCGCGCATTCGCATGCGTGAACGTTGAATTCTCCCGCCGCCATCGTCTTCCGGACTCGAGTTCGCCGCAGCGGAGCGTATGCGTCGAATATGTTGTCTTTTCCCAACCTGCCCATCGCCGGAGGCGTATTGCCGCTGGCGTATTCCTTCTCCGTCGGCGCCTCGCTGGAGGCGCACATCAAGTCGGCGCAAATTACGCCGGCGCGTATTCGTACCACCTGTTTTGTCCGTTCTGCCCGCATATCGACGACGGCGCATATCCCGCCGGCGCGAATTATGCCAGCGCACCCGCCTGTCCGCGCCACGTCGGAGGCGTACCGCCGGCCGGCGCTTCTCTTCCGCTCCGCAGCCGCCAAAGGCGCTTCCGCCTCTAAATTGATCTCCTCTTATGAGCGCGTGGTTCCGCCGAAGGCGCATCGCCGAAGGCGTACGGGAGTCCTTTCCGACGGTGAACCCTAGCGCGAACAGCGCATGTCCGGATGCGAGTTTTCCGACGCTCATAACTTCTTCGTCCCTGATCCATCTCCGGCGCTCTTGGACTCGTTTGAACGAGCGTCCCGAGCTCTTTCCAATGAAACCTCAACCAACTAGAACTACCGTGAATCCTGATCGTTATGAAGGTTTCCCTTCCGCGCCGACGGCGCATCGCCGAAGGCGCACTCATGGTCGGAAGCCTTCAGAGGTCCTTGCCGGCTTCTGACGTCTTCAGCGACATCTCCTCCGGAGGTGTCTGTGCCGGAAGCGTAGCTTCCCTAAGCGCTGGAGGCGCGTGGGTAGAGACACCTCAGTAAAGGAGATGTTGCCGAAGGCGTTTGACCCTGGTACGTCCAACTCCGCGATTCTTCGTGACCTCGTGACGATCTCCTCAATCCACTCTATTTAACGTACCATTTCCTAACTACAGACACTGCTTCGGTACTTCTTTTCTAAAATTGTTTAAATTCTGCAAAAAAACAAAAAGTGTGTTACCACAATATGTGATTGAGCAATTAAGTTTGTCATTTGAACTTATTTGTGATATCGTATTTAATATAACTATTATAAAATTTTATTTAACATGATTTGTTTATTGCTCAGCAAGATTTGAATAGATTAACCTCTACCTACAGGGTTATTTCTAGAAAATAGTATACAATTTCTTCACTCATCACTTTACACAAAATGTCATTATCATTTGAAGATATTTTGAAAATCCAATTTTTCATTGACGAAACAAAAACTCCTTTAAACATTTATTTTCACTTGCTTCAAAATTGGATTTATTTCTCTATTTATACTACTTCATAAAATAATATGATAATTTATGATATCATTTATGTGATTTACTTGTACTAAATTTAATCCTGGTAGTCATGACCAATCCATGAACATTATTACATGAAAACATATCATTGATTATCTTGACATTGAAATCTTTTCTAGAGATTTTTCTCGCTCCTAAGTTGAAATGACTACATGTTATTGGGGAGCTTCAATTTTTGAGATAATCAACTTGTCACAAATTTAGTCTTAGTCTTATCAATCAAACTAGTCAAAATTTTATTTGATTTAAAATTTACAATTCAACAGAATACAAAATACAGATGTTTATCAATAAATTCTAGAATTTATTACACCATGTATAAATTTGATACCTAAACTTGATCATCATTAAAATAATCTTGATAGCTCATTTGTTGATTTTACAACTTAACACTAATACAACTATAGATTTTGCAATTAATGTAATTGTGTGACGTTTTCATTCATTCAAATTTCTGTTTTTTAAATGTTTGAACACAACTGCTTTTGTTTAATCTTTTTTGATAGTGAGAATGTGTATGTTTCAAATTTTTCAAATCCTAGTTGTACATATTTTATTTTACTATGTAGTTATTGAATGCATATTGCCAAAAAAATCTACTCACATATTTATATCATAACAACATACTTCATGTAAGAATTTTTTGCTCGATTGACATGATTGCACTTGACCTTGAATCAAATTTCTTGGCATAAAACATGTCATAAAACTTGGTATAAACCAATTTTCCCTCAGCAAAAACTGTAACAAATGAGATTATTAACTAGTAGTTACCTTATAAGATTTTATAATAGCTTTCAGAACAGGCGAACGAGTTCATTCACCTTTTCTTTTTTTTTGGATTGCAAGACGTTGAGAAAGTTAGCCTTTTTCTAACACAACCACAATAACATACAATGTAATCATCCAGAAATTGGCACATTCCTTCAATTGCTTTCAATCACAAATCTCTTACTACATATGAGTTGATAGATTTTTTCATTTTTAGACCAAACATCTCATACTTCCTACCTTCAATAATGTGATAATCAAATCTATAATCCACTTGTTATGAACATATGAGATGGTGTTGGATTATTACATAAGTATCAAAGTCTTGCAATGGATATCCAATACTCATCCATACCATGGATCAATGGGTGGGTAATGGATATGGGCTAGTATGCATGGATGGATAAAGTTCAGATACGAGGAATGGATTAAAAATATATGGGCATGATGGAGTTCTCCTCTAAAACGACTAGGTTAAATGACTTGACTGAGCTCTCGAATTGTGCCACGCTAAATGTAAAAATGCAAGAATCTAGACCGAAGGGTATTGACAAGGTGCCATGGATAGATAATGGGTATGGGAAAGATGCCATGGGTGGGTAATGGTTGGGTACAATTGAACCACTTGCACTTGTGGGTATGGATAAAGTTTCTAAGTCCAATGCATGATTCAGAAAAGTATGATATATTTCAAAAGCTTTCACAAATTGTACTATAATTATTAAAAAAATTTTACACTTACATTTCTCCTTGATTTCAAAAATATATCATATGTACATCATTAAACCATCTAAAAACCGTCTCAAAATTTTTACATGGGCTTTGGTCTAGTGTAAAATTTAAAATGTACACATTTTGACATTGTGTCATCATTTTTTTACTCGCTTTCATGTATTTACGTCAATCAACATAAATTTATGGTTTTTTCTGTCACAAGTTAAAATTTCTGATTAGTCATATCACTATATTTTGTCAAAATGCTAAAATATGTTAACTCGAATCTAACTCGAATCCGAGTTAGTTTAACTAGAGATAAATCTCAGACTTGAGTTAATACTAACACGAAGTCACTGGTTGGGACCAAACAGCTCTCAAAAGACCTAAAGATATACACTTACATGAAGCCTCTACGTCAAGATATTCTACCACTCTCTTCCATTAAAAATTGGTGTGGAACTCATAGCAAGGACAAACTAGAAGCCAACCCGCTTGTCCAACGATCCAAAAACTATAACTGAAGAACATTTATTATCAGGAGTCTATTGAGTTTTGGCGGCTTGACATCGGGCCCCAAGTCTTAAAGAGCAAAAGAATTCTAAGGACTAAGAACTTTGGGATTCACATATGTCAGAAAGATGTCAAGAAAATGTAGGGAATTCGTCCAAAGCCAATCCAAAACCTTGTAGATCCAAGGTGGAGGCTATGAAAGACATACGAGAAATTAACATTTCATATTGGAACATTTCATATTTCATATTATTGATTTTCTGACATAGTTCTAATATGCCAGAAATTCAAGATAGTGACTGTGCCTGTCTTCATACAGCTGTGAAAACTGCACCCATAACACTTTCAAGCATGAGATCCTAAGACCAACTAGTAAGCATATCTGGGCCATGGATCCAGCGGCTCACGCTCATCTAGGTGGGTTTTTTAATTTGAAATGCTTTTCGAACCAAAGAGGTGAAGTAGGTAAACTCTTGACAAAGTAAACTCGGAAAGGTTCCTAGAGTTCTTGCTCTTCTTCGATCTGTTATTCGTGGTTTTGTCTAGTTGGATTAAATTTCTTGTTAATTTCAACAATGAACTTGTTTTTTGATCTTCAATATATTTACTATTCAATTTTTATCATTGGATATTTCTTTCATGTACTGGGCTTGGTTGACCTCCTCCTGTCCAACAAGGCACATCTTCCGATATTTGCATTTAAACGCTAATTAGCTATCTTAACACTACAGCCAAAGATCAAAATCATACATCGGATAGTGCTAGTTTTGAAAAGTTGAAGGAATTTTACTTTCTTCTATCAATCATATCAAGAACTCAATCCTTCACATATTTAAGGATTTACGAGCACTTAAAATCCTACATTGCCTTGAGACAAGGTAGAGGCAATCAGGTACGGAGTCCATCATCCAACGAGGATTTTCCAGTTCAGCATAGCTAGCGGATTCCGTTCAACTACAAATTTGTCTCTTCTTCTTAATCCCCATAACCTACAGAAAATCACAATCCACACACCAAACAAACCCAAGCATTTGTTAACTAGGTTAAGTTTGAAAACCTAGTCCCCGTGAATTACTCAAAGTGTGAAGTTAGAGTATATATATCCAATATCAGTTTCGTCAGACTTGATCTTCCTAGCGTCATTATAAGCTTTTAGTCTAGTACGAAATACAAACACAAAAAAAATCACTACTGTTTCCGGAGCAAGAGTAACACTTCCTCACAAATGACTCCCTCTCTATATGTGTTTCCCCGTTCTCACTCTCGACCTTTCTTAAAAATCATTCTCATAGTCATGTCTGCCTTAATCCGCTAACTGACTTTATATCATCTTCACTTATAACGGTAAAAAATCAGAATGAATCAAAGTAGTTGTGGTAACCCACTTTTTGTTTTTTGTCGGAACTAAAACATTTTTGAATAGTAAGTACCGCGGCAGCAGTTGTAAATAGTAATCGGTACGCGAAACCAGAGTAAAAAGAGGATGGAGGACAGTCAAGGGGTTTTGGGCTTAGGCCACAGTGGGACACTTGGGACGACTCGGGCGGTTCATGCTGCAAGATCCGCTTCGAGCACCTTCGGCGGTAGATCACTCATAACTTTCTCAATTCGTAACGCTTTGAGTTGCTTTGGGTCTTGTTGGAAAAAGCTCGACGCGTTGGTTCTAACGAGCCCAAGAACTTGTGAAACGGTTGAGAGGTCACTGAGTTATGAGTGTCGGAAGTTACTGATGGGGGGCCTTCGGCGGTAGAGCGACTTTGGCGGTACGCCTTCGTCGGAAGAACCGCCGGAAGATGCGCCTTCGGCGGTAGACGCCTTCGGGTCAACGCCTTTGGCGATGCGGGAGAGTGCATTCGGCGGAAGAGTGAATCCCTCATAACTTTCTCAATTCGCAACGCCTCGACTTGGTTAGGGTCTCGTTGGAAAGAACTGGACGCGCTGATTCTAACGAGCTCAAGAACGCCACGAACGGATGAGGACTCCGGGAGTTATGAAGGTCGCAAGATACTCAGCTTCTCGCCCTCGAGTAGGCGAGGAAAGTTTGTCCTATGCGCGGACGCGAGAAGTCCGCCTACGCGTAGGCGCTTTGGCGTCGGCGGGAAATCCGCCTTCGGCCCTAGAAATGCGCCTTCGGGGTTGGAACTTGTACGGCGCCAGCGCAACAGCGCGGAAGGACGCGGAGGCCTGCAAGTAGGCGGACGCCTACGTGTAGGACGCGGACGCTTGCGAGTAGGCGGACGCCCGCAAGTAGGCGGCTTGCGACGCGGACGCGGACGCCTGCGAGTACATAGGCAAACGCCTTTGGCGGAATAGTAAAATCGTCATAACTTTCTCAATTCTTAACGGTTTGACTTGGTTAGGGGCTCGTTGAAAAGAGCTCGACGCTCCCGTTCCAACGAGCGCAAGAAAGTTTCAAACGAAGCAGGGATCTGTGAGTTATGAGCGACGGGGGTGACTGTTATAGATAGGCGACTCCATGCGGACGGGAGACTGCCGCGCATAGGCGAGCGCCTACGCATAGGCGAGACTCACCTCCGGTGCAGCGCAGGAAAGGAAAGGAGCCGGCGGAAGATCCGCCTTCGGCTCAAGGGACTTCGGTGCCACGTGGCAGAAGATTCCCGATGGCGGAAGTTGGCGGGATTATGTCAAGTGTGGGACGCAGAACGGCGGGGCTCATATCTTTGCGATGGACGGTCAGATGGATCTGAAATTTGGTGGGGCCGTTGATCTCAGCCGGCCACGCATGCCTGCAAATTTTCAGCCTGAGATCTTGGATGAAAAGGCGCTGGCGGCTCTGTATAGTAGGCTTAGGATTCAAATTTAGGGTTAGGGTTAGATTTAGGTTGTAAGTTAGAGGGGAAGGCAGCCGCCGACTCCTCAGGTGTAGGATCTGTTGCGGCTCGCACCATGGCATAGTGCAGTGTAGTGCTAGTCTGGACTTAGAAGGTATAAAGTAGTTCAAGGCGTCTTGCCTTGTGTTCTTTCCCAATTTCGGAAGTGCAGATTAGGAACTCATTTTCTCTGCGTGTTTGTGTCCTTAGTTCTGTCACCACGCACGAGGAGCTACACCTTAGCGGTCCGCATTGTGTAGCTGAAGGCCTTCGGCCGAATGTTCAGAGCTAATACATTGGTTAGAGACTTGAGTAGTTCGGATCTACACCTGCGGGTGATTGCCGATGCTCAGAGCCAATGACGAGTTAGATACTTGAACAGTTTCGCCCCTACACTTTCGAGTGATTGTTCTTGATTGTACTCCTTCGGGATTTTTCCCCTGAATGCCAAAGTGAAGTTTTGCTACTTCGTGTAAGCCTTGGTTGTAAATTCAAGTTACGCTGCAGCAGGTGCCTTTGGGATAACCCCTGTAGTATTTCTGGGAATGACAAGTGCCTGAGAATTCAAACTCTTCAATAGACTGTTATGGTGTGTTACTGGAATGTTTCTCAGTGAGTCCTTCAGTGCGGACCTGTGTTCTCTGCGCGTTTTGTGAGTTGAGAGTGTTGTTCACCGCGTATGAGTGACTTCGATCCGAAGTAGGTAGTCCAAACCGGGTTTCCTACGCTAGCAACAAGCTAGTGGAAGCGTTGTAAAAGCCGGAGTTGGGAGTCACTACCCGCAGCTTCGCTGAGTGTACTCTTGAGAGACCTTCCCCCTGAAATCTTGAGTAGAGGTCCTAACGGATCTCTGGATTGTGTTTCTGTAGTTTCAGGTGTGTGCGTGTGTGTGTTACGCTGCACTGTGCGACCTCCGAGTGAGCTCCGAATGGACACTTGCAGTATTTCTGGGAGTGACAGTCGCCTGAGAATTCAAACTCCTCAATAGTTTGTTAAACGTGACACTTTGTACCCTGTGTGTTCCTTTGTCCCTGTGGGTTCGACCTTTCTATCACTATATTGCAATTTTAGCCTTTAGTGGGTTATTACAGTAGTCAATTCCTACACAGCCCATAGGATATTGACTCATCAGCGAGTTATTACTAAATAATAAAAAATACAAAGACTCTAGAAGAGAAAATGACATGCAACGGAAGTTGACATCTTACAGTCCAGAATTGCAGATCGCACTTACATTGGAGCACATCGGTCACTGTCAGTCAACTTGAAACTACCACCTACAAAAAGAAACTTTAAATTCCTACACAATCCTGGTTATAACATGTGAACGTGCCGGTCTTCATCCAGCACCCCAAGTTAATAAACATACAGCTCCAATAATAAGGTTTACATAACTCACTATAGAACGGTCGACTCCCACATACACTCTTTCTTCCACTTATGCAAATGAATCTATCACCATAACCAATGTTCACGGCGAGAAGACGTTGAACATTGGTGGTCACGAGATCGCAACCTCTCCCCGCATCAGTTTGATACTATTACACAATCTTGTCTTCCTCTTTTCTACACGCTGTGGGTGTGAAAGCAACAAGTCTTCCAAATGAGGATGCTGGCATTATCAGTGCTCCCATGTCCTCCTGCGGCTGCAGTGGATCTGGCGGAACTTCTGCCAAAGACAACCTTATGTTTTAAAGTTTTAATATTCAGTTCAGTAATACTTCTTTTGCTTCTCATGGACCACGCCTCAGAGCTGAAATACTCTAATAACTTCGCCTTGAAGTTGGAAATTTTCAGCTTCCTCTGAATCAGTGGAAGCTAAGCGATTTGAGCTTTAAGCTCGAGAGGGAATACTCTACAAAGTCCGAAAACTGGAACATCCAATGTCAGTCATCTTTTCCGATTGATATTTGGATGTAAAAACCATTGAAATTAAAGGCATATCTTATAATAAAATGTGGCCCAATTGCAGTTTTAAAAATACTTATGTGAATTCAACTTGTTTCGGAGAAAGTAACCAACGTGCTTTGCATCCTGGGACAGAAATTATTTAGAGACTCAAAATATTGACAAATTTTCTGTGGTTCCCGGTGTTCCTTATCCTCTTGAGCTCTGCTTGAACATGAAATTTTATTTATTCAATTTACTACAAACTTTTCTTATGCTCGACGTAACTTTGAACAGAGGATTAATCTGTTCAAAGTTACTTCGAACATAAAGACATTGTGGTAGCTATTGACCAGAATTGTTCTGAAACTGATGTGAAAAGATCTCTTGATGTGCCAGCCACTAGAGTATCACAGTAAATTGTAAGTGAAACTGTTCCTTGTGAGATGTTTGCTGTATGTGATAAGAAAGAAAACGTTTTTTTTCAAGGTCAAAAGCCTAGGTTTTGAAAGAAATTCCATAACGTATACAATTTCAGCCTTCGAAAAAGCGAGCTCAAAGTCTGGGAAGATCTTATACGAAGTAGTTTTAATTGATGCACGACTACTAGATGTCTAAACTCTTTGAACATGTGATTGATTAGTATAAAACTCTTAGAAAGTAATCGAGGGTTTCAAGTCAAGTTAAGTAGCGGTATCGAGCACGTAACATCCTCTTAAGGTCGTGCAGAGCGTTGAAACTCTGTTCACATGACAGTCAACTCAAGTCCAAAACTGTTTCATCATCATGAGCCCCGTCCGCCTCGTTAAAGACAAAATGCGGCTAAGTAACATTGTTCTGTTGTTGAAATCCTCAGCACACAAAAAGCATTTCGTATCTAGCTTTTCTACAGTAAATTGATTCATTAACCGCCCAAGACTGAGAAATAATACCTGTTTGCGGGCGGGCAACACGAGCTTGCACAGTCGAAACCCTGTATTTGCCACTTTGCTTTACACTTTCTGCTTGCTCCTTCAGACAGATGCGCATTCTCTTATCGGAGCTGCAGTGCTCCTTCTGTGAATATATTAACATGTGCGCATCTCTATCTACTTGCCTTGCGATGACAGCGAGTACGAGGAAGTCTTCACCCTGGATGACGTCACCGATGTCCTCCGTGCTTCTCACGTAGTACTGTTCATTTAATCCATAACGATATATAATGGCAGCCATCCATCCGAAGGCATCTAAGGAGCAGCTAACAAAGGGCAATGCAAGGGAGGAGTATTATAGAATGATTTTGTCTTGGTTTTAACAATCTTATGAATTTGATTCAACGTCGATTGCCCAATATGAAACTCTATTCTGAAGTGGAACTCAAACTTAGCCAGTACATGGCAATCTATCTATAAGCAGGAAGAAATTTTCAAAGGAATCAAATAAAATGTATAGTGTACCTCGTACAGGAAAGTACCCAAGGAATCAATGCTTTTATATCATTGTACATAGATCAGAAGGGTACTCAACTGATCTGACGACGGTGTATTGTGAATATTGGGTGTATTGTGAATATTGGTTGCAAACGAAATTCGGCTTAATATTTGGCATTCGTATAAAAATTGCACTTGAAAGAATGCTCCACTTGCAGGTTCGTGTAGGATGAAAGACTAACTCCATAATAGACGCGGTTCAGTAACAGGCTCACGAACGCCCGTTGTATAGTGTGTCAGAGCTAAGGTACAAAGGAGGGACTGTGCTGTAGAAGAACTTTTCACCACGTCCGGAGGAAGTAGTGAACGATTACACAATTCCAGGAAGCCTTCTGTGAACTTTGTTGACCTTGTCACGTCTAATACTGAATACTTCCGAGCTCTTATGGCATTGAGTAACTGAAGATTGAAAACTATCCATTAAATATCTGTTGGAAAGGCTTCTTCGGGTAGTAATCCATGTGAAGAAGTTTCAAGATCAAGATAACTCGTGGAAAGATTGACTGATCCTGATTTGTCTATGATTATCTGATCTGCAGCAAGGAAGTTTTTAAGTATTTGGATTGAATTTATGTATTATGTCATCTCTAGATGGGTCCTGATATACTGTAAGAAATTCGTTCCGAAATTTTCATGTAATGAGGTCGACACACATCGGATTTCTTATCAGTAAATATATGCAGTTGTGTTGGGGCATTATTCTGAATCTCGGCTACTGTGTTAGGCCCAGTCCGGTTTTTCACAGGGAAGGTTTTGAAGAAGTTCCAATATATAATAAGTCTAAACGACGTGTGAGAAATCTTGGCCTGCCTCGTTGTCAGTCAACTGTTAATCTGTTTGTGATGAACACTTTCTTTCATGATCATTTAATTTCCGACATATCTGCAGAAACTGTCCCCTTTGTGGCAGAGATGGATCCCAAGACACTATAAAGTCTGCCGAAGTCTGCTTTCTTCAGCATGTTCAAGTTTTGTCAGCCCTTAAACCGGACACGGAATTCGGGCTGGCCTAACATAGAGGACTGAAGGACTCTTTCTGGGATGACATGTAACTCTGAGTGTGACAAAATAGACGTCATTGCTACCAAGGTCGAGGTTTGAAGGAAGAACGAGCTCTTGGAACAACATTCAACCTGCTGCTGAACTGAGGTAAGCTCTCAGACGTACGTTTACTTCTGTTCTGAAATTGTGTTTTTCAAGGACTTAACCGTCTAATTTCGTCAATCTAACTTCAATTGCCTAGTTCATATAGTTGCAAGATGCTGGAAGCTCCGAATTTCATCTTAAGCGACATCGATAATGCGTTTTGGGAATGTGCGTGCATAAGCTTCTGAGCTGGAAACTCATTACAAATGAATTTGCATGAATGTCGACAGGCCAAACTTGTATATTGCAGCAATGACGGCCTCCTGCCGTCAGCATATCTTCCTTGTGCAAGGGGAAGGTCAGGGACGAGGCAATGCAGGTGTGGTTCAAGTGAAGCTTCTATGGGCGGTCTCTATGTGCTGCGCGCTTCTCTGCATCCAGTATTTCCCCCAAAGCATCAGTGCAGAACCGGTTTTGGCATCGAGTCTAGGTTTTTGTAAAACCGTCCCGGTGCTGCGTGGAGCTCCACTGCATTGCTGCCTACCACCACCAGCGAGGAAACCCATCAGGTTCAAATACCCCACTTGCGAAAGCGGAGGTCCTCCCGTCATCCGCGAGAGGAAACCGGCCCATGTAGTCCAGAACGATCCTGAGTACGTCAGGAAGTACAATCTAGCTTACGCCAGAATGAAAGCACTGCCAGACAGCGATCCCAGAAGCTTTCTGAATCAGTGGAGAGTCCACTGCTCTTTCTGCAACGAAGCTTTCAAGCAGCGGGAGATACCAGGCCCTCTGGGCAAGGCCACCGGAGTTCTGCTTCAAGTTCATTTCAGCTGGACCTTTCTTCCGTGGCACAGGATGTATCTCTACTACCACGAGAGGATTCTGGCGGATCTGATCGGCGATCCCACCTTCGCCCTCCCATTCTGGAACTGGGACAATCAGCTGGACCCTATCGCAAGCATGATGCCCTTCATGTTCCTTCCCAACTTCCCTGTCAACAATTCGGCCTTGCTCGACGCGAACAGAAACGCCAACCATATGCCTCCCAAAATCCTCTACTTGGGATACAATGGCAAGCTTGAAGCTGAGGGCAAACTCAACCTCACGGACGAGCAAATCAGATACGAGAACTTGTGCGTCATGTACAACCAGGTGGCGACCAAAATCAGCGCCAGAAGCTTCTTGGGGGGACCCTACGTTGTGGGGACCGACAACACGGCTGCCAGCGTCAATGTGTCGGCCGGTGAGACTCCTGGTGAGTCCGGCGGAATGGAGATCGTACACAATGTTGCGCACGAGTGGACCGGACTGATCAACGATCCAGCCCATCCGGACAACGAGGACATGGGCAACTTCATCTACGCTGCTCGGGACCCCATCTTCTACAGTCATCACTCCAACGTCGACCGCCTGTGGGACGTGTGGAAAACCATCCCTGACAAGGTCACCATTGCAGGAAACAGGAAGAGAGTGGACTACACTTCCAGCGACTTCCTCGACTCCGAGTTCACCTTCTTCGACGAGAACCAGGATATGGTCATCGTCAAGATCAGAGACTCCCTTGACAATTCAAAGCTCGGAATCAAGTACACAGACGTCAGCGAGGCCGACAATCTGTGGATCAACTACGAGCCGCTGCCTGCGCACAAACCATCGCAGCCGTGGAGTCCTAGAGACTGGCCTGCAGTGGTTCCCTCTGGTAACAACACCATCGGTAAGGTTCCCGCAAGCTTCAGGCTGGAGCGCCGTGCTCCTACAAAGAAGGACCTGAAAGGAAAGGGCTTGAAGCATACGAACCAGCTGCAGGAGGACATCGTCCTGGAGAGAGTGAGGATACCTCATTCAGCGTACGCGAGATTTGACGTCTTCATCAATTTCCCAGACGCCAACAGAGAGACTCACCTGTACATGTCGGAGTATGTCGGTACCTTCACTCATCTGCCCAGCGGCATGGTGGACATGAGCGCCTCAGTGTCACAGTCGTCCGTGACAGAATCGAATGGGATGTACCGATTATTTAACATCCGTTACAGCGTCGGTCAGGCCCTTAGAAGGCTGGGCATTGGAGACTGGAATACCGACGTCGTGGTCACCATCGTTTCCAAGGGAATGCGGAAAACTAACCCGACAATGGACTTCTATTTCTCAGACATCAAGCAAGAATTCCAGTGATGATTCTTGAATGCTGTAAGCCATCTTATTTTCTCGTCATGCATAGACTTATTTTTTCTCAAGTCAATTGGGATTTGGCTAAGCTGAAAGCATTTGTCTACGGGTAAATCGAGAAGGGTAGTTTTAGAACTATGAAGGTTAAGACTATTTTGTATTCTTTGTCCCCCATGCGGGGTCCAGCGTTACCATTGTAACACATGATTCTTTTGCAGTAAACACACCAAATTCTTTGTCAATTTATAGTCCTCGTTCCTCTTTCAGTGCTATATAATGTCTCATATCCTTATGGACTATTCCAAACTATTCAAAAGCAGCTATCATGTGCTTCATCTTTCTTCTACATCAAGTTGTAGTGATCGTCTCCAATTTGCACATACGATGAGCTTTACTCGTTCTCATGGCTGATCATACCTTTTGCTGAGATCACCTGAGGTTCTTTTCGGCAGGATGCTATCAATGAAATCAGCCGGAACGCAAGTATTTCGGACTTAGATTCCGTATGTGGCGTTGATTCTTCAATCCCCATGGACAGTTCATTCCAGTTCAGTTGAAGCTGTTGCATAGTATTCATGCATTCTCTTTTGGGAGACGGCTGTGGTTGGACAAAACGGCACTGATCACGGACCATGCATACTAATCCCGGTCAGCCATCGCCAGGCATTGAGCCAGACTTGATAAAGTGCTGCCTACTTTTTCTTATTTTCTTCTGTCAAACGTTCGTGATGTATACTGCAGCATGGAAGGTAGATATTGCTCTCAAGAGAGGAAGGTCTCCTTGTATTCAAGATGGCAACAGCAAGCTTAAAAGCAATACCGTGAATCATATTGATTTAAATTATCACGCGTGAGAACACGTGCATTTGGTACTGACGGAGTATGTACAGTATTTCCTTACCTGCAAGATGGACATGAGTCTTCCTGTAAGGCTTCCACCCCATTTCAAACCGAAAGAATGAGGTTTTCAAGATCAGTTTGTCCTAGCAACCTAAACCATCATTACTCACAGAGCAGGGCATATCGAATGGGGAGTGGTGTCGTATATTTGTAGACCATTGACAGTCATCAATCTTCATGCTTATGGATCATTATCAGGGCACTGCATGACCAAACAGGTGATTCCAGTTAGTCACCTAAAATCCTCGCTTTTGGAAGATTTGGTGTGTCCCATCTGGACCGGTGGAACACACTTTCTCGGAGTATTTTCCTAGACTCGCACAAAGTTTCACATGTTATTGAGTGGGTGTATCTTCATTTTCTTGGATGCGATTACAAGGTTACGATAGCGTCAAAGTTATCCGAGTAGAGAGAGATGTATAAGTTTCAACGCTGATATTCTAACAATAGTTAATTATACATCTATGGAATTAGAAATTTATTTGGTTTTGAATGAAAAAAAAATAGTGATTTCTATCAATCCACATGGTATACAAATTTCTCTACCTTACTGACTAATTTACTTTATCCATTATTTTTCACTTTTTCATAGAGTGCACTAGCTAGCTCTATACATTTTGCGGTTATATCAGAACATACAACATCGTATGCTCTTGTTGTTTGAGTTTCGATTGTTCTTAATAGTAAAAATATTATAGATGTTACGAAACATACATCCAATCATCCAACCGTAAAACTCTAAAGTATGATTTGCACATGGAGAAGTTAGGATAGATTATTGCAGTAATCAAAACCTATTTTGAAAATGAGCCTATCATGTTGATTGATGATAACTTTTTCTCAGTGCTGAATGCATATTTCTGATAATGATATGATGGTTATGATACACTTGTGTTACTTTAGAAAGATTTATTTCTGTAAAGTTTGAAGACGAATCATTGTATCTTTATGGTACTTTTGTACACAATTTCTACGTAATATAGTATACAGCAACTCTAGCTAGAATAAGCACAATGAGGTGTAACATAATGTTTGTTTTTATTACAGATGCAAAGTTTTACATGCAGTCTACTTATATAATCTACAATGATAATTCTTTCATGCCATTTTTACTAGACATGTAAGTAGCATTACTTATAATCTTAGGTTCTTTACGACTCAGGCCTAAAACTTTATTCAAGAGCGATCTAAGGCAAATGTTTTGGAGTTATGGTCAGGTGAATTTAGCAAAAAAAAACATCTTCTAAGATTTCAAAGTTTGAATAATACTATGATTAGAGAATACTTTTTGCTGTATGATGAGATTACAAGAAAATAATACTTGTGAAGTTTTTGAAACTAGAATTTCTTATCTGGAGCAAATATACTGATGTATATAATTGAAAATTAGAAATTGTATGTGTAAGACAAACTTCTCAAAGGGAT
Source organism: Marchantia polymorpha subsp. ruderalis (assembly GCA_037833965.1). NCBI lineage: Eukaryota > Viridiplantae > Streptophyta > Marchantiopsida > Marchantiales > Marchantiaceae > Marchantia > Marchantia polymorpha. The sequence goes on along the minus strand of AP031356.1, from coordinate 25,639,327 downwards.
TGGTGTAATTTTTACTTTTTTAAGTATCTTGGTTTTGGGAAAAGGAAAAATTGTAAATTACATGCATTATACTTGTAAATTGTTCCAAATTTTCAGAACTTCGCGAGTCAGTTTCTTCTGCTCTACTCTTCAAAGTTCAAACCTATATATTATTTCATTATTTTCCAATGTTTCATACTATTTGTCCTCTTATGAATCTTTTACTGCCTATGTGTGCTACAAAATACAACGTGAAGTCATCCAAATCCGCAATATCAGAATGAAATCCTGTTACGTGATATAAATTTCATCTAAATTTAAATTGACTGACAGCTCTTTTTAAAAAATCTAGTCCAGAATTAATTTGCTATTATTGCTAGAAATATTAAGTACTATAAATCAAAGTTATAATCAGAATAGATTGAAATGCCCAGCCATCCGTGTTTAATTGAAGTGTTATATCAACAAGTATCAAAGGATTGGGAATATATATAGCTTATGATAATGTTTTTTAAAAAGTGAGTTTAAATTGAATAAAATTCTTCTTATAATTTCTCATAATGTTCATTGAAGAATGACATAATCTATTTTTCATGTTATTGTGCTTGCCCAGCTCTTCTATTGTTTATATTCATATATTTATTAGTTTTCAAGGAGACTAAGGTTTTATTTTGAAATCAACTAAAATCGCTTATTCAGAGGAAAAATAGATTTGCTAAAGTGTAGGAATAAGAAGAAAGAGGGACTTAGACTCCAAAATTGACCTAAATATTCTATTATTCAATTCTGCAGTTGATATAGAAACATTACAGACTTAAGGTATTTAACAAGTATTATGGTTACTTTTTCAATTATACAACGTCCAGATTTCGCAATCATATGAAACCTAAGAAAATGTAGAACATTCACATCTTTAACATAACATATTTTTTCTACATAGCTTGATTATGTATATTTGAGATTCATGTTTTCACACTCTCCACACATGTTACACAATAACAAGATTCACGACTTGCATTTGAGAAAAAAGAAGCCAAGTTTCCAAAGATAAGTTCTATTAGAAACAGAAGTCACAAACACAAATTTCATTTAATTATACAACGTCCAGATTTCGCAATCATATGAAACCTAAGAAAATGTAGAACATTCACATCTTTAACATAACATATTTTTTCTACATAGCTTGATTATGTATATTTGAGATTCATGTTTTCACACTCTCCACACATGTTACACAATAACAAGATTCACGACTTGCATTTGAGAAAAAAGAAGCCAAGTTTCCAAAGATAAGTTCTATTAGAAACAGAAGTCACAAACACAAATTTCATTAGAAGTAGTGAACGTTTTCAATTACATCCCTCATGTGGATTTTATCTGTTTTGGAGAAGATAGCTCATGCGTTTGGGCATCCTACATGAGGAAATTGTGTCACATTCAAATTACTGTCAGACTGTGGCTCCCTGAATTTTGGTGTTATATGGCGCCTCGGTCTCTCCTTTGACTTGAAAGTTTCCTTCATTCACATAACGACGAACTTCGTGCAGAAAGTTTGGAGCACAGAATGTAAAAAGATCTTCTAGGGACGAGTTTGGATTGCATTTTGACCAATGGACATCTAGGATCGCATGAACCTCGGAAAAGTAGATGAAAGGTTCATGCGGAGCACATACCGCACTCTTGAGGTCATGCAGAGTATAGAGACTGTGTTCACATGACAGTCAACTCAAATCTGTATCATCATCATGGGCACCGTCCACCTTCTTGAAGACCAAGTGCGGCCATGGAACAGTCTCCTGCTGTTAAAAGTGCAAAGCATACAACAAGCCCTTGGAACCAAGATGCTGTATAGCGAAATGATTGTTAAGCTGACCGAGAATGCAAGTAGACCGTGTTTGCTCGCGGTTGCAACGCGAGCATGCGTAGTCAAAACCTTGTCGTGGCCACATTGCTCTACACTTTCTGCTGACTCGTTCAGATAGATATGCCTTCACCTTTAGGAACTGCAGTGCTCCTTACGTTAAATTAACATTTACGCATCTCTATCTAGTTTCCTGGCATGACAGCGAGTATCTCCACGATGGATGATGTCACCGACCTCATGCTTCTCACATAGTACTGCTCCTTTGATTAAATACGATATGCACTGACAGGCATCCATTTATATCAAAGCGTGAAGGCAGATCAGGAGCAGCTAACACAAGGCAATCCGAGCTAACCTCACTTGGCACAATCTTGTTGTGTGAAACTCGGGCATCCTGAAACTCTATAATGAAGTGGAACTCAAACTCAGATAGTGCATGGCAATCAATCTAAAAGGAAGAAAACCTTTCCCAGGGAAACTTTCTCATCGAGAATGCTGATGTATAGAGTACATGATCCAGAGAAGGACTCGACTAATCTGACAACGTTCTATTTTAAGAATTTAAAAACACGATATGGCTCCTTATGATTCCTTTGGATAAATATGCCTTGAAGAAAATGCTCCATTCGCAGGTTTGTATAGAATGAACGAGCAACTCCTTATTGAATGCGGTTCACTAAAACGGTCACGCACGCTCGCTGACCAGTGTATCATAGCCGCCACTAAGGTACAAGGGAAGATCTATACTGTCGAAGATCATGGAAAATGCTGTTTCCATGACCGTAAAATCAGGAAGAAGTACTAAACTTGAACAAATTCCAGGAAGCAGCCCTTTCTGAGGTATCTTTGGCTGTCACGTATAATATTAAACTGAAACCTGTCACTGCTATATGGCATTCAGTGAGTGATATGTCTGTTCAAATTTTTTATTGGGGTATTCATCTCTGTGTAGAAGTTCTTAGAAGAAGGTACATCGTGGGACGATTGACTGATACTGGTGATGCTTATTTGACTATCATTTTCCTGTCTGTAGCTAGTGACTTGTAATTTAATATGCACTGAAAATGAAGAAGTATCTCATCGTTTGATGGATCTTGATTGATTGCGCAGATTCCGCACTGATTTTGTCCTTTTTCGAGTTCCAAACACATTTGAAAGCTTTCCTTCAACCGAATCCAATCATGGAGGGCCATATTTCTGACTCTTCGCTACTAAGTTGGGCATCGGACGTATGATCCATTATTTCCTTTGTTTCAAGGATGTGTTAGAAATCTTGGCTTTTCTCGCTGTCAGTTAACTGTTATGTCGGTACGTGATAAGCAGTTTCTATCATGATCATGAAATTTCCGATATATCTGTAAACGGTGTTTTTGTTGTTACAGAGGTGGATCGCAAGACACTATAAAGCTTGCCGAGGTTTGTTTTCTTCAGCATGTTCAAGTTTTGTCAGCCCCTACACCGTGCAAGGTATTCGGGCTGGCATAACATCTAGCGCTGAAGGACGCCTTCTCGGATGTTTTGTAACAAACAGATTGTGACGAAAGACACGTGAGATTCAAAGATCCAGGTTTGAAGCTAGCACGAGCTCTTGGAAGAATATCCTGCTGTTGCCCTGAGGTAAGCTCGCCAGCATGCATTGTCTTCTATTGTGGAATTTTGCTCTTTCCAGGAATTCAGATTCCTATTTTGCCACAAGTTAGATTCGGAGATAATAAAGTTGCATCGAGGATCCTCGCAAACTCCGACATTTCAATCCGAACATTTTTGTTATGCGAATTGGGAATGTGCATATGCTTCTGAGCTGGAAACTCATTACTGATGAATTTGAATGATTGTCCACAGGCCGACCTCGTATATTGCACCAATGACGGCCTCCTGCCGTCAGCATGTCTTCCCCATGCAAGGGGAAGGTCAGGGACGGAGCAATGCAGGTGTGGTTCAAGTGAAGCTTCTATGGGCGGTCTCTATGTGCTGCGCGCTTCTCTGCATCCAGTATTTCCCCCAAAGCATCAGTGCAGAACCGGTTTTGGCATCGAGTCTAGGTTTTTGTAAAACCGTCCCGGTGCTGCGTGGAGCTCCACTGCATTGCTGCCTACCACCACCAGCGAGGAAACCCATCAGGTTCAAATACCCCACTTGCGAAAGCGGAGGTCCTCCCGTCATCCGCGAGAGGAAACCGGCCCATGTAGTCCAGAACGATCCTGAATACGTCAGGAAGTACAATCTAGCTTACGCCAGAATGAAAGCACTGCCAGACAGTGATCCCAGAAGCTTTCTGAATCAGTGGAGAGTCCACTGCTCTTTCTGCAACGAAGCTTTCAAGCAGCGCGAGATACCAGGCCCTCTGGGCAAGGCCACCGGCGTTCTGCTTCAAGTTCATTTCAGCTGGACCTTTCTTCCGTGGCACAGGATGTATCTCTACTACCACGAGAGGATTCTGGCGGATCTGATCGGCGATCCCACCTTCGCCCTCCCATTCTGGAACTGGGACAATCAGCTGGACCCTATCGCAAGCATGATGCCCTTCATGTTCCTTCCCAACTTCCCTGTCAACAATTCGGCCTTGCTCGACGCGAACAGAAACGCCAACCATATGCCTCCGAAAATCCTCTACTTGGGATACAATGGCAGGCTTGAAGCTGAGGGCAAACTCAACCTCACGGACGAGCAAATCAGATACGAGAACTTGTGCGTCATGTACAACCAGGTGGCTACGAAAATCAGCGCCCGAAGCTTTTTGGGGGGACCCTACGTCGCGGGGACCGACAACACGGCTGCCAGCGTCAATGTGTCGGCCGGTGAGACTCCTGGTGAGTCCGGTGGAATGGAGATCGTACACAATGTTGCGCACGAGTGGACCGGACTGATCAACGATCCAGCCCATCCGGACAACGAGGACATGGGCAACTTCATCTACGCTGCTCGGGACCCCATCTTCTACAGTCATCACTCCAACGTCGACCGCCTGTGGGACGTGTGGAAAACCATCCCTGACAAGGTCACCATTGCAGGAAACAGGAAGAGAGTGGACTACACTTCCAGCGACTTCCTCGACTCCGAGTTCACCTTCTTCGACGAGAACCAGGATATGGTCATCGTCAAGATCAGAGACTCCCTTGACAATTCAAAGCTCGGAATCAAGTACACAGACGTCAGCGAGGCCGACAATCTGTGGATCAACTACGAGCCGCTGCCTGCGCACAAACCATCGCAGCCGTGGAGTCCTAGAGACTGGCCTGCAGTGGTTCCCTCTGGTAACAACACCATCGGTAAGGTTCCTGCAAGCTTCAGGCTGGAGCGCCGTGCTCCTACAAAGAAGGACCTGAAAGGAAAGGGCTTGAAGCACACGAACCAGCTGCAGGAGGACATCGTCCTGGAGAGAGTGAGGATACCACATTCAGCGTACGCGAGATTTGACGTCTTCATCAACTTCCCAGACGCCAACAGGGAGACTCACCTGTACATGTCAGAGTATGTCGGTACCTTCACTCATCTGCCCAGCGGCATGGTGGACATGAGCGCCTCAGTGTCACAGTCGTCCGTGACAGGGTCGAATGGGATGTACCGATTATTTAACATCCGTTACAGCGTCGGTCAGGCCCTCAGAAGGCTGGGTATTGGCGACTGGAATACCGACGTCGTGGTCACCATCGTTTCCAAGGGAGTGCGGAAAACCAACCCGACAATGGACTTCTTTTTCTCGGACATCAAGCAAGAATTCCAGTGATGGTTCTTGAATGCTATACGCCATCTTATTTTCTCGTCATACACGGTCTTACTTTTTCTCAGGTGTATTGGGATTTGGCTAAGCTGAATGCATTTGTTCTTCGGGAAAAGGGACAATTACAGTTTTAGAATTAATGGATTAGATTATCTGCATTCTTTGGCCCTCATGAGGGGTCCACAGTTACTGTTGTTACTCAAGCAGTCATTTGAAGTAAACACACCTCATTTTTGTCATTTTAAAGTTTTAAACTCGTATGTCAATGCTTATACAAAGTGGTATATCATTCCGGAAGATTTCAAGGTATGCAAGATGCAGCCATCATGCGCTTCCTCTTTCAAACACAAACACATCAAGTTGTAGTGATCGTCTCCAATTTGCATTTACGATGACCGTTACTCGTTCCAATGGTAGATGATCATTTTTGCTGAAATCATATGAGGTGCTGTGGTTGAATTGAGATGAAACCCAAGTAGTTTGGACTTAGAATCCGAAGACAGCCAATTCTTTTCGGCCCTCATGGAAGGTTTAAGCCATTGAAGCTTAAGTTGTTCTATAGCTCTCAGCGACAATAAAACACAAGAGGGGTAAGACTCACCACGACGGTTTAAACTCTTCTGCACTGCACCTGTTCTCAAAGAGGGGGAGGACTCACCAACACTCTTAGAAAAAAATACGCTTAGTACCCTTCTACACACTCCTCAACTCACCCAGTCTAACAGGGGTAAAAGAGAAACGCGAGTCGGCTGAAACGACACGGACCCGGACACCTTCTGTTAGATGACAGCAAATATTACGTCGAAGGCACCAAAAAGTACTTTATAGTCAGAGGCACCAAATGATATATATATAATAAATTTTGAAGTAAACCAAATATTTTTAAAAACAACATAATCACTTGTAAACACATGGAAGCTTGTCAAATGGCTTGTGGCATGCACAGACCCCGTGTGGTGGCTTTAGGACAACCACACAGAACTTTGGATTGATGCCAATAAGTGCTTACCAAATACTGTAGCACAGATTTTGAGTATTTGTAAGTGCTGTCCCTTTGCTTCACAACCTCACATGCAGGAAATGCTGTGCATCTATGTGCTTGTCTATTTCCTCCGCGCATGCATGCGACATGAGGACAAGAAACCCACACAAAAAACTTTCAGCATGCCTCTCAGAAACTTAAAAATGTCACGTCTAAGTTGCTTATAAGGAGTAACTAAGAATAGTAAGTCGCACTCCGTAGAGTATGTCTGCAAGGCTCACGCAGAAGAAACACGTTGTGGTACCCCACTTTTGGTAATTTTGAGGAAATTAAAACATTTTTGGAAAACTGTACCCCGGCAGCAATGTAAATAGCCTTCGGGGCATCAAAACAGAGTGAATTCGGAAGATCGCAGAGATTCTCGAGGAACCTCATAGAATCTAGGAGTTGGGTGCAGCGGTAAGGACGGGCACCGCCCTCCCTGCGGGCTCTGCAGTTAGGATCCCTACGGCGCAAGGCGCAAAACCCGCCTTCGGAGCTGCGTCCGCGGCGGTAGGGAAATCCTTCATATTTAGGTCAACCCCCAGACGCCTTGACTTAGTTAGGGTCTCGTTGAACAGAGCTCGACGCACTGATTCCAACGAGCCCGAGAACGCCCACAACGGATAAGGACTCCGGGAGTTATGAAGGTTGTAAGATACTCAGCTCTTCGCCTGCGCACAGGCGGAGAAGTTTTGTCCTATGCGCGGACGAAGGAAGTTCGCCTGCGCACAGGCGAAATAGGGTTTTGAGGTAGGCGCGAAGTTTGCCTACGCACAGGCGTGCGCCTGTGCACAGGCGCTTCGGCGTCGGCGGAAAATCCGCCTTGGGCCCTAGAAATGCGCCTTGTGAGGTAGAAATTGTACGGCGCCTTCTGCGCCAGCGCAGCGCCCCGGACGAGCAAGGAGCCGCCAGAATAGTTGTGGTAACACACTTTTTGTTTTTTGCAGAATTTAAACAATTTTAGAAAACAAGTACCGAAGCAGTGTCTGTAGTTAGAAAAGGGTACGTTAAATAGAGTGGATTGAGGAGATCGTCATGAGGTCACGAAGAATCGCGAAGTCGGATGTACCAGCGCCAAATGTCTTCGGCGCCTTGGGCAAAAGCTCCTTTTCTGAGGTGTCTCTACTCACGCGCTCCCAGCATTTAAGGAAGCTACGCTTCCGGCGCAGACACCTCCGGAGGAGATTTTGCTCAAGACCTCAGAAGAATGGCACGGACCTATGAAGGCTTCCGACCATGAGTGCGCCTTCGGCGATGCGCCGCTAGCGCGGAAAGTAAAACCTTCCTAACGATCGGAATACACGGTAGTTCCAATTGGTTGAAGTCGCATTGGAAAGAGCTCGGGACGCTCGTCCTAACGAGCCCAAGAGCGTCGGAGATGGATCAGGGACGAAGAAGTTATGAGCATAGGAAAACTCGTAGCCGGACATGCGCCGTTCGCGCTAGGGTTCAAAGTCGGAAAGGACTCCCGTACGCCTTCGGCGATGCGCCTTCGGCGGAATCACTCGCTCATGGGAGGAAATCAACTCAGAGTCGGAAGCGACTTTGGCGGCTGCGCAACGGAAGGAAAGCGCCGGCCGGATGTACGCCTCCGACGTGGCGCTGATAAGCGGATGCGCTGGCATGATTTGCGCCGGCGGGATATGCAATGGACGAGGCAGAAGAGACGGTGATGGACGGGTTAGGAAAAGACAACATAGCCGACGTATACACTGCGGCGAACTCGAGTCCGGAAGACGGTGGCGGCGAGAGAATTTGACATTCACGCATGCGAATGCGCGCAGTGCGGAGACGTGAATTCGAGCATGCAAGGGCGAACTGTTAGGCCGTATAGCTGGCTGCGTAAATTGTAACCAGTAAGAACGTTGGACGATCTTGAATTCGGAGAAGAAAATACTGCTCTCCAGTCTCATTCTCTCATTCTTGATTTTGCGATTTCTAGCTTCCAAGAATTCGCGCAAGGGCGGAGAGACCTGCAGAGAGAGGAGAGAGTGCGGAGGCGAGTTGCGCAAGGATCTTGACAGACCTTGGAGAGAATTGCGAGTAGCGAACTTGAGCGCGAGAGAAGAGAGAGAGACAGCAGTCAGTACTTGAGCGGCCGACGCTCAGCGGCAATTGTGAGAGAGCGAGCGGAAGGGAGAACGTTTGTGTGTGCAGGAAACACAATGTCGAAGGTCCCCCAGCTGCGAGTGTCTCCACTCAGGGTGCCGCAGATCGGTCTACGCGCATTCCAAGACGTGCTGATGGGGCTGAAGCTCGATTTCCTCCTATGGGGAAACTCAATTTATATGGGGCTTCTTAATACAAAATAAACAACACTAACTCCATCCTTGAGTAATTCATCAAAGGAAACACAAAAGGAATTGGTTGTTCGAAGATAGCCAAAGCTCTCTCCTCTCCTAGGCATACGATGAGTCTTACCCTCATCATCATCTTCTCCATCATTCGAATGATGATCTCCATCTTCAGTTGGAGCTTGAGCCCGCTGAGGTCACTTTCTCTGTTTCAGCACTTAGCTTGCCGTCAAACCCTTCCACAAGTGATTCCAGAAGTGCCTTTACTCCGCTGCATTCGTGTCCCGCTGGTAGCCCAATCACTCCGCAATTGTCACAGAAGGTCGCGCTTTGGGATTCATGTGGCGATGATGGTCCCAAGTGAAGTTTCAAATCTCCCAAGTTCTTCTTGCTCCTCAATCTTCTATCTTTGTTCCGCAGGGAACAATTGACAACCTTATGGCCCTCCTCTCCACAATAAAAACAAGTTTCACGTTTGACTCTTGGAGATTGACTCACTACTCTTTCTTCAAACTCCACCTTGAATTCTCTTGTATTGGAGTCTAAAGACACTATAACATCCAAGCCTTGAGGTACTTTGGATAACCTAACCTTCCAACCTTCTTGTTCACTCATTTTCCCATAAGGTAGAAACCACTCAAAAGAACTCTCCCAAAAACGCTATCTACTTGACGAAAATTGTGAATAAAGAAATCAAAAACTTTTGCTTTGTTATCTTGCTTTTGTACCCCCTCAACTTCAAATCAACATAACTTCGTCTCTAGACGTGACCTCTCAGTGAAATTTTGACTTGAACGTAGTTTATCTTCCAATACACACTCGTACGAAGTTTCAAATCCTAACTTGAAATACAGAAAAAGAAATCAACTCTGTACAAACTTTCCAGAGAGCAGACTTTTGATACCCGTGAAAACCCACTCAACTTCTAACTCTCATATCATTCGGTTAACACATGATCTGGACCTGAAACAAAAACGTAAATGTTCTCTATCTTCCACTCTAAAATCAATAATAACTTTGAAAAAAATACCTTCAAAAATATTTTTTCGGTGTCTAAGATCACTTTTCTCTCAAAAAGACCTATTTACGTGTACAAAACGTACAAAATCACTTCTAGGCTATCATATGAGACTATTGGATAAACAAAGGGATTTTCGCTCTCAAGCACACTCTCCGCTCTTTCATTCCCCAATGTTAACACCAAGTGATCCCTCATGGATACTTTCTCTCAAGCTAGAAATCGAATCCTAAACATTCCGCCTTCTAGATTGAGGTCCCGGCAACGGAACCAAAAATGCAACCTCCGGGCTGACTCTCACTCAGGTTTACCTCTGATGGCTTTGCGGTAGCGCATCATGGTTCTAGAAGACTAGGATTCATCCTCACACTAATGTCCCAAACATCTTCTCTCACAAACTCTCCATGTATCACTCCAACTCACACACAAACTCTCCTCACATCACTCTCTTCACACAAACGCAAACACACGTCGATACTCCAAGATACTCAAAAACTTCACTCCTTCATTCCTGAAACAAGTCCTCACACATGACTCTCCAAACTTGCTTGAGAGGTGCTACTCTACCTCTCTATTTATACTACTTGAGAAGTTACCATAGTAACATGTGGTAATTTCTCCTAACTTACTTTTACCTAGGTAAGTTTGACTAACCTTCTCTACGTGGCGACATGCCATTGGCCTACCTAAACCTTCTAGAAGCTTCCGGAATCCAAGGTTGAGGTGGCGACATGCCATTTGAAGCTTTTAAACTTCTACAAGCTTCCTAGCCACTAAGTCAACATTAGACTTAGTCTAGCCAATCATCTTTCATACATTTAGTCAAACCAATCAAATCCAAGCTTCTAGTCAAATATCTAATCACTTGGAATCTAGAACTTTTGTATAAGACAAAATAGAAGTGCTCACTCCTTGTAAAAGACAAAATAGAAGTGCTCACTCCATTCTTCTAGAACTCCGCTAATTATTCCGCCAACTATAGACATTGTAGCTAAACTTAGTCATGACTAGATAAACTTAGTTATAACTAACTAGTTTAGTCATAACTAGCTAGTCTTAGCTATGCCTTGGCTAATCATCCTTATTCCCTTGACCACTTCTAAGACTTAGTACATATGTGCAACACCCGGTCTTACATTTACCCCCGGACCAAGATTTCACTACGCCCTCAGAGTGAAAGAATCTGATCTTCGATGGAATAACTTCAACTTGTCGTGGTTTACTCGATCGAAATGACGTTCTCCTAACTCCTTGATGTCATAAGTGAAATTTCCCCACAACTTCTCAACTATGAAAGGTCCAAAATACTTAGGAAGAAACTTTTTCCTAGCTCTCTTGTATCTAATTGCATCAAAGAGCATCACCCAATCACCTTCCTTGAACGGCTTCAAGTTCTGGTTTCCACTTCGTTTGTCGTGATACTTCTTCTGCAACTGTTGAGCCCGCTCCACTCGTACCATGGCTAGTGCTCGAGCTTCCTCCAACTCCATCAATTGTTGTTGGCGAGACTTGATGGCTTCTGCTCCATTTGATTTCTTCAACCTTTGCTGGATTGTTGTGAAAGTTGTCAAGTCAAACTGTATGGGAAGTTTTGACTCAACTCCATACACCATCCGAAAAGGTGAGTATCCGGTAGATGTCTTCCATGTTGTGCGATACTCCCATAAGATAGCATGGAGCCTCTTGTCCCAATTGTGTTTACTCCCGTCGATGTCTGCATCCTTGGCCAACATCATACACAAAGTGTAGTTGGTCCGCTCCGCCAACCCGTTAGCGTTAGGTTTGTAGGAAGTGGTCACTCGAGCCTTGATGGAAAAGTGCTCCAACATGGCTTGAATCATACTTCCCACAAATTCTCCTCCTCTATCTGATACTAACTCCAATGGACAACCAAATCGAGTAATGATTCTCTCATACAAAAATCTACCAACCTCCTTCTCATTAGTAGATTTAAGTGGTCTTGCCTCTACCCACTTTGTAAGATAATCTGTAGCTATCACAATGAACTTATTCCCTCGAGGAGTAAGATTCAAAGGACCTACAAAATCTATTCCCCACTTTTCAAAAGGACCTAACACTGGTACAGAAATCATAGGAGGGGTTTTCATGGACTTTTTAGCAAAAGCTTGACACACATCACAACTTTTGCAATATTCCACACAATCCTTAAAAATACCCTTCCAATGATAACCAGCATCAAGAATTTTGAAGGCAGTTACCTTCCCCGCAAAATGTCCTCCACATACTGCACCATCATGAAACTCCTTCATGAGTTGTAGTGCCTCTCCTCTCCCAACCGCCCTTCGTAGAAGTCCGTCAGCTCCTTGATGAAAAAGTACCTTCTCCATGATCATATATGGTTGACATCTCTTCACTAATGCATTTTTTTCCCTTTGATGCATTCCTTGAGGAAACTCTCCTCTAGAGATGAAATCCCAAATTTCCTTGTACTCCTCCGGTACTGTTGTCACCGTGTCCATGACTAGCAAGTCCTCATCCGGAAAGGTGTCATCTACTGACTGATCTCCTCCATCATCATATGCTCTCGACATCAAATCCGCATTAGCATGCTTCTTTCCAGGTCTATCCTCAATGGTATAATCAAACTCTGCTAGTAGTAGCTTCCATCTAGCTATCCTCCCTTCAGCATTAGGCTTGTTGAAAATGTATTTCAAAGCCTTATGATCAGTCACTATAGTGAATCTCCCACCCAACAAATAATGTCGAAACTTCTTAAGTGAGAAGATTACAGCTAAGGCCTCTCTCTCTGTCACTAGGTAGTTCTTCTCCGCTTGAACCATTTGTCTACTAGCATACGCAATTGGATGATCATGCTTTTCATCATCTAATTGACTCAAGGTGCATCCTACAGCAATATTTGATGCATCTATGTAGAGAATGAAAGGTTTACCCCAATCCGGTTTCGCCAAAATTGGAGCCGTCACCAACGCCTTCTTGAGAACTTCGAACGCCGTCTTTGCAGCTTCATCCTTGAAAATGAGTTCGTACTCCACTCCTTTCTTCATGTAATTCGTCAAGGCATGAGCTTTGTTGGAGAAGGACAAGATGAACCGTCGATAGTACCCCACCATACCAAGGAATTGCCTCAACTTGGTTAAAGTCGCCGGAAAAGGTAACTCCATAATCCGTGTCACCTTCTCTGGATCCACCGCTATACCATTCTTGGAGATGATATGCCCCAACAATAGGCCTTCCTCACATCCAAAAATGCATTTTTCTGGATTGAGTGAAGCCTTAGCTTCCTCCAGCCGTTGAAGTATTTTGATCAAATGATCGAAATGATCCGCTTTCCTCCCGTAAACGCAAAAATCATCTATGAAATCCCTTACAAACTTTCCAATGAAAGGTTCAAACACTCTATTCATGAACCTTTGAAAAGTGGCAGGAGCATTACATAGACCAAACGGCATCACTCTAAAAGCGAAGGTTCCCCATGGAGTGGTAAAAGTTGTTTTGAGTTGGTCTTCTAAGGCAATTTGGATTTGGTTATAGCCACTATAACCATCTCCAAAACTATACCACTCATGGCTAGCAACCTCCTCTAGAATCTCATCTATGAAAGGCAAGGGATAGTAGTCTTTCTTTGTGACAGCATTCAACTTTTTGTAATTTACGCACACCCGTAGCTTACCATTCTTCTTCTTCACTATCACAATTGGAGACACCCATTCAGAATTGTCTACCTCGTAGATGAAGCCAGCCTCCTTGAGCTTGTCGATCTCCTCCTTCACCACAAGAGCTGTAGGTGGATTTATTTGGCGTTGCTTTTGCCGAATAGGACGAGCTTTCTCCTCCAACTCGATGCGATGAGTCTCCAACGTCACATGCTTAAGATCCTTGTAACTAAAGGCAAAAACATGAATATATTTGCGAAAGATATCCAGAAACTTTGCCTTTTCCTCCTTGGTAACCTTGGGACCAAACCTGAAAGTGGACAGTCGTCGACACACCTCCTCTTCGCTCATCTCCACTTTGTAAGGATCTTTCTTCACTCCAGGCCTAGGCAACAACTCCATGGCAGCAATGACTTGTACTTGAACATTATCATCAGAAGAGTACTCCGATGATGTTTCTTGATCAGAAGTTGAGATGTCTGTGTCAACTTCTGAAAAGCTACCACTCTCTTCACTCTTAGATTCCCAATACTCGTCAGTTGGTCTATCTGAGTCAGTGATGGATTCCCCTCCTCTCGTCAAAGGAACCTTAACTCGATGGTTCTTTGGACCTATCCTCAAATAGCCCTTGTGCCATCGGTCCGTAGTCCTTACCGCCCTCAACCAAGGACGTCCCAACAGCAAGTCGTAGCTAGCTTCCTTGAGAATTTGGAAGGAAAGCAAAGTTTGCACTCCCCTCACACTAACCACAACTTTGTCTACCACCCCCAGTGGTCTTACCTTCTGTTTGTTGGCCATACCAACAATTATGCTAGAAGGTCTAGAAGGTTGCATACCCAACTTCTGCATCAACCTCTCAGACATGGCATTCACAGCCGATCCACCATCAACCAACACATCTGATACATCATGTCCATTGATCCTCACTTCGATCTTTGAAGCATGTGTACATACCTCCGAAGCAGCCGCATCCACCACCCCAACTCCCACATTGGTCATGTGAGCCTTCCCCTTAGATTTCCGCTTCTTGGTCCTTGTGGAGCTAAGACCTCCTCTTAACTCCTTCCGAATGGCTGGATTCAAGGCAATCAGCTGACCAACTGTTATATTGGCCTTCTGATTTCCTACATCCTCCACCACGTCATACTTAGCTTGAGAAGATGAAATGGAAAAGTCATCTATGCCCAACTTCTTCCTTGGTACTCTTGGTTGATTGTGGTACCCCACTTTTGGCAATTTTGAGGAAATTAAAACATTTTTGAAAAACTGTACCCTGGCAGCATTGTAAATAGCCTTCGGTACATCAAAACAGAGTGAATCCGGAAGATCGCGGGGATTCTCGAGGGATCTTGTAGAATCTGGGATTTGGGGTGCCGCAGTAAGGACAGGCACCACCCTCCCTGCGAGCTCCGCAGTTAGGATCTCTACGGCGCAAGGCGAAAAACCTGCCTTCGGAGGTTGCGTCCGCGGCTGTGGGGAAACCCCCGTAATTAGGTCAACCCTCGGGCGCCTTGACCAAGTTAGGATCTCGTTGGAAAGAGCTCGCCGCGCTGATTCCAACGAGCCCAAGAACGCTTGGAACGGACGAGGACTTAGGGAGTTATCGCTACTGGAAGAAACGGAGGCGGTCGCCTACGGCGGAAGGATTTCGCCACCGGCGCGAATTCCGCCTACGCGGAAGGAGGAAACAAGTTTTGTCCTATGCACGGACGAAGGCGTTCGCCTGTGCACAGGCGAAGTAGGGTTAGGGAAGGCGCAAAGTCCGCCTACGCACAGGCGTTCGCCTGTGCACAGGCACTTCGGCGTCGGCGGGAAATCCGCCTTGGGCCCTAGAAATGCGCCTTGTGAGGTAGAAAGTGTACGGCGCCTTCCGCGCCAGCGCAGCGCCGCGTACGTCGGAAGAGCCGCCAGAGTAATCCAACAGGTACGGACCGTGCGGACGGCACGGGTGGATGCGCTCTTGGACGGACGGAGTTGCGGCGGCGGAAGCGCCGACGGAGAGACAAGGAACGGACAGACTGGACGGAGACGGCTGACCACGGTCAACGCCTTCCGCGCCAGCGCAGCGCCGCGGACGGAATTCGCCTGCGCACAGGCGAACGCCTGTGCACAGGAGGATGTTCAAGTTCCGCGCCGGCGGAGAATCCGCCGAGGCCCCTGCCTGCGCACAGGCAGGAGTTGAATTTTTGTCCGACATGCGGACACACGCGTCAAGGCAGAAGGAGATTGGCCGAGGGGCGGTACGAACAAGTGTACCGCGCAAGGCGGAAAACTCGCCTTCGGCGCTACGCCCCCATGTCCACAGGGTGACACGCTCGCGGAGTTCAAATCCGCCAATTCGAGCGTGAGAGTTTAATCGACGACGGCGGAGCGTGAAGCCGCGCGTGAGAGCGAAGACCGTTCCAGCGTACAGCCGGCGCGGCCATCAAGTGAGACGTTCTTCACGACCAAGAGCCGACCATGACCTTCGACCGGGCGGCGGAGAACGTCCCATTCTTGAATTCGCGATTCCAATCTCTTGTGCGCGCTGCGCGCATCCATCTGCTGGCTGCGGACCATTCTCGACGTCGTCACACAGGAGATTTCTTGTTGATTGAGGGAGAAGTGAGTGCGCGTGATTTGGAATTGAGAGCGATTAGAGTTTGCCGAGAGAGAAAGAAACGCGGACAGTGCGGAAGTAGAATGAGCGGGCGAGCGAACCCCAGGAACGCAATGACGAGACCGAGCAGATTGCGGATGGTGCCACTTCGCCTGCCGCAGAACGGGCTGCGCGCTTTCGAAGAGCGCTTAATAGCAAGAAAGCTCGATTTCTTGCTATGGGGATGGAATTACATCTGCGCGAATATGGTGCGCGAGTGGCTAGAGCCACAGGGACCACCCTCGCGCGGATTGCGTCCGCATGTTGACCGGTGGACAGTCCAAGATTGGGCGCAGGCGTTGGGAAGATGTGCTGGCATGCCAGGGCATCTCCTTTTCGACAGTGAAAGCATCAAGGTGACCAAGCAAGAAGAGGCGCAATTTGTGGAGCTGTTCAAGACCGGGAGGTCTACCAAGAATGGGTACAGGACCCGTGATTACAAGGATCGATTTCGCCGGACTCTGTCCGCGGCGCTGATGCAATTACTGCAGCCGCACCGCGCCTGCTACATCACATTGTGGCAAGTCTCTTTTGTGGAGTGCGTCATCGAGGGAACTCCAATTCACTGGGCGAGCATCCTGCACAGGGTGATGCGACAGCACGCGTTTGAGGAGAAGGGGGGAACTCTAAACCATCTTTCTCCTTTCCTCATCAATTTTTATCGACAGCGGAATTGTTTGACAGCGGCGGAGCTTGAACATTTTCCGCCATTGTCCATCGACCATCCCGGGAAGTATGTGCGGGAGAACGAGGTCGACACTGATGCGGAGGAGTCACCGACTTCTACCCCATCAAGACGGAGGGATGAAGGGAGACACACTCCTGCAGCGCGAGTGCCGCGGAAGCGGCGATGGAGGGAAGAGTCCGAAGAGGAGCAGCATCAAGAACCCTCTGCTCCCATTCGACCACGGCCGCTGTGCGAGCCATACAGCCGGCCGAAGCAGAAGGCACGCAGACTGGTGTTACCAGCTGACAGTGCAGACACGGCGACGATTGCGACGGAGATAGGAAGTGCGTCGCCAGAAAGGCGAGAGGAAGCGCGGACGACCCAAGGAACAACGGGCCACGCTGCAACCTCGTCGGGAGAGAGGCCGCCTACGGGCCAAGGACCTCCGGAGTTACCACGTGCGATGCGGACAGATGTTCCGTTTGCGCACAGGCGAACCTCCGCGGACGGACGAGCCTCCGCGGACCGGCGAACACAAGTGGACGTGGATCTACGCTTACGCGTGGGAAGGAGCAGTCCGCCTGTGCACAGGCGCTCACCTGTGCACAGGTCGCCTGTGCACAGGACACCTCCACACGTGCCGCCTGTGCACAGGCAAGAATCACCCCCGTTCCAACGCAGGAAGGGGAAGGAGCCGGCGGAAGAACCGCCTACGAGACACCGGCCCTCGGGGCCAGACCCTCCGGCGCACCACGCGCCGCAATTCGCGCCTTCGGCGCCAGGGCCTTCGAGCAGAGGAGACACGAGCAGAGAGCGTGCGGAGGCCGCACCATCGACGGGAAGTCCGCCGATAGATGCGCCTTCGGCGGTAGGGCCTATAGGCCAAGGAACATCGGGCGTGCGGCCCCCGGCCATGTCGCCTTCGGCGATAGATGTCCGCGGCGCTACGTCCGCGACGGACAAGGCGCCGGCAAATGCGCCTGCGCACGGGCCGGGCACAGCCCCCACGGACCGATCGAGGGAGCAGCAGACGGAGGAGCGGAGTGACTGTCCGCGGGATGAAATCTCGATACGCGATGCGCAATCCAACCCCGCGCAGCCACCCTCCGCTCAATCGCCTTCGGCGACGGACGACGGCGACAGAGAGAATGCGGTAGGCAATCAACCAGCGAGCGACGGGGATGCCGCTCGGATACATTCGCCTTCCGCCTTAGACATTTTGGCGACGAGCAGCGAGGCTGCAGCCGTGCCTTCGCAGGCAGCACACCTCGAGGACGTGCAGCCCCACTCGGGGCAGTCGCCGACACAATCAATGGCGACTGAAATTCTCCACTCGGATGATGACGACGGAGGCTCCACGGAAGAAATGTCAGGAGCAGAAGACACCGAGGAGGAGGAGGAGGAAATTGTTGGGGCGCCGGCGGCGGCGCTCTCTGAGCAGGTGATTCCGTTGCTGCGGTACTTGGATCGCAAGGTCGATAAATACGCCGACCCACTCCAGCCGGGATCTTACATCGAGTTAGTGCGCAGGCGGACTCGCACTAAAGTCCACACCAGCAAGCTATTAGCTAGAGTGGACCAGGAGTTGAGGGACTTGAAGGAGAAGCATGAGTGCTTGTGGGGACAGTACAAGCTTAATCAGAAATTCTACAAGCACTCCGAGAAGATGAAGGATGAGAAACTGGGCGAGCTCACCAAGGAGCAGGTGAAGGTCAAGGAAGCACTCGATTCTGAGCAGGCCCAGAATCGGATTTTGTCAGAGGAGCTCGTGCGACAGACGCGGTTGTTGGAACAATGTCAGCTCGCACGGCAGGCGGATGAAGAATTAATCCGCAGGTTACAGTCAGAGTGTGGCGAATTGAGGGCGCAACGTGCTGAAGCCGAATCGCAATTAGTGATAATTGAAGAGGATCGCAGGAAGGAGGCGGATCGCACGAAGGTGGAGACGGCGAGGCGAGTCGCCCACTGCCTCAAGGGCTACGCCCACTGGGAAGTGAAGGCGCAGGAGAAACTCACACTGCGTGAGTTTGAATTGCGCGCAGCCGGGTTGTTGTCAGGCGACAGTAGGAGTCGGCGGAAGGTAGCGAAGAAGCTCGAGGCCTTTCTGTCGAAGGCACAGGATACCATGTCCGCCCTCGAGGGGGAGGTGTCCGCGGCGTTGCAGCGATTGGGACTGCGCAGTCGAGCGGAAGAGTGGCAGGGTAGGGAGTTAGTGCGCGGCAGTCGGCCGCGCAGGAGACGTAGTACAGGTTCCGCGGAGTGTAGTGTAGCGTGGTTCCGTGCAGGCGTGTAGCGTAGTGCAGTGTAGTGCTAGGTAGGACCTAGAAGGTATAAAATAGTTCCAGGCGTTTTGCCTGGGGTTCTTTCCCATCAGAAGTGCAGATCAGGAACCCATTTCCTTTGCGTGTTTGTGTCCTTGAGTTCTGTCACCACGCACGAGGAGTTACAACTTAGCGTTCCGCATTTTGTAGCTGAAGGCCTTCGGCCGAATGTTCAGAGCTAGTACATTGGTTAGAGACTTGAGTAGTTCGGATCTGCACCTGCGGGTGACTGCCGATGCTCAGAGCCAGTGACTAGTTAGATACTTGAACAGTTTCGCCCCTACACCCTCGAGTGTTTCTTTCTGATTGTACTCCTTGGGATTTTTCCCCTGAATGCCAAAGTGAAGTTTTGCTACTTCGTGTAATCCTTGGTTGTAAATTCAGGTTACGCTGCAGCAGGTGCCTTGAGGGTAACCCCTGTAGTATTTCTGGGAATGACAAGCGCCTGAGAATTCAAACTCTTCAATAGACTGTTGTTGTGTTACTGGAATGTTTCTCAGTGAGTCCTTCAGTGCGGACCTGTGTTCTCTGCGCGTTTTGTGAGTTGAGAGTGTTGTTCACCGCGTATGAGTGACTTCGATCCGAAGTAGGCAGTCCAAACCGGGTTTCCTACACTAGCAGCAAGCTAGTGGAAGTGTTGTAAAAGCCGGAGTTGGAAGTCACTGCCCGCAGCTTTGCCGAGTGTGCTTGAGAGAGACTTTCCCCCTGAAATCTTGAAGTAGAGGTCCTAACGGATCTCTGGGTTGTGTTTCTGTAGTTTCAGGTGTGTATGTGTGTGTGTGTTACGCTGCACTGTGCGACCTCCGAGTGCGCTCCGAGTGGACACTTGCAGTATTTCTGGGAGTGACAGTCGCCTGAGAATTCAAACTCATCAATAGTCTATTAAACGTGACACTTTGTACCCTGTGTGTTCCTCTGTCCCTGTGGGTTCGACCTTTCTACCACTATATTGCAGTTTTAGCCTTTAGTGGGTTATTACATAAGAAGCCGACAACTTCTTTTTGGCGCCGCTGCCGGGGACAGTTGCGTCAACACCGGGGTTTTTACGAGCAGCCATGCTCGGTGAATGTCGACTGGGGCTGGCGGGAGCAACCTAAGTGCTAGAGCTGTCCGCAAGTTCCGACGAGATTCAGAGAAGGCCGTGGAAGAGACACGGCGTCAAAACAAGAAAACACCAAAAAGAGTACCTAAGCCTAGTTCGGCCGACATCCTTGGGGAACCTACCCCCGACGACTCGGAACCAAACTTGGTGCTTACAGTTCTACTAGATATTCCTTGCACGGACCCGCCTAGTGCAGTAGGACCGACCGCCCGAGAACCGTCGACAGACACACCGATGGCGGACGGACAAGCCAATGTGCGGCTACCTCAGCCGATTACTAAACATTCCTACCCGAAGTACAAAGGGAGTGGGGATGACGACGATGCAGATTCATACATCAAGTTATTCGAGTCGGTGTCTATTGCCAATCGCGAGATCGCAGACGACGACCGACTAAGGATCTTTCCAAGCCTTCTGCGGAAGAAAGCGAGGAGTTGGTATAATCACGAGAGCATCGATCCGACTGGGTTGACAACATGGGCCCAGCTGAAGGAGAAGTTCCTTCGCCGCTTTCGCGAGCTCGGCTACGACAGCCGGGTTTTGACGAAGTTACGTAATTTGCAGCGAGAGAAGAAGGAGAGTCTGCGTGACTACACTGAGAGATTTCTGGACCTCCTCGACAGAATACCGAAAACAGGACCAGGGTCCCCTTTCTCGGTACAACAAGCTGTGGATTGGTACGTGACCGGTTTAACTCGGGAGATGGAGACTTTTTGCCGACGCAGCAAGTGCGACACTATTGAGGATGTGATTGCATCGGCAGAAGCCTTCGAAACTTCCACTCTCAACCGAAGAGGGAGAGAGAGACGGGAGTCGAAGGAACGAAAACCGAAGGGAGGGCGAAGACGACGTAGAGGTACAACTCCGTCATCGGAGGAATCGTCTTCGGACGAGAACCGTTCTTCATCCGAAGAAGAGGAAACCTCATCGTCGGAGGAGGAGAAGAAGAGGAAGAAGCATGGGTCAGCAAAGAAAAAGGGCATCCGACGAGTGACTACGGACAGAGCGCCGGGAGATATAGCTTCGAAGATGGAGACCCTTGTGAAGGACTTCGCCGATCTCAAGGTTCAAGTGGTAGGCGGGCATGATCGCAGAAAATCACCCGGGAGAGTGCGAGCGAACTTATGGTGTACTACGTGCGGGGCGGTGGGACATGCAAACACCGAGTGCCTTACCACCCGGCCGTCATATCCAGTCAACGCAGTAGAGTGGGCGCAACCGTACTATGGAGAGCACCCTCAGTACTATGGAGAGGCTAGCGAAGAGACAGCCTACGCCGTCCAGTCGGTTCCTACCCCTCCTGCAGTTTCAGCAATGCAAGTCCCACGATATATTCCGGTGGATCGGGCCACTACGGTACCTGTGAGGCGGAGAGCACCTCCAGGGACGTTTGACCCACCGCCACCGCGAGCTTGTTATAATTGCGGGGAAGTTGGGCACTTCTCACCGCAGTGTCCCCATCCAAAAAGGCGAAACGATTATGCTCCGACATGTAGTAATTGCAAGAAGGTCGGGCACACTGCGCCAGAGTGTGATCAGCCACCAGTCCCTCGGCCAGTGGTACGATTTGTGAACACTCCTGCCAAGGAGGACGTGCAAGTTAACCAGGTCGAAGTAGGTTCAGACGGGGATGGCGAAGACGAAGAATGGCCGGCTGAAGAGGTCATGTGCGCACGGGTCGAAACTCGTAGTTCCAAGAAATCGAAGGAGCAAGAGCGTGACACTCGCAAGCACGAACGG
Organism: Marchantia polymorpha subsp. ruderalis; assembly: GCA_037833965.1. Taxonomy (NCBI): domain Eukaryota; kingdom Viridiplantae; phylum Streptophyta; class Marchantiopsida; order Marchantiales; family Marchantiaceae; genus Marchantia; species Marchantia polymorpha. The sequence goes on along the minus strand of AP031356.1, from coordinate 25,617,324 downwards.
AGACCCGACGACCGGACGGGAAAAGGAAAGGAGAAGACATCCAGCAAGTCCGACTCGCGACCTGCTCGGAAGTCTTCGGCTACGCGGGAGACACCAGCAGTGCGCCCCCAGACAGCAGTCGAGGACGAGCCAGTGCGCCTACTGAAACGGGACTATGCTCCGGATATCCGCAACGAGGTAGCCAACCTGTTGAAGGAAGCGATCCGCACGCAAAAGGACCCACCGCGGCCAGACTTGACATCCTCCCTTGGGGCGAAGTTGGCAGCCACCGTGGAACCTCGCAGAGCGTCGCCGACCCCGGCGACCCAACGCGCCCACTATGACTTGGTTGAAGATCTCGGGAGTCGAAAAGTGAACATCACGTTCAAGCAGCTCTTGGAGGACAATAAGACGTATCGGAGAATGTTGATGCTTTCGCTACGGCATCCGCGGAAGCCGCGCGCATCCACATCCTCTCAAGTATATCAAGTGGAGAGCGAAGACCAAGGGCCACCCGAGATCGATGTGGAGATAGCAGGATGTTGTGTACGCAGAGTGCCAATCGACTCTGGATCAGGAGTCAACATAATGACGGAGGATACAGCGAGAGCCTTGGGGTTCAGTCAATACGAACCCTCGAAGCGTGTGTTGAGATTAGCGGATCAGACGCGGAGAATGCCTGCAGGTATGCTGCGCAATGTCAAGACAACCATCGGGGGTGCGGACTTTCGGTTGACGTATATCATCCTTCAACCGATGATGAAGCAGGGCTATGACGTTCTGCTCGGGCGACCATGGCTATATGGTGCACAAGTCAGATGTGATTGGCGAAGACATCGCCTTAAGTTTCCTCATCCTTCGGAAGCGACCAAAACCATTACGGTGCCCTGGAATAGGGTCAGGCACGAAGGAGAGACCCCATCGACGAGTGCAGGTTACACATCGGGCGAGGATAGTGAGTCGACCGCGCGATCGGATTCCAGTGGTACCGAATCCGATTACTTCGTGGGATTCGTCGCCTGCTGTTCGGTGGAAGAAGAAGAAGAGACGGAAGCTATTCAGCCGGAAGACGAATAGCAATTAACTGTGGGACTGGGAAGGAGTGAGACGAGTCACACCGAGGGCATTGTCGACCCTAGTGACTGTCACGAAGTACAACTCAGTCCCGGCAAGTGCTTGAAGGTATCAAGCGCAGTAAGAGGAGACGAGCTAAGGAAAGTACAGGCCTTCCTTAGCCATTATGTCGACGTCTTCGCCTGGAAGATCGAAGACATGAAGGGGATACCTGCACGGTATGGGGAACACCGTATCGATTTACTGGACGACTCAGTACCCATACGACAGCGCCAGTATCGCCTCAACCCAAAGTACTCCTTGCTAGTGAAAGAGGAGATAGATAAGTACTTGAGCGCTGGTATTATTTACCCTGTGCTCAGCAGCGAGTGGGTGTCGCCGATTGTTATCGTACCCAAGAAGTTGACGGGTAAGATACGAGTATGTCAGGATTTCCGGAAGTTGAATGCAGCAACACGCAAGGATCATCACCCGTTACCATTCACGGATGCCATTCTAGACCATGTCGCAGGACATGAATGTTATAGCTTCCTGGATGGGTTCTCAGGTTACAATCAGGTGTCTATCCGTGAACAGGACAAGGATAAAACTACGTTCACAACCGACTGGGGAACTTACGCATACCACAAGATGCCCTTCGGTCTGTGCAACGCGCCTGCCACCTTTCAACGGATGATGACCAATATCTTTCAGGAACAACTGAGGAAGTTCCTGGAGATATTCATAGATGACTTCTGTGTCTTTGGGAAGCGGTCTGAACACCTAAGTCACTTGAAGCAGACCTTCGATAAATGTAGAGAGAGCAGTTTATCACTGCATCCCGAGAAGTGCTTTTTCTTTATGACTAGTGGAATCTTGTTGGGTCACCGGGTCTCGGCAGACGGCATTGCGGTGGACATCGAGAAGGTCAAGGTTATACTCGAGCTTGAGCCACCCACGAATCTAAGAGAGCTGCGAGCATTCCTGGGTCATGTGGGCTACTACCGAAGATTCATACACCTGTATGCAGTACTGGCGGCGGACCTGACCAAGTTGTTGAAGAAGGACGAGCCTTATGCTTGGGGTGCGAACCAGCAGTCAGCATTTGAGGCTCTCAAAGCGAAACTCACGTCTGCTCCCGTACTAAGGAGTCCAGACTGGAATCGACCATTCCATGTTTACGTTGACACCTCGGCATTCGCCATCGGTGTAGTACTGAGTCAAAAGGATGACAACAAAAAGGACTACCCGATCTACTTCGCGAGCCGACAGCTGTCTCTAGCAGAGCGGAAGTACACCACGACGGAAAGAGAAGCGTTGGGGATGGTGTACTCCTGTAAAAAGTTCCGTCACTACCTAATCTGCTACGAGTTTGTGTTCCATGTGGACCACTACGCATTGCAACACCTAGTCAAGAAAGCAGACCTATCCGGTCGAATCGCCAGGTGGGTGTTGTTACTACAAGAGTTCACCTACACAGTCCAGACCAGGAAAGGGGTGCACCACGAAAATGCGGATTACTTGTCCCGATTATGGACACAGCCGACAGAGGAGGAATTGGTGGACGATTTTCCAGATGAAGAGTTATTTCAGTTGTCTGCAGGACATGAGTCCCGCTATGCCGACCTGTATCGATATCTGCTAACCCTCCAGTGCCCCGAAGGCATGGATTTGGAACAGCGAACTGTCTTTATTCATAAGGCAGGCCCGTACCAACTCCAGCAGGGGGTTTTGTTCAAGAAGATGGCAGATGAGCGCTTATGCAGATGCCTGGAGGAATCAGAGGTACCAAGAATAGTGAGTGCGATGCATACCGAGGAGGCGGGTGGACACTATGCCACCAGGAACACGGTCACTAATGTCCCAAACATCTTCTCTCACAAACTCTCCATGTATCACTCCAACTCACACACAAACTCTCCTCACATCACTCTCTTCACACAAACGCAAACACACGTCGATACTCCAAGATACTCAAAAACTTCACTCCTTCATTCCTGAAACAAGTCCTCACACATGACTCTCCAAACTTGCTTGAGAGGTGCTACTCTACCTCTCTATTTATACTACTTGAGAAGTTACCATAGTAACATGTGGTAATTTCTCCTAACTTACTTTTACCTAGGTAAGTTTGACTAACCTTCTCTACGTGGCGACATGCCATTGGCCTACCTAAACCTTCTAGAAGCTTCCGGAATCCAAGGTTGAGGTGGCGACATGCCATTTGAAGCTTTTAAACTTCTACAAGCTTCCTAGCCACTAAGTCAACATTAGACTTAGTCTAGCCAATCATCTTTCATACATTTAGTCAAACCAATCAAATCCAAGCTTCTAGTCAAATATCTAATCACTTGGAATCTAGAACTTTTGTATAAGACAAAATAGAAGTGCTCACTCCTTGTAAAAGACAAAATAGAAGTGCTCACTCCATTCTTCTAGAACTCCGCTAATTATTCCGCCAACTATAGACATTGTAGCTAAACTTAGTCATGACTAGATAAACTTAGTTATAACTAACTAGTTTAGTCATAACTAGCTAGTCTTAGCTATGCCTTGGCTAATCATCCTTATTCCCTTGACCACTTCTAAGACTTAGTACATATGTGCAACACCCGGTCTTACATTTACCCCCGGACCAAGATTTCACTACGCCCTCAGAGTGAAAGAATCTGATCTTCGATGGAATAACTTCAACTTGTCGTGGTTTACTCGATCGAAATGACGTTCTCCTAACTCCTTGATGTCATAAGTGAAATTTCCCCACAACTTCTCAACTATGAAAGGTCCAAAATACTTAGGAAGAAACTTTTTCCTAGCTCTCTTGTATCTAATTGCATCAAAGAGCATCACCCAATCACCTTCCTTGAACGGCTTCAAGTTCTGGTTTCCACTTCGTTTGTCGTGATACTTCTTCTGCAACTGTTGAGCCCGCTCCACTCGTACCATGGCTAGTGCTCGAGCTTCCTCCAACTCCATCAATTGTTGTTGGCGAGACTTGATGGCTTCTGCTCCATTTGATTTCTTCAACCTTTGCTGGATTGTTGTGAAAGTTGTCAAGTCAAACTGTATGGGAAGTTTTGACTCAACTCCATACACCATCCGAAAAGGTGAGTATCCGGTAGATGTCTTCCATGTTGTGCGATACTCCCATAAGATAGCATGGAGCCTCTTGTCCCAATTGTGTTTACTCCCGTCGATGTCTGCATCCTTGGCCAACATCATACACAAAGTGTAGTTGGTCCGCTCCGCCAACCCGTTAGCGTTAGGTTTGTAGGAAGTGGTCACTCGAGCCTTGATGGAAAAGTGCTCCAACATGGCTTGAATCATACTTCCCACAAATTCTCCTCCTCTATCTGATACTAACTCCAATGGACAACCAAATCGAGTAATGATTCTCTCATACAAAAATCTACCAACCTCCTTCTCATTAGTAGATTTAAGTGGTCTTGCCTCTACCCACTTTGTAAGATAATCTGTAGCTATCACAATGAACTTATTCCCTCGAGGAGTAAGATTCAAAGGACCTACAAAATCTATTCCCCACTTTTCAAAAGGACCTAACACTGGTACAGAAATCATAGGAGGGGTTTTCATGGACTTTTTAGCAAAAGCTTGACACACATCACAACTTTTGCAATATTCCACACAATCCTTAAAAATACCCTTCCAATGATAACCAGCATCAAGAATTTTGAAGGCAGTTACCTTCCCCGCAAAATGTCCTCCACATACTGCACCATCATGAAACTCCTTCATGAGTTGTAGTGCCTCTCCTCTCCCAACCGCCCTTCGTAGAAGTCCGTCAGCTCCTTGATGAAAAAGTACCTTCTCCATGATCATATATGGTTGACATCTCTTCACTAATGCATTTTTTTCCCTTTGATGCATTCCTTGAGGAAACTCTCCTCTAGAGATGAAATCCCAAATTTCCTTGTACTCCTCCGGTACTGTTGTCACCGTGTCCATGACTAGCAAGTCCTCATCCGGAAAGGTGTCATCTACTGACTGATCTCCTCCATCATCATATGCTCTCGACATCAAATCCGCATTAGCATGCTTCTTTCCAGGTCTATCCTCAATGGTATAATCAAACTCTGCTAGTAGTAGCTTCCATCTAGCTATCCTCCCTTCAGCATTAGGCTTGTTGAAAATGTATTTCAAAGCCTTATGATCAGTCACTATAGTGAATCTCCCACCCAACAAATAATGTCGAAACTTCTTAAGTGAGAAGATTACAGCTAAGGCCTCTCTCTCTGTCACTAGGTAGTTCTTCTCCGCTTGAACCATTTGTCTACTAGCATACGCAATTGGATGATCATGCTTTTCATCATCTAATTGACTCAAGGTGCATCCTACAGCAATATTTGATGCATCTATGTAGAGAATGAAAGGTTTACCCCAATCCGGTTTCGCCAAAATTGGAGCCGTCACCAACGCCTTCTTGAGAACTTCGAACGCCGTCTTTGCAGCTTCATCCTTGAAAATGAGTTCGTACTCCACTCCTTTCTTCATGTAATTCGTCAAGGCATGAGCTTTGTTGGAGAAGGACAAGATGAACCGTCGATAGTACCCCACCATACCAAGGAATTGCCTCAACTTGGTTAAAGTCGCCGGAAAAGGTAACTCCATAATCCGTGTCACCTTCTCTGGATCCACCGCTATACCATTCTTGGAGATGATATGCCCCAACAATAGGCCTTCCTCACATCCAAAAATGCATTTTTCTGGATTGAGTGAAGCCTTAGCTTCCTCCAGCCGTTGAAGTATTTTGATCAAATGATCGAAATGATCCGCTTTCCTCCCGTAAACGCAAAAATCATCTATGAAATCCCTTACAAACTTTCCAATGAAAGGTTCAAACACTCTATTCATGAACCTTTGAAAAGTGGCAGGAGCATTACATAGACCAAACGGCATCACTCTAAAAGCGAAGGTTCCCCATGGAGTGGTAAAAGTTGTTTTGAGTTGGTCTTCTAAGGCAATTTGGATTTGGTTATAGCCACTATAACCATCTCCAAAACTATACCACTCATGGCTAGCAACCTCCTCTAGAATCTCATCTATGAAAGGCAAGGGATAGTAGTCTTTCTTTGTGACAGCATTCAACTTTTTGTAATTTACGCACACCCGTAGCTTACCATTCTTCTTCTTCACTATCACAATTGGAGACACCCATTCAGAATTGTCTACCTCGTAGATGAAGCCAGCCTCCTTGAGCTTATCGATCTCCTCCTTCACCACAAGAGCTGTAGGTGGATTTATTCGGCGTTGCTTTTGCCGAATAGGACGAGCTTTCTCCTCCAACTCGATGCGATGAGTCTCCAACGTCACATGCTTAAGATCCTTGTAACTAAAGGCAAAAACATGAATATATTTGCGAAAGATATCCAGAAACTTTGCCTTTTCCTCCTTGGTAACCTTGGGACCAAACCTGAAAGTGGACAGTCGTCGACACACCTCCTCTTCGCTCATCTCCACTTTGTAAGGATCTTTCTTCACTCCAGGCCTAGGCAACAACTCCATGGCAGCAATGACTTGTACTTGAACATTATCATCAGAAGAGTACTCCGATGATGTTTCTTGATCAGAAGTTGAGATGTCTGTGTCAACTTCTGAAAAGCTACCACTCTCTTCACTCTTAGATTCCCAATACTCGTCAGTTGGTCTATCTGAGTCAGTGATGGATTCCCCTCCTCTCGTCAAAGGAACCTTAACTCGATGGTTCTTTGGACCTATCCTCAAATAGCCCTTGTGCCATCGGTCCGTAATCCTTACCGCCCTCAACCAAGGACGTCCCAACAGCAAGTCGTAGCTAGCTTCCTTGAGAATTTGGAAGGAAAGCAAAGTTTGCACTCCCCTCACACTAACCACAACTTTGTCTACCACCCCCAGTGGTCTTACCTTCTGTTTGTTGGCCATACCAACAATTATGCTAGAAGGTCTAGAAGGTTGCATACCCAACTTCTGCATCAACCTCTCAGACATGGCATTCACAGCCGATCCACCATCAACCAACACATCTGATACATCATGTCCATTGATCCTCACTTCGATCTTTGAAGCATGTGTACATACCTCCGAAGCAGCCGCATCCACCACCCCAACTCCCACATTGGTCATGTGAGCCTTCCCCTTAGATTTCCGCTTCTTGGTCCTTGTGGAGCTAAGACCTCCTCTTAACTCCTTCCGAATGGCTGGATTCAAGGCAATCAGCTGACCAACTGTTATATTGGCCTTCTGATTTCCTACATCCTCCACCACGTCATACTTAGCTTGAGAAGATGAAATGGAAAAGTCATCTATGCCCAACTTCTTCCTTGGTACTCTTGGTTGATTGTGGTACCCCACTTTTGGCAATTTTGAGGAAATTAAAACATTTTTGAAAAACTGTACCCTGGCAGCATTGTAAATAGCCTTCGGTACATCAAAACAGAGTGAATCCGGAAGATCGCGGGGATTCTCGAGGGATCTTGTAGAATCTGGGATTTGGGGTGCCGCAGTAAGGACAGGCACCACCCTCCCTGCGAGCTCCGCAGTTAGGATCTCTACGGCGCAAGGCGAAAAACCTGCCTTCGGAGGTTGCGTCCGCGGCTGTGGGGAAACCCCCGTAATTAGGTCAACCCTCGGGCGCCTTGACCAAGTTAGGATCTCGTTGGAAAGAGCTCGCCGCGCTGATTCCAACGAGCCCAAGAACGCTTGGAACGGACGAGGACTTAGGGAGTTATCGCTACTGGAAGAAACGGAGGCGGTCGCCTACGGCGGAAGGATTTCGCCACCGGCGCGAATTCCGCCTACGCGGAAGGAGGAAACAAGTTTTGTCCTATGCACGGACGAAGGCGTTCGCCTGTGCACAGGCGAAGTAGGGTTAGGGAAGGCGCAAAGTCCGCCTACGCACAGGCGTTCGCCTGTGCACAGGCACTTCGGCGTCGGCGGGAAATCCGCCTTGGGCCCTAGAAATGCGCCTTGTGAGGTAGAAAGTGTACGGCGCCTTCCGCGCCAGCGCAGCGCCGCGTACGTCGGAAGAGCCGCCAGAGTAATCCAACAGGTACGGACCGTGCGGACGGCACGGGTGGATGCGCTCTTGGACGGACGGAGTTGCGGCGGCGGAAGCGCCGACGGAGAGACAAGGAACGGACAGACTGGACGGAGACGGCTGACCACGGTCAACGCCTTCCGCGCCAGCGCAGCGCCGCGGACGGAATTCGCCTGCGCACAGGCGAACGCCTGTGCACAGGAGGATGTTCAAGTTCCGCGCCGGCGGAGAATCCGCCGAGGCCCCTGCCTGCGCACAGGCAGGAGTTGAATTTTTGTCCGACATGCGGACACACGCGTCAAGGCAGAAGGAGATTGGCCGAGGGGCGGTACGAACAAGTGTACCGCGCAAGGCGGAAAACTCGCCTTCGGCGCTACGCCCCCATGTCCACAGGGTGACACGCTCGCGGAGTTCAAATCCGCCAATTCGAGCGTGAGAGTTTAATCGACGACGGCGGAGCGTGAAGCCGCGCGTGAGAGCGAAGACCGTTCCAGCGTACAGCCGGCGCGGCCATCAAGTGAGACGTTCTTCACGACCAAGAGCCGACCATGACCTTCGACCGGGCGGCGGAGAACGTCCCATTCTTGAATTCGCGATTCCAATCTCTTGTGCGCGCTGCGCGCATCCATCTGCTGGCTGCGGACCATTCTCGACGTCGTCACACAGGAGATTTCTTGTTGATTGAGGGAGAAGTGAGTGCGCGTGATTTGGAATTGAGAGCGATTAGAGTTTGCCGAGAGAGAAAGAAACGCGGACAGTGCGGAAGTAGAATGAGCGGGCGAGCGAACCCCAGGAACGCAATGACGAGACCGAGCAGATTGCGGATGGTGCCACTTCGCCTGCCGCAGAACGGGCTGCGCGCTTTCGAAGAGCGCTTAATAGCAAGAAAGCTCGATTTCTTGCTATGGGGATGGAATTACATCTGCGCGAATATGGTGCGCGAGTGGCTAGAGCCACAGGGACCACCCTTGCGCGGATTGCGTCCGCATGTTGACCGGTGGACAGTCCAAGATTGGGCGCAGGCGTTGGGAAGATGTGCTGGCATGCCAGGGCATCTCCTTTTCGACAGTGAAAGCATCAAGGTGACCAAGCAAGAAGAGGCGCAATTTGTGGAGCTGTTCAAGACCGGGAGGTCTACCAAGAATGGGTACAGGACCCGTGATTACAAGGATCGATTTCGCCGGACTCTGTCCGCGGCGCTGATGCAATTACTGCAGCCGCACCGCGCCTGCTACATCACATTGTGGCAAGTCTCTTTTGTGGAGTGCGTCATCGAGGGAACTCCAATTCACTGGGCGAGCATCCTGCACAGGGTGATGCGACAGCACACGTTTGAGGAGAAGGGGGGAACTCTAAACCATCTTTCTCCTTTCCTCATCAATTTTTATCGACAGCGGAATTGTTTGACAGCGGCGGAGCTTGAACATTTTCCGCCATTGTCCATCGACCATCCCGGGAAGTATGTGCGGGAGAACGAGGTCGACACTGATGCGGAGGAGTCACCGACTTCTACCCCATCAAGACGGAGGGAGGAAGGGAGACACACTCCTGCAGCGCGAGTGCCGCGGAAGCGGCGATGGAGGGAAGAGTCCGAAGAGGAGCAGCATCAAGAACCCTCTGCTCCCATTCGACCACGGCCGCTGTGCGAGCCATACAGCCGGCCGAAGCAGAAGGCACGCAGACTGGTGTTACCAGCTGACAGTGCAGACACGGCGACGATTGCGACGGAGATAGGAAGTGCGTCGCCAGAAAGGCGAGAGGAAGCGCGGACGACCCAAGGAACAACGGGCCACGCTGCAACCTCGTCGGGAGAGAGGCCGCCTACGGGCCAAGGACCTCCGGAGTTACCACGTGCGATGCGGACAGATGTTCCGTTTGCGCACAGGCGAACCTCCGCGGACGGACGAGCCTCCGCGGACCGGCGAACACAAGTGGACGTGGATCTACGCTTACGCGTGGGAAGGAGCAGTCCGCCTGTGCACAGGCGCTCACCTGTGCACAGGTCGCCTGTGCACAGGACACCTCCACACGTGCCGCCTGTGCACAGGCAAGAATCACCCCCGTTCCAACGCAGGAAGGGGAAGGAGCCGGCGGAAGAACCGCCTACGAGACACCGGCCCTCGGGGCCAGACCCTCCGGCGCACCACGCGCCGCAATTCGCGCCTTCGGCGCCAGGGCCTTCGAGCAGAGGAGACACGAGCAGAGAGCGTGCGGAGGCCGCACCATCGACGGGAAGTCCGCCGATAGATGCGCCTTCGGCGGTAGGGCCTATAGGCCAAGGAACATCGGGCGTGCGGCCCCCGGCCATGTCGCCTTCGGCGATAGATGTCCGCGGCGCTACGTCCGCGACGGACAAGGCGCCGGCAAATGCGCCTGCGCACGGGCCGGGCACAGCCCCCACGGACCGATCGAGGGAGCAGCAGACGGAGGAGCGGAGTGACTGTCCGCGGGATGAAATCTCGATACGCGATGCGCAATCCAACCCCGCGCAGCCACCCTCCGCTCAATCGCCTTCGGCGACGGACGACGGCGACAGAGAGAATGCGGTAGGCAATCAACCAGCGAGCGACGGGGATGCCGCTCGGATACATTCGCCTTCCGCCTTAGACATTTTGGCGACGAGCAGCGAGGCTGCAGCCGTGCCTTCGCAGGCAGCACACCTCGAGGACGTGCAGCCCCACTCGGGGCAGTCGCCGACACAATCAATGGCGACTGAAATTCTCCACTCGGATGATGACGACGGAGGCTCCACGGAAGAAATGTCAGGAGCAGAAGACACCGAGGAGGAGGAGGAGGAAATTGTTGGGGCGCCGGCGGCGGCGCTCTCTGAGCAGGTGATTCCGTTGCTGCGGTACTTGGATCGCAAGGTCGATAAATACGCCGACCCACTCCAGCCGGGATCTTACATCGAGTTAGTGCGCAGGCGGACTCGCACTAAAGTCCACACCAGCAAGCTATTAGCTAGAGTGGACCAGGAGTTGAGGGACTTGAAGGAGAAGCATGAGTGCTTGTGGGGACAGTACAAGCTTAATCAGAAATTCTACAAGCACTCCGAGAAGATGAAGGATGAGAAACTGGGCGAGCTCACCAAGGAGCAGGTGAAGGTCAAGGAAGCACTCGATTCTGAGCAGGCCCAGAATCGGATTTTGTCAGAGGAGCTCGTGCGACAGACGCGGTTGTTGGAACAATGTCAGCTCGCACGGCAGGCGGATGAAGAATTAATCCGCAGGTTACAGTCAGAGTGTGGCGAATTGAGGGCGCAACGTGCTGAAGCCGAATCGCAATTAGTGATAATTGAAGAGGATCGCAGGAAGGAGGCGGATCGCACGAAGGTGGAGACGGCGAGGCGAGTCGCCCACTGCCTCAAGGGCTACGCCCACTGGGAAGTGAAGGCGCAGGAGAAACTCACACTGCGTGAGTTTGAATTGCGCGCAGCCGGGTTGTTGTCAGGCGACAGTAGGAGTCGGCGGAAGGTAGCGAAGAAGCTCGAGGCCTTTCTGTCGAAGGCACAGGATACCATGTCCGCCCTCGAGGGGGAGGTGTCCGCGGCGTTGCAGCGATTGGGACTGCGCAGTCGAGCGGAAGAGTGGCAGGGTAGGGAGTTAGTGCGCGGCAGTCGGCCGCGCAGGAGACGTAGTACAGGTTCCGCGGAGTGTAGTGTAGCGTGGTTCCGTGCAGGCGTGTAGCGTAGTGCAGTGTAGTGCTAGGTAGGACCTAGAAGGTATAAAATAGTTCCAGGCGTTTTGCCTGGGGTTCTTTCCCATCAGAAGTGCAGATCAGGAACCCATTTCCTTTGCGTGTTTGTGTCCTTGAGTTCTGTCACCACGCACGAGGAGTTACAACTTAGCGTTCCGCATTTTGTAGCTGAAGGCCTTCGGCCGAATGTTCAGAGCTAGTACATTGGTTAGAGACTTGAGTAGTTCGGATCTGCACCTGCGGGTGACTGCCGATGCTCAGAGCCAGTGACTAGTTAGATACTTGAACAGTTTCGCCCCTACACCCTCGAGTGTTTCTTTCTGATTGTACTCCTTGGGATTTTTCCCCTGAATGCCAAAGTGAAGTTTTGCTACTTCGTGTAATCCTTGGTTGTAAATTCAGGTTACGCTGCAGCAGGTGCCTTGAGGGTAACCCCTGTAGTATTTCTGGGAATGACAAGCGCCTGAGAATTCAAACTCTTCAATAGACTGTTGTTGTGTTACTGGAATGTTTCTCAGTGAGTCCTTCAGTGCGGACCTGTGTTCTCTGCGCGTTTTGTGAGTTGAGAGTGTTGTTCACCGCGTATGAGTGACTTCGATCCGAAGTAGGCAGTCCAAACCGGGTTTCCTACACTAGCAGCAAGCTAGTGGAAGTGTTGTAAAAGCCGGAGTTGGAAGTCACTGCCCGCAGCTTTGCCGAGTGTGCTTGAGAGAGACTTTCCCCCTGAAATCTTGAAGTAGAGGTCCTAACGGATCTCTGGGTTGTGTTTCTGTAGTTTCAGGTGTGTATGTGTGTGTGTGTTACGCTGCACTGTGCGACCTCCGAGTGCGCTCCGAGTGGACACTTGCAGTATTTCTGGGAGTGACAGTCGCCTGAGAATTCAAACTCATCAATAGTCTATTAAACGTGACACTTTGTACCCTGTGTGTTCCTCTGTCCCTGTGGGTTCGACCTTTCTACCACTATATTGCAGTTTTAGCCTTTAGTGGGTTATTACATAAGAAGCCGACAACTTCTTTTTGGCGCCGCTGCCGGGGACAGTTGCGTCAACACCGGGGTTTTTACGAGCAGCCATGCTCGGTGAATGTCGACTGGGGCTGGCGGGAGCAACCTAAGTGCTAGAGCTGTCCGCAAGTTCCGACGAGATTCAGAGAAGGCCGTGGAAGAGACACGGCGTCAAAACAAGAAAACACCAAAAAGAGTACCTAAGCCTAGTTCGGCCGACATCCTTGGGGAACCTACCCCCGACGACTCGGAACCAAACTTGGTGCTTACAGTTCTACTAGATATTCCTTGCACGGACCCGCCTAGTGCAGTAGGACCGACCGCCCGAGAACCGTCGACAGACACACCGATGGCGGACGGACAAGCCAATGTGCGGCTACCTCAGCCGATTACTAAACATTCCTACCCGAAGTACAAAGGGAGTGGGGATGACGACGATGCAGATTCATACATCAAGTTATTCGAGTCGGTGTCTATTGCCAATCGCGAGATCGCAGACGACGACCGACTAAGGATCTTTCCAAGCCTTCTGCGGAAGAAAGCGAGGAGTTGGTATAATCACGAGAGCATCGATCCGACTGGGTTGACAACATGGGCCCAGCTGAAGGAGAAGTTCCTTCGCCGCTTTCGCGAGCTCGGCTACGACAGCCGGGTTTTGACGAAGTTACGTAATTTGCAGCGAGAGAAGAAGGAGAGTCTGCGTGACTACACTGAGAGATTTCTGGACCTCCTCGACAGAATACCGAAAACAGGACCAGGGTCCCCTTTCTCGGTACAACAAGCTGTGGATTGGTACGTGACCGGTTTAACTCGGGAGATGGAGACTTTTTGCCGACGCAGCAAGTGCGACACTATTGAGGATGTGATTGCATCGGCAGAAGCCTTCGAAACTTCCACTCTCAACCGAAGAGGGAGAGAGAGACGGGAGTCGAAGGAACGAAAACCGAAGGGAGGGCGAAGACGACGTAGAGGTACAACTCCGTCATCGGAGGAATCGTCTTCGGACGAGAACCGTTCTTCATCCGAAGAAGAGGAAACCTCATCGTCGGAGGAGGAGAAGAAGAGGAAGAAGCATGGGTCAGCAAAGAAAAAGGGCATCCGACGAGTGACTACGGACAGAGCGCCGGGAGATATAGCTTCGAAGATGGAGACCCTTGTGAAGGACTTCGCCGATCTCAAGGTTCAAGTGGTAGGCGGGCATGATCGCAGAAAATCACCCGGGAGAGTGCGAGCGAACTTATGGTGTACTACGTGCGGGGCGGTGGGACATGCAAACACCGAGTGCCTTACCACCCGGCCGTCATATCCAGTCAACGCAGTAGAGTGGGCGCAACCGTACTATGGAGAGCACCCTCAGTACTATGGAGAGGCTAGCGAAGAGACAGCCTACGCCGTCCAGTCGGTTCCTACCCCTCCTGCAGTTTCAGCAATGCAAGTCCCACGATATATTCCGGTGGATCGGGCCACTACGGTACCTGTGAGGCGGAGAGCACCTCCAGGGACGTTTGACCCACCGCCACCGCGAGCTTGTTATAATTGCGGGGAAGTTGGGCACTTCTCACCGCAGTGTCCCCATCCAAAAAGGCGAAACGATTATGCTCCGACATGTAGTAATTGCAAGAAGGTCGGGCACACTGCGCCAGAGTGTGATCAGCCACCAGTCCCTCGGCCAGTGGTACGATTTGTGAACACTCCTGCCAAGGAGGACGTGCAAGTTAACCAGGTCGAAGTAGGTTCAGACGGGGATGGCGAAGACGAAGAATGGCCGGCTGAAGAGGTCATGTGCGCACGGGTCGAAACTCGTAGTTCCAAGAAATCGAAGGAGCAAGAGCGTGACACTCGCAAGCACGAACGGAGACCCGACGACCGGACGGGAAAAGGAAAGGAGAAGACATCCAGCAAGTCCGACTCGCGACCTGCTCGGAAGTCTTCGGCTACGCGGGAGACACCAGCAGTGCGCCCCCAGACAGCAGTCGAGGACGAGCCAGTGCGCCTACTGAAACGGGACTATGCTCCGGATATCCGCAACGAGGTAGCCAACCTGTTGAAGGAAGCGATCCGCACGCAAAAGGACCCACCGCGGCCAGACTTGACATCCTCCCTTGGGGCGAAGTTGGCAGCCACCGTGGAACCTCGCAGAGCGTCGCCGACCCCGGCGACCCAACGCGCCCACTATGACTTGGTTGAAGATCTCGGGAGTCGAAAAGTGAACATCACGTTCAAGCAGCTCTTGGAGGACAATAAGACGTATCGGAGAATGTTGATGCTTTCGCTACGGCATCCGCGGAAGCCGCGCGCATCCACATCCTCTCAAGTATATCAAGTGGAGAGCGAAGACCAAGGGCCACCCGAGATCGATGTGGAGATAGCAGGATGTTGTGTACGCAGAGTGCCAATCGACTCTGGATCAGGAGTCAACATAATGACGGAGGATACAGCGAGAGCCTTGGGGTTCAGTCAATACGAACCCTCGAAGCGTGTGTTGAGATTAGCGGATCAGACGCGGAGAATGCCTGCAGGTATGCTGCGCAATGTCAAGACAACCATCGGGGGTGCGGACTTTCGGTTGACGTATATCATCCTTCAACCGATGATGAAGCAGGGCTATGACGTTCTGCTCGGGCGACCATGGCTATATGGTGCACAAGTCAGATGTGATTGGCGAAGACATCGCCTTAAGTTTCCTCATCCTTCGGAAGCGACCAAAACCATTACGGTGCCCTGGAATAGGGTCAGGCACGAAGGAGAGACCCCATCGACGAGTGCAGGTTACACATCGGGCGAGGATAGTGAGTCGACCGCGCGATCGGATTCCAGTGGTACCGAATCCGATTACTTCGTGGGATTCGTCGCCTGCTGTTCGGTGGAAGAAGAAGAAGAGACGGAAGCTATTCAGCCGGAAGACGAATAGCAATTAACTGTGGGACTGGGAAGGAGTGAGACGAGTCACACCGAGGGCATTGTCGACCCTAGTGACTGTCACGAAGTACAACTCAGTCCCGGCAAGTGCTTGAAGGTATCAAGCGCAGTAAGAGGAGACGAGCTAAGGAAAGTACAGGCCTTCCTTAGCCATTATGTCGACGTCTTCGCCTGGAAGATCGAAGACATGAAGGGGATACCTGCACGGTATGGGGAACACCGTATCGATTTACTGGACGACTCAGTACCCATACGACAGCGCCAGTATCGCCTCAACCCAAAGTACTCCTTGCTAGTGAAAGAGGAGATAGATAAGTACTTGAGCGCTGGTATTATTTACCCTGTGCTCAGCAGCGAGTGGGTGTCGCCGATTGTTATCGTACCCAAGAAGTTGACGGGTAAGATACGAGTATGTCAGGATTTCCGGAAGTTGAATGCAGCAACACGCAAGGATCATCACCCGTTACCATTCACGGATGCCATTCTAGACCATGTCGCAGGACATGAATGTTATAGCTTCCTGGATGGGTTCTCAGGTTACAATCAGGTGTCTATCCGTGAACAGGACAAGGATAAAACTACGTTCACAACCGACTGGGGAACTTACGCATACCACAAGATGCCCTTCGGTCTGTGCAACGCGCCTGCCACCTTTCAACGGATGATGACCAATATCTTTCAGGAACAACTGAGGAAGTTCCTGGAGATATTCATAGATGACTTCTGTGTCTTTGGGAAGCGGTCTGAACACCTAAGTCACTTGAAGCAGACCTTCGATAAATGTAGAGAGAGCAGTTTATCACTGCATCCCGAGAAGTGCTTTTTCTTTATGACTAGTGGAATCTTGTTGGGTCA
Source organism: Marchantia polymorpha subsp. ruderalis (assembly GCA_037833965.1). NCBI lineage: Eukaryota > Viridiplantae > Streptophyta > Marchantiopsida > Marchantiales > Marchantiaceae > Marchantia > Marchantia polymorpha. The sequence goes on along the minus strand of AP031356.1, from coordinate 25,600,784 downwards.
CCGGGTCTCGGCAGACGGCATTGCGGTGGACATCGAGAAGGTCAAGGTTATACTCGAGCTTGAGCCACCCACGAATCTAAGAGAGCTGCGAGCATTCCTGGGTCATGTGGGCTACTACCGAAGATTCATACACCTGTATGCAGTACTGGCGGCGGACCTGACCAAGTTGTTGAAGAAGGACGAGCCTTATGCTTGGGGTGCGAACCAGCAGTCAGCATTTGAGGCTCTCAAAGCGAAACTCACGTCTGCTCCCGTACTAAGGAGTCCAGACTGGAATCGACCATTCCATGTTTACGTTGACACCTCGGCATTCGCCATCGGTGTAGTACTGAGTCAAAAGGATGACAACAAAAAGGACTACCCGATCTACTTCGCGAGCCGACAGCTGTCTCTAGCAGAGCGGAAGTACACCACGACGGAAAGAGAAGCGTTGGGGATGGTGTACTCCTGTAAAAAGTTCCGTCACTACCTAATCTGCTACGAGTTTGTGTTCCATGTGGACCACTACGCATTGCAACACCTAGTCAAGAAAGCAGACCTATCCGGTCGAATCGCCAGGTGGGTGTTGTTACTACAAGAGTTCACCTACACAGTCCAGACCAGGAAAGGGGTGCACCACGAAAATGCGGATTACTTGTCCCGATTATGGACACAGCCGACAGAGGAGGAATTGGTGGACGATTTTCCAGATGAAGAGTTATTTCAGTTGTCTGCAGGACATGAGTCCCGCTATGCCGACCTGTATCGATATCTGCTAACCCTCCAGTGCCCCGAAGGCATGGATTTGGAACAGCGAACTGTCTTTATTCATAAGGCAGGCCCGTACCAACTCCAGCAGGGGGTTTTGTTCAAGAAGATGGCAGATGAGCGCTTATGCAGATGCTTGGAGGAATCAGAGGTACCAAGAATAGTGAGTGCGATGCATACCGAGGAGGCGGGTGGACACTATGCCACCAGGAACACGGTCACAAAGATCCTAAATGCGGGGTATTGGTGGCCGACCATGTTTAAGGATGTTCACGATTACATCCGCAAGTGCGACAGTTGCCAGAGGACGGGGAGACCGACGCCTACAACACGCTGGCCCCTGACTCCCATCATGCCTCTAGCACCTTTCGAAAAGTGGGGTATTGACTTTGTAGGGCCGATACAACCAGTGACTAGAAGTACACGAAGGCGCTACATTCTGGTAGCAACGGACTACGCCACCAAAATGGTAGAGGCCAGAGCCACCAGAAGGGATGATGCTGCCACAGTGGCAGCATTCTTGTTTGAGTCGATCATCACACGCTACGGATGTCCCTTAGAGCTAGTCAGCGACCGGGGCACGCATTTTCTGAATCAGATCATCGAAGATCTGACACGGTATTTCCACATCAAGCACCGGAAGACTACTCCCTACAATCCCAAGGCAAATGGACTGACGGAGAAGTCCAATGGTCTGCTGTGTAAAATACTACTCAAGGTCACGGTGAATCACGCTCACGACTGGGATACGAAGCTAGCAGCCGCTCTATGGGCGTACCGCACAGCTGAGAAGATCACGACCAAACAGACACCATACTTTCTGGTGTATGGGCAACACCCGATCCTCCCGATCGAATTTGAAGTACCCACCCAACGAACGTTGGATTTGCAGAGGATGGGCGCAGAGGAGAGTCAGCTCTACAGGTTACAGGAAGTCACGCTGCTGGATGAGAGGAGAAGAGACGCCGAAGATCGCACCAGGAAAATCCAGCTCCGCCGAAAGGAGAGATACGATAAAAAGATCAAACCGGTACTCCTGCAGGCGGGTGATTTGGCATTGCTCTACGACAGCAGGCATGCCAGATTCCCAGGCAAACTGCACCTAAGGTGGATGGGACCTTACAGGGTTGTCGAAGTCTTCCCGAATGGATCCATCCAACTTGCGGACCTGGCCGGCGATTTGTTAGCCACCCGAGTGAACGGGTGGCGGTTGAAGAAATACCACATGTGGACCTACAAAATCTATTCCCCACTTTTCAAAAGGACCTAACACTGGTACAGAAATCATAGGAGGGGTTTTCATGGACTTTTTAGCAAAAGCTTGACACACATCACAACTTTTGCAATATTCCACACAATCCTTAAAAATACCCTTCCAATGATAACCAGCATCAAGAATTTTGAAGGCAGTTACCTTCCCCGCAAAATGTCCTCCACATACTGCACCATCATGAAACTCCTTCATGAGTTGTAGTGCCTCTCCTCTCCCAACCGCCCTTCGTAGAAGTCCGTCAGCTCCTTGATGAAAAAGTACCTTCTCCATGATCATATATGGTTGACATCTCTTCACTAATGCATTTTTTTCCCTTTGATGCATTCCTTGAGGAAACTCTCCTCTAGAGATGAAATCCCAAATTTCCTTGTACTCCTCCGGTACTGTTGTCACCGTGTCCATGACTAGCAAGTCCTCATCCGGAAAGGTGTCATCTACTGACTGATCTCCTCCATCATCATATGCTCTCGACATCAAATCCGCATTAGCATGCTTCTTTCCAGGTCTATCCTCAATGGTATAATCAAACTCTGCTAGTAGTAGCTTCCATCTAGCTATCCTCCCTTCAGCATTAGGCTTGTTGAAAATGTATTTCAAAGCCTTATGATCAGTCACTATAGTGAATCTCCCACCCAACAAATAATGTCGAAACTTCTTAAGTGAGAAGATTACAGCTAAGGCCTCTCTCTCTGTCACTAGGTAGTTCTTCTCCGCTTGAACCATTTGTCTACTAGCATACGCAATTGGATGATCATGCTTTTCATCATCTAATTGACTCAAGGTGCATCCTACAGCAATATTTGATGCATCTATGTAGAGAATGAAAGGTTTACCCCAATCCGGTTTCGCCAAAATTGGAGCCGTCACCAACGCCTTCTTGAGAACTTCGAACGCCGTCTTTGCAGCTTCATCCTTGAAAATGAGTTCGTACTCCACTCCTTTCTTCATGTAATTCGTCAAGGCATGAGCTTTGTTGGAGAAGGACAAGATGAACCGTCGATAGTACCCCACCATACCAAGGAATTGCCTCAACTTGGTTAAAGTCGCCGGAAAAGGTAACTCCATAATCCGTGTCACCTTCTCTGGATCCACCGCTATACCATTCTTGGAGATGATATGCCCCAACAATAGGCCTTCCTCACATCCAAAAATGCATTTTTCTGGATTGAGTGAAGCCTTAGCTTCCTCCAGCCGTTGAAGTATTTTGATCAAATGATCGAAATGATCCGCTTTCCTCCCGTAAACGCAAAAATCATCTATGAAATCCCTTACAAACTTTCCAATGAAAGGTTCAAACACTCTATTCATGAACCTTTGAAAAGTGGCAGGAGCATTACATAGACCAAACGGCATCACTCTAAAAGCGAAGGTTCCCCATGGAGTGGTAAAAGTTGTTTTGAGTTGGTCTTCTAAGGCAATTTGGATTTGGTTATAGCCACTATAACCATCTCCAAAACTATACCACTCATGGCTAGCAACCTCCTCTAGAATCTCATCTATGAAAGGCAAGGGATAGTAGTCTTTCTTTGTGACAGCATTCAACTTTTTGTAATTTACGCACACCCGTAGCTTACCATTCTTCTTCTTCACTATCACAATTGGAGACACCCATTCAGAATTGTCTACCTCGTAGATGAAGCCAGCCTCCTTGAGCTTGTCGATCTCCTCCTTCACCACAAGAGCTGTAGGTGGATTTATTCGGCGTTGCTTTTGCCGAATAGGACGAGCTTTCTCCTCCAACTCGATGCGATGAGTCTCCAACGTCACATGCTTAAGATCCTTGTAACTAAAGGCAAAAACATGAATATATTTGCGAAAGATATCCAGAAACTTTGCCTTTTCCTCCTTGGTAACCTTGGGACCAAACCTGAAAGTGGACAGTCGTCGACACACCTCCTCTTCGCTCATCTCCACTTTGTAAGGATCTTTCTTCACTCCAGGCCTAGGCAACAACTCCATGGCAGCAATGACTTGTACTTGAACATTATCATCAGAAGAGTACTCCGATGATGTTTCTTGATCAGAAGTTGAGATGTCTGTGTCAACTTCTGAAAAGCTACCACTCTCTTCACTCTTAGATTCCCAATACTCGTCAGTTGGTCTATCTGAGTCAGTGATGGATTCCCCTCCTCTCGTCAAAGGAACCTTAACTCGATGGTTCTTTGGACCTATCCTCAAATAGCCCTTGTGCCATCGGTCCGTAATCCTTACCGCCCTCAACCAAGGACGTCCCAACAGCAAGTCGTAGCTAGCTTCCTTGAGAATTTGGAAGGAAAGCAAAGTTTGCACTCCCCTCACACTAACCACAACTTTGTCTACCACCCCCAGTGGTCTTACCTTCTGTTTGTTGGCCATACCAACAATTATGCTAGAAGGTCTAGAAGGTTGCATACCCAACTTCTGCATCAACCTCTCAGACATGGCATTCACAGCCGATCCACCATCAACCAACACATCTGATACATCATGTCCATTGATCCTCACTTCGATCTTTGAAGCATGTGTACATACCTCCGAAGCAGCCGCATCCACCACCCCAACTCCCACATTGGTCATGTGAGCCTTCCCCTTAGATTTCCGCTTCTTGGTCCTTGTGGAGCTAAGACCTCCTCTTAACTCCTTCCGAATGGCTGGATTCAAGGCAATCAGCTGACCAACTGTTATATTGGCCTTCTGATTTCCTACATCCTCCACCACGTCATACTTAGCTTGAGAAGATGAAATGGAAAAGTCATCTATGCCCAACTTCTTCCTTGGTACTCTTGGTTGATTGTGGTACCCCACTTTTGGCAATTTTGAGGAAATTAAAACATTTTTGAAAAACTGTACCCTGGCAGCATTGTAAATAGCCTTCGGTACATCAAAACAGAGTGAATCCGGAAGATCGCGGGGATTCTCGAGGGATCTTGTAGAATCTGGGATTTGGGGTGCCGCAGTAAGGACAGGCACCACCCTCCCTGCGAGCTCCGCAGTTAGGATCTCTACGGCGCAAGGCGAAAAACCTGCCTTCGGAGGTTGCGTCCGCGGCTGTGGGGAAACCCCCGTAATTAGGTCAACCCTCGGGCGCCTTGACCAAGTTAGGATCTCGTTGGAAAGAGCTCGCCGCGCTGATTCCAACGAGCCCAAGAACGCTTGGAACGGACGAGGACTTAGGGAGTTATCGCTACTGGAAGAAACGGAGGCGGTCGCCTACGGCGGAAGGATTTCGCCACCGGCGCGAATTCCGCCTACGCGGAAGGAGGAAACAAGTTTTGTCCTATGCACGGACGAAGGCGTTCGCCTGTGCACAGGCGAAGTAGGGTTAGGGAAGGCGCAAAGTCCGCCTACGCACAGGCGTTCGCCTGTGCACAGGCACTTCGGCGTCGGCGGGAAATCCGCCTTGGGCCCTAGAAATGCGCCTTGTGAGGTAGAAAGTGTACGGCGCCTTCCGCGCCAGCGCAGCGCCGCGTACGTCGGAAGAGCCGCCAGAGTAATCCAACAGGTACGGACCGTGCGGACGGCACGGGTGGATGCGCTCTTGGACGGACGGAGTTGCGGCGGCGGAAGCGCCGACGGAGAGACAAGGAACGGACAGACTGGACGGAGACGGCTGACCACGGTCAACGCCTTCCGCGCCAGCGCAGCGCCGCGGACGGAATTCGCCTGCGCACAGGCGAACGCCTGTGCACAGGAGGATGTTCAAGTTCCGCGCCGGCGGAGAATCCGCCGAGGCCCCTGCCTGCGCACAGGCAGGAGTTGAATTTTTGTCCGACATGCGGACACACGCGTCAAGGCAGAAGGAGATTGGCCGAGGGGCGGTACGAACAAGTGTACCGCGCAAGGCGGAAAACTCGCCTTCGGCGCTACGCCCCCATGTCCACAGGGTGACACGCTCGCGGAGTTCAAATCCGCCAATTCGAGCGTGAGAGTTTAATCGACGACGGCGGAGCGTGAAGCCGCGCGTGAGAGCGAAGACCGTTCCAGCGTACAGCCGGCGCGGCCATCAAGTGAGACGTTCTTCACGACCAAGAGCCGACCATGACCTTCGACCGGGCGGCGGAGAACGTCCCATTCTTGAATTCGCGATTCCAATCTCTTGTGCGCGCTGCGCGCATCCATCTGCTGGCTGCGGACCATTCTCGACGTCGTCACACAGGAGATTTCTTGTTGATTGAGGGAGAAGTGAGTGCGCGTGATTTGGAATTGAGAGCGATTAGAGTTTGCCGAGAGAGAAAGAAACGCGGACAGTGCGGAAGTAGAATGAGCGGGCGAGCGAACCCCAGGAACGCAATGACGAGACCGAGCAGATTGCGGATGGTGCCACTTCGCCTGCCGCAGAACGGGCTGCGCGCTTTCGAAGAGCGCTTAATAGCAAGAAAGCTCGATTTCTTGCTATGGGGATGGAATTACATCTGCGCGAATATGGTGCGCGAGTGGCTAGAGCCACAGGGACCACCCTTGCGCGGATTGCGTCCGCATGTTGACCGGTGGACAGTCCAAGATTGGGCGCAGGCGTTGGGAAGATGTGCTGGCATGCCAGGGCATCTCCTTTTCGACAGTGAAAGCATCAAGGTGACCAAGCAAGAAGAGGCGCAATTTGTGGAGCTGTTCAAGACCGGGAGGTCTACCAAGAATGGGTACAGGACCCGTGATTACAAGGATCGATTTCGCCGGACTCTGTCCGCGGCGCTGATGCAATTACTGCAGCCGCACCGCGCCTGCTACATCACATTGTGGCAAGTCTCTTTTGTGGAGTGCGTCATCGAGGGAACTCCAATTCACTGGGCGAGCATCCTGCACAGGGTGATGCGACAGCACACGTTTGAGGAGAAGGGGGGAACTCTAAACCATCTTTCTCCTTTCCTCATCAATTTTTATCGACAGCGGAATTGTTTGACAGCGGCGGAGCTTGAACATTTTCCGCCATTGTCCATCGACCATCCCGGGAAGTATGTGCGGGAGAACGAGGTCGACACTGATGCGGAGGAGTCACCGACTTCTACCCCATCAAGACGGAGGGAGGAAGGGAGACACACTCCTGCAGCGCGAGTGCCGCGGAAGCGGCGATGGAGGGAAGAGTCCGAAGAGGAGCAGCATCAAGAACCCTCTGCTCCCATTCGACCACGGCCGCTGTGCGAGCCATACAGCCGGCCGAAGCAGAAGGCACGCAGACTGGTGTTACCAGCTGACAGTGCAGACACGGCGACGATTGCGACGGAGATAGGAAGTGCGTCGCCAGAAAGGCGAGAGGAAGCGCGGACGACCCAAGGAACAACGGGCCACGCTGCAACCTCGTCGGGAGAGAGGCCGCCTACGGGCCAAGGACCTCCGGAGTTACCACGTGCGATGCGGACAGATGTTCCGTTTGCGCACAGGCGAACCTCCGCGGACGGACGAGCCTCCGCGGACCGGCGAACACAAGTGGACGTGGATCTACGCTTACGCGTGGGAAGGAGCAGTCCGCCTGTGCACAGGCGCTCACCTGTGCACAGGTCGTCTGTGCACAGGACACCTCCACACGTGCCGCCTGTGCACAGGCAAGAATCACCCCCGTTCCAACGCAGGAAGGGGAAGGAGCCGGCGGAAGAACCGCCTACGAGACACCGGCCCTCGGGGCCAGACCCTCCGGCGCACCACGCGCCGCAATTCGCGCCTTCGGCGCCAGGGCCTTCGAGCAGAGGAGACACGAGCAGAGAGCGTGCGGAGGCCGCACCATCGACGGGAAGTCCGCCGATAGATGCGCCTTCGGCGGTAGGGCCTATAGGCCAAGGAACATCGGGCGTGCGGCCCCCGGCCATGTCGCCTTCGGCGATAGATGTCCGCGGCGCTACGTCCGCGACGGACAAGGCGCCGGCAAATGCGCCTGCGCACGGGCCGGGCACAGCCCCCACGGACCGATCGAGGGAGCAGCAGACGGAGGAGCGGAGTGACTGTCCGCGGGATGAAATCTCGATACGCGATGCGCAATCCAACCCCGCGCAGCCACCCTCCGCTCAATCGCCTTCGGCGACGGACGACGGCGACAGAGAGAATGCGGTAGGCAATCAACCAGCGAGCGACGGGGATGCCGCTCGGATACATTCGCCTTCCGCCTTAGACATTTTGGCGACGAGCAGCGAGGCTGCAGCCGTGCCTTCGCAGGCAGCACACCTCGAGGACGTGCAGCCCCACTCGGGGCAGTCGCCGACACAATCAATGGCGACTGAAATTCTCCACTCGGATGATGACGACGGAGGCTCCACGGAAGAAATGTCAGGAGCAGAAGACACCGAGGAGGAGGAGGAGGAAATTGTTGGGGCGCCGGCGGCGGCGCTCTCTGAGCAGGTGATTCCGTTGCTGCGGTACTTGGATCGCAAGGTCGATAAATACGCCGACCCACTCCAGCCGGGATCTTACATCGAGTTAGTGCGCAGGCGGACTCGCACTAAAGTCCACACCAGCAAGCTATTAGCTAGAGTGGACCAGGAGTTGAGGGACTTGAAGGAGAAGCATGAGTGCTTGTGGGGACAGTACAAGCTTAATCAGAAATTCTACAAGCACTCCGAGAAGATGAAGGATGAGAAACTGGGCGAGCTCACCAAGGAGCAGGTGAAGGTCAAGGAAGCACTCGATTCTGAGCAGGCCCAGAATCGGATTTTGTCAGAGGAGCTCGTGCGACAGACGCGGTTGTTGGAACAATGTCAGCTCGCACGGCAGGCGGATGAAGAATTAATCCGCAGGTTACAGTCAGAGTGTGGCGAATTGAGGGCGCAACGTGCTGAAGCCGAATCGCAATTAGTGATAATTGAAGAGGATCGCAGGAAGGAGGCGGATCGCACGAAGGTGGAGACGGCGAGGCGAGTCGCCCACTGCCTCAAGGGCTACGCCCACTGGGAAGTGAAGGCGCAGGAGAAACTCACACTGCGTGAGTTTGAATTGCGCGCAGCCGGGTTGTTGTCAGGCGACAGTAGGAGTCGGCGGAAGGTAGCGAAGAAGCTCGAGGCCTTTCTGTCGAAGGCACAGGATACCATGTCCGCCCTCGAGGGGGAGGTGTCCGCGGCGTTGCAGCGATTGGGACTGCGCAGTCGAGCGGAAGAGTGGCAGGGTAGGGAGTTAGTGCGCGGCAGTCGGCCGCGCAGGAGACGTAGTACAGGTTCCGCGGAGTGTAGTGTAGCGTGGTTCCGTGCAGGCGTGTAGCGTAGTGCAGTGTAGTGCTAGGTAGGACCTAGAAGGTATAAAATAGTTCCAGGCGTTTTGCCTGGGGTTCTTTCCCATCAGAAGTGCAGATCAGGAACCCATTTCCTTTGCGTGTTTGTGTCCTTGAGTTCTGTCACCACGCACGAGGAGTTACAACTTAGCGTTCCGCATTTTGTAGCTGAAGGCCTTCGGCCGAATGTTCAGAGCTAGTACATTGGTTAGAGACTTGAGTAGTTCGGATCTGCACCTGCGGGTGACTGCCGATGCTCAGAGCCAGTGACTAGTTAGATACTTGAACAGTTTCGCCCCTACACCCTCGAGTGTTTCTTTCTGATTGTACTCCTTGGGATTTTTCCCCTGAATGCCAAAGTGAAGTTTTGCTACTTCGTGTAATCCTTGGTTGTAAATTCAGGTTACGCTGCAGCAGGTGCCTTGAGGGTAACCCCTGTAGTATTTCTGGGAATGACAAGCGCCTGAGAATTCAAACTCTTCAATAGACTGTTGTTGTGTTACTGGAATGTTTCTCAGTGAGTCCTTCAGTGCGGACCTGTGTTCTCTGCGCGTTTTGTGAGTTGAGAGTGTTGTTCACCGCGTATGAGTGACTTCGATCCGAAGTAGGCAGTCCAAACCGGGTTTCCTACACTAGCAGCAAGCTAGTGGAAGTGTTGTAAAAGCCGGAGTTGGAAGTCACTGCCCGCAGCTTTGCCGAGTGTGCTTGAGAGAGACTTTCCCCCTGAAATCTTGAAGTAGAGGTCCTAACGGATCTCTGGGTTGTGTTTCTGTAGTTTCAGGTGTGTATGTGTGTGTGTGTTACGCTGCACTGTGCGACCTCCGAGTGCGCTCCGAGTGGACACTTGCAGTATTTCTGGGAGTGACAGTCGCCTGAGAATTCAAACTCATCAATAGTCTGTTAAACGTGACACTTTGTACCCTGTGTGTTCCTCTGTCCCTGTGGGTTCGACCTTTCTACCACTATATTGCAGTTTTAGCCTTTAGTGGGTTATTACATTGATTCACTCCACTTGACCGTGTACTTCGACTTGGCGTGTCCTCCATGAAAATCGACTCGTCCGCAAATTGGGCACGCTTCTTCTCATGAGCAAGGATATCCACTTTCGATTTCGAGCTCTCCCCTTTCTCAAAAGTGCATTGATGAGGGAATACATCAATGGATGCTACTCCCTTATCCTTGGCTTGTTGCGTGGCCGGTGTATTGTTGTTGTGCCGAACTCCATCATGTTGTCGAGGGTTAGGACAATTCCTCTGAAAATGAGGACCTCCACAAAGCAGGAAACCGCAAAGTTTCCTGAAGGTGGATTTCCTCTTGGAGTATAATTTCCATACCCCCTAGAGCCTCCTCCTACGTTCTGATTCCTCTTCTCCCACAACTGTACTACATTGATCTTGAGATCTGCTAGAGTCTCCGTGATAGATTTCAACTCATTTTGAAAATCCACACTAGGATTCGCTATCGTGGATGAAGTAGAAAGGTTTGAAACAATGGACCTTCCTACAACTGGTGGAGCTACTTCTCTAGCCACCAAGCTAGAATCATCATCTTCTAAGCTCTCCTCCATTCTAATAGCAATTCGAATGGCTTCAGCCTTAGAAAAGGGCTTCTCGTATCTCACCTTACTTCGAATCTCAGGTCTCAAACCTCCAACGAAGTTCTTCATGAGCATCGCCCTTATCCCCACCATTGTAACATCCACTTCGTCTCCGCCATTCCTCAACACCACGTGGAATCTAGATTCCAACTTCTCGGTTCTCTCCACATAGGTCCTCACCTTCTCGTTCTCTCCTTGTTTCAAGAAGGTGACCTCACACATCAACTTTTCATAACTTTCACTGGGAAGAAAGTTTTCGATCAGGTTCTCCGTTAATGTCTCCCACGTGTCGTCCTCCGAATGCTCCCTTTTGTACTCCTTGTACCACTTGAGAGCAGAATCCTCCAAGAAATCCGGCAAAAGCATAGCCCACTCGTCTTTCTTCCTCTCATTGTTTCCTATGCAAGCCCTCTTGAAGTCCCTAACAAAAGCTTCTACATCCTCATTCTCCCTCCCATAAAATACCAGAAGCTTCCCCATTTCCAACTAATTTTTTTTTTTCTTCTATTCTATTGGAAATTTATATGGGGCTTCTTAATACAAAATAAACAACACTAACTCCATCCTTGAGTAATTCATCAAAGGAAACACAAAAGGAATTGGTTGTTCCAAGATAGCCAAAGCTCTCTCCTCTCCTAGGCATACGATGAGTCTTACCCTCATCATCATCTTCTCCATCATTCGAATGATGATCTCCATCTTCAGTTGGAGCTTGAGCCCGCTGAGGTCACTTTCTCTGTTTCAGCACTTAGCTTGCCGTCAAACCCTTCCACAAGTGATTCCAGAAGTGCCTTTACTCCGCTGCATTCGTGTCCCGCTGGTAGCCCAATCACTCCGCAATTGTCACAGAAGGTCGCGCTTTGGGATTCATGTGGCGATGATGGTCCCAAGTGAAGTTTCAAATCTCCCAAGTTCCTCTTGCTCCTCAATCTTCTATCTTTGTTCCGCAGGGAACAATTGACAACCTTATGGCCCTCCTCTCCACAATAAAAACAAGTTTCACGTTTGACTCTTGGAGATTGACTCACTACTCTTTCTTCAAACTCCACCTTGAATTCTCTTGTATTGGAGTCTAAAGACACTATAACATCCAAGCCTTGAGGTACTTTGGATAACCTAACCTTCCAACCTTCTTGTTCACTCATTTTCCCATAAGGTAGAAACCACTCAAAAGAACTCTCCCAGAAACGCTATCTACTTGACGAAAATTGTGAATAAAGAAATCAAAAACTTTTGCTTTGTTATCTTGCTTTTGTACCCCCTCAACTTCAAATCAACATAACTTCGTCTCTAGACGTGACCTCTTTTGAATTTTGACTTGAACGTAGCTTATCTTCCAATACACACTCGTACGAAGTTTCAAATCCTAACTTGAAATACAGAAAAAGAAATCAACTCTGTACAAACTTTCCAGAGAGCAGACTTTTGATACCCGTGAAAACCCACTCAACTTCTAACTCTCATATCATTCGGTTAACACATGATCTGGACCTGAAACAAAAACGTAAATGTTCTCTATCTTCCACTCTAAAATCAATAATAACTTTGAAAAAAATACCTTCAAAAATATTTTTTCGGTGTCTAAGATCACTTTTCTCTCAAAAAGACCTATTTACGTGTACAAAACGTACAAAATCACTTCTAGGCTATCATATGAGACTATTGGATAAACAAAGGGATTTTCGCTCTCAAGCACACTCTCCGCTCTTTCATTCCCCAATGTTAACACCAAGTGATCCCTCATGGATACTTTCTCTCAAGCTAGAAATCGAATCCTAAACATTCCGCCTTCTAGATTGAGGTCCCGGCAACGGAACCAAAAATGCAACCTCCGGGCTGACTCTCACTCAGGTTTACCTCTGATGGCTTTGCGGTAGCGCATCATGGTTCTAGAAGACTAGGATTCATCCTCACACTAATGTCCCAAACATCTTCTCTCACAAACTCTCCATGTATCACTCCAACTCACACACAAACTCTCCTCACATCACTCTCTTCACACAAACGCAAACACACGTCGATACTCCAAGATACTCAAAAACTTCACTCCTTCATTCCTGAAACAAGTCCTCACACATGACTCTCCAAACTTGCTTGAGAGGTGCTACTCTACCTCTCTATTTATACTACTTGAGAAGTTACCATAGTAACATGTGGTAATTTCTCCTAACTTACTTTTACCTAGGTAAGTTTGACTAACCTTCTCTACGTGGCGACATGCCATTGGCCTACCTAAACCTTCTAGAAGCTTCCGGAATCCAAGGTTGAGGTGGCGACATGCCATTTGAAGCTTTTAAACTTCTACAAGCTTCCTAGCCACTAAGTCAACATTAGACTTAGTCTAGCCAATCATCTTTCATACATTTAGTCAAACCAATCAAATCCAAGCTTCTAGTCAAATATCTAATCACTTGGAATCTAGAACTTTTGTATAAGACAAAATAGAAGTGCTCACTCCTTGTAAAAGACAAAATAGAAGTGCTCACTCCATTCTTCTAGAACTCCGCTAATTATTCCGCCAACTATAGACATTGTAGCTAAACTTAGTCATGACTAGATAAACTTAGTTATAACTAACTAGTTTAGTCATAACTAGCTAGTCTTAGCTATGCCTTGGCTAATCATCCTTATTCCCTTGACCACTTCTAAGACTGTGGTACCCCACTTTTGGCAATTTTGAGGAAATTAAAACATTTTTGGAAAACTGTACCCTGGCAGCATTGTAAATAGCCTTCGGTACATCAAAACAGAGTGAATCCGGAAGATCGCGGGGATTCTCGAGGGATCTTGTAGAATCTGGGATTTGGGGTGCCGCAGCAAGCCCAGGCACCACCCTCCCTGCGAGCTCCGCAGTGAGGATCTCTACGGCGCAAGGCGCAAAACCCGCCTTCGGAGGTTGCGTCCGCGGCTGTAGGGAAGCCCCCGTAATTAGATCAACCCTTGGGCGCCTTGACCAAGTTAGGGTCCCGTTGGAAAGAGCTCGACGCGCTGATTCTAACGAGCCCAAGAACGTTTGGAACGGACGAGGACTTAGGGAGTTATCGCTACTGGAAGAAACGGAGGCGGTCGCCTACGGCGGAAGGAGTTCGCCACCGGCGCGAATTCCGCCTACGCGCAGGCGTTCGCCTGCGCACAGGCACTTCGGCGTCGGCGGAAAATCCGCCTTGGGCCCTAGAAGTGCGCCTTGTGAGGTAGAAAGTGTACGGCGCCTTCCGCGCCAGCGCAGCGCCGCGTACGTCGGAAGAGCCGCCAGAGTAATCCAACAGGTACGGACCGGGCGGACGGCACGGGTGGATGCGCTCTTGGACGGACGGAGTTGCCGCGGCGGAAGCGCCAACGGAGAGACAAGGAACGGACAGACTGGACGGAGACGGCTGACCACGGTCAACGCCTTCCGCGCCAGCGCAGCGCCGCGGACGAAATTCGCCTGCGCACAGGCGAACGCCTGTGCACAGGAGGATGGAGTTCCGCACCGGCGGAGGATCCACCGAGGCTTCCGCCTGCGCACAGGCAGGAGTTGAATTTTTGTCCGACATGCGGACACACGCGTCAAGGTAGAAGGAGATTGGCCGAGGGGCGGTACGAACAAGTGTACCGCGCAAGGCGGAAAACTCGCCTTCGGCGCTACGCCCCCATGTCCGGAGGGTGACACGCTCGCGGAGTTCAAATCCGCCAATTCGAGCGTGAGAGTTTAATCGACGACGGCGGAGCGTGAAGCCGCGCGTGAGAGCGAAGACCGTTCCAGCGTACAGCCGGCGCGGCCATCAAGTGAGACGTTCTTCACGACCAAGAGCCGACCATGACCTTCGACCGGGCGGCGGAGAGCGTCCCATTCTTGAATTCGCGATTCCAATCTCTTGTGCGCGCTGCGCGCATCCATCTGCTGGCTGCGGACCATTCTCGTCGTCGTCGCACAGGAGATTTCTTGTTGATTGAGGGAGAAGTGAGTGCGCGTGATTTGGAATTGAGAGCGATTAGAGTTTGCCGAGAGAGAAAGAAACGCGGACAGTGCGGAAGTAGAATGAGCGGGCGAGCGAACCCCAGGAACGCAATGACGAGACCGAGCAGATTGCGGATGGTGCCACTTCGCCTGCCGCAGAACGGGCTGCGCGCTTTCGAGGAGCGCTTAATAGCAAGAAAGCTCGATTTCTTGCTATGGGGATGGAATTACATCTGCGCGAATATGGTGCGCGAGTGGCTAGAGCCACAGGGACCACCCTCGCGCGGATTGCGTCCGCATGTTGACCGGTGGACAGTCCAAGATTGGGCGCAGGCGTTGGGAAGATGTGCTGGCATGCCAGGGCATCTCCTTTTCGACAGTGAGAGCATCAAGGTGACCAAGCAAGAAGAGGCGCAATTTGTGGAGCTGTTCAAGACCGGGAGGTCAACCAAGAATGGGTACAGGACCCGTGATTACAAGGATCGATTTCGCCGGACTTTGTCCGCGGCGCTGATGCAATTACTGCAGCCGCACCGCGCCTGCTACATCACATTGTGGCAGGTCTCTTTTGTGGAGTGCGTCATCGAGGGAACTCCAATTCACTGGGCGAGCATCCTGCACAGGGTGATGCGACAGCACGCGTTTGAGGAGAAGGGGGGAACTCTAAACCATCTTTCTCCTTTCCTCATCAATTTTTATCGACAGCGGAATTGTTTGACAGCGGCGGAGCTTGAACATTTTCCGCCATTGTCCATCGACCATCCCGGGAAGTATGTGCGGGAGAACGAGGTCGATACTGACGCAGAGGAGTCCCCGACTTCTACCCCATCAAGACGGAGAGACGAAGGGAGACACACCCCTGCAGCGCGAGTGCCGCGGAAGCGGCGATGGAGGGAAGAGTCCGAAGAGGAGCAGCATCAAGAACTCTCTGCTCCCATTCGACCGCGGCCGCTGTGCGAGCCATACAGCCGGCCGAAGCAGAAGGCACGCAGACTGGTGTTGCCAGCTGACAGTGCAGACACGGCGACGATTGCGACGGAGATAGGAAGTGCGTCGCCAGAGAGGCGAGAGGAAGCGCGGACGACCGCACGAGAGACGGGCCACGCTGCAACCTCGTCGGGAGAGAGGCCGCCTACGGGCCAAGGGCCTCCGGAGTTACCACGTGCGATGCGGACAGATGTTCCGTTTGCACACAGGCGAACCTCCGCGGACGGACGAGCCTCCGCGGACCGGCGAACACAAGTGGACGTGGATCTACGCTTACGCGTGGGAAGGAGCAGTCCGCCTGTGCACAGGCGCTCACCTGTGCACAGGTCGCCTGTGCACAGGTCACCTGTGCACAGAACACCTCCGCACGTGCCGCCTGTGCACAGGCAAGAATCACCCCCGTTCCAACGTAGGAAGGGGAAGGAGCCGGCGGAAGAACCGCCTACGAGACACCGACCCTCGGGGCCAGACCCTCCGGCGCACCACGCGCCGCAATTTGCGCCTTCGGCGCCAGGGCCTTCGAGCAGAGGGGATACGAGCAGAGAGCGTGCGGAGGCCGCACCATCGGCGGGAAGTCCGCCGATAGATGCGCCTTCGGCGGTAGGGCCTATAGGCCAAGGAACATCGGGCGTGCGGCCCCCGGCCATGTCGCCTTCGGCGATAGATGTCCGCGGCGCTACGCCTGCGGCGGACAAGGCGCCGGCAAATACGCCTGCGCACGGGCCGGGCACAGCCCCCACGGACCGATCAAGGGAGCCGCAGACGGAGGAGCGGAGTGACTGTCCGCGGGATGAAATCTCGATGCGCGATGCGCAATCCAACCCCGCGCAGCCACCATCCGCTCAATCGCCTTCGGCGACGGACGACAGAGGCAGAGAGAATGCGGTAGACCATCAACAAGCGAGAGACGGGGATGCCGCACGGGTACATTCGCCTTCCGCCTTAGACATTTTGGCGACGAGCAGCGAGGCTGCAGCCGTGCCTTCGCAGGCAGCACACGTCGACGACGTGCAGCCCCACTCGGGGCAGTCGCCGACGCAATCAATGGCGACTGAAATTCTCCACTCGGATGATGACGACGGAGGCTCCACGGAAGAAATGTCAGGAGCAGAAGACACCGAGGAGGAGGAGGAGGAGGAAATTGTTGGAGCGCCGGCGGCGGCGCTCTCTGAGCAGGTGATTCCGTTGCTGCGGTACTTGGATCGCAAGGTCGATAAATACGCCGACCCACTCCAGCCGGGATCTTACATCGAGTTAGTGCGCAGGAGGACTCGCACTAAAGTCCACACCAGCAAGCTATTAGCTAGAGTGGACCAGGAGTTGAGGGACTTGAAGGAGAAGCATGAGTGCTTGTGGGGACAGTACAAGCTTAATCAGAAGTTCTACAAGCACTCCGAGAAGATGAAGGATGAGAAACTGGGCGAGCTCACCAAGGAGCAGGTGAAGGTCAAGGAAGCACTCAACTCTGAGCAGGCCCAGAATCGGATTTTGTCAGAGGAGCTCGTGCGACAGACGCGGTTGTTGGAACAATGTCAGCTCGCACGGCAGGCGGATGAAGAATTAATCCGCAGTTTGCAGTCAGAGTGTGGCGAATTGAGAGCGCAACGTGCTGAAGCCGAATCGCAATTAGTGACGATTGAAGAGGATCGCAGGAAGGAGGCGGATCGCACGAAGGTGGAGACGGCGAGGCGAGTCGCCCACTGTCTCAAGGGCTACGCCCACTGGGAAGTGAAGGCGCAGGAGAAACTCACACTGCGTGAGTTTGAATTGCGCGCAGCCGGGTTGTTGTCAGGCGACAGTAGGAGTCGGCGGAAGGTAGCGAAGAAGCTCGAGGCCTTTCTGTCGAAGGCACAGGATACCATGTCCGCCCTCGAGGGGGAGGTGTCCGCGGCGTTGCAGCGGTTGGGACTGCGTAGTCGAGCGGAAGAGTGGCAGGGTAGGGAGTTAGTGCGCGGCAGTCGGCCGCGCAGGAGACGTAGTACAGGTTCCGCGGAGTGTAGTGTAGCGTGGTTCCGTGCAGGCGTGTAGCGTAGTGCAGTGTAGTGTTAGTTAGGACTTAGAAGGTATAAAATAGTTCCAGGCGTTTTGCCTGGGGTTCTTTCCCAAACTCAGAAGTACAGATCAGGAACCCATTTCCTTTGCGTGTTTGTGTCTTTGAGTTCTGTCACCACGCACGAGGAGTTACAACTTAGCGTTCCGCATTTTGTAGCTGAAGGCCTTCGGCCGAATGTTCAGAGCTAGTACATTGGTTAGAGACTTGAGTAGTTCGGATCTGCACCTGCGGGTGACTGCCGATGCTCAGAGCCAGTGACTAGTTAGATACTTGAACAGTTTCGCCCCTACACCTTCGAGTGTTGCTTTCTGATTGTACTCCTTGGGATTTTTCCCCTGAATGCCAAAGTGAAGTTTTGCTACTTCGTGTAAGCCTTGGTTGTAAATTCAGGTTACGCTGCAGCAGGTGCCTTGAGGGTAACCCCTGTAGTATTTCTGGGAATGACAAGTGCCTGAGAATTCAAACTCTTCAATAGACTGTTGTTGTGTTACTGGAATGTTTCACAGTGAGTCCTTCAGTGCGGAACTGTGTTCTCTGCGCGTTTTGTGAGTTGAGAGTGTTGTTCACCGCGTATGAGTGACTTCGATCCGAAGTAGGCAGTCCAAACCGGGTTTCCTACACTAGCAGCAAGCTAGTGGGAGCGTTGTAAAAGCCGGAGTTGGAAGTCACTGCCCGCAGCTTTGCCGAGTGTGCTCGTGAGAGACTTTCCCCCTGAAATCTTGAAGTAGAGGTCCTAACGGATCTCTGGGTTGTGTTTCTGTAGTTTCAGGTGTGTGTGTGTGTGTGTGTGTTACGCTGCACTGTGCGACCTCCGAGTGCGCTCCGAGTGGACACTTGCAGTATTTCTGGGAGTGACAGTTGCCTGAGAATTCAAACTCCTCAATAGTCTGTTAAAACGTGACACTTTGTACCCTGTGTGTTCCTCTGTCCCTGTGGGTTCGACCTTTCTACCACTATATTGCAGTTTTAGCCTTTAGTGGGTTATTACAAAGACTTAGTACATATGTGCAACACCCGGTCTTACAGCACGCTTTTGAAGAGAAGGGGGGAACTCTAAACCATCTCTCTCCTTTCCTCATCAATTTTTATCGACAGCAGAATTGTTTGACGGCGGCGGAGCTTGCGCGTTTTCCGCCGTTGTCCGTCGACCATCCCGGGAGGTATGTGCGGGAGAATGAGGTCGACACTGATGCAGAGGAGTCCCCGACTTCTACTCCGTCAAGGAGGAGGGACGAAGGGAGGAATACTCCTGTAGCACGGGCGCCGCGGAAGCGGCAATGGAGAGAGGAGTCCGAAGAAGAGCAGCATCAAGAACCCTCTGCTCCCATTCGACTGCGGCCGTTGTACGAGTCATACAGCCGGCCGAAGCAGAAGGCGCGCAGGCTGGTGTTACCAGCCAACAGCGCGGACACGGCGACGATTGCGACAGAGAAAGGAAGTGCGTCGCCAGAGAGGAACGAGGGAGCGCGGACGTCCGCAGGAGCAACGGACCGCACTGCACCCTCGACGGACGAGAGGCCGCCTACGAGCCGAGGGCCTCCGGAGTTACCACGTGCGTTGCGGACAGGTGTTCCGTTTGCGCACAGACGAGCCTCCGCGGACAAACGAGACTCCGCGGACGGACGAGCCTCCGCGGACAGACGACCACAAGCGGACGTGGACCTATGCCTACGCGTGGGAAGAAGCAGTCCGCCTGTGCGCAGGTCACCTCCACACGTGCCGCCTGTGCACAGGCAGGAATCACCCCCGTTCCAACGTAGGAAGGGGAAGGAGCCGGCGGAAGATCCGCCTACGAGACACCGGCCTTCGGGGCCAGACCCTCCGGCGCACAACGCGCCGCGATTTGCGCCTTCGGCGCTAGGGCCTTCGAGCCGAGGAGATGCGAGCAGGGAGCGTGCGGAGGCCGCACCATCGGCGGGTAATCCGCCGGTAGATGCGCCTTCGGCGGTAGGGCCTTAGGGCCAAGGGACATCGGGTGAGCGGCCCCCGGTCATGTCGCCTTTGGCGATGGACGTCCGCGGCGCTGCGCCTGCGGCGGACAAGGCGCCGGCATTTGCGCCTGCGCACAGGCCAAGCACAGCCCCCGCGGACCGATCGAGGGAGAAGCAACTGACAGAGGAGCGGATTGACTGTCCGCGGGACGATTTCGGTGCGCGATGCGCAAGCGAACCCCGCGCAGACACCCTCCGCTCGACCGCCTTCGGCGGCGGACGTCGGCGGCAGAGAGGATACGGTAGAAGACCAACAAGCGGGCGACAGGGATGTCGCACGGGCACATTCGCCTACCGCCTTAGACATTTTGGCGAAGAGCAGCGAGGCTGCAGCGGTGCCTTCGCAGGCAGCACACGTCGACGACGTGCAGCCCCACTCGGGTCAGTCGCCGACGCAATCAATGGTGACTGAAATTCTTCACTCGGATGATGACGACGGAGGCTCCACCAAAGAAATGTCGGGAGCAGGGGATACCGAGGAGGAGGAGGAGGAAATTGTTGGAGCGCCGGCGGCGGCGCTCTCTGAGCAGGTGATTCCGTTGCTGAGGTACTTGGATCGCAAAATCGATAAATACGCCGATCCGCTTCAGCCGGGATCGTACATCAAATTAGTGCGCAGGCGGACTCGCACTAAAGTCCACACCAGCAAGCTACTAGCTAGAGTGGACCAGGAGTTGAGGGAATTAAAGGAGAAGCATGAATGCTTGTGGGGTCAGTATAACCTCAATCAGAAATTCTACAAGTACTCCGAAAAGGTGAGGGATGGGAAACTGGAAGAGCTCACCAAGGAGCAGGTGAAGGTCACGGAAGCACTAATTTCTGAGCAGACCCAGAATCAGATTCTGTCAGAGGAGCTCGTGCGACAGACGCGGTTGTTGGCGGAGTGTTAGCTCGCACGGCAGGCGGATGAGGATTTAATCCGCAGGCTACAGTCAGAGTGTGGCGAATTGAGAGCGCAGCGTGCTGAGGCCGAATCGCAATTAGTGGTAATTGAAGAGGATCGCAGGCGAGAGGCAGATCGCACGAAGGAGGAGACGGCGAGGCGTGTCGCCCACTGTCTCAAGGGCTACGCCCACAGGGAAGTGGCGGCGCAGGAGAAACTCACACTACGTGAGTTTGAACTTCGTGCAGCCGGGTTGTTGACAGGCGACAGCAGGAGTCGGCGGAAGGTAGCAAAGAAGCTCGACGCTTTTCTGTCGAAGGCGCGGGATACCATGTCCACCCTCGAAGTGGAGGTGTCCGCGGCGTTGCAGCGGTTGGGACTGCGCAGTCGAGCGGAAGACTGACAGGGTAGGGAGTTAGTGCGCGGCAGTCTGTCGCGCAGGAGACGTAGCACAGGTTCCGCAGAGTGTAGTGTAGCGTGGTTCCGTGCAGGCGTGTAGCGTAGTGCAGTGTAGTGTTATTTAGGATTTAGAAGGTATAAAATAGTTCTAGGCGTTTTGCCTGGGGTTCTTTCCCAAACTCAGAAGTGCAGATCAGGAATCCATTTCCTATGCGTGTTTGTGTCCTTGAGTTCTGTCACCACGCACGAGGAGTTACAACTTAGCGTTCCGCATTTTGTAGCTGAAGGCCTTCGGCCGAATGTTCAGAGCTAGTACATTGGTTAGAGACTTGAGTAGTTCGGATCTGCACCTACGGATGACTGCCGATGCTCAGAGCCAGTGACTAGTTAGATACTTGAACAGTTTCGCCCCTACACCTTCGAGTGTTTCTTTCTGATTGTACTCCTTTGGGATTTTTCCCCTGAATGCCAAAGTGAAGTTTTGCTACTTCGTGTAAGCCTTGGTTGTAAATTCAGGTTACGCTGCAGCAGGTGCCTTGAGGGTAACCCCTGTAGTATTTCTGGGAATGACAAATGCCTGAGAATTCAAACTCTTCAATAGACTGTTGTTGTGTTACTGGAATGTTTCACAGTGAGTCCTTCAGTGCGGACCTGTGTTCTCTGCGCGTTTTGTGAGTTGAGAGTGTTGTTCACCGCATAGGAGTGACTTCGATCCGAAGTAGGCAGTCCAAACCGGGTTTCCTACACTAGCAGCAAGCTAGTGGAAGTGTTGTAAAAGCCGGAGTTGGAAGCCACTGCCCGCAGCTTCGCTGAGTGTGCTCGCGAGAGAATTTTCCCCCCTGAAATCTTGAGTAGAGGTCCTAACGGATCTCTGGGTTGTGTTTCTGTAGTTTCAGGTGTGTGTGTGTGTTACGTTGCACTGTGCTACCTCCGAGTGCGCTCCGAGTGGACACTTGCAGTATTTCTGGGAGTGACAGTCGCCTGAGAATTCAAACTCCTCAATAGTCTGTTAAACGTGACACTTTGTACCCTGTGTGTTCCTCTGTCCCTGTGGGTTCGACCTTTCTACCACTATATTGCAGTTTTAGCCTTTAGTGGGTTATTACACACGTGCACAACCTCATGTAGTGATATTTTGAAGCGCTTGACGGAAGAATAAAAGAGAGCAGGCAGCAACTTATGGATGTATGGCTCAATACCAGATGAGTTCTGATCAGTTTTAGAAACTGTGGTTACTTGTAAATGCTTTCGAATGCAACCACAACCATTTTTTCTAAGAGAACCGATGAGAGTACGGAACAGCGTGACCATGACTGTACTCTACATACGGGCTAGAAAGTAAAGACCATTTACGAAATCTAAGTGCGAAATACTGGCATAACACCTGAATCCACACATCTACAGCATCCCAAAAATCTCTTGACCTGAGCAAAAGTGATGATGGACCATGAGAACCACTAAATGCTATAGTTTATGCAATTTCAAGACCATAATTAAACTTCACAGAAATTGTGTGTTTATTTCAAAAAATGTGTGTCTGCGAAATGAAATTTGGACCCTCATGAGGATAAAAGAATGAAGATAATACATCTGGAATCTAAAATTCCTCTTGAAAAATAATTGATTCTGGCTAAGCCAATTCCCTGTTGACCCGAGAAAAAAGTACGCCCGTGAGTGACTCCATGTAACTAGGACGGCATATCTCATTCAAAAATCACTGAAATTCTTGTTTGATGTCCGAGAAAAAGAAGTCCATTGTCGGGTTGGTTTTCCGCACTCCCTTGGAAACGATGGTGACCACGACGTCGGTATTCCAGTCGCCAATACCCAGCCTTCTGAGGGCCTGACTGACGCTGTAACGGATGTTAAATAATCGGTACATCCCATTCGACCCTGTCACGGACGACTGTGACACTGAGGCGCTCATGTCCACCATGCCGCTGGGCAGATGAGTGAAGGTACCGACATACTCTGACATGTACAGGTGAGTCTCCCTGTTGGCGTCTGGGAAGTTGATGAAGACGTCAAATCTCGCGTACGCTGAATGTGGTATCCTCACTCTCTCCAGGACGATGTCCTCCTGCAGCTGGTTCGTGTGCTTCAAGCCCTTTCCTTTCAGGTCCTTCTTTGTAGGAGCACGGCGCTCCAGCCTGAAGCTTGCAGGAACCTTACCGATGGTGTTGTTACCAGAGGGAACCACTGCAGGCCAGTCTCTAGGACTCCACGGCTGCGATGGTTTGTGCGCAGGCAGCGGCTCGTAGTTGATCCACAGATTGTCGGCCTCGCTGACGTCTGTGTACTTGATTCCGAGCTTTGAATTGTCCAGGGAGTCTCTGATCTTGACGATGACCATATCCTGGTTCTCGTCGAAGAAGGTGAACTCGGAGTCGAGGAAGTCGCTGGAAGTGTAGTCCACTCTCTTCCTGTTTCCTGCAATGGTGACCTTGTCAGGGATGGTTTTCCACACGTCCCACAGGCGGTCGACGTTGGAGTGATGACTGTAGAAGATGGGGTCCCGAGCAGCGTAGATGAAGTTGCCCATGTCCTCGTTGTCCGGATGGGCTGGATCGTTGATCAGTCCGGTCCACTCGTGCGCAACATTGTGTACGATCTCCATTCCGCCGGACTCACCAGGAGTCTCACCGGCCGACACATTGACGCTGGCAGCCGTGTTGTCGGTCCCCGCAACGTAGGGTCCCCCCAAGAAGCTTCTGGCGCTGATTTTGGTCGCCACCTGGTTGTACATGACGCACAAGTTCTCGTATCTGATTTGCTCGTCCGTGAGGTTGAGTTTGCCCTCAGCTTCAAGCTTGCCGTTGTATCCCAAGTAGAGGATTTTGGGAGGCATATGGTTGGCGTTTCTGTTCGCGTCGAGCAAGGCCGAATTGTTGACAGGGAAGTTGGGAAGGAACATGAAGGGCATCATGCTTGCGATAGGGTCCAGCTGATTGTCCCAGTTCCAGAATGGGAGGGCGAATGTGGGATCGCCGATCAGATCCGCCAGAATCCTCTCGTGGTAGTAGAGATACATCCTGTGCCACGGAAGAAAGGTCCAGCTGAAATGGACTTGAAGCAGAACTCCGGTGGCCTTGCCCAGAGGGCCTGGTATCTCCCGCTGCTTGAAAGCTTCGTTGCAGAAAGAGCAGTGGACTCTCCACTGATTCAGAAAGCTTCTGGGATCGCTGTCTGGCAGTGCTTTCATTCTGGCGTAAGCTAGATTGTACTTCCTGACGTACTCAGGATCGTTCTGGACTACATGGGCCGGTTTCCTCTCGCGGATGACGGGAGGACCTCCGCTTTCGCAAGTGGGGTATTTGAACCTGATGGGTTTCCTCGCTGGTGGTGGTAGGCAGCAATGTAGGGGAGCTCCACGCAGCACCGGGACGGTTTTACAAAAACCCAGACTCGATGCCAAAATCGGTTCTGCTCTGATGCTGTAGGGGAGGTACTGCATGCAGAGAAGCGCGCAGCACATAGAGACCGCCCATAGAAGCTTCACTTCAACAACACCTGCATTGCCTCGTCCCTGACCTTCCCCTTGCATGGGGAAGATATGTTGACGGCAGGAGGCCTTCATTGGTGCAATATGCGTGTTTGGCCTGTGGACAATCATTCAAATTCATCAGTAATGAGTTTCCAGCTCAGAAGCATATGCACATTCCCAATTCGCATAACAAAAATCTTCGGATTTTGCGATGAAATGTCGGAGTTTGCGAGGATCCTCGATGCAACATTATTATATCCGAATCTAACTTGTGGCAAAATAGGACTCTGAATTCCTGGAAAGAGCAAAATTCCACAATAGAAGACAATGTGTGCTGGTGAGCTTACCTCAGGGCAGCAGCAGGTTGGATATTCTTCCAAGAGCTCGTGCTAGCTTCAAACCTGGTTCTTTGAATTTTACTTGTCTTTTGTCACAATCTGTTTGTTAAAAAACATCCGATAAGGCGTCCTTCAGCGCTAGATGTTATGCCAGCCCGAATACCTTGCACGGTGTAGGGGCTGACAAAACTTGAACATGCTGAAGAAAGCAAACCTCGGCAAGCTTTATAGTGTCTTGCGATCCACCTCTGTAACAACAAAAACACCGTTTACAGATATATCGGAAATTTCATGATCATGATAGAAACTGCTTATCACGTACCGACATAACAGTTAACTGACAGCGAGAAAAGCCAAGATTTCTAACACGTCCTTGAAACAAAGGAAATATTGGATCATATGTCCGATGCCCAACTTACTAGCCAAGAGTCAGAAATATGGCCCTCCATGATTCGATTCGGTTGATTGCGCGGAATCTGCGCAATCAATCAAGATCCATCAAACGATGAGATACTTCTTCATTTTCAGTGTATATAAAAATACAAGTCACTAGCTACAGACAGGAGATTGATAGTCAAATCAGTATCACCAGTATCAGTCAATCGTCCCACGAGGTACCTGTATCTAAGAACTTCTACACATGGATGAATACCCCAATAAACCATTCGAACAGACATATCAGTCACTGAATGCCATATAGCAGTGACAGGTTGCAGTTTAATATTATATGTGACAGCCAAAGATACCTCAGAAAGGGTTGGTTCCTGGAATTTGTTCATGTTTAGTACTCTTTCCTGATATGAGGTCATGGAACAGCATTTTCCATGATCTTCGACAGTACAGATCTTCCCTTGTACCTTAGTTGCGGCTATGATACACTAGTCAACAAGCGTGCGTGACCGTATTAGTGAACTGCGTTCAGTAAGGAGTTGCTCGTTCATTCTATGCAAACCTGCAAATGGAGCATTTTCTTCAGTGCATATTTATCCAAAGGAATCATAAGGAGCCATATCGTGTTTTTAAATTCTTAAATAGAACGTTGTCAGATTAGTCGAGTCCTTCTCTGGATCATGTACACTATACATCAGCATTCTCGATGAGAAAGTTTCCCAGGGAAGGTTTTCCTTCCTTTTAGATTGATTTCCATGCACTATCTGAGTTTGAGTTCCACTTCATTATACAGTTTCAGGACGCCCAAGTTTCACACAACAAGATTGTGCCAAGTGAGACTCGCTCGCATTGCCTTGTGTTAGCTGCTCCTGAGATGCCTTCACGCTTTGATATGGATGGATGCCTTTCAGTGCATATCGATTTTAAATCAAAGGAGCAGTAGTATTTGAGAAGCATGACACGATGGATGATGTCATCGTGGAGATACTCGCTGTCATGCCAGGAAACTAGATAGAGATGCGCACATGTTAATTTAACGTAAGGAGCACTGCAATTCCGAAAGGTGAAGGCATATTTATCTGAACGAGTCAGCAGAAAGTGTAGAGCAATGTGGCCACGACAAGGTTTTGACTACGCATGCTCGCGTTGCAACCGCGAGCAAACAGGGTCTACTTGCATTCTCCGTCAGCTTAAGAATCATTTTGCTATACAGCATCTTGGTTCCAAGTTCAAATTGGAACCCTATCGCAGGTTGGGCCTGTTTTATGCTTTGCACTTTTAACAGCAGGAGACTGTTCCGTGGCCGCACTTGGTCTTCAACAAGGTGGACGGTGCCCATGATGATGATACAGTGTTGACTTGAGTTGACTGTCATGTGAACACAGTCTCTATACTCCGCATGACCTTAAGAGTGCGGTATGTGCTGCGCATGAACCTTTCATCTACTTTTCCGAGGTTCATGCGATCCTAGATGTCCATTGGTCAAATTGCAATCCAAACTCGTCCCTAGACGATCTTCTTACATTCTGTGTTTCAAACTGTCTGAAGTTCGTCGTTATGTGAATGAGGGAAACTTTCAAGTCAAAGGAGAGACCGAGGCGCCATACAACACCAAAATTCAAGGAGCCATAGTCTGACAGTAATTTGAATGTGACACAATTTCCTCATGTAGGATGCCCAAACGCATGAGCTATCTTCTCCAAAACAGATAAAATCCACATAAGGGATTGTAATTGAAAACGTTCACTACTTCTAATGAAATTTGTGTTTGTGACTTCTCTTTCTTATAGAATTTATCTTTGGAAACTTAACTTTTTTTTCCTCAAATGCCACTCGTGAATCTTGTTATTGTGTTACATGTGTTGAGAGTGTAAGACATTCATATTTTAGGCATGTTGCTATCGAGTGAAAACATGAATCTCAAATATACATAATCAAGCTATGAAGAAAAAAGATGTTATGTTAAAGATGTCAATGTTGTACATTTTCTTAGGTTTCATATGATTGCAAAATCTGGATGTTGTATAATAAAAAAAGTAACCATAATACTTGTAAAATACCTGAAGTCTGTAATATTTCTATATCAACTGCAGATTTTAATAAAAGAATATTTACGTCAATTTTGGAGGCTAAATCTGTGAGCCTAAACTCTCCACCTTTCAGCGTTTGTATTCCAGGTGAGGGTTCGAGCTCTCATAATCTAACTTCTCTGATTTCGACCATGTGGTCAAACTGTATTCAAGACAATGAGATCATAAACATTTGCTCTTTCACAGACAAATTATCTAGAACTGAAAATAATAACTTGCTGTCTACTATCTCCACAAGAGCAGCAGACAAGCTCTTTGTTACATAAAGATCTAACCCAACTCTGGGTGACTTTCTCAATACCACAGCCGCTATGGTCTATCCTAGCTCCGAGTTCCACTCTCAATTCCTACTCAAATTTCAGTGTCAATTTCTCAGCTTCCACCTTCAGACTCCACCACATTACTCTCTCAGATTCAACTCTCTCTTTTTCAGTTTCAATTTCAGATCCCGACTGTCAGATTTCAGTCTCAGATTTCACTTCACTCTCAGCTTCCACTCTCAGGTCTTCCACTCACAGATTACACTTCAATCTCAGATCCCACTCACGGATTTCACTTCAATCTCGGATCCCACTCACGGATTTCACTTCAATCTCGGATCCCACTCACAGATTTCACTTCAATCTCGGATCCCACTCACGGATTTCACTTCAATCTCGGATCCCACTCACAGATGTCGCACCTCAATCTCAGATCCCAATCTAATTTCACTCCACGATACAACTCTCCACCCACGAGAGGTTGCTTCCTTCTACTTCGAACACTCCACACTCTCCTCCTAATCCCCACCACTTCCCTGCGAAAATCACTCACGTCCACACTCAATCCTCCTACCGATCCCACCAGCGTCACCACACAATGGCACACCACACGATTTCTATCCCCAGGCCGAAAATTCCTCTCCAACGTTCAAGGGCCGAGTCACCCACAGCCCGCGTGAATGCCGTTCCCGCGATGATGTGCAACGGCCTGGCTCCCATGTGCAACTTCATGCCCCGCTGCTGCCACACCTATTCAGTCTTTATTTATGATCACGTCAACATCCGCCGTCCGAAATTGTCTTCCGCCCACCGCAGAAGGCATCCCCCCGCCGAAGACACTCTTCTGCACCTTTGCCTATCTATAACAGTCACCCCGACGCCCATAACTCACGGATCCCTGTTTCGTTTGAAACGTTCTTGGGCTCGTTGGAACAAGCTTGTTGTGTTCTTTCCAACGAGCCCCTAACTAAGTCAAACCAATAAGAATTGAGAAAGTTATGACGGTTTTTACTCTTCCGCCGAAAACGTTTGCCTATCCGCAGGCCGCCTTGGGCCGAAGGCCCCTCTAACTGTTAACGCCGAAGGCCCCTCTATATGTTAACGCCAAAGGCCCCTCGCCTAACCATGACAGCCGCCTTCGACGCTCATAACTCAGTGATGACTAATCCGTTTCAAGAGATCTTGGTCTCGTTGGAACCAGCGCGTCGAGTCCTTTCCAACGAGACCTGAATCAAGTCAAACAGCTAAGAATTGAAAAAGATATGGCGGTTTTACTGCTTCGCCGAAGGCCTACAACCGCCGGAGGCGTTCGTCCGCGCATAGGACAAAAGTTGAACTCCCTTCCGCGTAAGCGCAATTCCCGGCGGAAGCGAACTACTTCCGCCGAAGGCGAACGTTTATGTATCTTCCGATAGTCATAACTCCCTAAGTCCCCATCCGTTCCAAGCGTTCTTGGGCTCGTTAGAACGAGCTTCTCGAGCCCTTTCCAACGAGACCCTAATCAATGTAAACCATTAAACCATTGAAAATGTTATCACGGTTTTACCCTTTCGCCGAAAGCGTTTGCCTATGCACAGGCCGCCTACGCGCAGGCCGCCTACTCGCAACCCGCCTATGCGCAGGCCGCCTACGCGCATCCCGCCGAAGGCCCTCCATATAAGAAACTTCCGCCGCTCCTAACTCGGTGATGCCTCATCCGTTTCAAGAGTTTTTGGTCTTGTTGGAACGAGCGTCGCGAGTTCTTTCCAACAAGACCCTAACTGAGTCAAGGCGTCACACATTGAAAACGTTATGAGAGTTTCACTACTTCGCCGAAAGCCTTTTCCCGAAGGGACTTCCCCGAAGGCACTTCGCCGAAGATCTTGCCTTGAAGGCCTCCTTCCGCACCTCTTGCCCCCTTATCATCACACAAACTCCTAATCTTGCAGAAACTTTCAGAAAACCCCAAGCATAATTTTGCAAGAGCTTAAATCCAAACTTTTAACTCTCATAAGGGTAAAAAGACATGTGAGCACAGTTTTGTGCTCACAAAATCACTCCTTCTTCTTATTCCTACACTTTAGCAAATCTATTTTTCCTCTAAATAAGCGATTGTAGTTGATTTTGAATTAAATAATTATTAGTTTTCAAGTCTACTTGAAAACTAATAACTATATAATATAAACCATAGAAGAGTTGGGCAAGCACAATAACATGAAAAATAGAGGATGTCATTCTTCAATAAAAAAAAAGAGAAATTCTAAGAAGAATTTTCTTCAATTTTACTCATATTTTTAAAAACATTATCATAAACTACATATATTCTCAATCCTTTGATACTTGTTGATCTAAAACTTCAATTAAACACGGACATAGAGTATTACTCATGGCTGGGCATTTCAAGCTCTTCTGATTCTAGCTTTGATTTATAGTACTTATTATTTCTAGCAGTCATAGCAAGTTCATTCTGGACTAGATTTCCTAAAAAGAGCTGTCAGTCAATTTGAATGAAATTTGTATCACGTAACAGTATTACATTCTGATATTGCGGGTTTGGATGACTTCACCTTGTATCTTGTAACACACATAGGCAATTAAAGACTCATAAGAGGAAAAATAGTATGAAACATTGGCAATTAATGAAATAGTATATAGGTTTGAACTTTGAAGAGTAGAGCATAAGAAATTGATTTGAGAAGTTCCGAACATTTGGAACAAACTACAAGTATAATGCATGTAATTTACAATGTTTACTTTTACCAAAACCAAGATACTTAAATACAAATTACACCCATTGTTTCGAGATGTTTGTCTTACACATACAATTTCTAATTTTTGATCATATACATCATTATATTTGCTCCATATTAGAGTTTCCTAGTTTCAAAAAATTCACAAGTGTGATAACCAAGATTTACCAAAATGTAACATAATGGTAAAAATTTGTTCCCATAGAGACAGATGCAACAACGAAGAGTCAAGAGTTGTCACTAAATAACATTATATTCAAGAGTTTTACTTCTCAAGCACATGTCACTCCCACATGACACTGCTCAATCACGGTCGCAGGTCTGAAGAGCAGAGTATAATAGACTACACAACCTGAAACTTATCCGCCTCTTCTTATGGCAACACTTCCCTCCCAAGACTCGGACACTACCACCTTGCAGTTTGCTTTCTTCTTTGATCTTGCTCTTTGCTTTGGTGTCTTCAACCGAGTTACCTCCATCTTGGCCATTCACGCTTTTGGTCTTCGGCCTTCGCCGCTAGCGTCAGCTACCTTCTGCCACTAAGCCGGTCTCATACCCGATTGATCTTCAAATGTGACTACATCCACCCGAACTTGTCCTCGTGCTGCTCTTCGGACTTGCTGTCGGACTTGCTGGATGTCTTCTCCTTTCCTCTTCCCGTCCGGTCGTCGGGTCTCCGTTCGTGCTTGCGAGTGTCACGCTCTTGCTCCTTCGATTTCTTGGAACTACGAGTTTCGACCCGTGCGCACATGACCTCTTCAGCCGGCCATTCTTCGTCTTCGCCATCCCCGTCTGAACCTACTTCGACCTGGTTAACTTGCACGTCCTCCTTGGCAGGAGTGTTCACAAATCGTACCACTGGCCGAGGGACTGGTGGCTGATCACACTCTGGCGCAGTGTGCCCGACCTTCTTGCAATTACTACATGTCGGAGCATAATCGTTTCGCCTTTTTGGATGGGGACACTGCGGTGAGAAGTGCCCAACTTCCCCGCAATTATAACAAGCTCGCGGTGGCGGTGGGTCAAACGTCCCTGGAGGTGCTCTCCGCCTCACAGGTACCGTAGTGGCCCGATCCACCGGAATATATCGTGGGACTTGCATTGCTGAAACTGTAGGAGGGGTAGGAACCGACTGGACGGCGTAGGCTGTCTCTTCGCTAGCCTCTCCATAGTACGGTTGCGCCCACTCTACTGCGTTGACTGGATATGACGGCCGGGTGGTAAGGCACTCGGTGTTTGCATGTCCCACCGCCCCGCACGTAGTACACCATAAGTTCGCTCGCACTCTCCCGGGTGATTTTCTGCGATCATGCCCGCCTACCACTTGAACCTTGAGATCGGCGAAGTCCTTCACAAGGGTCTCCATCTTCGAAGCTATATCTCCCGGCGCTCTGTCCGTAGTCACTCGTCGGATGCCCTTTTTCTTCGCTGACCCATGCTTCTTCCTCTTCTTCTCCTCCTCCGATGATGAGGTTTCCTCTTCTTCGGATGAAGAACGGTTCTCGTCCGAAGACGATTCCTCCGATGACGGAGTTGCACCTCTACGTCGCCTTCGCCCTCCCTTCGGTTTTCGTTCCTTCGACTCCCGTCTCTCTCTCCCTCTTCGGTTGAGAGTGGAAGTTTCGAAGGCTTCTGCCGATGCAATCACGTCCTCAATAGTGTCGCACTTGCTGCGTCGGCAAAAAGTCTCCATCTCCCGAGTTAACCCGGTCACGTACCAATCCACAGCTTGTTGTACCGAGAAAGGGGACCCTGGTCCTGTTTTCGGTATTCTGTCGAGAAGGTCCAGAAATCTCTCAGTGTAGTCACGCAGACTCTCCTTCTTCTCTCGCTGCAAATTACGTAACTTTGTCAAAACCCGGCTGTCGTAGCCGAGCTCGCGGAAGCGGCGAAGGAACTTCTCCTTCAGCTGGGCCCATGTTGTCAACCCAGTCGGATCGATGCTCTCGTGATTATACCAACTCCTCGCTTTCTTCCGCAGAAGGCTCGGAAAGATCCTTAGTCGGTCGTCGTCTGCGATCTCGCGATTGGCAATAGACACCGATTCGAACAACTTGATGTATGAATCTGCATCGTCGTCATCCCCACTCCCTTTGTACTTCGGGTAGGAATGTTTAGTAATCGGCTGAGGTAGCCGCACATTGGCTTGTCCGTCCGCCATCGGTGTGTCTGTCGACGGTTCTCGGGCGGTCGGTTCTACTTCACTAGGCGGGTCCGTGCAGGGAATATCTAGTAGAACTGTAAGCACCAAGTTTGGTTCCGAGTCGTCGGGGGTAGGTTCCCCAAGGATGCCGGCCGAACTAGGCTTAGGTACTCTTTTTGGTGTTTTCTTGTTTTGACGCCGTGTCTCTTCCACGGCCTTCTCTGAATCTCGTCGGAACTTGCGGACAGCTCTAGCACTTAGGTTGCTCCCGCCAGCCCCAGTCGACATTCACCGAGCATGGCTGCTCGTAAAAACCCCGGTGTTGACGCAACTGTCCCCGGCAGCGGCGCCAAAAAGAAGTTGTCGGCTTCTTATGTAATAACCCACTAAAGGCTAAAACTGCAATATAGTGGTAGAAAGGTCGAACCCACAGGGACAGAGGAACACACAGGGTACAAAGTGTCACGTTTTAACAGACTATTGAGGAGTTTGAATTCTCAGGCGACTGTCACTCCCAGAAATACTGCAAGTGTCCACTCGGAGCGCACTCGGAGGTCGCACAGTGCAGCGTAACACACACACACACACCTGAAACTACAGAAACACAACCCAGAGATCCGTTAGGACCTCTACTTCAAGATTTCAGGGGGAAAGTCTCTCGCGAGCACACTCGGCAAAGCTGCGGGCAGTGACTTCCAACTCCGGCTTTTACAACACTTCCACTAGCTTGCTGCTAGTGTAGGAAACCCGGTTTGGACTGCCTACTTCGGATCGAAGTCACTCCTACGCGGTGAACAACACTCTCAACTCACAAAACGCGCAGAGAACACAGGTCCGCACTGAAGGACTCACTGTGAAACATTCCAGTAACACAACAACAGTCTATTGAAGAGTTTGAATTCTCAGGCACTTGTCATTCCCAGAAATACTACAGGGGTTACCCTCAAGGCACCTGCTGCAGCGTAACCTGAATTTACAACCAAGGCTTACACGAAGTAGCAAAACTTCACTTTGGCATTCAGGGGAAAAATCCCAAGGAGTACAATCAGAAAGAAACACTCGAAGGTGTAGGGGCGAAACTGTTCAAGTATCTAACTAGTCACTGGCTCTGAGCATCGGCAGTCACCCGCAGGTGCAGTTCCGAACTACTCAAGTCTCTAACCAATGTACTAGCTCTGAACATTCGGCCGAAGGCCTTCAGCTACAAAATGCGGAACGCTAAGTTGTAACTCCTCGTGCGTGGTGACAGAACTCAAGGACACAAACACGCAAAGGAAATGGGTTCCTGATCTGCACTTCTGATGGGAAAGAACCCCAGGCAAAACGCCTGGAACTATTTTATACCTTCTAAATCCTAACTAACACTACACTGCACTACGCTACACGCCTGCACGGAACCACGCTACACTACACTCCGCGGAACCTGTACTACGTCTCCTGCGCGGCCGACTGCCGCGCACTAACTCTCTACCCTGCCACTCTTCCGCTCGACTGCGCAGTCCCAACCGCTGCAACGCCGCGGACACCTCCCCCTCGAGGGCGGACATGGTATCCTGCGCCTTCGACAGAAAGGCCTCGAGCTTCTTCGCTACCTTCCGCCGACTCCTACTGTCGCCTGACAACAACCCGGCTGCGCGCAATTCAAACTCACGCAGTGTGAGTTTCTCCTGCGCCTTCACTTCCCAGTGGGCGTAGCCCTTGAGACAGTGGGCGACTCGCCTCGCCGTCTCCACCTTCGTGCGATCCGCCTCCTTCCTGCGATCCTCTTCAATCGTCACTAATTGCGATTCGGCTTCAGCACGTTGCGCTCTCAATTCGCCACACTCTGACTGCAAACTGCGGATTAATTCTTCATCCGCCTGCCGTGCGAGCTGACATTGTTCCAACAACCGCGTCTGTCGCATGAGCTCCTCTGACAAAATCCGATTCTGGGCCTGCTCAGAGTTGAGTGCTTCCTTGACCTTCACCTGCTCCTTGGTGAGCTCGCCCAGTTTCTCATCCTTCATCTTCTCGGAGTGCTTGTAGAACTTCTGATTAAGCTTGTACTGTCCCCACAAGCACTCATGCTTCTCCTTCAAGTCCCTCAACTCCTGGTCCACTCTAGCTAATAGCTTGCTGGTGTGGACTTTAGTGCGAGTCCTCCTGCGCACTAACTCGATGTAAGATCCCGGCTGGAGTGGGTCGGCGTATTTATCGACCTTGCGATCCAAGTACCGCAGCAACGGAATCACCTGCTCAGAGAGCGCCGCCGCCGGCGCTCCAACAATTTCCTCCTCCTCCTCCTCGGTGTCTTCTGCTCCTGACATTTCTTCCGTGGAGCCCCCGTCGTCATCATCCGAGTGGAGAATTTCAGTCGCCATTGATTGCGTTGGCGACTGCCCCGAGTGGGGCTGCACGTCCTCGACGTGTGCTGCCTGCGAAGGCACGGCTGCGGCCTCGCTGCTCGTCGCCAAAATGTCTAAGGCGGAAGGCGAATGTATCCGAGCGGCATCCCCGTCGCTCGCTGGTTGATTGCCCACCTCATTCTCTCTGTCGCCGTCGTCCGTCGCCGAAGGCGATCGAGCGGAGGGTGGCTGCGCGGGGTTGGATTGCGCATCGCGCATCGAGATGTCGTCCCGCGGACAGTCACTCCGCTCCTCCGTCTGCTGCTCCCTCGATCGGTCCGTGGGGGCTGTGCCCGGCCCGTGCGCAGGCGCATTTGCCGGCGCCTTGTCCGCCGCAGGCGTAGCGCCGCGGACATCTATCGCCGAAGGCGACATGGCCGGGGGCCGCACGCTCGATGTTCCTTGGCCTATAGGCCCTACCGCCGAAGGCGAATCTATCGGCGTACTTCCCGCCGATGGTGCGGCCTCCGCACGCTCTCTGCTCGTGTCCCCTCGGCTCGAAGGCCCTGGCGCCGAAGGCGCGAATTGCGGCGCGTGGTGCGCCGGAGGGTCTGGCCCCGAGGGCCGGTGTCTCGTAGGCGGTTCTTCCGCCGGCTCCTTCCCCTTCCTACGTTGGAACGGGGGTGATTCTTGCCTGTGCACAGGCGGCACGTGCGGAGGTGTTCTGTGCACAGGTGACCTGTGCACAGGCGAACTGCTCCTTCCCACGCGTAAGCGTAGATCCACGTCCACTTGTGTTCGCCGGTCCGCGGAGGCTCGTCCGTCCGCGGAGGTTCGCCTGTGCGCAAACGGAACCTCTGTCCGCATCGCACGTGGTAACTCCGGAGGCCCTTGGCCCGTAGGCGGCCTCTCTCCCGACGAGGTTGCAGCGTGGCCCGTCGCTCCTGCGGTCGTCCGCGCTTCCTCTCGCCTCTCTGGCGACGCACTTCCTATCTCCGTCGCAATCGTCGCCGTGTCTGCACTGTCAGCTGGCAACACCAGTCTGCGTGCCTTCTGCTTAGGCCGGCTGTATGGCTCGCACAGCGGCCGCGGTCGAATGGGAGCAGAGAGTTCTTGATGCTGCTCCTCTTCGGACTCTTCCCTCCATCGCCGCTTCCGCGGCACTCGCGCTGCAGGGGTGTGTCTCCCTTCGTCTCTCCGTCTTGATGGGGTAGAAGTCGGGGACTCCTCTGCGTCAGTATCGACCTCGTTCTCCCGCACATACTTCCCGGGATGGTCGATGGACAATGGCGGAAAATGTTCAAGCTCCGCCGCTGTCAAACAATTCCGCTGTCGATAAAAATTGATGAGGAAAGGAGAAAGATGGTTTAGAGTTCCCCCCTTCTCCTCAAACGCGTGCTGTCGCATCACCCTGTGCAGGATGCTCGCCCAGTGAATTGGAGTTCCCTCGATGACGCACTCCACAAAAGAGACCTGCCACAATGTGATGTAGCAGGCGCGGTGCGGCTGCAGTAATTGCATCAGCGCCGCGGACAAAGTCCGGCGAAATCGATCCTTGTAATCACGGGTCCTGTACCCATTCTTGGTTGACCTCCCGGTCTTGAACAGCTCCACAAATTGCGCCTCTTCTTGCTTGGTCACCTTGATGCTCTCACTGTCGAAAAGGAGATGCCCTGGCATGCCAGCACATCTTCCCAACGCCTGCGCCCAATCTTGGACTGTCCACCGGTCAACATGCGGACGCAATCCGCGCGAGGGTGGTCCCTGTGGCTCTAGCCACTCGCGCACCATATTCGCGCAGATGTAATTCCATCCCCATAGCAAGAAATCGAGCTTTCTTGCTATTAAGCGCTCTTCGAAAGCGCGCAGCCCATTCTGCGGCAGGCGAAGTGGCACCATCCGCAATCTGCTCGGTCTCGTCATTGCGTTCCTGGGGTTCGCTCGCCCGCTCATTCTACTTCCGCACTGTCCGCGTTTCTTTCTCTCTCGGCAAACTCTAATCGCTCTCAATTCCAAATCACGCGCACTCACTTCTCCCGCAATCAACAAGAAATCTCCTGTGCGACGACGACGAGAATGGTCCGCAGCCAGCAGATGGATGCGCGCAGCGCGCACAAGAGATTGGAATCGCGAATTCAAGAATGGGACGCTCTCCGCCGCCCGGTCGAAGGTCATGGTCGGCTCTTGGTCGTGAAGAACGTCTCACTTGATGGCCGCGCCGGCTGTACGCTGGAACGGTCTTCGCTCTCACGCGCGGCTTCACGCTCCGCCGTCGTCGATTAAACTCTCACGCTCGAATTGGCGGATTTGAACTCCGCGAGCGTGTCACCCTCCGGACATGGGGGCGTAGCGCCGAAGGCGAGTTTTCCGCCTTGCGCGGTACACTTGTTCGTACCGCCCCTCGGCCAATCTCCTTCTGCCTTGACGCGTGTGTCCGCATGTCGGACAAAAATTCAACTCCTGCCTGTGCGCAGGCGGAAGCCTCGGTGGATCCTCCGCCGGTGCGGAACTCCATCCTCCTGTGCACAGGCGTTCGCCTGTGCGCAGGCGAATTTCGTCCGCGGCGCTGCGCTGGCGCGGAAGGCGTTGACCGTGGTCAGCCGTCTCCGTCCAGTCTGTCCGTTCCTTGTCCCTCCGTTGGCGCTTCCGCCGCCGCAACTCCGTCCGTCCAAGAGCGCATCCACCCGTGCCGTCCGCACGGTCCGTACCTGTTGGATTACTCTGGCGGCTCTTCCGACGTACGCGGCGCTGCGCTGGCGCGGAAGGCGCCGTACACTTTCTACCTCACAAGGCGCATTTCTAGGGCCCAAGGCGGATTTTCCGCCGACGCCGAAGTGCCTGTGCGCAGGCGAACGCCTGTGCGTAGGCGGACTTCGCGCCTTCCCTAACCCTACTTCGCCTGTGCACAGGCGAACGCCTTCGTCCGCGCATAGGACAAAACTTGATTCCGCCTTCCGCGTAGGCGGAATTCGCGCCGGTGGCGAACTCCTTCCGCCGTAGGCGACCGCCTCCGTTTCTTCCAGTAGCGATAACTCCCTAAGTCCCCGTCCGTTCCAAGCGTTCTTGGGCTCGTTAGAATCAGCGCGTCGAGCTCTTTCCAACGGGACCCTAACTTGGTCAAGGCGCCCGAGGGTTTACCTAATTACGGGGGGTTTCCCTACAGCCGCGGACGCAACCTCCGAAGGCGGATTTTGCGCCTTGCGCTGTAGAGATCCTAACTGCGGAGCTCGCAGGGAGGGTGGTGCCTGTCCTTACTGCGGCACCCCAAATCCCAGATTCTACAAGATCCCTCGAGAATCCCCGCGATCTTCCGGATTCACTCTGTTTTGATGTACCGAAGGCTATTTACAATGCTGCCAGGGTACAGTTTTCCAAAAATGTTTTAATTTCCTCAAAATTGCCAAAAGTGGGGTACCACACTCCCGCTCCTTGGAGAATCGCTTAACTTCACTCTTCGTCAGTAATCCCATACCTCTGTAGAAATTGACTAAGAAGAGTGTCATGTGATTGATCAATACTCCCTTCCATCTATTGTTAACATTCATCCAAACTAGGTCGAAGAAGATCTTCCCCCAATGGATTGCTTCCCCTCTCATTGCCCGTTCAAAGAATCCGACCTGTCATGTTGTGACATAGGTTGTGCGTTGCGGTCGTAAGATATGCATCACCGCTAGTGCAACCGTACACCTCATCGGGTCCTTGTTCTCCACTGTCCGCCATCAGTTCGTATTCGATCGCGGGTTCTTGAAGAGTGGGGCGAATGTAAATTCTTTGGCGCGCGTCACCTTCACACTTTCCTTCTCGAACACAAAGTCGCCATCGTTCCCCGCGCATGGTCCCTGTGGTAACACACTTTTTGTTTTTTTTGCAGATATTAAACAATTTTAGAAAACTAGTACCGAAGCAGTGTTTGTAGTTAGAAAAGGGTACGTTAAAAAGAGTGGATTGATGAGATCGTCACGAGGACACGAAGAATCACGTAGTCGGATGTACCAACGCCAATGTCTTCGGCGCCTTCGGCAAAAGCTCCTTTTTTGAGGTGTCTCTACTCATGCGCCTCCAGCGTATAAGGAAGCTACGCTTCCGGCGCAGACACCTCAGGAGGAGGTTTTGCTAAAGACGTCAGGAGAAGGGCCCGGACCTCTGAAGG
Organism: Marchantia polymorpha subsp. ruderalis; assembly: GCA_037833965.1. NCBI lineage: Eukaryota > Viridiplantae > Streptophyta > Marchantiopsida > Marchantiales > Marchantiaceae > Marchantia > Marchantia polymorpha. Next base: position 25,561,841 of record AP031356.1, on the reverse strand, counting down.
CGTCCGACCATGAGTGCGCCTTCGGCGATGCGCCGCTAGCGCAAAAAGGGAAAACCTTCATAACGATCGGGATACACGGTAGATCCAGTTGGTTGAAGTTGCATTAGAAAGAGCTCAAGACGCTCGTTCTAACGAGCCCAAGAGCGTTGGAGATGGATCAGGGACGGAGAAGTTATGAGCGTCGGAAAACTCGTAGCCGGACATGCGCCGTTCGCGCTAGGGTTCACAGCCGGAAAGGTTCCCGTACGCCCTCGGCGATGCGCCTTCGGCGGAATCACGCGCTCATAGGAGGAAACCAACTCAGAGTCGGAAGCGCCTTTGGCGGCTGTTCATGGAAGGAAAGCGCCGGTCGGATGTACGCCTCCGACGTGGCGCTGACGGCCGGATGCGCTGGCATGAGTTGCGCTGGCGGATATGCGCCGGCAGCAATGGACGAGGCATAAAGGACAAAATAAGCGGTACGACTGCGTGCCGGCGTAATTCGCTCCGACTAGATGTGCGCCTCCAGCAAGGCGCCGACGGATAAGGAACGCACCAGCGGCGACACACCTCCGGTGAGGGACGGGTTAGGAAAAGACAACATGGCCGACGTATACCCTGCGGCGGACTCGAGTCCGGAAGGTGGCGGCGGCGGGAGAATTCAACATTTACGCATGCGAATGCGCGCAGTGCGGAGACGTGAATTCGCGCATGCAAAGGGCGAACCGTTAGGCCGTATAGCCGGCTGCGTACGTTGTAACCAGTAAAGAACGTTGGACGTTCTTGAAATCGGAGAAGAAAAGACTACGCTTCAGTCTCATTCTCTCATTCTTGATTTTGCGATTTCCAGTTTCCAAGATTACGCGCAAGAGCGGAGCGACCTGCAGTGAGAGGAGAGAGTGCAGAGACGAGTTGCGCGAGGATCTTGACAGACCTTGGAGAGAATTGCGAGTAGCGATCTTGAGCGTGAGCGCAGAGAGAGTGAGCAGTCAGTGCTTGAGCGGCCGACGCGCAGTGGCGATTGTGAGAGAGTGAGTGAAAGGGAGAACGTTTGTGTGTGCAGGCAACGCAATGTCGAAGGTTCCCCAGCTGCGAGTGTCTCCACTCAGGGTGCCGCAGATCGGTCTACGCGCATTTCAAGATGTGCTGCTGAGGCTGAAGCTCGATTTTCTCCTGTGGGGGTGGAACTGGACATGTCCGGAGATGGTGCGCGAGTATCTGCAGGAGAGACACAAGCCCTCTCGCGGATTCCGTCCACATCCAGAAAGATGGGACATTTGCAACTGGGCGCAGGTGTTGGGCAGGTGTGCCGGCGAGGAAGGGGATCTCCTCTTCGAGGCCGATAGCGTGAAGGTATCCCAGGAGGAAGAAGTCTCCTACAATGAGCTCTTCAAAGTTGCCAGACATCCCAAGAACGGTTTCCGGACACGGGATTACAAAGATCGATTGCGGAGAAATGTCGCGACTGCATTGCTGCAGATATTGCAGCCGACCAAGACCGCTTACATGCATGGTTGGCAGGTAGAATTTGTGGAGCTAGTGTTGTCAGGAGCTCCAGTGCATTGGGCACGGCTCTTGTGGAAGGTGACGCGCCAACATGCGCAAGAAGAGAAAGGAGGAACCCTCAATCATCTATCGCCTTACTTGATCATGTTTTATCGGGCGATGGGATGTTTGACAAATGCTGAGAAAACACGGTTTCCGCAGCTGACCCGGAACTATCCAGGTAGATATTCGAGGGAGGCCGAAGTAGACACGGATCCGGACGAGGAACCTGCCAGTACGCCTCCGGCTCCGGCTCCAGCAAGAGCAGCAGAAGAACGTCGAAGTGAGCGCATTCCGCGAAAGCGGAAGTGGGATGAGAGACCTGAGGACAAGCAGCCAGAAGTGCCAGCTGCGCCGACTCGTGGTCGGCCCACCCCCGAGCCTCACAGTCGACCAAAACAGAGGGCACGCAAAATGCCAACTGGTACTGAGGAGACCGGGCGAACTCCGACCCGGCGGAATCTCACACAGGAGGAGATAATCGCGCAGATTCTAGGGAAGACGACAGATACCTCTGCACAGAAGGCACCACGGCCTTCGGGAGGAGATGGACGGACTGACAGTCGGCCGACTGCGAGTCGGATGACTGAAGGCCGACAAGCGGAAGGAAGGCCAACTGAACGGCGCGTTGAACCGGACAGCAGGCCGGAAGCAGAAGAGAGTTTGGCTGACGAGCCAACAACCCTCAGAGGGTTGTGAGCCAAACCTTCCCACCCTTCAGCGTTTGTAGTCCGGGTGGGGGTTCGAACTCCCATAATCTAACTTCTCTGATTGCAAGCCATGTACTCAAAGTGTATTCAGGACAATGAGATCATAAACACTTGCTCCTTCACAGACAAATTATCCAGAACTGAAAATAATAACCTTGCTGTCTACTATTTTCGCAAGAGCATCAGACAAGCTCTTTGTTACATAAAGATCTAACCCAACTCTGGGTGACTTCCTCAATACTACAGCCGCTGTGGGCTTTCCTAGATACCAGTCCCACTCCCAATTCCTACTCAGAGTTCAATGTCGACTTCTCAGCTCCCACCTTCAGACCCCACCAGATTTCTCTCTCGGATTCAACTCTCACTTTTCAAGTTCAAATTCAGATCCCGACTGTCAGATTTCAGTCTCAGATTTCACTTCACTCACATCTCCCACTCTCAGGTCTTCCACTCAGATCTCAGCTCCCACTCACAGATTACACTTCAATCTCAGATCCCACTCTCAGGTCTTCCACTCTGATCTCATCTCCCAGGCCGAGCACACCACTTCCGTCTCCACACACGCACACCACCAGCTCTCGCACACTGGTACACTACAAGCTCTCGCACACTAGGCCGAACACACCACCAGGTCTCAGCTCCCACGCCGAACTCTCCACTTCGAAGTCCAAGGCCGAGACACCCACAGCCCGGCTGAAATGCAACACTCGCAATGATGGGTAGCTGCCTGCTCCCCCTGCGCGACTACACGCCGCCGCCGCCGCCACACCTGTACATTCTACATCCTGACCACCCGATATCCGCCGGAGGGGATCTTCTTTCGCGCACCGCCGAAGGCATCCACCCGCAGAAGACGCACGACCACACCTTTGCTTATCCATAACAGTCACTCCCGACACCCATAACTCACAGACCCTAGCTCTGTTTCACAAGTTCGTGGGCTCGTTGGAACGATCAGGTCGAGCTCTTTCCAACGAGACCCTAACTGAGTCAAACCGTTACGAATTGAGAAAGTTATGCCTGTTTTACCCTTCGCCGAAGGCACACCGCCGAAGGCCTGTTACCTGTTATCGCCGAAGGCGCCGGCACAATGTTCGCCGGTTTGATGTCTTCCGGTTTGATGTCTTCCGGTTGGATGTTTTCCGGTTGGATGTTTTCCGGTTGGATGTCTTCCGGTTGGATGTTGTCCTACCCTATCTGCCGCTTTCGACGCTCATAACTCAGTGACGCCTTATCCGTTTGAAGAGTTCTTGGTCTCGTTGGAGCGAGCGTCGCGAGTTCTTTCCAACGAGACCCTAATCAAGTCAAACCGTTAACAAATGAAAAAGATATGCCGAGTTTACTGTTTCGCCGATGGCCCTTGCACGATGTTCACCGGCTCGGAGTTCGCCGACCCCGAGTTCGCCGAAGGCCTGCTCGCAGTTGTCGCGAAGTCGTCCGAAGCCGAAGATGTTCGCAGCCGGAGACCCCCGGTGCCGAAGACGTTCGCAGCCGGAGACGTTCGCAACCGGACTTGCCTCAACCCTTCCCATCAGTAACTTCCGACACTCACAACTCATTGATTCCTCATCCGTTTGAAGAGTTCTTGGTCTCGTTGGAACGAGCGTTGCGAGCTCTTTCCAAGGAGACACTAACTGAGTCAAGGAGTCACACATTGAAAACGTTATGAGGGTTTCACTGTTTCGCCGAAGGCCTTTCCCCGAAGGAACTTCACCGAAGGCTCTTCGCCGGAGACCCTGCCCTGAAAGCCCCGTTCCGGACCTTTGCCTACTAGCTATTACACCAACTCCTAATCTTACCAAAACTTCCAGAAAACTCCGAGCATAATTTTGCAAGAGCTTAAATCTAAAACTTTAACTCTCACAAGGTTAAAAAGACATGTGAGCACAATTTTGTGCTCACATCATTGGCGACCATCAGGGGAAGATTCCAGAATCCTAGCTCTGCAGGCTAGACAGCTTCAAATCCGGTACTGCTTGCATCTACTTCCCGCAGTGCGTGTGGGGAAAACTTCTCCATTCAACGTTTCCAACTGCACTGAGTTGTTTGGAAATACCTCACGAATCAGATAAGGCCCTAACCATACTGCATCAAACTTTCCTGGGAACTCAAGCTTCCTACCATCCTGGAGCATCACCATCATACCTGGCCTCAGCGTCCTTTTCTTATGCTTCTTGTCAAAGGTGATTTTTCTCCTCCGTTGAATGGCCTCAATATGTTGAGCACTCATTCTCCTCCTCTCATCAAGCTCTTCTAATGTCGTCAGCCTATTCCTTAATGACTGACTGTTTGTAAGCCGTGACTGCAGTGCAACTCGGAGTGATTCCACCTCGAATTCGATGGGGAGAGTGGCCTCCAATCCATACACTAACGAAAACGGCGTTGCCTGTGTTGTCACCTTGAAAGTTGTCCGATAAGCCCACAATGCTGCTGTCAGCTTGGTGTCCCAATCCCTTTTTGAGTCAACCACCGTTTTGCGAAGAATACTCACCAGAGTCCCATTGACTCGCTCTGTCTGACCATTGGTTTGTGGATGATATGGAGTAGTTTTTCTGTGATCTATCTCAAACCTATCTGTTAATTCTTGAAACATCTCATTCAAGAAGTGCCTGCCCCTATCGCTAACCAGAATCTTGGGACATCCAAACCTTGAAATGATGTTTTCGTACATGAATGTGGCAGCATGAGCAGCCGTATTTGTCTTCACTGCCTTCGCTTCCGCCCACTTTGTCAAGTATTCTGTCGCAACTATGATGTAAGCCATGCCTTTTGACGAATGAGGATGAATCTCACCGATATAATCAATTCCCCATTTTTCAAAAGGTACAAGTGGCAATGAAACGTATAGAGGCATCTCCATTCGAAGGTCATTCCTAGCATACCTCTGACAGGCATCACAGCGCTTCACATATTCATGAGAGTCCCTAAACAACCTAGGCCAGAAGTATCCCGCTCTAAGTATTTTCTGACCTGTAAGTTGGCCAGAGAAATGTCCTCCACAAGCACTGTCGTGGCAAGCCTCTAAAATTGCGGGAACCTCCACTTCTGACACACATCTTCTCATAACACCATCAGCTCCCCTTCTAAATAATCTGTGGCCAATCACTGCAAAATGTCTACTGTTGACTCTCACCTTCCTCCTTTCCTCCTTAGTCCAATCACTTGACAACTGCTGAGTTGTCAAAAACTCTACTATTCCAGCGTACCATTCTGGCTGAGCTGTTACTACAAAAAGACTATCATCTATCAATCTATCATCTAATGGACTGGTCCCCACATTCTCCGACAGCCTAGATAGATGGTCGGCCTGCAAGTGCATGCGACCAGGTTTATACTCCACAGTGTAGTCAAATTCCTCCAGCAATAAAACCCACCTGGCCAATCTTCCACTAAGCTCCGCCTTGTTCACCAGATATTTGATTGCCATATGATCAACGAAGAAAACCACTGGATTGCAGATCAGATAATGTCTAAACTTCTTGACTGAAAAAACCATGGCCAAGCACTCCCTCTCAGTAGTAGAATAGTTCCTCTCTGCTGGATTCAACTGCCTACTGGCATAAGCGATTGGCAGGTCCTTCCCCTTCTCCCCTGTAGACTGACATAACGCACTACCCACTGCTACACTACTTGCATCACAGAAAACGTGAAAAGGCATGCTCCAGTCAGGAGGCCTCAACACCGGATAAGTACTCAACCTGGACTTCAACTCTTCAAAAGCTTCTTGACAAGCATCTGTCCACTCAAACCTGTTCTCCTTCCTCAACAGTTGAGTAATAGGCACTACAATCTTGGCAAAGTCAGGAATCAACTCTCTATACCACCCTACATGTCCCAATAACTTGGCTACACCCTTAGCATTCGTGGGAGTTGCCAATCCTTCAATGACTGCAATCTTATCAGGATCCGGTTCTCTTCCCTTCTCACTCACGACATAACCCAAAAGAACTCCTCTCTGAACACCTAGGAATGTCTTCTCAGGATTCAGAGCTAGCTGCATTCTTCTACATCTAATGAGAGCTTCTCTAACACACTGCAGATGCTCACCAGCACTTGACTGAGTGCTAAAATCGTCCACAAAAACTGTCATAGACTTGTATAACAGATCTGTGAAAATATACATCACTAACCTTTGGAATGTGGCAGGTGCATTGCACAATCCGAAAGGCATAACAACCCATACAAAAGTTCCCCACGGAGTTGTGAAGGCTGTCTTATGAACATCCTGTACAGCTATGGAAATCTGATTGTAGCCAGCATATCCATCCATGAATGTGTACCTCGCATGACCCCCAACTTCCTCCAAAAGCAGCGTGATAAAAGGTAAAGGAAAGTGATCCTTCTCAGTACAAGCATTCAGCTTCCTATAATCCACACACACTCTAAGTTTCCCATTCTTCTTCTTGACCAAAACCATAGGAGAAACCCAATCCGTGATCTCTACAGGCTTGATGAATCCAGCTTTGAGTAATCTCTCCAATTCTGCTCGAACTAACAACTGTAACTGTGGGTTCATCCTTCTCTCCTTCTGTCTAATAGGCTTAGCTCCAGGGACCAGCGAAATCCGATGCTCCACCATTTCACGAGGTACTCCCTTCAACTCATCATACGACCAAGCAAAGGTATCACTGAATTCGTCCACCAACTCACCATACTTCTGTATCTCATCCTCTCCTAGCTTGGAACCCATCTTCATTTGCTTCAGCTCTCCTCCTCTGATGGACACCTCCACATATTTCCAGTCTTCCTCCGCCACATGAGTTTGTTCCTCTGAGCTTTGATACCAATCAGGAGGGACTTGAGGATAGTCCCTGACGTCTTGGCCCACCAGAATTCCGGTTGATGTAGTCTTGAAATGCAAGGGTTCCTCCAACTTCGCATTTTTCACAGTAGTCTACTCCTCTTGAGTTCCATCAACATGCACCGAATCCACCTCAGTAACATCCAACTCGTCCAACCATGGAGTGAGACCTCCATGTATCCACTCTTCCTCCATAAGAACCTCACATGGTTCTAGCAACAGATACTCTTCTTGCTGTGAACTGATCACCTCCTTCTCGAAAATTTTGTGATGAGAAATCATCATGGCGTCACAACCTGACTCAGGATAATCTCTCAACCACTGAGCAAACTCTCCATCCTCGCTTCTGCTGTAAAAACTAGGACCCAAGCTACCTGATCCTACATCTAATCTATTTTTTCTGTCATTCAAATGAACCACTCCCACTAAAGTGTCATCACACTTGGCCTCGTTTTTCTCTTCTTCCTTCCCTGAAGATAACTCAGGATCCTCTCTCACCCTTCCGCCTAATGACCCTATTGACACCTTGACTCTGTTATCCTGAGGACCATATGTGATTGATGGCTTCAGTCCTCCCCAATCCACAATTGCATTAGCCATTCTCAACCAAGGTCTGCCCAATAGAATGGGAAAGGTGTCCCTGTTCGAATGCATCTTAATCACATGAAATGTGACAATGTACTCCTCACCACCAGTGGACAACCTGCAATCTTTAATCATCCCCACTGGTACAGCTGAAGTCTGATTGGCCATATTGATAATGAAAGGTGAGGGGCCTGTCAGATTCAAACCTAACTTTCTCATGGTGTGTTCAGGTAGGATGTTCAAACCACTACCCCCATCAACTAATACATTGGGAATCACCTTGTCTACCACTACCACCTCTATCTCCACAGGTTTGACATCCTGACTTCCTTTTTGCAAATGAACTCTAGCAGCGACTCTAGTCTTCGTCTTTCTACTCCTTCTATGCACTGGAATGCCCTCCTTCAAAGTCTTACGAGCAATGGGAGATATTTCCAGCAGCTGACCAAAAGTAATGTCTGCCTTCAGCGAACTCAGATCTGACCACAAATTGTACTTCTCCGACTCTCTCCTTCTCTGACCTCTCATGTTCTCCCACTCTGTCACAGGAATCCCAGGTCCTTCCCACTCTCGTGATTGATTGCTTTCTGAATCTTGCGTGACAGGTGGCACCTCTGCATCATGTAGAACCTCATCTCTTTTCTCCTCTGCCCTTGTAATCCTCCTTGCTCTCCTCGCCACTCTCTCAAGATCAGAGAGATGAGGAGGCTCCTCAGATGAAGTCTCCCCTTGCTCATCTTCATTTTTCTCAGTTTGCATCTTGCGATGCACAGCTCTGGTGGTGACAGCAAGGGCCGGAGCTTCATGCATAATCACATCATCCGAATTTTTCAACTTATAAGTAATCAGGTTAGTATGTGGAGGCCACTGATTCTGCCCTTGTTCGACTATCCCCTTACCAAGATCAGAACTACTACGTTGGACATCTCCATCATCGTTTGCAAACCTAGCATCTTGAGAGTTTGAAGAACATGGATCTGCAAAAGAAACTTGTTTTCTGTTGTCATTACGAAGTTCATCTCGTGGTTCACTCTGGATAGGAATATATCTGTTCACTGTCTGCAGTCCAACAGGTGGATTGAATGTCTGTTTGCTGTTTTCATGATCATAATACAAGTTAGGAGGTCTAAGATTGTTAGAATGCTCATTCTGCGGTCTTGCACCCCTCATATTTTCTCTCGCCTGGTAAGGACTAACAGTAGGCTGAGGCATACTAATAACTTTATCTGGCTGCCGACATTGGTCAGAGGGATGACTACCTCCACAATTACTACACCCATTAACCCCAACCTCAGACCAACACTGACCTGGATAGTGCCACCTACCACAAAATGCATGTAATTCTTTTCTCTCCATGTTCTGACCATCCTGACCCCTAGAAGGTCCTCTGTTCCCGTTTTGACCTTGGTAATTTGGTCCTTGGCCCCTTTGGTGTTGCACAGGTGGGCCACCTCTCATTCTGTTGTCACGGTTTGGCACCACCCTACAAAATTGCCTGGTATGTCCAGATTGACCACACTGGACACACCACATGCTTGATGAATGTCTACCTGACTCGACTGGAGGAGGAGGCCCTGGCTGTTGACTCCTGATCATCAAGGCCATCTGATCTGTAATATTTTGCATTTGCTTCATCATGGTCTCTTGAAAGCCCACTTGGCTAGCATTTAATCTTTTCTCTACATCTGCCAGGTTAGGATCTACAGTAGGGGCTGGCAATGCTAAAACAGGTGCTGGCTCTCTGGTCTGCGAAATTGACTCAATGAGAGAATAGGGAGCTTGACCCCTATGCCTACCTGAGTCTCCTTCTATTGCTCTTGGACGAATTGGGATGAACTGAGGAATGGATTCATCCTCCTTCCTCCACAATCTATCATAGTCCTTGTCAATATTCTCTATCTCCCTGGCAGCCATCTTGGCCTCAGCAAGAGTTTGAGGGCTTCTCTCCAGCACCCCTCGGATGGTCCCCGATTTGAAAAAGCCTTGGATAAAAAATTGTCTCAGCGTATCGTCATTGAGCATTGTACCCACAAAACGCGCACAAACCAGATCAAATCTTCTAATGTAAGCTGAGATTTCCTCTTCCCTTCCCTGTTTTAACGATGCCAAAGCTCTCAATGCAGAACCTTGCCCCACCTCAGGCCTAAACTCATTCAAGAACTCCCTTTGCATCTGATCCCATCCCCCAAAATGACCTTCAGAATGATCCCTATACCACTCATACGCCTCACCTTCCAGGGTAGTAGGAAACCAGACCAAAAAATACCCTGGATCTGTAATCAGAGAGCTGGCTAGCCTCTCAACATATCTTTCCATGTGCCTTGAAGGATCCTCATCCTTCGTCCCATAGAACTTAGGCAGATTGGGTGGTATGACCATAGCTGCCAAGTTCTGTGGAACCTGAATAGGCAGGCCCCTTGGCCTCACGAGTGGGTCGATGGGAGGACTAGGAGGAGGTCCTGCTCTCCCTCCATCGTCAGCCATGCTCGCAGATTCCTCAACCGACTTCTCACTATCAGGTTCTACAATCTCTAAACCTTCTAACAAAGACTCACCAACAGGGTCTACGTTCAGAAATATCTCAAGTTTAATTTCTTCCTCGATTTCCTTATTCTCAGGTTTCTTCCTACTGCGAACAGGTTTCTCCAGTCCTGGCTCCAGGTTTGGTTTGTGCGATCTAGTTCTATTCTGCATTTCCAAGATCAAGCTCCCGGCAGACGCACCATTTTATGTGAGCCAAACCTTCCCACCCTTCAGCGTTTGTAGTCCGGGTGGGGGTTCGAACTCCCATAATCTAACTTCTCTGATTGCAAGCCATGTACTCAAAGTGTATTCAGGACAATGAGATCATAAACACTTGCTCCTTCACAGACAAATTATCCAGAACTGAAAATAATAACCTTGCTGTCTACTATTTTCGCAAGAGCATCAGACAAGCTCTTTGTTACATAAAGATCTAACCCAACTCTGGGTGACTTCCTCAATACTACAGCCGCTGTGGGCTTTCCTAGATACCAGTCCCACTCCCAATTCCTACTCAGAGTTCAATGTCGACTTCTCAGCTCCCACCTTCAGACCCCACCAGATTTCTCTCTCGGATTCAACTCTCACTTTTCAAGTTCAAATTCAGATCCCGACTGTCAGATTTCAGTCTCAGATTTCACTTCACTCACATCTCCCACTCTCAGGTCTTCCACTCAGATCTCAGCTCCCACTCACAGATTACACTTCAATCTCAGATCCCACTCTCAGGTCTTCCACTCTGATCTCATCTCCCAGGCCGAGCACACCACTTCCGTCTCCACACACGCACACCACCAGCTCTCGCACACTGGTACACTACAAGCTCTCGCACACTAGGCCGAACACACCACCAGGTCTCAGCTCCCACGCCGAACTCTCCACTTCGAAGTCCAAGGCCGAGACACCCACAGCCCGGCTGAAATGCAACACTCGCAATGATGGGTAGCTGCCTGCTCCCCCTGCGCGACTACACGCCGCCGCCGCCGCCACACCTGTACATTCTACATCCTGACCACCCGATATCCGCCGGAGGGGATCTTCTTTCGCGCACCGCCGAAGGCATCCACCCGCAGAAGACGCACGACCACACCTTTGCTTATCCATAACAGTCACTCCCGACACCCATAACTCACAGACCCTAGCTCTGTTTCACAAGTTCGTGGGCTCGTTGGAACGATCAGGTCGAGCTCTTTCCAACGAGACCCTAACTGAGTCAAACCGTTACGAATTGAGAAAGTTATGCCTGTTTTACCCTTCGCCGAAGGCACACCGCCGAAGGCCTGTTACCTGTTATCGCCGAAGGCGCCGGCACAATGTTCGCCGGTTTGATGTCTTCCGGTTTGATGTCTTCCGGTTGGATGTTTTCCGGTTGGATGTTTTCCGGTTGGATGTCTTCCGGTTGGATGTTGTCCTACCCTATCTGCCGCTTTCGACGCTCATAACTCAGTGACGCCTTATCCGTTTGAAGAGTTCTTGGTCTCGTTGGAGCGAGCGTCGCGAGTTCTTTCCAACGAGACCCTAATCAAGTCAAACCGTTAACAAATGAAAAAGATATGCCGAGTTTACTGTTTCGCCGATGGCCCTTGCACGATGTTCACCGGCTCGGAGTTCGCCGAAGGCCTGCTCGCAGTTGTCGCGAAGTCGTCCGAAGCCGAAGATGTTCGCAGCCGGAGACCCCCGGTGCCGAAGACGTTCGCAGCCGGAGACGTTCGCAACCGGACTTGCCTCAACCCTTCCCATCAGTAACTTCCGACACTCACAACTCATTGATTCCTCATCCGTTTGAAGAGTTCTTGGTCTCGTTGGAACGAGCGTTGCGAGCTCTTTCCAAGGAGACACTAACTGAGTCAAGGAGTCACACATTGAAAACGTTATGAGGGTTTCACTGTTTCGCCGAAGGCCTTTCCCCGAAGGAACTTCACCGAAGGCTCTTCGCCGGAGACCCTGCCCTGAAAGCCCCGTTCCGGACCTTTGCCTACTAGCTATTACACCAACTCCTAATCTTACCAAAACTTCCAGAAAACTCCGAGCATAATTTTGCAAGAGCTTAAATCTAAAACTTTAACTCTCACAAGGTTAAAAAGACATGTGAGCACAATTTTGTGCTCACAAGGGTCGTCTTCGGCGGAAGGCACTTCTGGGAAAACGCCACCAGCAAGCAGGCCAAGTGGAGTCAAGACGCGCAGGGTGTATCCGACTCCCAGTCGGACAACTGCTGGTCGGCCGACTGCGAGTCGGACAACAGAGAGTCGGCCGGATTCGCCGACTGCGAGACGGATGGGGCCGACGACCAGTGTGCGGACGCCTTCGGCGGACGCACCTTCAGTGAAGACACCTTCCGCGCAGATTGCGCCGGAAGGACAGGCAGCAGAAGCGGGCGGTGCAAAAGTGACAAGAGTCACTGCGGCGTCGACCCCTTCGGAAACCGAAGATCGAGCCGGAACAGGGGCTCAAACAGTGGGATCTCCCACTGCCCTGGATATTTTAGCAGGCAGTGGAGCAGCAGTCGCAGCGGAAGCTGCTGCGCGCCACAGTTCCAGGGAGTCGCCAAGGGATTCGGTGGCGACTGAAATCCTCGAGACTGAGGATGAGACGAGCTCGGAAGAGCAGGAAGCGGATTCGGTGCAGAAAACGCCAACAGGGGTGCTGTGCGAACAGATAGTTCCACTCCTGCGATATCTGGATCGCAAGACATCCAAATACGCGAGTGCTTTAAAACCGCAGTCTTATGTGGAGACTATCAGGAGAAGGACGAGGAGCAAGGTGGCAAGGTGGGCCTCTAGGTGCGGAGTATATGTGGATAGAAACACCGCCCTCCGACAACACCTGGCGGTCACACAGAAGCTATACCAAGCCTTGCAGCAGCAGAGGGAGGATGCGGCGACGAAAAGTCAGGCGGATGCCGAGCTAATACGGGCAAAGATCGAGTCGGAATTGCAGGAGGAGCGGAGACAAAACCAAGTCCTAGCAGCCGAGCTTGCGCGCCAGACGCGCGCCTTAGAAGAAAGTCAAAGAGCCCGCAAGGAGGATGAGGAGTTGTTGCGCAACTTGCAATCCGAGTGCTCGGATTTGAGGGCACAACGTGCGGAAGCAGAAATGCAGCTGGCAGAGGTGGAGAGCAGCTGCAGGGCGCGAGGAGAGTTGGCGACACAGGTGACTCGTTGTCTAAAAGGATACGCCCATTGGGAGGTGGCAGCTCAAGAGAGGATCACACTCAGGGAGTTCGATCTTCGGGCGGCGGCATTGACGGAGGGTGACAGTCGGAGTCGGCGGCGAGTGGCGAGGAAATTAGAAACCTTCTTGTCGGGTGCGCGCGACACTATGGCGCACTTACAGTCGGAAGTCACCACAGCGCTCCGACGCCTGGGGTTACGCAGCCGGTCGGAAGACTGGCAAGGTAGAGACAGTGAGCGGAGCAGTCCGGCGCGCAGGAGGCGCAGCACCGGATCAGCCGAGTGCAGTAGAATAGTTTGGTTTCGCGCAGATGCTGCGAGTAGTAGATAGGATAGCGTAGTGCTAGTTAGGATCTTTGAGGGTATAAAGTAGATCAAGGCGTTTTGCCTTGGGACTCTTCCTGTTTCGGAAGTGCAAATCAGGAACTCACTTTCTTGGCGTGTTTGTGCATTTTGGTCCTGGCACCACGTAGAGAAGCTGCAGCATAGCGAAGTTACCGTATGTTGTAGTTGAAGGCCTTCGGCTGAATGTTCAGAGCTAGTACCCGGTTAGAGACTTGAGTAGTGCGGATCTGCACCTGCGGGTGATTTATGATGCTCAGAGCCGGCTGCGAGTTAGATACTTGAACAGTTCCCCCTTACTCCTTCGAGTGACATATCCTGATTGTACTCCTACGGGAAGTTTCCCCTGAATGCCAATGTGAAGTTTTATTACTTCGTGTAAACCTTGGTTTGTAATTCAGGTTGTGTGTGTGTTACTGGATCGTGTTTCAATAAGTTCTCAGTCGGGTCTGCACTCCCTGCGTTTGGTGTGATAGTCGAGGGTGACGTCCACGGCGTATGTAGAGGCTTCGTTCCGAAGTGGGAAGTCCAGTCCGGGTACCCTACGCTAGTTCCTGGCGGAAGGGCAGTAAAAGCCGGAGTGGGAGGCACTACCTGCAGAACCTCTGAGTGAACTTGTGAGACACTTTCCTCCTGAAATCCAAAGCGGAGGTCCTGACCGACCTCCGAGTTGTGCTTTTTGCCAGTTTCAGGTGTGTGTGTGTATGTGTGTTGAGTGACCACGCTGTACCGTGCATCCTCCGAGCATCCTCCGAGTCGAGATCCTCCTCCGAGTCGAGCCTCCGAGTCGAGCACTGCAGTATTTCTGGGAGTGACAGTCGCCTAGAATTCAAACTCTACAAAAGTCTGTTAAACGTGACACTTTTTACTCTGTGTGTTGCCTCTGTCCCTGTGGGTTCGATCTTTTTACCACCATACTGCAGTTTTAGCCTTTGGTGGGTTATTACAGTCCCAAGATCCTCGTTCAGTGCTCGAGCGTCCACAGCATCGGGTTGCCTCGGAGATCGGTGCCTTCGAGCCAATTGTTATATATCATCTCCTTGCAGATAGTCGCCGACACGCAATTCTTACCCACAGTAGGATATCCAGGCACGTCGCGACTAGCTCTCGTGGATACTTCCTTGATTCGCCATCGGGTAACCTGAGTGGACCAATTTTGGGACATCAGCTTTCGTGGGTCGCGTCATGACTCTGGCCGTGTCTACCCTGCTGCAAGAACCTCTCGTTTGGAATTCCTTCTCTCTCGCACAATGTCGGCACGAGAAGCCCGCTTCGTGCCTTACCCTCGACGCCCTAACGGTTCTCACACGCGCGCAAGTTGGCATCCGCCATGCGTGAGGTTCTTGCTCGGCCCTTGGCAAATTTAAATTGTGACCCGTTGTCTTCGCCGAAGGCCCAGCTATTAAGTCGCCGAAGGTGTTTGCACCGATGTTCTGAAGACCCGAAGGTCTTTGGCCGAAGGCGGATTCCATCTTCCTTCTCCTAGTTAACTAACTTCCATTAAATATCTTAACTCCTACATCTAGGAACTTATATCTATACATTCTACAAAAAATATGTTTATATTTTAGTTCTTTATGCAAAAATTAAAAAAAACTAGGCACCACAACAAGTATTATATTCTTGTAATCATACATCAAAAAGTATTCTCTAATCTTACTATTGTTCAAACTTTAAAATCTTAAAAAATGATTTTTTTGCTAAATTCACCTGACAATAACTCCAAAACATTTGCCTTAGATCGCTCTTGAATAAAGTTTTAGGCCTGAGTCGTAAAGAACCTAAGATTATAAGTAATGTTACTTACATGTCTAGTAAAAATGGCATGCAAGAATTATCAATGTAGATCATCTAAGTAGACTGCATGTAAAAGTTTGCATATGTCAAACAAACATCAAACATTATGTTACACCTCATTGTGCTTATTCTAGCTAGAGTTTCTGTATTATATATCAGGTAGTAATTGTGTACAAAACTATCAGAAAGATACAATAATTCGTCTTCAAACTTTACAGAAATAAATCTTTGTAAAGGAACACAAGTGTATCATAACCATCATATCATTATCAACAATATGCATTCAGCACTAAGAAAAAGTTGTCATCAATCAACATGATAGGCTCATTTTCGAAATAGGTTCTGATTACTACAATGCTCTATCTTAACTTCTCCATGAGCAAATCATATTTTAGAGTTTACGGTTTGATGATTGGATGTATGTTTCGTAACATCATTAATAATTTAACTATTAAGACTAAACGAAACTCAAACAACAAAAGCATATGATGTTATAGCTCTAATATAACCGCAAATTTTTGTATAGAGCTAGCTAGTGCACTCTATAAAAAAATGAAAAATAATGGATAAAGTAAATTAGTCAGTAAGGTAGAGAAATTTTTATACCATGTGGATTGATAGAAAACACTTTTTTCCGTTCATTCACAACCATTTATTTTTCTGAATCCATAGATGTATAATATACTATTGTTAGAATATCAGCGTTGAAACTTATACATCTCTCTCTACTCGGATAACTTTGACGCTATCGTAACCTTGTAATCGCATCCAAGAAAATGAAGATACACCCACTCAATAACATGTGAAACTTTGTGCGAGTCTAGGAAAATACTCCGAGAAAGTGTGTTCCACCGGTCCAGATGGGACACACCAAATCTTCCAAAAGCGAGGATTTTAGGTGACTAACTAGAATCACCTGATTTGGTCATGCAGTGCCCTGATAATGATCCATAAGCATGAAGATTGATGACTGTCAATGGTCTACAAAGATACGACACCACTCCCCATTCGATATGCCCTTCTCTGTGAGTAATGATGGTATAGGTTGCTAGGACAAACTGATCTTGAAAACCTCATTCTTTCGGTTTGAAATGGGGTGGAAGCCTTACAGGAAGACTCATGTCCATCTTGCAGGTAAGGAAATACTGTACATACTCCGTCAGTACCAAATGCACGTGTTCTCACGCGTGATAATTTAAATCTATATTATTCACGGTATTGCTTTTAAGCTTGCTGTTGCCATCTTGAATACAAGGAGACCTCCTCTCTTGAGAGCAATATCTACTTTCCATGCTGCAGTATACATCACGAACGTTTGACAGAAGAAAATAAGAAAAAGTAGGCAGCACTTTATCAAGTCTGGCTCAATGCCTGGCGATGGCTGACCGGGATTAGTATGCATGGTCCGTGATCAGTGCCGTTTTGTCCAACCACAGCCGTCTCCCAAAAGAGAATGCATGAGTACTATGCAACAGCTTCAACTGAACTGGAATGAACTGTCCATGGGGATTGAAGAATCAACGCCACGTACGGAATCTAAGTCCGAAATACTTGCGTTCCGGCTGATTTCATTGAAAGCATCCTGCCGAAAAGAACCTCAGGTGATCTCAGCAAAAGGTATGATCAGCCATGAGAACGAGTAAAGCTCATCGTATGTGCGAATTGGAGACGATCACTACAACTTGATGTAGAAGAAAGATGAAGCACATGATAGCTGCTTTTTGAATAGTTTGGAATAGTCCATAAGGATATGAGACATTATATAGCACTGAAAGAGGAACGAGGACTATAAATTGACAAAAAAATGTGTGTGTTTACTGCAAAATAATCATGTGTTACAATGGTAACGCTGGACCCCGCATGGGGGACAAAGAATACAAATAGTCTTAACCTTCATAGTTCTAAAACTACCATTCTCCATTTACCCGTAGACAAATGCTTTCAGCTTAGCCAAATCCCAATTGACTTGAGAAAAAATAAGTCTATGCATGACGAGAAAATAAGATGGCTTACAGCATTCAAGAATCATCACTGGAATTCTTGCTTGATGTCTGAGAAATAGAAGTCCATTGTCGGGTTAGTTTTCCGCATTCCCTTGGAAACGATGGTGACCACGACGTCGGTATTCCAGTCTCCAATGCCCAGCCTTCTAAGGGCCTGACCGACGCTGTAACGGATGTTAAATAATCGGTACATCCCATTCGATTCTGTCACGGACGACTGTGACACTGAGGCGCTCATGTCCACCATGCCGCTGGGCAGATGAGTGAAGGTACCGACATACTCCGACATGTACAGGTGAGTCTCTCTGTTGGCGTCTGGGAAATTGATGAAGACGTCAAATCTCGCGTACGCTGAATGAGGTATTCTCACTCTCTCCAGGACGATGTCCTCCTGCAGCTGGTTCTTATGCTTCAAGCCCTTTCCTTTCAGGTCCTTCTTTGTAGGAGCACGGCGCTCCAGCCTGAAGCTTGCGGGGACCTTACCGATGGTGTTGTTACCAGAGGGAACCACTGCAGGCCAGTCTCTAGGACTGCACGGCTGCGATGGTTTGTGCGCAGGCAGCGGCTCGTAGTTGATCCACAGATTGTCGGCCTCGCTGACGTCTGTGTACTTGATTCCGAGCTTTGAATTGTCAAGGGAGTCTCTGATCTTGACGATGACCATATCCTGGTTCTCGTCGAAGAAGGTGAACTCGGAGTCGAGGAAGTCGCTGGAAGTGTAGTCCACTCTCTTCCTGTTTCCTGCAATGGTGACTTTGTCAGGGATGGTTTTCCACACGTCCCACAGGCGGTCGACGTTGGAGTGATGACTGTAGAAGATGGGGTCCCGAGCAGCGTAGATGAAGTTGCCCATGTCCTCGTTGTCCGGATGGGCTGGATCGTTGATCAGTCCGGTCCACTCGTGCGCAACATTGTGTACGATCTCCATTCCGCCGGACTCACCAGGAGTCTCACCGGCCGACACATTGACGCTGGCAGCCGTGTTGTCGGTCCCCACAACGTAGGGTCCCCCCAAGAAGCTTCTGGCGCTGATTTTGGTCGCCACCTGGTTGTACATGACGCACAAGTTCTCGTATCTGATTTGCTCGTCCGTGAGGTTGAGTTTGCCCTCAGCTTCAAGCCTGCCATTGTATCCCAAGTAGAGGATTTTCGGAGGCATATGGTTGGCGTTTCTGTTCGCGTCGAGCAAGGCCGAATTGTTGACAGGGAAGTTGGGAAGGAACATGAAGGGCATCATGCTTGCGATAGGGTCCAGCTGATTGTCCCAGTTCCAGAATGGGAGGGCGAATGTGGGATCGCCGATCAGATCCGCCAGAATCCTCTCGTGGTAGTAGAGATACATCCTGTGCCACGGAAGAAAGGTCCAGCTGAAATGGACTTGAAGCAGAACTCCGGTGGCCTTGCCCAGAGGGCCTGGTATCTCCCGCTGCTTGAAAGCTTCGTTGCAGAAAGAGCAGTGGACTCTCCACTGATTCAGAAAGCTTCTGGGATCGCTGTCTGGCAGTGCTTTCATTCTGGCGTAAGCTAGATTGTACTTCCTGACGTACTCAGGATCGTTCTGGACTACATGGGCCGGTTTCCTCTCGCGGATGACGGGAGGACCTCCGCTTTCGCAAGTGGGGTATTTGAACCTGATGGGTTTCCTCGCTGGTGGTGGTAGGCAGCAATGTAGGGGAGCTCCACGCAGCACCGGGACGGTTTTACAAAAACCCAGACTCGATGCCAAAACCGGTTCTGCTCTGATGCTGTAGGGGAGGTACTGCATGCAGAGAAGCGCGCAGCACATAGAGACCGCCCATAGAAGCTTCACTTCAACAACACCTGCATTGCCTCGTCCCTGACCTTCCCCTTGCATGGGGAAGATATGCTGACGGCAGGAGGCCGTCATTGGTGCAATATGCGTGTTTGGCCTGTGGACAATCATTCAAATTCATCAGTAATGAGTTTCCAGCTCAGAAGCATATGCACATTCCCAATTCGCATAACAAAAATCTTCGGATTTTGCGATGAAATGTCGGAGTTTGCGAGGATCCTCGATGCAACATTATTATATCCGAATCTAACTTGTGGCAAAATAGGACTCTGAATTCCTGGAAAGAGCAAAATTCCACAATAGAAGACAATGTGTGCTGGTGAGCTTACCTCAGGGCAGCAGCAGGTTGGATATTCTTCCAAGAGCTCGTGCTAGCTTCAAACCTGGTTCTTTGAATCTCACTTGTCTTTTGTCACAATCTGTTTGTTAAAAAACATCCGAGAAGGCGTCCTTCAGCGCTAGATGTTATGCCAGCCCGAATACCTTGCACGGTGTAGGGGCTGACAAAACTTGAACATGCTGAAGAAAGCAAACCTCGGCAAGCTTTATAGTGTCTTGCGATCCACCTCTGTAACAACAAAAACACCTTTTACAGATATATCGGAAATTTCATGATCATGATAGAAACTGCTTATCACGTACCGACATAACAGTTAACTGACAGCGAGAAAAGCCAAGATTTCTAACACATCCTTGAAACAAAGGAAATAATGGATCATATGTCCGATGCCCAACTTACTAGCCAATAGTCAGAAATATGGCCCTCCATGATTCGATTCGGTTGAAGGAAAGCTTTCAAATGTGTTTGGAACTCGAAAAAGGACAAAATCAGTGCGGAATCTGCGCAATCAATCAAGATCCATCAAACGATGAGATACTTCTTCATTTTCAGTGTATATTAAATTACAAGTCACTAGCTACAAACAGGAGAATGATAGTCAGCATCACCAGTATCAGTCAATCGTCCCACGATGTACCTTTATCTAAGAACTCCTACACAGGGATGAATACCCCAATAAACCATTTAAACAGACATATCAGTCACTGAATGCTATATAGCAGTGACAGATTTCAGTTTACAAATATATGTGACAGCCAAAGATACCTCACAAAGGGTTGCTTCCTGGAATTTGTTCATGTTAAGTACTTTTCCTGATATACGGTCATGGAAACAGCATTTTCCATGATCTTCGACAGTATAGATCTTCCCTTGTACCTTAGTGGCGGCTATGATACACTGGTCAGCGAGCGTGCGTGACCGTTTTAGTGAACCGCATTCAATAAGGAGTTGCTTGTTCATTCTATACAAACCTGCAAATCGAGCATTTTCTTCGGTGCATATTTATCCAAAGGAATTATAAGGAGCCATATCGTGTTTTTAAATTCTTAAAACAGAACGTTGTCAGATTAGTCGAGTCCTTCTCTGGATCATGTACACTATACATCAGCATTCTCGATGAGAAAGTTTCCCTGGGAAAGTTTTTCTTCCTTTTAGATTGATTGCCATGCACTATCTGAGTTTGAGTTCCACTTCATTATAGAGTTTCAGGATGCCCGAGTTTCACACAACAAGATTGTGCCAAGTGAGGTGCGCTCGCATTGCCTTGTGTTAGCTGCTCCTGAGATGTCTTTACGCTTTGATATAAATGGATGCCTGTCAGTCCATATCGTTTTTAAATCAAAGGAGCAGTACTATTTGAGAAGCATGAGGTCGGTGACATCATCCATCGTGGAGATACTCGCTGTCATGCCAGGAAACTAGATAGAGATGCGCACATGTTAATGTAACGTAAGGAGCACTGCAGTTCCGAAAGGTGAAGGCATATCTATCTGAACGAGTCAGCAGAAAGTGTAGAGCAATGTGTAGAGCAATGTGGCCACGACAAGGTTTTGACTACGCATGCTCGCGTTGCAACCGCGAGCAAACAGGGTCTACTTGCATTCTCGATCAGCTTAAGAATCATTTTGCTATACAGCATCTTGGTTCCAGGTGCTTGTTGTATGCTTTGCACTTTTAACAGCAGGAGACTGTTCCGTCGCCGCACTTGGTCTTCAAGAAGGTGGACGGTGACCATGATCATGATACAGTGTTGACTTGAGTTGACTGGCATGTGAACACAGTTTCTATACTCTGCATGACCTTAAGAGTGCGGTATGTGCTGCGCATGAACCTTTCATCTTTTTTTCCGAGGTTCATGCGATCCTAGATGTCCATTGGTCAAATTGCAATCCAAACTCGTCCCTAGAAGATATTCTTAGATTCTGTGTTCCAAAATTTCTGCACGAAGCTCGTCGTTATGAGAATGAGGGAAACTTTCAAGTCAAAGGAGAGACTGAGGCACCATACAACACCAAACTTCGGGGAGACACAGTTTGACAGTAATTTGAATGTGACACAATTTTCTCATGTAGGATGCCCAAACGCATGAGCTACCTTCTCCAAAACAGATAAAATCCACATGAGGGATGTAACTGAAAACGTTCACTACTACTATTGAAATTTGGGTTTGTGACTTCTCTTTCTTATAGAACTTATCTTTAAACTTGGCTTCTTTTTTCTCAAATGCAAGTCGTGAACTTGTTATTGTGTAACATGTGTTGAAAGGGTAAGACATTGATATTTATGGCATGTTTCTGTCGAGTAAAAACATGAATCTCAAATATACATAAATGAAGCTATGAAGAAAAAAGATGTTGTGTTAAAGATGTTAATGTTTTACATTTTCTTAGGTTTCATATGATTGCGAAGCTTAGACGTTGTATAATCGAAAAAGTAACTATAATACTTGTAAAATACCTGAAGTCTGTAATGTTTCTATATCAACTGCAGGATTTAATAACAGTATTTAGGTCATCTTTGGAGGCTTAATCCCTCTTTCTTCTTATTCCTACACTTTAGCATAATCTATATGTAGTTGATAGAGCATAATCTATAGTTTGTAGTTGATTCCGAAAAAAAACCCTTATTCTACTTGAAAACCCATAAATATATGAATATAAACAATAGAAGAGCTGGGCAAACACAATAACATGAAAAATAGAGTATGTCATTCTTCAATAAATATTATGAGAAATTATAAGAAGAATTTTATTCAATTTATACTCATATAATTTCAAAAAATTTCATACACTTTGAATATTCTCAATCCTTTGATACTTGTTGACATGAAACTTCAATTAAACACGGACATAGAGTATTACTCATGGCTGGGCATTTCAAGCTCTTCTAATTCTAGCATTGATTTATGGTACTTAATATTTCTAGCAATAATAGCAAATTAATCTGGACTAGATTTTTGAAAAAGAGCTGACAGTAAATTTAGATCAAACTTATCTCACGTAATAGGATTTATTCTGATATTTCCGATTTGGATGATTTCACATAGTATATTGTAGCACACATAGGCAGACAAAGACTCATAAGAGGACAAATAGTATGAAACATTGGCAATTAATGTTAATGAAATGAGATATAGGTTTGAACTTTGTAGAGTAGAGCAGAAGAAACTGACTCGCGAAGTTCCGAAAATTTGGAACAATCTACAAGTAGAATGCATGTAACTTACAATGATTCCTTTTCCCAAAACCAAGATACTTAAAAAGTAAAAATTACACCAATCCTTTTGAGATGTTTGTCTTACACATAACATTTCTAATGTTCAATTATATACATCAATAATTTTTCACCAGATTAGAGTTTTCTATTTCAAAAAATTCACAAGTATTGTTTTCTTGTATTCTCATCATACAACAATGTCAACCTTCCAAAGAAAGATGGTAGATATGATATAACGGGATCATCTTCGGAAGTGTGAGTTGCTGGAGTAATGCCTCCAAGTAGCGGCGGAAGTTCTGGTGTTCGAGTTTCTCAACGGATCGGAGATTGGAGTTACTCACATCCAATTATCTTTGAAACCTTTCTTCATTCAAGTGTTAAGTTTGCTGATGATTTTTGCACTTCCATTGTAATTGGCCATGGAAGTGCAAACAGTATGCTTATTTGGAAAAGCTGGAATAAGTCCAAGTTGAACTAACTTCGAGACAATTTCGTACTCAAAGTGGTGTTCATTTTCAATCAACTAGTTTTACTTGAGCAAACGGCTTACTTCTATATGCACAAGGTCGAGTGAATAATAAACTAAAATTTCAATATCATTTGAGAAATGGCTTTAGCTCGCAATGATCGAGAGACGAAAGGATAATTAAAGACAAGGATAATTTCCATGTCTTCCTTACTTGTGAACATGGACGCTGTGATTAACTTATGATCCAAGACTAGCGCATGTAGTATTAAGTGATGGAACAGGTGGCACACAAAAACACCAATGAGAACAATCACCTTAGACACCTGACGTTTAGGCACCATCTGAAGCATCTATGAAAGAGCCTGATGAACGTCAGTTCAAAGTGAGAGTACAGATTAGCAGAGCAACAAAGTCACCGCTAGTGTCCCAACGGATGATCGTGGCTATCGAGAGAGTCCTGGTGACAAAGATATCTGACAATCACCTCCAAAGAGAATACAGTGGTTAACGAAGGCTCTTCAGGTGTCGAGCGCCGACGAATAGTAGACTTAAGCTGAAAGTCACAAACCATATCCTGAATCCATCTTCATCTACCAACATATCTCCCAAGGATTACAGAAAACATGGACATTCTTGTGTTCTACTAGCTAAGGACGTTGAGTTCAAAGTATGTGCGGGGTTTGAACCATGAGAAAGATAACTATCTAGAAGTATATCAACTGATAAATATTGTCTCACTGACTTTACGCGATGAGGCTGACGTGGTAAACAGATTGATCGCAATGGAGTTATGACTCAAGCAGCAAAAGTGGGCTGAAATGGAAGAAGTCAATTCTAGAAAGGTTATGGATGAAGAACCCAATAGGGTGTCATAGTTAGAGGTCCAACTTAGAGTGAAAGTTACGGGTTGTAGAGGAGATTTAGGGCTGTCAAAAGGAATGGACGGGTCAAAAAGTGCAGGAGAGATTTGTGCACAAGTTTTGTTTTACCGGTAAGATGCATTCGAACTGGAGTTAGGGATCCTAAGGAATCATGTGAATAATATTTCAATGTAGATTATCTAAGTAGACTGCATGTAAAAGTTTTCCTTCATTTGCATCTGTAGTAAAGAAAATTAAACATTAAGTTACACCTCATTGTGCTTATTCTAGCTAGAGTTGCTGTAACCTTGTAATCGCATCCAAGAAAATGAATATAAGTCCACTGAATAACATGTGAAACTTTGTGCGAGTCTAGGAAAATACTTCGGAGAAGTGTGTTCCACCGGTCCAGATGGGACAAACCAAATCTTCCAAGAGCGAGGATTTTAGGTGAGTAATTGGAATCAGCTGATTTCGTCCTGCAGTACCGTCATAATGATCAATTTTTATGATAAGAAAAATAAATTTTGGATAGGCATAACGATTGATGACTGTCGATGGTCTACAAAGATACTTCACCAGTCCCCATTCGATATGGCGTGCTCTGTGAGTAATGATGGCATAGGTTGCTGGGACAAAGTATATTTGAAAACCTCATTCTTTCGATTTGAAATGGGGTGGAAGCCTCACAGGAAGACTCATGTCCATCTTGCACGTAAGTAAAAGGAGTACGTACTCCGTCAGTACCAAATGCACGTGTTCTCACCCGTGATAATAACAATCAATATGATACTCGGTATTGCTTTTAAGCTCCCTGTTGCCATCTTGAACAAAAGGAGAGCTTCCACTCTTGAGAGCAATATCTACTTTCCATGCTGCAATATACATCACGAACGTTTGACAGAAGAAAATAAGAAGAAGAAGGCAGCATTTTATCAAGTCTGGCTCAATGCCAGGCGATGGTTGACCGGGATTAGTATGCATGGTCCGTGATCAGTGCCGCTTTTTGCAACCACAGCCGTCTCCCAAAAGAGAATGCATGAGTGCTATGCAACAGCTTCAACTGAACTGAAATGAATTGTCCATGAGGAAGGAAGAATCAACGCCACATACGGAATCTAAGTCCAAAATACTTGCGTTCCGGCTGATTTCATCCTTTACATTGATAGCATCCTGCTGTCAAGAACCTCAGGTGATCTCAGCAAAAGGTATGATCAACCATGAAAACGAGTAAAGCTCATCGTATGTGCAAATTGGAGACCATCACTACAACTTGATGTATAAGAAAGATGAAGCACATGATAGCTGCTTCTTGGATAGTTTGGAATAGTCCATAAGGATATGAGACATTATATAGCACTGAACAGGAATGTAGACTATAACTTGACAAACAATTTGGTGTGTTTACTGCAAAAGACTCATGTGTTACAATGGTAACACTGGAACCCGCATGAGGGACAAAGAATACAAATAGTCTTAACCTTCGTAGTTCTAAAACTGCCATTCTCCATTTACCCGTAGACAAATGCTTTCAGCTTAGCCAAATCCCAATTGACTTGAGAAAAAGTAAGACCGTGCATGACGAGAAAATAAGATGGCTTAGAGCATTCACGAAACATCACTGGAATTCTTGCTTGATGTCTGAGAAATAGAAGTCCCTTGTCGGGCTGGTTTTCCGCACTCCCTTGGAAACGATGGTGACGACGACGTCGGTATTCCAGTCTCCAATACCCAGCCTTCTGAGGGCCTGACCCACGCTGTAACGGATGTTAAATAATCGGTACATCCCATTCGATTCTGTCACGGACGACTGTGACACTGAGGCGCTCATGTCCACCATGCCGCTCGGCAAATGAGTGAAGGTACCGACATACTCTGACATGTACAGGTGAGTCTCCCTGTTGGCGTCTGGGAAATTGATGAAGACGTCAAATCTCGCGTACGCTGAATGAGGTATTCTCACTCTCTCCAGGACGATGTCCTCCTGCAGCTGGTTCGTATGCTTCAAGCCCTTTCCTTTCAGGTCCTTCTTTGTAGGAGCACGGCGCTCCAGCCTGAAGCTTGCGGGAACCTTACTGATGGTGTTGTTACCAGAGGGAACCACTGCAGGCCACTCGCTGGGACTCCACGGCTGCGATGGTTTGTGCGCAGGCAGCGGCTCGTAGTTGATCCACAGATTGTCAGCCTCACTGACGTCTGTGTACTTGATTCCGAGCTTTGAATTGTCCAGGGAGTCTCTGATCTTGACGATGACCATATCCTGGTTCTCGTCGAAGAAGGTGAACTCGGAGTCGAGGAAGTCGCTGGAAGTGTAGTCCACTCTCTTCCTGTTTCCTGCAATGGTGACCTTGTCAGGGATGGTTTTCCACACGTCCCACAGGCGGTCGACGTTGGAGTGATGACTGTAGAAGATGGGGTCCCGAGCAGCGTAGATGAAGTTGCCCATGTCCTCGTTGTCCGGATGGGCTGGATCGTTGATCAGTCCGGTCCACTCGTGCGCAACATTGTGCACGATCTCCATTCCGCCGGACTCACCAGGAGTCTCACCGGCCGACACATTGACGCTGGCAGCCGTGTTGTCGGTCCCCGCAACGTAGGGTCCCCCCAAAAAGCTTCGGGCGCTGATTTTCGTAGCCACCTGGTTGTACATGACGCACAAGTTCTCGTATCTGATTTGCTCGTCCGTGAGGTTGAGTTTGCCCTCAGCTTCAAGCCTGCCATTGTATCCCAAGTAGAGGATTTTGGGAGGCATATGGTTGGCGTTTCTGTTCGCGTCGAGCAAGGCCGAATTGTTGACAGGGAAGTTGGGAAGGAACATGAAGGGCATCATGCTTGCGATAGGGTCCAGCTGATTGTCCCAGTTCCAGAATGGGAGGGCGAATGTGGGATCGTCGATCAGATCCGCCAGAATCCTCTCGTGGTAGTAGAGATACATCCTGTGCCACGGAAGAAAGGTCCAGCTGTAATGGACTTGAAGCAGAACGCCGGTGGCCTTGCCCAGAGGGCCTGGTACCTCCCGCTGCTTGAAAGCTTCGTTGCAGAAGGAGCAGTGGACTCTCCACTGATTCAGAAAGCTTCTGGGATCGCTGTCTGGCAGTGCTTTCATTCTGGCGTAAGCTAGATTGTACTTTCTGACGTACTCAGGATCGTTCTGGACTACATGGGCCGGTTTCCTCTCGCGTATAATGGGAGGACCTCCGCTTTCGCAAGTGGGGTATTTGAATCTGATGGGTTTCCTCGCTGGTTGTGGTAGGCAGCAATGTAGGGGAGCTCCACGCAGCACTGGGACAGTTTTACAAAAACCCAGACTCGATGCCAAAACCGGTTCTGCACTGATGCTTTGGGGGAGATACTGGATGCAGAGAAGCGCGCAGCACATAGAGACCACCCATAGAAACTTCACTTGCACCACACCCGCATTGCCTCGTCCCTGACCTTCCCCTTGCATGGAGAAGATATGTTGACGGCATGCAGCCGCCATTGCTAATATGAGATGAGCCTGTCGACATTCAATCAAATTCATGAGTTCTGAGCTTCTACGTCAGAAGCATACGGACAATGAGAAATTCGAATTTACAAATTCGTTCCTACTGAAAGGTCGGAGCTGCCAGCACCCTCCATGTACCTATACAAGCTATGAATCTAACTCGTGACGAAAGAACACTCTGAAGTCCCGTAAAGAGGACAAGTGTACATTATTAAACGACGTATGCAGCCAAGTTTACCTCAGGGCAGCAGGTTGGATGTTCTTCCAAAAGCTCGTTCTTGCTTCAAAGACGAATCGAGCTTTGAATCTACGTTCTACCGAATCAGCCGAATCGACGTTCGGTTTAGAGGCTGACAGAACTTGAACTTGTTGAATAAACCATACCTCGGCAGACTTTATAGTATCTTGCGAACAATCTCTGCGCAAATGGGACAGCTTCTCCAGATTTTCCCGGGGTTTAAAATATTAAAGTATCAATTGCTTATCGTGTACCGACATAACAGTTAAGAGACAGCCGAGACAGACCGGGTTTATCTCACACGTCTTTTAAACTAATAAAATATTTGAACTAATTGTATGCCTTCTCTTTGAAGATCCATTTGGTGCCTAGCATAGTATCTAAGATTCAAAAATGGTCTGATAAAATAGGTTGAATTACCAGGAAGTATCCAAATATGTTTATACTTGATTAAAAATTCAAACGAAATACACTAAGGTAATACGAAGTCTTTTTCACATGGATCAATACCCGAAAAAGCCATTCCAAGACGAATTTATTTAAAAAAATTTCAAGGCTCAGTCACTGAATGGCACTAGACATTAAAAAATCAATATTAGAAGTCAAGAACTCAATAAACATCACAGAAGGCTGCTTTCTGGAATGTGTATACGTTCGGTACTTCTTCCTGACATGAGATAATGGTAAATGTTTCCTCGACAGAACAGTCCTTCCTTTCTGTAGCGGCTCTATTACACTTTTCACCAGGCGTTTGTAGCTCTGATACTTAATCCTGTCTATTGAGGATTCACTCATCATCTTATAGAAACCTGCAAATGTAGCATTCTCTCAAGAGCCTTGAGAGAAATTCTAAGTGCATGAGAAGAAGCCGAATTTTGTTTTCTATCTACTTTCTTACTACAACGTCAGATAAGTTGATTCCTTTTCTGAATAAAGTACACTATACATGAGAAATCATTACCTTGAGCATTACCTCATGAAGCATGGAGGACATCGATGACATCATCCAGAGTGGAGACATGCTGGTACTTGCTGTCATGCCCGGGCAACCAGGTAGAGATGCGCACATGTAATCTTGCAAAAGTATCACTGCAGCTCCTTCTGTAATTAACATGTGGGCATCTTTATCTAGTTGCACTGCAGCTCCCGCTCCCATAGGTTAATGTTAATGTGTCTGAAGGAGCTTGCAGAAAGTGTTAAAGCAATGTGGCCACGACAAGCAATGTGGACAAGGTTTCGACTGTGCAACGCTCGCGGTGCAAATGCGCGCAGATACGTACTTTCTGCTTCTTCATCTTCTTGTGAATTTATCTACTGTATAAACTCTGGATCCTAAAGGCTTGTTTTGCGCTGAGCACCCTTTACACCAAGACGATGTTCCTTCGCCGCACTTTGTCTTCAACGACTTTGACGGGCCATGATGATGCAACGGTGTTGGACTTGAGTTCACTGTAATTGAACACAGTGTCAATACTCTACACGCTTTTAGAGTGTGGTATATGCTCCATACCCCAAACGTTACTTGATCTGAACCCTTCATCTACCTTGCAATGGTTCATTCTGATTAGTATTGAAAGAATTCCAGGTTCAACGCGATTTTGGACGTCAATTAGTCGTAGTAGCAATTCAAACTCGTCCGTAGAAGATCTTTTCAGAAATTGTGCTTTCTCTTCCTACGGCTAACATCGTATATGGTCTAGAATCTCTTTCGAAACCTACGCTTCCAAGCTGAAAACAAATTTGTACTAAGATACAAAAAAATTTCCCCATGAACATTTTCTCCAGACAGTTCACTGTGATAGTCCCGTAGCTGGCAGATCAAGAAGTTTTATTGCAATACGTGTTTCAAAATGTAAGAGTGCTAAAACAAACTTCATCATTAGCTACGGATAATTTCTTCATGGAGGGTGATACTTTGAAAACAGTAATCTTCTATCCAAAGTGACATCCAGAAAAGTGAAATTGCTGTCTGAATGCCACCATGCTTAACTCAGATTCTGCACAAAGTTCGGGTTGAAGAAAAAACAGTTCAAGTCCAGGGAGAGCCTATCGCACCAAGGGACAACAACCTCAGAGAATTTAATTATCGGAATTTTTATCAAATGACTTTGATTTTGTGTTGTATGATGTCTACGTCAATGCCACCTGGAGAGGGTCTTGGTACTTGGAATATACATATATGTGTGTGGGTATTTTTATCTGGTTGTAGCGGTAAGGAACCTGAAGATTGATCCATCAGTTGTCAGAGATAATGAATTCTACTCCTGCTATCAATAGTTTCTGAAGATAAAGGTAAATATCCATACCCTAGGTATTTCTATTCTTATCACTTGTAATAACCCACTAAAGGCTAAAACTGCAATATAGTGGTAGAAAGGTCGAACCCACAGGGAAAGAGGAACACACAGGGTACAAAGTGTCACGTTTTAACAGACTATTGAGGAGTTTGAATTCTCAGGCAACTGTCACTCCCAGAAATACTGCAAGTGTCCACTCGGAGCGCACTCGGAGGTCGCACAGTGCAGCGTAACACACACACACACACACACACCTGAAACTACAGAAACACAACCTAGAGATCCGTTAGGACCTCTACTTCAAGATTTCAGGGGGAAAGTCTCTCAAGAGTACACTCGGCAAAGCTGCGGGCAGTGACTTCCAACTCCGGCTTTTACAACACTTCCACTAGCTTGCTGCTAGTGTAGGAAACCCGGTTTGGACTGCCTACTTCGTATCGAAGTCACTCCTACGCGGTGAACAACACTCTCAACTCACAAAACGCGCAGAGAACACAGGTCCGCACTGAAGGACTCACTGTGAAACATTCCAGTAACACAACAACAGTCTATTGAAGAGTTTGAATTCTCAGGCACTTGTCATTCCCAGAAATACTACAGGGGTTACCCTCAAGGCACCTGCTGCAGCGTAACCTGAATTTACAACCAAGGCTTACACGAAGTAGCAAAACTTCACTTTGGCATTCAGGGGAAAAATCCCAAGGGAGTACAATCAGAAAGAAACACTCGAAGGTGTGGGGCGAAACTGTTCAAGTATCTAACTAGTCACTGGCTCTGAGCATCGGCAGTCACCCGCAGGTGCAGATCCGAACTACTCAAGTCTCTAACCAATGGACTAGCTCTGAACATTCGGCCGAAGGCCTTCAGCTACAAAATGCGGAACGCTAAGTTGTAACTCCTCGTGCGTGGTGACAGAACTCAAGGACACAAACACGCAAAGGAAATGGGTTCCTGATCTGCACTTCTGATGGGAAAGAACCCCAGGCAAAACGCCTGGAACTATTTTATACCTTCTAAGTCCTACCTAGCACTACACTGCACTACGCTACACGCCTGCACGGAACCACGCTACACTACACTCCGCGGAACCTGTGCTACGTCTCCTGCGCGGCGGACTGCCGCGCACTAACTCCCTACCCTGCCAATCTTCCGCTCGACTGCGCAGTCCCAAACGCTGCAACGCCGCAGACACCTCCACTTCGAGGGCGGACATGGTATCCTGCGCCTTGGACAGAAAAGCGTCGAGCTTCTTTGCTACCTTCCGCCGACTCCTACTGTCGCCTGACAACAACCCGGCTGCGCGCAGTTCAAACTCACGCAGTGTGAGTTTCTCCTGCGCCTTCACTTCCCAGTGGGCGTAGCCCTTGAGACAGTGGGCGACACGCCTCGCCGTCTCCACCTTCGTGCGATCTGCCTCCTTCCTGCGATCCTCTTCAATTATCACTAATTGCGATTCGGCCTCAGCACGTTGCGCTCTCAATTCGCCACACTCTGACTGTAACCTGCGGATTAACTCCTCATCCGCCTACCGTGCGAACTGACATTGTTCCAACAACCGCGTCTGTCGCACGAGCTCCTCTGACAAAATCCGATTCTAGGCCTGCTCAGAAATTAGTGCTTCCTTGACCTTCACCTGCTCCTTGGTGAGCTCGTCCAGTTTCTCATCCCTCACCTTCTCGGAGTACTTGTAGAATTTCTGATTAAGTTTATACTAACCCCACAAGCATGCATGCTTCTCCTTCAATTCCCTCAACTCCTGGTCCACTCTAGCTAATAGCTTGCTGGTGTGGACTTTAGTGCGAGTCCGCCTGCGCACTAACTCGATGTAAGATCCCGGCTGAAGTGGGTCGGCGTATTTATCGACCTTGCGATCCAAGTACCTCAGCAACGGAATCACCTGCTCAGAGAGCGCCGCCGCCGGCGCTCCAACAATTTCCTCCTCCTCCTCCTCGGTGTCCTTTGCTCCTGACATTTCTTCGGTGGAGCCTCCGTCGTCATCATCCGAGTGGAGAATTTCAGTCGCCATTGATTGCGTCGGCGACTGACCCGAGTGGGGCTGCACGTCGTCGACATGTGCTGCCTGCGAAGGCACGGCTGCAGCCGCGCTGCTCTTCGCCAAAATGTCTAAGGCGGTAGGCGAATGTGCCCGTGCGGCATCCCCGCCGCTCGCTTGTTGGTCGTCTACCGTGTCCTCTCTGCCGCCGACGCCCGCCGTCGAAGGCGATCGAGCGGAGGGTGGCTGCGCGGGGTTTGATTGCGCATCGCGCATCGAAATTTCATCCCGCGGACAGTCACTCCGCTCCTCCGTCTGTTGCTGCTCCCTTGATCGGTCCGTGGGGGCTGTGCTTGGCCTGTGCGCAGGCGCAAATGCCGGCGCCTTGTCCGCCGCAGGCGTAGTGCCGCGGACGTCCACCGCCAAAGGCGACATGGCCGGGGGCCACTCGCCCGATGTCCTTTGGCCTATAGGCCCTACCGCCGAAGGCGCATCTATCGGCGGACTACCCGCCGATGGTGCGGCCTCCGCACGCTCCCTGCTCGTATCTCCTCGGCTCGAAGGCCCTGGCGCTGAAGGCGCAAATTGCGGCGCGTGGTGCGCCGGAGGGTCTGGCCCCGAGGGCCGGTGTCTCGTAGGCGGCTCTTCCGCCGGCTCCTTCCCCTTCCTACGTTGGAACGGGGGTGATTCCTGCCTGTGCACAGGCGGCACGTGTGGAGGTGACCTGTGCACAGGCGGACTGCTCCTTCCCACGCGTAAGCGTAGATCTACGTCCACTTGTGATCGCCTGTCCGCGGAGGCTCGTCCGTCCGCGGAGTCTCGTCTGTGCGCAAACGGAACATCTGTCCGCAACGCACGTGGTAACTCCGGAGGCCCTTGGCCCGTAGGCGGCCTCTCTCCCGTCGAGGCTGCAGCGTGGTCCGTTGCTCCTGCGGTCGTCCGCGCTTCCTCATGCTTCTCTGGCGACGCACTGCCTTTCTCCGTCGCAATCGTCGCCGTGTCCGCACTGTTGGCTGGTAACACCAGTCTGCGTGCCTTCTGCTTCGGCCGGCTGTATGACTCGTACAACGGCCGCGGTCGAATGGGAGCAGAGGGTTCTTGATGCTGCTCCTCTTCGGACTCTTCTCTCCATCGCCGCTTCCGCGGCACTCGTGCTGCAGGAGTGTTTCACCCTTTGTCCCTCCGCCTTGATGGGGTAGAAGTCGGTGACTCCTCTGCATCAGTGTCGACCTCATTCTCCCGTACATACTTCCCGGGATGGTCGACGGACAACGGCGGAAAATGCTCAAGCTCCGCCGCTGTCAAACAATTCCGCTGTCGATAAAAATTGATGAGGAAAGGAGAGAGATGGTTTAGAGTTCCCCCCTTCTCCTCAAAAGCGTGCTGTCGCATCACCCTGTGCAGGATGCTCGCCCAGTGAATTGGAGTTCCCTCGATGACGCACTCCACAAAAGAGACCTGCCACAATGTGATGTAGCAGGCGCGGTGTGGCTGCAGTAATTGCATCAGCGCCGCGGACAAAGTCCGGCGAAATCGATCCTTGTAATCACGGGTCCTGTACCCATTCTTGGTAGACCTCCCGGTCTTGAACAGCTCCACAAATTGCGCCTCTTCCTGCTTGGTCACCTTGATGCTCTCACTGTCGAAAAGGAGATGCCCTGGCATGCCGGCACATCTTCCCAATGCCTGCGCCCAATCTTGGACTGTCCACCGATCAACATGCGGACGCAATCCGCGCGAGGGTGGTCCCTGTGGCTCTAGCCACTCGCGCACCATATTCGCACAGATGTAGTTCCATCCCCATAGCAAGAAATCGAGCTTTCTTGCTATTAAGCGCTCCTCGAAAGCGCGCAGCCCGTTCTGTGGTAGGCGAAGTGGCACCATCCGCAATCTGCCCGGTCTCGTCATTGCGTTCCTGGAGTTCGCTCGCCCGCTCATTCTACTTC
The DNA here is from genome assembly GCA_037833965.1 of Marchantia polymorpha subsp. ruderalis. Classification (NCBI taxonomy): domain Eukaryota; kingdom Viridiplantae; phylum Streptophyta; class Marchantiopsida; order Marchantiales; family Marchantiaceae; genus Marchantia; species Marchantia polymorpha. The sequence continues at coordinate 25,527,724 of AP031356.1, read as the reverse complement.
CGCACCGCCCGAGCTCCTTTCTCTCTCGGCAAACTCTAATCGCCCTCAATTCCAAATCCCGCGCACTCACTTCTCCCTCAATCACCAAGAAATCCCCTGTGCGGCGACGTCGAGAATGTTTAGCAGCCAGCAGATGGATGCGCGCAACGCGCACAAGAGATTGGAATCGCGAATTCAAGAATGGGACGCTCTCCGCCGCCCGGTCGAAGGTCATGGTCGGCTCTTGCTCGTGGAGGACGTCTCACTTGATGGCCGCGCCGGCTCTACGCTGGAACGGTCTCCGCTCTCACGCGCGGCTTCACGCTCCGCCGTCGCCGATTAAACTCTCACGCTCGAATTGGCGGATTTGAACTCCGCGAGCGTATTACCCCGCGGACATGGGAGCGTAGCGCCGAAGGCGAGTTTTCCGCCTTGCGCGGTACACTTGTTCGTACCGCCCCTCGGCCAATCCCCTTCTGCCTTGACGCGTGTGTCCGCATGTCGGACAAAAGTTCAACTCCTGCCTGTGCGCAGGCAGACTCCTCGGCGGATTCTCCGCCGGCGCGGAACTTCATCCTCCTGTGCACAGGCGCTCGCCTGTGCGCAGGCGAATTCCGTGCGCGGCGTCGCGCTGGCGCGGAAGGCGTTGACCGTGGTCAGCCGTCTCCGTCCAGTCTGTCCGTTCCTTGTCTCTTCGTCGGCGCTTCCGCCGCCGCACTCCGTCCGCCCCAGAGCGCATCCACCCGTCCCGTCCGCATGGTCCGTACGGATTTGATTACTCTGGCGGCCCTTGCTCGTCCGCGGCGCCGCGCTGGCGCAGAAGGCGCCGTACACTTTCTACCTCACAAGGCGCATTTCTAGGGCCCAAGGCGGATTTTCCGCCGACGCCGAAGCGCCTGTGCACAGGCGAACGCCTGTGCGTAGGCGGACTTCGCGCCTCCCCAAACCCTACTTCGCCTGTGCACAGGCGAACGTCCTTCGTCCGCGCATAGGACAAAACTTGATTCCCCCTTCCGCGTAGGCGGAATTCCCGCCGGTGGCGAACTCCTTCCGCCGAAGGCGAACGTCTACGTATCTTCCAATAGTGATAACTCCCTAAGTCCTCATCCGTTCCAAGCGTTCTTGGACTCGTTGGAATCAGTGCGTCGAGCTCTTTCCAACGAGATCCTAACTCAGTCAAGGTGCCCGAGGGTTAACCTAATTATGGAGGATTTCCCTACCGCCGCGGACGCAACCTCCGAAGGCGGGTTTTGCGCCTTGCGTCGCAGGGATCCTAACTGCAGAGCTCGCAGGGAGGGTGGTGCCTGTCCTTACTGCTGCACCCCAAATCCTAGATCCTACAAGATTCCTCGAGAATCCCCGCGATCTTCCGGATTCACTCCGTTTTGATGTACCGAAGGCTATTTACAATGCTGCCAGGGTACAGTTTTCCAAAAATGTTTTAATTTCCTCAAAATTGCCAAAAGTGGGGTACCACATCACTATTTACAATCTTCCACATGTTGGATTTCAATTTTTTTTTACAAGCTCATTCATACTATACTTCACGAGAATCACACATCAATATATGTTGTTCATCTCCACATGATACTAAATTTATGGTTGAAATAAAAAATTTCATTAAAGCGAGAATGTATATCAGGACTTTATAAGTAAACTCTCCACTGCGATGTAAATGTGAGACTTAACAATAACGTGCTTTTCCTTGGATTTAGTATATCTGACTCTAACTAGATTTCAAGTCTAACTAGGGTTGGACTAACTATGATTAATAAGATGCGAATTAACCTCACAAAATTACCCTTAACCCAAGTCTTGAAATTTCTATGATTCATATGTAATTTCAACAGAAAATTCTACAAAGTAAAACTAAAACATAGATTTAACTCTTTGAACGAGGGTTAATTAGAACTAAGCCGTAAATGACAACATGTTAGAGAGACTCTACATACATAGAAACTATCATGTAATCTAATTCAATGTTGCAAAACTAACAAAGATGCAAGGTGTTTTCAAACTTATCGGATGGATTGAACTTGCTAAAGACATCAGAAATAAACTCTTTATCAAATTTTGATGAACTTAAATGTGTTCTCATACACACACCGTCTAATAAAATGTATCCGATGTCAATGTGGTTCATCTTACTATCCATCATCTGATTCTTAGCAAGATGAAGCATATTCTAACTATCACAATGAAGACTTACATCTTGCTGAGTCAATTCCATCTCAATGATAAGCTTATTCAACCATATTGTTTTTTTTTTTGCCTCTGTTGCTGCAACGTATTCAGCTTCCGTGTTGTTGATGTTACCTACAGTTAAGTAACCTCGGGTCTTAGCTATTTATAGTTAGGACACTCGCATAGACTGGGGATAAAAACCTCGCAATCTCCCTGTATATTGTGTCTTTTTGTAAGAAACCTGAAGTAAAGTGAAGAATTTTTTTGGTGGATGTACCACCCTTCTTTGAGGGTGAACCACGTCCATGTTACATCTGTCTCTCATGAGTGTTTTAATGTTTTTTTTGGTTTTACCTTACACACGTGTATTACAACAAGGGACACTTTTGAAGAGTACATCACCAACTAATGCAGCCATTTGTAAGAGTGAAAAGATATCCGGTTGTTGATTTTCTCTTGTCCAAGTCTCCCTCATGATCACCCTCCACATATACCAAAAATAACTTGCCATTCATTGCTTTGGCATCAGACAATAAACCATGTCGTGTTGAATACTTAAGATATCTAAATATCCCCTTCATTGCTTCCCAATGTATCTTGCCTCGATTTGACATTTACCTATTCATCATATCTACAGCAAAAGCTATATCTGGTTGTGTGCACACCATCAAATGCATGAGACTATCTACTAAGCTCTCATGCGGTTGAAAAGGGCTCAATGTTTTTTTTCTATAAAACATTGAGACTTTTTCAAGCACATCTGTAGTAGATTGCACTGCTGAGAGTAAAAACCGAGAAGTCAATGAGTTATTCACAAGTTTAGGTTTTGTCATGTTGAACTTGGCAAGCAACCTTTCTGCATAGTTGTATTAAGATAACCAAAGCTTCCTTGCTTTCTGATCTCAAAATACCTATAAATTATAGAGATTATTATTCTCTGTAATGAGTAAAAGATAGATTTTTAGTGTTTAACCCAATGTCAATAATCAACTATGTCTTCCAATACTTCGCTTTGGGGTTGAAATGTGAATACTAAGAGCAGGAAGACTTAGGTTACTAGGTTGAACATCATATCATTATCATAATTATGGATTACTATTGAGTAATTCATAATACTTGTCACCTGTAGGAGTTGTTTTCTATTTTATTGGTGTTTCAATTCTTGCATAGGTGCAATTTTTATTCACGTAATAATATTCTTGTGAAGATAAACTTATTTGTTCATATGCTGTGATTCACTGCGTTACAATATCACATTCGCTACACATGCATATAATATTAAACCAACATGTCTTTTTTATGAAGTTTTAGAAGAATTACATTATGATACAATATCACATCATGAAAGTACGTTAAGTTTTCAACTAGATTCAAGGATGTAATAGAAGTTCTATTACATTTGCTTATCTTGTTGAAAAAATCTTTTCTGATCTAGAATCTAGTTCTAACAAAAGCAAATGGAAAATGTTGTGATGAAAATCATTGAACTAATTTGCAAATCGATTAATCTATTTCAATGAAAGACAAAGAGATAATTTCATTAGTTCAAAATCTGGTCTCATATCACTAGAACATAAGAAAAACATCGTTCATAAAAACAGGAATTTGAATACAAAATATTGCTTAAATATCAATTTAAGATTCATAAATATCAATCATAGATCTATATTTGAAAACTTTAATAATAAAATAAATAACATTAGTAGTAAAAGTCATCTGAAAAACTAACAAAGTGATTAAAACCAAAGTAATCAAGGAGTAGATATATCTACATGGTCTCTCTATTGAACTTTTGAAGTGAGGAGTAGATGTTATTGGACCAATACTCACTAAAGCATTAGAGAATGCTACTATGTATGATTTTCTTTCAACTTGGTCTTTACGGAAGATTGTGCCTATTCACAAGTCAGGTAGGAAGGACTTAGTGACAAACTATCGCACTATCATGGTGAGTAGTGTTTTTGCCAAGTTGTTTGGTAAATTGATGGAGTCAAAGTTGAGCACATGGACTGAATCTCATCGAAAGAGAGCGCGGTTTCAAGCAGGTTTTTGCCCTACATACATTACCATTGAACATATCTTGGCCTTGCCTCTGTTATGGGAGAATTCAAAGGGCAACAGAAAAGTTTTGTTTTGCGTCTTTGTTGATTTTAAGAAAGCTTTTGACACCATACCTCGTGAGTTATTATGGGAAAGGCTCCAAGTCATTGGAGTACCATCAGATCTTCTAGCAGCTGTGGCCACGTTATACCATTCTGTTCGAGCCAAGATCAACACTTCTCAAACTGAAGAGGTTTTGAGTACCATTGGAGTGATTCAAGGTTGTACTCTCTCTCCTACTCTATTTGGAGTTTTTATAGATGATATTGAAGACTGGTTGTATGCATGTGATAGTGAAGGTGTTAAGCTTAGAAACTTTGTTATCAAAGCTCTCTTGTATACAGATGATATCATATTACTAGCACGTGATGCAATTAGTTTACAAAAACATCTATATACTTTGGCTAGCTTTTGTATCCAGAATTAGATGGAAGTAAATATAGAGAAGTCTAAAGTCATGATAGTGCGCACTAGATCCAAGTTTTCCTTCTATTACTAGGATGTACAATTATAAGAGGTGAAGAGATATAAATATCTAGGCATTGATTTTTCTAATGATTATAGTTGGGCACTTTGCATGCAAAAGAGAGTAAAAGGTGGTTACAAAGCTCTATATTCATTGCTAAATTGGTGTAAAGGTCTCAATTTGTGTCTTGGAGTCTTAGGAATTTTTTATTCATAAGCTTAGTGTTGCTGGTAGTATTGTATGGATTCCAAGTGTGGGGTTTTGGTTGTAAGAAGACAGGTTGGGAATGTGTGGAGAGGTTGCAGAAGATATTTCTACAAGAAGAATTGGGTGTGAGAAACCAAACTTCATACGTTATTCTTCTTGCTGAAACAGGTTGTTTACCTATAAAGGTTGAAGCTCTATACTTGACCATCACTTACATCAGAAGGGTGAGATCTCTTGATGCTTCTCGCCTTACTACTCAAGCTTTGAGTGCCACACGTGCCAAAGGATGGTTAGTGAATGTGATAACTTGGTCTTTGAGTTGGAATGTGATGGAATGCGATTGGGACTTGCAACCTATAGCACTACGTGAACGTCTGAAGGAGTAATTTCTGAACATTATTTGGAGCAAACGCGGCATCCAGATGCAGTTTTATCAACTTCATGTGAATCCTATGCTTGTTTATTGTGAACAGTATTACCTACTTGCAGGAATCTCTACGTGTTTATGTCATATTATTGCTAGGCATAAAACTGGATCTCATAGGTTTAGAATTGAGTAAGTACGTTCACTTAATATTGATAAAAGTGAACGTATTTGTAGATTATGTGACGGTGGATACATTGAGTATGAAGAGCATGTATTTGTTGATTGTTCTAGGTATGAAGAAATTAGACTTGCTCATAATATAGATGTAGAGAATTTCTATTCTTTGTTACAATTAGTTCCTTTTGATTTAGGTTGTTATATTAGAGACATTATTAGTTTCCGTTCTAGTGCTCTTGGCACTAGCTAGGGATTGGCCTTTGGGGCCTTTTCCCTTGTTTGTGGTTGTTGCTTGTATTGTGTTTTTCAGTCTTTTGATCCTTTGTATCTCACGGGCTTGATCTATTACCATTATCATTTGTTATCTTGAACTCATGAAAAAACATCAAAAACGAATTTCAAATATATATTTCTTCAGATCAATTTTCCAGCAATACTAATCTAAATTTTTGGTATGATGTTATTTTACACATCATCAATTACACTCATTGTTATTTAACTGTTTCAACATTAAGCGAATCTAGAACTTTAATGGTGAACTCTAAATGCCAATAATTTCAAAGTTTGCAATTTGAACAATACAGATTACATGCTTGACGTCTTTACTTTCATGTTCAATACCTCAACTTTCCAAATTATGGATAAAAACGTACTCTAAATGATAATTCTTTTGTCATTCTGAAATAAAATCTCAAGCTAATCATAAAGTATGATGCAATTTGTAGATTTTCAACCTTGATTCATTGTTGCTTTCGATTTTAAATTACAAGGAATTTAAGCCTCAGTTGATTCAAACAATGAAAAACCTTTATTTTAAATTGAGATCACATCCTTCAAACGATCTTTGCAAAGATCGTTTCATCCAAAGATCAAAGCATCTATATATGAAAATTGCAAAAAGACATATAGTGCTCTGATCATTTAAAGATATCATTATGCAATTTTCATTTGAATATTACAAAATTAACTTTTTTATCTCAAAACTGCAGTCTCCTCAAAACTAAAGTAAAAAATAGAAAATAAAGTCAAACTCATTTTTGATTTCAAACGGAAGGTTTGTACAATAACTACTTTTCTCTATAGCCACTCTATGAAAATCTAGAGCTTGATAACTACCTCAATGGATCCTGATTCAAACTACAATATTGTCTTTTAACGCAGTTCCAGCGCGCTAACTGTGCAGTTAGCAACTCTATATGATATCCCTTCATTTGCTTAAGAGCATCTGCTTAATCAGGAAAGCCAATTCTGTAGATAATTCCTGAGGTATAAGTCTGGTTCGCTTTACATCATTCTCTTAGTTGAGTTACTCAAGAAATGTGTTGTCTTTGTATCCTCTTATCGTTTTCCTGCTGGCATGGATATTGTGAAAAATTTATATTCAAAACATAGTGTAAATCACCTTCACAGTAGTGATTTATAAACATCTGTTGATGATAAAATCCAGCGATAAGAAAACGCGCAAAGATTTAGACAGTAGGTGTCTATCCATACATGATATCTTAAATCAATGTCCTGTAAACTTAACAAATGCATTATGGCAGACACCGACGCAGTTTGAAGGTTTTATTCGCTTATCGTCAAGAACACAGGACCTGGGGTTGAAGCCAGCAAGTGCTAAGCGAATACTTTAGCACAGACAGAGTAATTGTAAGTGTTGTCCCTTAGCTTTGCAAACTCCCATGCAGCCAAAGCTGCGTATCATTGTTTATATTCGTTTACTACGTGCATGCATGCTGCAGGAGAGGGACGAGAACCACCACAAGCAAAAAGGTTTCAATAGGCCTATGCCAACCTGGAAAAAGGCTCATCAAATACAAAGTCACGTCGAAGATGTTTGCAAATAGTAACTCAGAGAAAAGACGAGCTGTAGCGTATATCTACAAAGCTCGCACAGGAGAAACACGTGGACTGCCTCATCTAGCAATCTTTTCAACAATTAGACAGAAGATTCTTAAAGAAAGCAGGCTGTATTTTAGAAATGAGTGCTGACTGGACTAAGTAAACGTGATTACGGGTCTTAATCAACCACAACCGTTTGTCAAGCCGAATACAAGAACGCTTTATAACATAATTAACTAAACCGTACTCTCCATGAGGGCCGGAGATTAAGGCCATTTACAAATTCTAAGTCCGAAGTACTTGCGTTACAGCTGAGCTCAGCCATTAAATCGACAGCATCCTGCTGTCCAGCAAAAACTCGCTTCATCTGAGCGAAGTGACGATCAACCGTGAGAACGAGTAAAAACGATCGCATATGCAATTTGAACAGGATCATTCTTACGATCGCATATGAATAATCAAGAAGAATCACTTGTTCGGTGCTTCTTGCAGAGATTTGAATCTTCCAGAAGGATGTACCAATTGATGTAGCGTGGACAAATGAGTGTAGATTATATATCAACACAGAAATTGTGTGTTTATTTAATTCATAAGTTACAATGCACCAAGTGGATCCCTCATGAGGACCGAAAAATACAGATTATCTGACTAGTCTAAGTTCAGACGACTGCCATCTTCAAAAAACCCGTGAAGACCAATCCTTACGGTCCGCTAAATCTCTATAAACCTGAGAAAAAGTAAGACCGTACATGGCGGGAAAATAAGATGGCGTATATCTTTCAAGAACAATCACTGGAATTCTTGCTTGATGTCTGAGAAATAGAAGTCCACTGTCGGGTTAGTTTTCCGCACTCCCTTGGAAACGATGGTGACGACGACGTCGGTATTCCAGTCTCCAATACCCAGCCTTCTGAGGGCCTGACCCACGCTGTAACGGATGTTAAATAACCGGTACATCCCATTCGATTCTGTCACGGACGACTGTGACACTGAGGCGCTCATGTCCACCATGCCGCTGGGCAGATGAGTGAAGGTACCGACATACTCAGACATGTACAGGTGAGTCTCCCTGTTAGCGTCTGGGAAGTTGATGAAGACGTCAAATCTCGCGTACGCTGAATGTGGTATCCTCACTCTCTCCAGGACGATGTCCTCCTGCAGCTGGTTCGTGTGCTTCAAGCCCTTTCCTTTCAGGTCCTTCTTTGTAGGAGCACGGCGCTCCAGCCTGAAGCTTGCGGGAACCTTACCGATGGTGTTATTACCAGAGGGAACCACTGCAGGCCAGTCTTTAGGACTCCACGGCTGTGATGGTTTGTGCGCAGGCAGCGGCTCGTAGTTGATCCACAGATTGTCAGCCTCGCTGACGTCTGTGTACTTGATTCCGAGCTTTGAATTGTCCAGGGAGTCTCTGATCTTGACGATGACCATATCCTGGTTCTCGTCGAAGAAGGTGAACTCGGAGTCGAGGAAGTCGCTGGAAGTGTAGTCCACTCTCTTCCTGTTTCCTGCAATGGTGACCTTGTCAGGGATGGTTTTCCACACGTCCCACAGGCGGTCGACGTTGGAGTGATGACTGTAGAAGATGGGGTCCCGAGCAGCGTAGATGAAGTTGCCCATGTCCTCGTTGTCCGGATGGGCTGGATCGTTGATCAGTCCGGTCCACTCGTGCGCAACATTGTGTACGATCTCCATTCCACCGGACTCACCAGGAGTCTCACCGGCCGACACATTGACGCTGGCAGCCGTGTTGTCGGTCCCCACAACGTAGGGTCCTCCCAAGAAGCTTCGGGCGCTGATTTTGGTCGCCACCTGGTTGTACATGACGCACAAGTTCTCGTATCTGATTTGCTCGTCCGTGAGGTTGAGTTTGCCCTCAGCTTCAAGCTTGCCGTTGTATCCCAAGTAGAGGATTTTCGGAGGCATATGGTTGGCGTTTCTGTTTGCGTCGAGCAAGGCCGAATTGTTGACAGGGAAGTTGGGAAGGAACATGAAGGGCATCATGCTTGCGATAGGGTCCAGCTGATTGTCCCAGTTCCAGAATGGGAGGGCGAAGGTGGGATCGCCTATCAGATCCGCCAGAATCCTCTCGTGGTAGTAGAGATACATCCTGTGCCACGGAAGAAAGGTCCAGCTGAAATGGACTTGAAGCAGAACGCCGGTGGCCTTGCCCAGAGGACCTGGTATCTCCCGCTGCTTGAAAGCTTCGTTGCAGAAGGAGCAGTGGACTCTCCACTGATTCAGAAAGCTTCTGGGATCACTGTCTGGCAGTGCTTTCATTCTGGAGTAAGCTAGATTGTACTTCCTGACGTACTCAGGATCGTTCTGGACTACATGGGCCGGTTTCCTCTCGCGCATAACGGGAGGACCTCCGCTTTCGCAAGTGGGGTATTTGAACCTGATGGGTTTCCTCGCTGGTGGTGGTAGGCAGCAATGCAGTGGAGCTCCACGCAGCACCGGGACGGTTTTACAAAAACCCAAACTCGATGCCAAAACCGGTTCTGCACTGATGCTGTAGGGGAGATACTGGATGCAGAGAAGCGCGCAGCACATGGAGACTGCCCACAGAAACTTCATTTGCACCACACCTGCATTGCCTCGTCCCTGACCTTCCCCTTGCATGGAGAAGATATGTTGACGGCATGTAGCCGCCATTGCTGCAAAATATGAGTTTGACCTATCAAAATTCAATCAAATTCATCAATCGTGAGTTTCAAGTTCAGAAGCATACGCAGACTCATAACTTCCCATTATGGTAGTCGGGGCTGCCAGCTTCCTCCAGATTCAGATCTCATATAATGATATCAACTCTGGATCTGATTTCGGACGAATTAGATTCTCAAGTACTTGAAAGAACGCAGATTCTCAAGAGTAGATGACGTACGCCCTCTAGCTTACCTCACGGCAGCAGCACGCTGGATGTTCTTCCAAGAGGTCGTTCTTGCTTCAAACCTCGACCTTCGAATCAATGACGTCTCTTTTGTCACACTGGGTGAAAAAATGCTCCCATGTATCAGTCACATGTCATCTGATGAAGAATCCTTTTACGCTACATGTTACGCCAGCCCGATACCTTGTCCAGTTTAGGGGCTGACAAAACTTGAACAATGCTGAAGAAAGCACACCTCGGAGAACTTTATAGTGTCTTGCGATCCATCTCTGCCCCAAAGAGGACAGCGTTTCCAGGCATCTAGGAAATTACATGATCATGGAAGAAACTGCTCGTCTCGTACCAGCATAACAGTTAACTGACAGCGAGAGAAGCCAAGTTTTCTCACAAGTGCTTTGAACTAATAAAATATTGGAACTTAATATTTGTCATCCCTGTTAAGAACCGGCCGGTGCGCTTTCTGGAATGCGTTGACGTTCAGTACTTCTTCCAAACGTGAGATCATGGTAAAAGCTTCTTAAATATACCGTCCTCCGCTTGTACCTTAGTGGCGGCTCTGATAAACTCTTTACTGAGCTTTCGTAACCGCTTGTAGCAGGAGTTAATACTCCTTGCTACTCCTTCTTCCTATACAAACCTGAAAATGCTTCTTTCTTTTAAGTGCACTTCTATCCAAATGCATCATGAGAAGCCCAATCTTGTTCTTTGAGAAATTAGCAATAAAACTATGTCAGATTCTCTGTGTCCTTTTCTGGACTGGGTACTTTAGACTAGTATTGATCCTTTTACATTGCAATGCTCTAGCTAAGTTTGAGTTCCACTTCAGGATAGACATTAAGAATGCCCAAGCGACATTATATCAGAATAGAAAATTATAAAACTTGAGGCTCAATCATTGTGCTATGATCCTCCCTCGCTTTGCTATGCGTGAGTTACTCGTGAGTTACTCGTGGCTTTGATTTTTGATATCGATGGATGCCTGCCCTTTTGTATCATTTTGGATCAATGTTGTTTGAGAAGCATGGAGGACATCAGTGAGTTTATCTAGCCTGTTTGGAGACTTGCTGGAACTAGCTGTCATGCCAGGGCAACTAGATAGAGATGCGCACATGTTAATCTTACTGTTACGAGGTGAATGCTTATCTATCTGAAGGAGCAAGCAGAGAGTGTTAAGCAATGTGGCCACGACAAGGTTTCTACTGTGCATGCTCGCGTTGCAACTGCGCACAAACAGGTACTTCCTGCAATTTTGGTCTGTGTGTGATCAAATTTACTCCAAATATCTGGATTCCAAAGGCTTGTTACGCGCTTAGCATATCTAACAACAGGACATTGTTCCTTCGCCGCGCTTTGTCTTCAACGAGATGGACGGGGACATGATGATGAAACAGTGTTGGACTTGAGTTGACTGTCATGTGAACACAGTTTCAATATTCTCCACGACCTTCGAACTGTGTTATGTGCTACATACCGCCAACGTGATATGGCATGAACCCTTCATCAACTCTACTAAAATACATACAGATTCTATCCAGAGATTCACATGTTCAAAGCGATATGGGACGTCGATTAGTCTAATGGCAATTTAAACTAGTCTCTACAAAATATTCTCAGATATATGTTAATTCTTTCTACGGCCGACACCATTTACAGTTGGAACTCTCTTTCGGAAAAATAAGCTCCCCCAACAAAACCCCCCAGGTACATTTTCTAAGGAAAATTTTCTGTTACTCTTGTAGCTGGTACGTTATGAGATTTTATCACCGTACATGTTTCAGAATGAAGGAGATCTAGATCAAACCTCATCAATAGCCACCAACAATTGTTTATGCTGGATGATACTTTGACACTGTAACCATCTAGTCAGAGGGACATCGAGTGTGGATAAATTTTCTTCGACTGCCACCATCCACAAGCTCAGATTCTGCACAATGTTCGTATAGACTGAATTTCGAGTCCAAAGAGAGCCCAAGGCGCCGAGGCGCCAAAATCAGCGACCCACATATCTGATTCTGTTGGACTTTGTTTCTGTTTCACATGATATCTCAATAATTCCGCCTTAAGAAGGTGTTGAGAGTTACTTCGGATTATATCTCCATACTAGTAAATCAATTGTATCTGTATTTCCCATGCCTTTTAAAGCCTCAATTCTTGAAGTCATGACAGTATTAAAAAAAAGTGAGAACCCTAAGACTTTTTCCTCTTATAACTTTCGGATTCATCTCGATATGCCAAACATTCAGAACTGTAGAACATCAGGATTCCAAATGATTGTTATGCGCTTTAGCATTTTGAACAACAGGATAATGTCCTTCGCCCCACTTTAGACATCAAATAGTCGAGTAGCAATCTAGGGTCGTCCGTATGAGATCTTCTCAGATTTTGTGCTAGCCTTTTGGTCGGCTGGGGTTGTATGCGGTCTGGAATCTCCTTCGAAACCTATTCTTTCGATCTCCAAATACAAACTTTGTTCTTAGACTCAGGAAGATTGTCCCCATGAACATTTCTCCGGACACAGTAAGCTGTGATACTCTCGCAGGTGGCACATGAAGAGATTTATTGACTTTCAGAATTGAGGAGTTCTAGAATAAACCTCCTGAGTAGCTGCCACTAATTTGTTACTCTGTTCAAGGTAACATTCATCATAAATGTGGCTCTTCGACTTCCACCATTCATGCTCTTCTACTGTTTAATGACGCGATAGGTTTGTCTGCATCAGTGAATAATGAAGTTTCCGTTGGAATCAGTTGTATTTTAGTGATTGATGTAAAGTGCTGTATCAAGAACAACTCGGGGGTCCTGAGTGAAGCCCAGCACTATGATATGATATGGACCAGGATATATTGCGCTTAAAAACTTGAATTTGTAGAAGTCATCTTTTACCGATACTTTCGAGATGAATATGACAGTGACCGAATGTGCACTAACTTACAACTTACGGATCATTATATGAGAGATGTATCCACCTTTGAATTTGGTGGATAGCATACAACTAGATGTATCTCATATGACTTTCTATGACAATAAGTGGCCAGCCAAGTTAGGCCCAAGGTGTATCTGAAGTAGAAATTTTTTAAGTCTACCATACTTTGCATGGTATGGTCTTTGTCTTCACCCAAGTTCTCTAAAACAAAGCATTGTGCGTTTCAATCACTCTTGCAACTTGTAATTCGTCCCGTAAATTCTCATGAGTCAAAAGTTACTGTATAATGGTTATTATTTCCCTGAAACATAATTCGTAGTACATCAATATGGCCTTTTTGGCCAGATAGATAGTTCAAATCTTATTCCTTTTAGAGATTATCATGAACCTCTCTTCTATCATTTGTTTTCCTACTTACAGTAGAGAATTGGTTTGCAGTTTTAGTTCATTGTTTTAATACTGTCAGAATGAACTCAGTTTCATAAAGAGTAGCGTAAGTAGTGTGCTCTTATTAAAAAAACTCAACAAAAAATAATAATATGTAAACATGACTTTTTTGCAGGACGAATCTTTGTTTAAATCAATCGTATACCAGTTTTTTTTTCCCTCATCTTGAACCAAATATTCTATATTTCAAGTAGACTTTAAGCATATTTTGCACATCCTTATGAATAGATCATTATCTTTCAACCGCTTGAGCCCATGTATCAGAATGTCCTCTCCTTTCAACTGTGTCTTTGAGTACCTCTCACAATTCACGCCAGACCCAATTTTATCTCCAAGCCCTCAACTCTTTCAATCTTACCGAGTCTTCCTCTGTCCAAGTGATACATACACTTAGCGACCTGTAAATATTACCATTGATTGTTTTTCTACTCAACTAATCTGTACGCACTACCAAGCATTTTATGTGTAGATCATAACTTATTCATCTTAGCAACGCTTTTGTGGATAAACTCTTAATCTGGAGTTGTCACAATTGAAATTAACTTTTTGCTAAAATGTCAGCTTTGTTGTCTTTCCGCGCCTCCCTGACAAAATCGCGGTATGTGGAGAAAATATTACGCTGCGTTGCCAACACATGTCCTTGGGGTTAATATCGTATTTGTGCCAGGTTTAATCTATTTCGTGGAAAAAACTTACTCAAATTTCAAAAGAAAACAAGAAAAATATCATCTTCTTAACTTGCTAGTTTCCTACAATCATTGATATATCAACCATACAGACTTAGCTAGTTGAAACTTAGAGAACTTTGGTAAAATCTCTCCATCTAAAGATATAAATAAAAAGTAAATGAAGAAATTTTTTCTCCTTGATAGGCTAGCAATACATGAAATGCGAAATATCATGCTATATTAATGTAACTACTGCACGTTACTAAACGATACGAAATTCAGAAAAATCACTTAGTTGAACCTAACTCCTCATTATTATGATACATTTCCTATTCATGTGTTATTGGGGCCTAAGACGAGTTTACATGTTACACAATTTGCTTGTATTACATGAAATTCTTCCCTTCTTTTCGTTATTTTCCTATAGGCATTTCCCGATTCAAAACCCATGGCACAAACCCGCACACAGAAAAATAAAACTTCTCTAAGCGAACTCTTACGTGTGAAAGCAGCTGTAAGTCGATTCTTGAGAAGGTTATCGCGTGAGGAGTGAAGACTTATGGAGAAGTCTCATCTGCGGGGAATTCTTGCGCATCGTCAAAGTGTAATTTGGTGATTGCAGAAGGTTCCAGAGGACCACTACTTCGACGCACTGTCCTCGATTCGCGTCACTCAGAAGTTTAGGAAACAACTGCGAGCCGTCGATGTCGCATTTCCCTGACAATATTCAAAAGCGGGTTGCGATGGGATTCAATGCCGGATGTGGACGATTGGAGTCGGTGCCGCAGAGTTCGACATGATGGTCGTCATCTGCTCAAGATACACTGCGTCCAGGCTAGAATCAGAGCATTCTTGAGTTCCATATTATTGCTCCGCAGATCCTCTCCTCTATACGAGCCCTCCGCTCCACTAGAAGCTTCGACGCATGACCGAGGAATTAGTGATGTCAAAGTAATCAGCTGGGGACTGAATTTGAAGAATTCACAATGGAGGAGAAAACGGGGACGTACGGTGATGCATTTTACGTTCGTAACTTCCGGAAATCTTTAGTATATGGTCTTTCTCGACGCTAAATCATACACAGAAAATATTGAGTGTCTGAAATTTGACATTTCGACTGTATTACGATATTATTTCCACTCTGGAAGCTGGAAAGTATCATAAATGTCAAGATTACACAACTATTGGCACAACAATCGAAATTTTGGCTGTCTGCATTTTGTACAGCAGCTGAATTGAGCAGGTACAAGCTACAGGAGGTTTCAATGTGGGTCAGAATGTTCCGTACTGCCACTTGATGAGCATTGGCGGATTAAAATACATACTCAAGTGAACTCACGGCACATTAGCTATAAGATGATGCACTCGTGAAAGTGCGAGACCAGGATGTCCGCGGCGAACTGAACTACATCGACGCATAATGTATTATAATATACAGCAGGAAATCCGGTGCGAATTTCCGTCGTCTAGAAGTTGGTTCATGCCAATATGGTTCATGCCTTCAGTCAATGCATGGTGCGATGGGTGCTCAACTTCAATTCCTGTCTAAAGAATCTAGGCTGTGACATGCAGAAGTACTAGTCAGAAGCTGAGTACAACTCCTGGAACCACTCGGTTCCTCGAAATCAATGAATATGTAGCGTCACGCAGACCCCAAGTGGAGGTCTGAAGCAGTATCACATTTACACAAAGTTCAAGCGACAGCCGAAGATCCAACGAATAGAAACGAAACAGTTGTGAGACGTAAACAGATTCACGTGAACAAGACCCGACTCTAGATACTTAGCGCAGGGAATGTACATCACCGACGGAAATTGACGTTGATTTCAGCGATGTACTCCGTTATATATATCTTGTTAGATATATATATAACGAAGTGAAAGATCTTTCGCAGAAGTTCAGAGTTCAAAACGTTGCTTCTACATGGCATGAACTCACATGATACAGTGAATTCTTTTCTATTATCTCAAACGTGCTCATAGACATCCAACGCCACGCCGTATTTATAATGTGAGTATTTTCTGCTGCAAAATGTTCTAAGATGGCAGGTCACGAATACCTGGACAATTGTGCACAGAATCGAAAGACATGGGTGGACACTGCCCCATATCACCACGGAGTCACCTGCAAAGCTCGAGATAATCCAGAGCTATCAAATTTGAGCCTAGTGATAACACTCACAGCTGAGTGAACAAGACTTCACAGTCTGACTGTAAACTTAGCCAATATAGCATTCTTCATCTGAGACGGGCGTAATGACTCTAATTTTTTACCGTACAAAATACATCATCGGAGTTGAATCACTGATAGACTGATGAGAATCAGACAGAAACAAATACACGGTGAGCTTCAGAGGCACGAAATAAGAATGACCTTTATACGAACGCTAGAAAAACAATTTAATACAGTCTACAAATATGGAATCCACCAATCCGTTGATGCGTCTGAAGAAAGAATGAATCCAGATCAAGAATTGAATCTCCGACAGTAAACTCGCTACGGATCACTTCAATCTACTGTCTGCATGAGCTTTCAAGAAGAATCTTATAGCGCAGAAGGAAATCTGATCTACAATCAGTTTACTAGCGGATTCTCAATATAAGACCTATCAGCTAGCATGCAACGTTGCAACCTTCAAACGATCCTTAATTCGACACTTCGTGATCACGATCGTTGCTGCCTCCGATGCCTTGAATACGAATGTCAATATGCTCAAATCTGTCATCGGTTTTCAGCATGCCCAACACGATGTGCCCAAGGTCCACTGAAGTGCAGCTCAGTAATGTGGTGGAGACTTGTACTCGTATGGGGGTGGCTTATACTCGACTGGAGGCTTGTATTCGTAAGGAGGAGACTTGTACTCGTATGGGGGTGGTTTATACTCGACTGGAGGCTTGTATTCATAAGGAGGAGACTTGTACTCGTATGGCGGTGGCTTGTACTCGACTGGAGGCTTGTATTCATAAGGAGGAGGTTTGTACTCGACTGGAGGCTTGTATTCATAAGGAGGAGGCTTGTACTCGACTGGAGGCTTGTATTCATAAGGAGGAGACTTGTACTCGTATGGAGGAGGATTGTACTCGACTGGAGGCTTGTATTCATAAGGAGGAGACTTGTACTCGTATGGAGGAGGCTTCAACTCAAATGGAGGTGGCTTGTACTCAACTGGGGGCTTGTATTCATATGGAGGAGACTTGTACTCATATGGCGGTGGCTTGTACTCCATTGGGGGCTTGTATTCGTAAGGAGGAGACTTGTCTTCATACGGCGGTGGCTTGTACTCCATCGGAGGCTTGTATTCGTAAGGAGGAGACTTGTACTCATACGGCGGGGGCTTGTACTCCATCGGAGGCTTGTATTCGTAAGGAGGAGACTTGTACTCATATGGCGGTGGCTTGTACTCCACTGGAGGCTTGTATTCGTAAGGAGGCGACTTGTACTCATATGGCGGTGGCTTGTACTCCACTGGAGGCTTGTATTCGTAAGGAGGCGACTTGTACTCATACGGTGGCGACTTGTGTCCGTAAGGAGGGAAGGAGAACTTAAATGTTCTCAATTTCCGAGACCCAGGACCCGCCTCTGCAGCTGAAATGTGAAGAAGCAGCACGGCAATCACAGCAAACATCGCAATCGTGGTCGATGGGACACTTCCGCGGCGCGCCCCCGACTCCATCTTCGCGCACCTCTGTGAGCTCCAATGATGAAGCCTCGTGTACAAATCTGCAACTCAAATCGACATTTGCTCGAGCGGAATGCCTGCAATCAACGTTCTCGTAATCGAGCTCGGAAGTCTCTCAGCAGCAGACGGGCACTTCCAAGAGAGCTCGAGGTGGAGCTCTCAGTCTCGAGCTCGAGTTGAGCTCGGGAATGGAAGAAGTGACATACTAAGCCGTAGCTGTGATACTTCGCTTATATACTGGCCTGAATTTGCTAGCTTCATCATCAGATTGGTGACATGGGTCAAGGTATGTCACGTCATCCAAAGTTTTGACTCCTGCCTTTCCTATCCGCCAATCGGGGCCTAAATTTGGTGATCAAAGTCATCTCATCAACTGGAATCGTCAAAGAACCGAGGACTCCTGTTTCGTAAAAGACAGCAAAATGCCGGGCGGTTCGTAAGGAAAACTCATCTTCTAGAAAGTTATCTGTTGTAGGGACAACACCATGCACTCCAGTTCCATGGTAGCTGAAACATTGATCTTGGCCTTCAAGTTCTAGATGCTTTCACTGTGAGGGTCCACTCTAAGGCACAGCATAGGAAGATACTAGAGGAGAGCACCAAGCACTTAAAATAGCCAAAAAACTCTCTCCATCAAATGAGCACCAAAACTTCCCATTATATTAACACGGGGAACTGTGATTTTCACGTCGAGAAGAAATGGCCACACATTTAGTATCTCATACGTGTTGGTTATGTAAACTATAACATATTTTCAAGGCTTTGCTCTAACACGAAGGGAACGTATATTATATTATGCTTACTGAGCTGCGTTTCATAGCTTTTCATGTCTCCCGACCACTCAAGATTGGTCGAAGATACTAGTAAAGATTACAGCTGTGTCATGTACGCTCCTAGATCAATTTCCACCAGATCTAATCTATTGATTCAGAAGTATGAGCCTACAATTTTTGAGTTCATGTTACTTACCAATCACTACTAGTTCATTTCCTCTACTGCGGGAAAGAATTATTATTCTTTCATAATAGAAAAGAGATGGATAATCCTGTTTGAATAATATCATCCATTCCAACGTACATTTACGCGGCAACATCTTGAAGCTCATGCATGCACTAGCTCTGGAATGGATAACGCTTTTTTCGGCTGAGCTGCGACTATGGAATATGATGATGTAAGATTGTGTACGCGGTGTACAATCTGTTACGAGAATAGAAAACAACAATTTTATTCGGAGACAGGAAAGTCTACGAACGCATTATATAGGGAATTCAACAGAAACCAACACTTTGCAACGCTGGCCCAAGCTGGCCCAATAACCGTAAGGACTATGTTGAAACTTAGAGTAGTAGACACGAGCAGAACCTCATCATAGTGCACTGATGATTAATCCCACCAACTATGCATGTCATCTCTCTATCGGATAGGATTAATATAACTATTTTGGAGATATCGTCTCGGTCAACGAGTACCTTTAAGTCAGACGCTTATGGTATGTGAGCACGTGAAACATCTTAGAACAGTGGCTGCCAACGATATTTCTTTTAAAGGGATACAGCGCTGGAAATTAGACACTACTTTTTAGACTTCTACGTCGAGATTGTTTTCCGCCCACAACTGATGCTAGGACACTTATTGGTTTGCAGTCAACTAGATTTAATGATTCAGACCAAGGTCGTAGGCGAAGTGACAGTCAGACATGGGTCTTCATGGCCATTAGAAATCGTGGGGAATTCAACTGCGTCTCTGATCACACAATGGTCTTGCAATTCGCATATATTTTAAGTATGCGAGGTTTCGGTGCTCGGTATCAAACGATGAGAGGTAGACATGCATCATAGTCTTTATAGCTTTTATAATTGTAACTGCCATGCTCGTCAGAAGTCGAAACGGTGAGTGTAGTGTAGTGTGGATCACACTGTCCTGAAGTAGGTGTCTTGTAGGTTAAAGTTGTGGCTACGAAAAATGTCTCTCCAAGACATTTGCTTCTCCATTAGCTCACGTAAATAAATCTACGGTCATATACTGTAATATTGCGAACCATTAGATATTTTGTGTTTCAAAAAATAATAAGACACTATAAATTGGCCCAAACAAGTGTCACCAAGAGTCGCCGGGAAACATAGAAACTCGTCGCGGATCACAAGCTGCTAACTTACGATCAAAAGGTTAACTCGAGAAAAAAAAAAGGAAGCCTTGTACTTTCATCATACCAATAAATCATTATAGAGGAAATTTTGGGAGGAAGCTTGGTTTACATTCTACGTAAGTCAAAAGGTGCATGAAAATGTTCTAGTTGGAAGAAAGAATAAAGAAGTAACTTTTCAAACGGCAGGAAGTTACGAGTGGCCACGTATAACTGGCCAACTCTTTCACTTTCGATAAAAAGTGAACTTGTCTCCATGTTGAATTGGCGCTTGTCTAGAAGGAAATTGTCATGACGAGAAAGCAACAACATTTAACCCCACAATGATATATTGTCTACAGATGGTAGATTCTAGATATGCTTTCTCCCTGACTCGAAAGAAGATATCTCAGACTCTGAATACAATTTCGAACACAAGTATCATTAACTGGAGGTACAAAGCTGTCAGATGAACGCGTGAGTGACCTGTTCTTCCAGCTCAATATCTGTACAGCGGAACTACGTGTAGTTATGACACCTGCCTTTTGCAATCCCTCGACATTAATAACCTTGGAGTGCTCGCTTAGAGGATGTTTCTCCACTCTCCTTTTGCGCATCACGTCTGGCCTTTCTTACCGGTCAGAACTGACCCCATAATTGTCCACCATAGTTCCGAGCAAAGTAGAATAAATAATGTTATCCGCATGCAACTCTTACTTTTGAGGAATGCCACAGCTTCTGTTTTAACCAGCATTGCGTGGACTTACATGCATGTCTCTCTACTCGTTGCACACCCTAGACTCTGGTTACTTGGCACAAAGCTCTCCAAGTGTCCCCCCACATTTTTCCGCAAGTCAATCGATCATGACACTAACTTTCACACTCGAGCTAATCAACACAAAATGTTAATTTCGCAAATTTCAATGCCCTCTCTCCTTTAATCAACAGGGAATAGCAGACCTAAGCTGTCGAAATCTTCTCCGTTCGAATAGACCAATACATTAGATGTCTCAAGATTTGTGTCTGATTGTTCTGCTTTTTTGTCAGGCAGATTCTTCGGCTGCAAACGCAAGTTTCATCCCACGCAGCTCAGACTTCATAAATCATCCCGTCTGCTTTACTGTCAGATACATTCTTTGGCTGCAGTCGCATGTACCTTCACAATCATCTCCACCTTGAGATTCATATCTTCGTTTCAGATGCACCAGGCTTCTGTAGACTAGAAGCGGACGCAGGCCGCAGAATAAAGGTACAGTACTCGAGAATATGAATCGTAGACGAATCATCCTTAAAATCATACGCGATTAAATTCTTAGATTATGACTTCTGAACCAATGTTTCTCACCCGATTTCTCACCTGGCATTAAACTCACGCTGTCTCCTTCTGCAATTCATCTACTCCAGGAGTCCAGGAGCCTGTACCTGTACTTGCAATTTTGCTACTGACTTCTTAAAGGCCACGTGGTCTTCTGGAGTTTCTTCACGGGAAATTCTTTGTAGAAGAATGTCATGAAGTCCAGAGAGTCTCGAAGCATGATGCCTAATAAGAACAACCAGACACTCCAGAGTACACAAATGCTGCATCTGACTGGAGAATGTGGTGTATACAGCACTGTTTCTTCATTAAGCAGCATTTGATGGCTTCCAGACTCAAGTACAGTTGCTTCGGTACGACTGCACATCTCATAATCATCACGGTATCATGTCGAAACCGACAAACTCTCGTGATCAATGGCTTTGGTACATTACAGCAATGCTCTGCCCAGATCCACGGTGCTGGAAAAGACTGATTGTTGCAGATGCTACCACAAAGTCGCTCGCGAGCATTTAAATTTCATAACACACCCTTTGGACAGTCTCACATGTAAGACTGACAGCCTTTGAGTGAGACTCTATCCCTCAATTTCATCCCTTTCACCTTTATCTTCGCGCTTTATTAGTTGTTCAAGCTGTACTCCACACATCGTGAGAAGCATCGAAGATAAGGCCTATACGATCAAACATGTTCAAAATTGACAGTATGGATAAAAACGATGAAACGTATCCTGCTCAACAATCAACAGTCACCCCTTGATACAAACGAAATAGATCCTTTTCGTCAGTGCTGCTCAGTGTCAATGAATGTCTTATGAGGTGACCTACGACTCTGTCGCAAGCAGTCCAAGTGGCAATTTGCGTTGAGTTTCGCTCTCCTTCATGTCACCAATTCTGGTCTGTATTCTGCTACGAGTTTCGGTATACTTCCAACAGAGGAACGAGCAATAAGATCATATTAATGGAATACGTACCAACCTCGCTGCAGTACTGGTCCTGACAGACGAAATTAGTATTCAGTACATGTTGAGTGTATCGTACATATTATTGTGGACTTCTAGACTGCCGTGTGACATGGACAAAACATAGTGCTTGCCCTCGCGCAAGAAACAATTAATGGATTCTTGCTATCAGAATTTGCACTGTGATTATCGCCATCATATGAAAACTGCAAATGGGAGTTTCTTCTTCGAAAATTTCACAGAGAACCTCAATGAAACTCGAAGATATCGGATGGAATCAATTTCTTCGATAATGGAATCACCATTCGTCATTTCGATGCTTCAGGGTAGAACAAATACAACAGAGATCGTATAGACGATAGATCTGTACGGGGATTTCCTTTCTATGTTATCAATACAGTCGATGCACTGTAGTCCAGATTCATGCTGCTTCAATTGGTTCAGACAAGAAACAAATTGCAGAGTAATTATCTGCGATTTGAGCACATCCACATTCGTCGTGGGCATTGCTTCAGCTTTCGCCTGTGAAGTGACTACCTGGTAAGATCCCCTTAATTGAATACGCCTTACTGGAAAGGATACAAGTGGGCACTAAAGCACCACACTGATCAACGGAAAGCATCGAGACAACCATACGCAAAACGTGGCTAGAGAGGAGACTTTGTCATGTCTCGATCAGAGAGAGATGCTTCTGACAGGAGATGTTCAGCTATAAATGCATACAGGGATGACCACCTGTACCACGAGGGATGACTCCTCCTTAAAGTTAGTCCTAAACGTCCATTTATTCACATAAATCGACATGGTCTACACAGATAACCAAATTTGGTCCTTATCATGACCATTTTGGAGTGAATTCGTGAATCTCAGGAATGGGGTCGCTGTCATTTGACCTCCGATTGCGTTCAGCTCTACATTTCCTGATGTGGACGCCGGACCAAAGGACACCACCCGTGCAAGCGGTGATTGATTAAGTGGGGAAGAAGAATGAGGCACGTGCTCTCGCTCTGCAGATTTCGATTCTGCTTTGTATTGTGATACGAGGCAGCAGAATGGTGCGATATCAGAAGCCTGGGCCACCACCTGGAGTCTGACGATGAATCTCCGTTGAAGCCAACCATCGTGCCACTATGAAAAAGAACCACCTTCAAAGTAAATAAAATTTTTCATTCTTGGAGAAATGATCTGCAGAAATTCACCATGTTCCGTCACCCTTAAATCTCACTGGACATCACAGATTTTCTCAAGCTGAACTGGAGTCGAAGAAGCTCTAACTTTTTAGGCTCTTTGTTCTTTGACTGGTCCGGGAAAGGACAGAGTAGGTAGTCCATTTTGGGCGTTGAATTTAGTAGGTTTTTTGTTGTTTGTCTGTAAAACTGTGATTAGTCTTCTTTTGTCTTCAGTCGAAATTACCTGTTGCACACAAGTATATTGTGGAGACTGGAATGGTGTGGATCAAGTTCAGCAATAAGAATCGGTCTCCAAAGAGCATTATTTTCCTGTTGAGTACATGTAGCACCGGTCATTCTCCATAGGGGAACTTCTGGAACGAGAACCAAGTAAATATAAGCAGAGGCTCACATACTCGAAGTGCTGAGATGTAAACATCCTCCAAACTTTAATGAATGGATGAAAATTGGTATACAACTGCTACATACCCGTATCTGAAAACAAATGAGGTGGCGCATACGAGAATTGTTTAACATAACCCACATGGTTGCAATTCCGTGGGAAGTTTTGACAAAAAGAACTGACATTTCGGTCTCGAAGTTAATGAAGATTTAAATACATGATCAGACATCTGCTTTCCGCTGATCTCTGGAAACGAAAAAGGAATAAGTTGCTAGGCGATAGCGTTAAGAGGGAATGAGGAGACACATATCTAAAAAGAATTGTATCACATAGATCGCACTGAAGGAGTGAAGGCCATGGAAAGTGGAAAAAGTCTCCAATTTTTGCATAGGTGAAGACGCTGAGATTCGGTCAGGCGTACGGTCGTGCGTCTGCTCAGTCATCACATTGCTGATCTCGTCTCTCGGACCTTTCTCTTTCTGTACAAGCCCGGTCGGCTCTGGAGTAGCAGTGAGCTGAGAAGCAAACATTATTCTTCTGTGTTCTGTGTGCAGGGTTTGACAGGCAAATGCTATTGAACCCAGTATGCTCTGTTCTCTGTGTTTATGTCGTGAAATGTCTTCCAATTTGCTTCGAAGTGACCGTCAGAAGATTGACTTGCAACATTATCAGCAAATTCATGATGAACCAGGAACTAACGAAATGAGCCCAATCAGGTGCAGCTTTCTATGTATGAGTGGATGGCAGAGACAACAGTGCAATGACCAAGAATGTCTTCTGGCAATTCACAGGGCGTTTGAGACTATGACAGTAACGTAGCGGTATGTTCAGACTCAACACTAGCTGAGAAATTTGACAGAGCATCACTTGGACCAATCGGATGGTTGGGAACACTCATCTGACAAATCCCTACGAAACTCCATAAACACACTCGCATACATGAATCTGAATTTTTTCTGAAGGATATAAAGATCAAAAGCTTTGAAATTATACAGAAGCAAATGCAATTTATATGAATTCAATTTAATTATATTTTTACAGCATCAGAATAAAGTGAGTAAATGATATTGAACATTAGTAAACACAAAAGTAACAATATTACCTTCCCAAAATAATCAAGGAAAAACGTGTGTGTATTTTTCCACTCATATCTACAAAATGAGGATATTGCAATGACCATACACTACAGTCCTCTTAATCAGATCAGTCATCGAAATACTCTCAAAGGTACCCCAGTTTATTGCAACAAGCTGTACTTTGAGGACGATCAGCACGGTAAATTCGTGGTATCAAAACCGTTGCGCGACGACTATCCTGTTTGTTTTAGTGAACAAACATGTGTTATCTATGTGGAAGCAGATAAGCAAGAACAAATATACCGGAGATTAATTTGGCCTAAAACAAATAAATCATATTCTTTCAAGTGCGAAATATCCATCTCATAGCTTATCTATATCTCTCTATCTATATTTATTTATTTTGAGTTCCTTACCTTTGAAGGGTTTGGAGGAAGTTTTCCTTTTACTACTTTTATTTACTTCCACTACTTGAAATTTATATAAAATTTGTCCCTAATAAAAAAATGTAATTGTTAGTATGCTGTTACACAAGTTTTTTCATGATCAAGATATAAATTTGATGATTTCTTATGCTTTAACGTGTTTTGTGGTTATTTTAATTTTTTTGATAGACTCTAATGGAATGTTTGATTTATCAAAAGTAATTTATTGCAATTATATTCATTGCTAGTAATGATGAAAGATGGTAATGAAGCTTAAAAAATTTTGATTGTTCATGAGTGATGTAGTATTGTGCGAAAATACAAGTTATCAAAATTCTAATCTTGATATATTACAAACAAATCTTTTTTTTCATTTATAAATTAACTTCATAAAAAGTTACTCATAAATCTAAATAATTAAAATAACATAAAATATATGATTAAAATTGGAAAAAATATTAAAAATGAATTTTTGATAAATAAATAAATATATTATATTATAATTTTAATGTAAAGTCCAACAAACAAGATCGATCAGCACGCATGGCAATCACAACACCAAGATAACATGATACAAGTACCAAAACTACATCCACAGGCAAGAGTAGAAACTAACCTAAAGCACAAATATATACACAGTCTCCGTAACTGAACTCTCATCCATGCTCATTCTCAAATTGCAACTCTAAACTGTATAAAATGAATAGCTAATTCTCTTTTCTATACAGGAGGAGATAAGGTGTACATCTTAACTAATCTTATCACAATTAACTTCACTAATCATGATTTATGCTAAATGAAGATAATTCAAGATACACTTATACTAACAAATTTCCCTTTGATTCAAATCTTGGAGAGATAACTAATGCAATCTACATGTATATCTATGTAATCTGTATTTTTATTGCAAGAAGTTTTAAAAGTTAAAGCTAAATCATGTTTTTCTCTATAGTCGAGAGTTAACTAGATTTCAGCCGTAGCGGTTCAAAACCCTCTCTCTTTTTTGCGGCTTACTATAGCAATTCTTTTTCATTTGGTCTAACTTCCAACATTGCATCTCCATCTTGTTGACTTTCCTTGACTTGGACCAATTTTGCAACTTGCTCACGCTTGTAGATTGTCTCTTTACTTTTCCACAAGTGTTATAGAAAGCAGTAGAAGAAGAAGAATTTGTTGAAGAAAAAACCAACTTTTGTTGAATACCGTCCATCAACAAAGTTGTCACTACCTTGTTATAAGTAATGCTTTCTTTGTCTCGATGAAGTAACACAGAAAATAGAGTGTGATATGAGGCTCGCAAGAAGCTCAAAAGTTGTAATTATCTTTTCTCATCACTCAAATCCTCACTCAAGTTCAAAAGATCTACCAATAAATCATTGAAAACATCAATGTGATCTTTGACCATTTTGAAGTTCATTAGTTTTAACGATGTTAAAAATTGATTTGACAACTCCTTCATGTGATACTTTGTTTAAAGCACTTGAAATATAGCTATCACAGTCTTCAATTACTTGACTTGTTTCAATACATTTGGTTTCCAATAAAGATTCATAATACTCACAGCTTGATCTTGAATCTCGTTTCAATCCTTGTCATCAACATTCAGGAATTTTGATTTAAGAACCTTCTCCAAGTCCATTGACTTGATCAAATTTTTTACTTTCCGTTCCCATAAAAGATAGTCTATACGATCATCAAAACGTTAAATTTCAAACCTTGATTCACCCACCTTAGATAACGCCATAGGCTTGATGTATCGATTTTCAATTTGAGTTCGTTACATAATGACTTAAACATGATCTTTGGAAATAAAACTTGAATACTCATTTTCATCGTCCAAATGCAAGAGTTAAACATTTTTTGCGATAACTGAAACAAGTTCTGCTCCTCGCTCCAAGCTACTCATGCCCAGAAAGCGCTCATTGTGTTAACAGTTCTCATCACTTGGACTCAAGAATTGTCAAACAATTAAAATTCTCAAAATTAAAATCTGAAACAGTTTATGCGTATCACACAATGTAGTTCACTGAAATGTGAAATCGGTTTGTCAAAATCTTTCTCAAGTAAAAAGTTATAAACCCTAGAGTTAAGGGAGTCACAAACTTAAAGATGTATACCTCAAGTAATCTTTAGTACCAAAAATTTAAACAAAGTGTGTTTCCAAAACCATCTCCTTTACCTCATGTTGAACATGCTTGAAAACTAGCCAAAAAAATTTGAGCTGAAATGTACGTAGTTTACTACATATAATCTATCCAAATTGCCAAAAAAACACACTCTCCGTTTGATTTCTTTTTGCCAAGATTCTTCACAAGTAACGTTTTACGATGTGGACCATACACAATCCTTTCTTTGGCCTTCCTCACCCAAGTAATCTGGAGCCCTGCACGGATTGCTTGACTCCCGTTCAAATGTTACTCAAATACTAATTTTTGTAATTCATCGCTCCAAATTTATATCTCTGTTGTATAAGACCGGATGTTGCACATATGTACTAAGTCTAAGAAGTGGTCAAGTGATTAAGGATGAATAGCCAAGGGATAGCTAAGTCTAGCTAGTTATGACTAAACTAGTTAGTTATAACTAAGTTTATCTAGTCATAACTAAGTTTAGATACAATGTCTATAGTTGGCAGAATGATTAGTGAAGTCCTAGAAGAATGGAGTGAGCACTTCTATTTTGTCTTTTACAAGGGGTGAACACTTCTATTACATTTTATACAAAAGTTCTAGATTCCAACGGATTATATATTTGACTAAAAGCTTGGATTTGATTGGTTAGACTAAAATGTATGAAAGATGATTGGCTAGACTAAGTCTGGTGTTAACTTAAAAGCTTCCAATGGCATGTCGCCACCTCAACCTTGGATTTCGGAAACTTCTAGAAGGTTTAGCTAGGCCAATGGCATGTTGCCACATAGAGAGTATTATTCAAACTTACCTAGGTAAAAGTAAATTAGAAGAAATTACCACATGTTACTATGGTAACTTCTCAAGTAGTATAAATAGAAAGGTAGAGTAGCATCTCTCAAGCAAGTTTGGAGACTCATGTGTGAGGACTTGTTTCAGGAATGAAGGAGTGAAGTTTTTGAGTATCTTGGAGTATCGACGTGTGTTTGCGTTTATGTGAAGAGAGTGATGTGATGAGAGTTTGTATGTGAGTTGGAGTGATACATGGAGAGTTTGTGAGAGAAGGTGTTTGGGACATGAGTGTGAAGATGAATCCTAGTCTTCTAGAACCATGATGCACTACCGCAAAGCCATCAGAGTTAAACCTGAGTGAGAGTTAGCCCGGAGGTTGCAGTTCACCAAGCAACCACCATAATTGAATTTAACCCAAACTTCAAAGGGTCATAACTTCACAATCTCTTGATGAAATTTGACAAATTTTAGTTCATATCAATTGTCTCAAAGAGTAGATCAAGTCTATGTTTGCAAAATCTAAACATAGAGTGATGAAAATATCATCTTTCAAACAATTGTTGTCATCGTATCGGATATTGCCATCTATTTGAAAGATGAAATTGACCGTCATTTAGCTTGCGGATAACTAGATAATCTAATTTTTATCAATGATGAATGCTCATTACGGTTGATGTAAGACTAGTATTTGAATTTGATAATTATAGTAAAATTTATCAAAGAATTAACCATGTTTAACTAAGTTATGACTGAATTTAGTTAATTATGACTAAATCTAACTATAAAGTATATATTTCACGGAATAATTTATTCTATAATTAATTAATAATTAATGAATTAATACTATAATTCTAGAAGCTATGAGGAGTAAATACTAATATTTTGCTTTCTTTGAAATTCTACATATTAAGGAGAGAACCATTTAAATGCATGTTAGTTTAATTAGTTCAATCAAGAAATTTCATTACTTAGATTAAGTCTAAAATTGATTTAATGGCAAGTGAAAGTTCAAAAAATTTTCAAATTTTTAATAACATACTGCCACCGCAACCTATGAACAAATAAACTTTTAGAAAATTTAACTGACTAATGATTGTCAAATAATGAAAATTAGTCGAACCTATCAAAATTTATCTAATTATGAGTAAGTTAGATGATGATTAAAATGTATTGTTATGATAATTTTACCAATAGTAGAAATATAGAGATAGAGAATAAACATTCAAGCAAGTTTGAAAATTTCATTGTGTGAAAATTTGTTTCATCAATACAAATTTGAGCTTATCAATCATCTTGAAGTGTCAATAAATGTTGGACATGAGTAATGAGTGAATAGCTCATATGAAAAAATATTTGAAACATGTATATGAATACTTGCATTTTATAATTATGATGAGCTAACAAAAAGCCATATGAGATAATAAGAATCAATCAATAAATCATAAAACAACTTTTCAAAGTGTGAGATTTTTAGAAAGTGTACTCACACATCAGTATGAAAATATTCAAATAGCTCATTTGAACTTTAAGCTATGAATTCTAACACAAAATATTTGACTTTGATGCTTGTTCACAACACAATATTCATGAAACTCCAAATCATTTTATTTATTCTTAATAAAAAGTTACTACTGCCAAACATGTATCTATTACTTATGTATCATAGCTCATACATAATATATCTCATTTCAAGATTCATTAAGTTTGACTTCAATTTCTTTGTCTCCTTGAATTAAGTACTTTAATAAATAAAGATTATTAGATAATCAGAAAATTTCACACTGCGCGTTGGAAAATCATACAAATTTATGATTACTCAATTCAGATTTGATGTCGATAGTGTAGCAAACAAGCGGATGCTCACAAACAAACAAAGAGTCGTTGATTAGCGATTTGCCAAGGATAATGATCACATAGAAGCAATTAAAAAATGTTAGTTTATGCATTTGCTTGAACATCCATCTACCTACATGCCTACATGTTGGTGGATCGCTATAGACGTCAAGAAATAGAAGGGAGACAAGTGAAAGACAAAGATCAAGATGGAAAGGAGATATTTGTGGATTGTTGCAAGATTTATTGATCATGCTCTATAGAATCTAATACATGTCAATAATACTAGTCAAATCTATCAAAATTTATCTTAGAACAAGTAATTTAGAATTTATTACCATATATTACTATGATAATTTTCTAGGTAATATAGATAAAGAGCTAGAGGAAAAATTCTCAAACAAGTTTGGAATATTCATTGTGTGAGTACTTTTTTCATTGGTATAAGTTTGAATTACATTTTTCTTTTGAATTATCAATGAGTGTTTGTAATTGAGTGATGATTGTAGAGTTTATGTAAGAGTGTGTTAGAACACGGACAAGTTAAAAAATTTCTAGTCTTTTGGAATCATGATGAGCTACCAAAAAGTCATTTGAGATAAATTTGAGTGAGATTTAACTTAGAGGTCACAGATTCTGCTCTTATATTTTGCCCTAATTGTGTCTTGTGCTTGTGATTTTTCATCACATTGTCATTTGTCAAAATTTGCAATTTTCTCTCCTAAGATCATTAGCAATCCAGTCCTCCTCTATTTTGCCAACAAATGTATACCGTTGAAACAGACACGTGGAGCTAATATTTACAATGTATCATTTTTTGACAAATTCTTGTTTGAAGTTATCTAATTGTGTCAAACTTATATTAAATCAATGTGTCAAGGTTTCTGACTTTTTGCAAATAATGATCTAACAACTACACTTCATGCTCAAATCTCCAATACTGCAATTTGAGAGAAAGTTTTGATGGTTTTTTCTAACTTCAAAACAGATGTTTTGAAGGTAGATAATTTTGAATCTGGCAAATTGTTAAAAAAATGGTGTAATCAAGAGCAGTGACATCACTTGCATTGATGGCGAAATGAGAATCAAAGTGATACAAGTTGACAGAAAATTAACCACCAATCAACTCAGTTGCAGCCATCAAATTTTTTTCAAGAATGGAGTAATTGAAGTTGTTGTCAAAGTTGGATGCTTGTAATGGCAAAGAAGAAACAAGCAAAATGTGGCAAATGATAGTCTATAAAAAAGTAAATGAGAAAAAAAAATTCACTCAAACAATAGAAGATACATATTTGAATGTTTGACAAAATGAAATAGTGAGCACTAAGTATGGAGAAATAAAATATGATCTAGTCAAATATGACATGAAAATTATCTTCTTTGAGAAACACAAGTCAAGAGCAAAGTGAAGGTTTAGAGTATGATTTGTTGGACCATGTACTATGTTGTCATAGATTTGCTCAGTGAAATTTATAAAGGGATGTTTGTGATATATAGATTGTAGATAATGCTGATTCTTATTACATTTCTTACATTAGAGTACTTTTTTATACTTATTCAATATCAAACAATGCATTTTTTATTCGATTTGATCAACCTTATAAGATTAGAGATTTTATATATATCAATAATAATTTTTTTAATGCAGTATAATGAACATTGACTCAAATAAGAATTATTCTCAATATGGAAATAATTTAATCTTTATGAAAAGTTAGTTATACAAGGCCTTAAGTGAAATTTTAGATATGAAATGCTCGAGATTAGAATATATCAAACGATTACATTAAGAGTTCATAAGCATAACAATATTTATCTACCAAAGTACATTACTATCTATGTTGAATCAAACTTATTGAATCTTAAGTTGAAATGTGTTATGTATTCTAGGCTATAACACATGAGCAGCCATGGTTAGTTAAGGCGATCGTATATCAAGGCGCCTAAATTTCCTAAAGTGGTGCTCCTTCTAGACCTGATTTAAGCATAGAATCTAGTTTATGATTGGTTCAAAATTGGAGCATGCGAGAATTTAGCCATTCAACTCTAAACCAGCTTGTTATCACGTTAGTTTCACAGTTCACCAAGTTGTAATCCGAATTTAATTTGAATCAAATTTTTTCTCATCCACGAGCCTCCGAGCCCCATTTTAAGCCTTGTGTTATGGTGAATCTCTTTTCCTCTTCCTCCGAACCCCTCGCCTTCCAGTCCACTCAATGTAAATTTTAGCACCTAAATTAACTTTCTTGATGCGACTAATTTAAGCTAATTTAGGTGATTAAGGCGACCGACTAATATAACCATGTCTGCTTATAAGTGATATATACATGTCTGGCAATAATAACTTCTTATATAAATATTAATGTCTAGGTATCATTTTCAAAAACCTCACATTTTGAAAAGTTGTAATGTAATTTCCCAGTTGAATCTCACTTAGATTTAGCTCAAATGGCTTGTTGTTAGCTCATCATAATTATAGAAGATAAAATTCATTTAAATGTCCGTGTCTCAAACACTCTCTCTAAAAATCTCTTTACTCATCATTGAAATCCAACATTCATTGATACTCCAAGATGATTGGTAAACACAAACTTCTATTGATGAAACAAAATTTCACACAATAAACTTTTCAAACTTGCTTGAGGTTTTATTCTTTATCTCTATATTTCAACTATTTGAAAAAAGATAATAATAAGAGATGTTAATCATCATCTAACTTACTTTAACTAAGATAAATTTTGTTACATTTGACTAATTTTCATTCCATGACAACATGTCATTAATCACCTAAACCTTTTAAAAGTTCTTTTGTTCATAGGTTGATTTGTCAACATATCATTTGAGACCTAGAAACTTCAAAAAATTTCACTTGTCATTAAGTCAACTTTACACTTAATCTTTCTAATTTTAACATTTTTGTTAATCTTTGAAAATTCTATTAGTTGATCAAATCAATCAAGACTAACATGTAATCAAAGTATTATCTCTTTTGAATCTAGAATAATAAAGAAAAATAAAATCACAAATATTCACTTTTATAAAAATTTTAAAATTTTACAAGTATCTTAATTGATCAGGCAAGTATAGAACTCATAGCTATAATTAATTAGAGATAACTAAATTTAGTCATGACTTAGCTTATCTTTGTCAACATCTAGGCTAATCCTATTATAAACATACATACAATTACTAGTTATATAGCATTATGTATCTTTTATAGATTTTCATTTAAGTTCTGTATGGTTTTATTTTCTCATACACAAGTTTGAGATGTTTAAAATTTTTTGAATAGAAAAATCCAAGTTGAGATTCAAATGTAAATCTTAACGATGCAAAGAGAAGTAAATTACTTATCATCTCATCACGATTTATATTTCATATCAAAACATTGTTTATTACAGTCTCAAACAATGTTGAATATAATACATAGCATTTTGAGTAAATCTGATTTACCAAAAAAAATTTGGGTTGAACGTTGATATCAAAGCATATTTGATAAGACTTTAGCCTTCACGTGCAATGATATTTTTGACATCACTTGATATGAAGCATAAATTGATGATTGATTATAATCATTTGAGGTTTTTTAGTTGTCGGTTTATTTTTTCATACTTAAGAAAAATTCCAAGTTGAAA
The DNA here is from genome assembly GCA_037833965.1 of Marchantia polymorpha subsp. ruderalis. Classification (NCBI taxonomy): domain Eukaryota; kingdom Viridiplantae; phylum Streptophyta; class Marchantiopsida; order Marchantiales; family Marchantiaceae; genus Marchantia; species Marchantia polymorpha. Next base: position 25,493,938 of record AP031356.1, on the reverse strand, counting down.
TCATACATCCAAGAAATGTCATTTTCTTGTATATGCTAGTGATATGAAAATGTTTTAAGTTATAACTACTAATAGCATGATAAGTTATTTGAAACTCATTGAAAGAAGTGAAAAAATTTTAGTTTACACAAACAAATGAGGAAAGATTTTCACTCATGTAAGTTGTTGAAGGAAGATTTATCTTCATTGATTAATGATGTGACACAAAAAGAATCTTGAGTACAGGTAAAGCAAAGTTCTAAAGCGCATGAATTAGAGGACAAATTATCGTTGGTATACCTCAAATATCTCCATCAGATGTCTACTAAAATTTTCTACTAGAAGATCATAAATTTCATATAGTACAACATCTGCAAGGTATGAATTATAGATTCATTTTTTTCAATCTTGAATATTGTGACATTTTGAGTATGGTGATGTCATTTTGTTGATCTTGAAAAAAAACTATATTCTTGTTATCCAAAAAAGCTCACGATTTGATCAATGAAATTGAATATAATTATTGCTATGGATCATTACATACAGTTGCTAATAGATAATAAGACTTGAAGATTAGTAAAAATCTGGCTTCAATTGATTGCAAATGGATATATAAACTAAAGTAAAAATTAGTAGATAACAAGACAAAAATTTCTATAGAAAGACTGATGGTTAGAGGTTTCACACAAAAAAAAGTGTGGATTGTAAGAAATTATTTTTACTTGTAGCAAAATATCTTACAATTTGATTAATATGAACATTTGCTATAATCTTTACAATGATTATGGATTAGATTAGGCGATGAATCAACCCGAGGTTGACAAATGCAAGAAGTAGATGAAGTTTGCATTTTAAGATAAAATATTTTGATAAATCAAAGAGGATATTAAGTATGAATATTCATAAGTATTTGGAGAAACAACATGCTATGATTGAATAAATGCAAGAATGTTCAACATGAGCTTGGCATGTATAATATGGCAGACTCTAAAAGAGTATGGACTTGTTTAGCAACACATTTAAAACTTTCCATAATTCAATTTTCAACCAATGTTATTGAAAAAAAAATCCATTTTTTGTGATAGTAATGTGAACAGCTTCATGTATTTGATGATGTGCACAAAGCTTGATATTGCTCTAGCAATAGACAAGATTATCAAGTACATGTCAAGGGAAGGTACATCAGGAAACAATGAAATAGTTTCTTTCATAACTTAAAGATACTAAGTTTATTAGTTTATTGTTTGATCGTTTATTAGAAAATGTCAAATCTTTACTATGCTTTGTTGATATCAAATTTAAATTAAAAAAAATCTACAACTTTATAAATGTTTACACTTTGTGATGGATGCATTAGTTGAAGATTTATTATACTATAATGCGTAGATCGGTTCACAACTGAAATCAAATATTTAGCGGAAGTATAAACAGCAAAGAAAACTACATGATTGAATAATTTTATAGCTAATATGAAATTAAAGCAAGAGGTATTACATTTTCATTATGATACTAAAATGCTTTACATCTTGTCAAAAATCAAATGGTATACGACAAAATGCAACACATGGACATTAGATATAACTTTATCAGACATATATTTTTTAATAAAATGATTAAGCTAATCAAGATTCACAATATATTTAATCTAGCTTATATATTAACCAAAGATTATTTCTTTGGAGAAAAAAATTGTGCTATTATGGAGGTTTGGTAAGAGAAGCACAAGTAGAGTTTTTTAACAATTTTTGTTATCTTTATATATATATTGCTCTATCATGTTTTGGCTACGGCTCAATTCTAATCAGAAAATTTAAATAAGTATAAGTGTTAAGTTTCCATAAAACACTTTCTGCAAAATATTTATTAAAATTATGGACGTTATTGTATCCTCAACATCAGTTAAAGAAAATATGATTAGGATTAACTCTCGACTATTGTCGGCTGGTTTTTCGAAGCATCCATTGGGGTTAGGATTCAGTTTGATTTGATTTTGACTGCTAAGAACTATATCAACTGCTATTTTGCTAAACTGGTATGTTTTTGTGGGGCAGCCAAAGAAAATTCACGTTACTTGACACATCAAATTTTGTGTTCTTGTGAATGTGTTCAGTTTGTCTTGATGTTACTTTGGACTCTCTGGTAGGTTTATACCTTGATGCAAATAACTCAATGAAAATAAGTTACTTAAATAAACCCTCGTGTTTGTTGAATATCAAATTTTAAAAAGATTATACATGAAAAAAATGCTTTTCTACTTTAGTATATCAAATATGTGAGACCAGTAAGAATTTAACCTATCTCTATTTGATCATTAAGTAACTTGTTGTTAATAAGTTTTGATCATTTATTTCTGTGAATAATCCTGACACTCTGTCAACATAAACTTCGTCGAAATGGCGGAGCAAGAAGCACTATGTGTGACCTGACTAACCTCGGCTTACACAACATTCCGGCTAGAAATAGTTTTTTTAATTTTTATTACAGAACATAAATATAATATTATAAAGTTATGCTGTTTATGTTTTTTTTTTCTAGATAAGAAAGTTTTGCTAGCAATTTAGTCTTTATCATATCATGTGAATTATATTCTTCCTTAGAATTTTGACTATTCAAAGGAAAGAAACGTAAGTTTCACCAATAACAATGTTTGTAACCATTTTTGAAAAAAAAAAGTTCAACTTGGTTCTTATAGTCTTTATCGGAATGAATAAATTAGAAAGAATTTTTTGAATCTGATTTTTTTTTTGAAATTATACGTCCATAGGTATTCATGATAGTATTTGGATAACGTGTTAACTTATAGTTATATTACAAATATATCTTCCCAAATTCATGTTAAAATTGTTCAACCTCAAATTTCAAATTAATATTGACATTACTATTGTTAACTGTAATGCTAAACATTAATGCAAAATATTATGTGCATGAAAAATGCTCAAGTTGCTAAGCCTATCAATTGCTTAAGCCTAGTGGTCTTTAGTTTTATTTTATATTTACTTTTACTAGTAATTGAAAATCTCGAGTGATCAAACTCTATCAAGTCTAAAATCTTGACGGTGTGAAACATACACATCGATTTATCAACGAGACAGAGAAGCTTCTCGTTTTGTTTACTAAATAAGACTTCAACGGGAAATTTTTGGAGGTTAAACATACAGACTAATTTGAAGGTATCTAACGATAGTTATGGTTGCTGGAGAAACCAGCTCCACTTAACATTAAATTTTCATCTAGGACCAGGACTAGCTTCAAAAATGCCGTAAGGCAGTGCCTTTGTTTAAAGACATATAATCAATCATTCAAAAATACAGAAAGGTTACTTTTCCCATCACTGCTACGAGATTAGTTTCATTCAGATGTATGTGTGAACGAAGTTTTTCGGTGAGGTTGACATCAAACCCCCGTATACACCTTGTAAAAAAGAAGTGTAGCTCGAAATCAAACCATTAGATGAACCGACCGTTCATATTAAAACTAATATATTCGTGGATTATTTAACATAAACACGGCAGGAAGCTCTCTAAATTAGTGTAAATTGCACTTTTTAGAAGATTGTTTTCACTTAGTCCTAATAATTTCTTCTACCAGGGATGAATTAATATCTCTTAAGACTGGGCTTCACGACATTTCCTCCCGATGCCAGTTGTTGCAGTAACTTGGTGGTATCATTTGACGTCTACCATATATAACGAACGAAGATTGCATTCAGCTTGATGAAAGGTCGTTTCGACTTTTTAGCTTCTCACACGCTGGAGTGGTATTGATAAAATTTCCAATGTCAAGTAGGATGAATGAAGCATTGAACTTTATGGGGGAAGGGTACACTGTCGCTGCACAATCCTGTGAAGCCAAGTGTTGACTGTAAAATCTGCTTTTGGAAGCGTGCCAGATTAAACATATTCATCGAAGTTTATTCTCATCTGGATGACACGTTGCAACACGAGTTTCACCAAAACTTTACTGGTTTAACACTTTACCAAGAAATTCTCTGAAAAGGGAAATTTTAAACATGTTCTGTATAGAGGATCCTGAGAAAGTTTATCCAGTGGGCTCTTAGTAAAGGCAACTGAATTTACTCCCCCATGTTGGGTACCAGATCGGTTGGTACCAGATCGTGTAGTACATTTAAGATCTAAAATGCTTCTTGAAATCATTATACAAGAGGATGGAACTACATCACGGTGAAAATGTCGTATGTTTTGTACTCCATGTTCTTTTCACACTCAATCCTAACAAAGTATCCTCTACGAGACATGAGGCTGATTGAAGATCCTGTTATCATTTCGGACCGAACAAACGCTAAGTAGAATATCACGAATAGTTGAAAACGTTTCACCATGCGGCAGTGCACATAGTTCTCCCGTGTGAACTTTGTATGTAAAACCTTCAGCTTGCCTTTTCCTATTGTCTGAGTTACTATTAGCAAGCAACTTAGACGTGACTTCATATAGATTCAGCAATTTCCGAGTTCGGCACAGGCCTCTCATATAGTTTTGTTTTTTCCAGGTTCTCGCTCCTCTGCTGCTGCATGCATGCTTTAAATACATAAATGCACAGCGCTGGGCTGCACGTGATATTGCGATGCTAAGGGACAGCACTGGTTGTGCTGTCCCTGAGCTCTGCATTTGTGTGCTAATGTGCTAAGCATTTGTTGGCATCAACCTCAAGTCCTATGTACTTGACGGGAAGGGAGTAAACACTGCACACTGAGTGTGTGCCTGCCATGATGCATTTGATGTGTTTCCAGGACCTTGATATAAAACTTACATCATGGTCCTGGAAATTTTATATGGATAGCCACCCAATATAGATTTCCTTATCTTTATCTCATAAGCTTGATTTAATCAACAAAACATGTTCTAACTCAGTAATATGACTGATTTACACTACGACTTGCATTCCATGCAATACTTAATGTGAAGACATATACCACACGAAGCTTTAACGGCAGTACGCAAACGATACCCTGATACTTAGACAACACGTGTGACTGACGTGGATCTGAATCGAAGGAAGCATGAAATACCAAAATAAACTTATTTCTAAGATTCCAGGGTTCTTCAAGTCATAGACACGTATTGTTCATTGTAAAACAGATCCTAATTTTATCTTCTTTACACAACAACTTGTCTTCAAAGTTCTGTCTTCGATTTGTAGCAGACACTGCAAAAAAGAAGAGGTAACATGCATGACTCTTAAAACAGGATGTAAACCAGACTCTGATGTAAAAAACTTATCGACAGATTGTGTGACAAACAAACAAGAACAAAACCAATCTACTAGAAAAAACATTCTCAGCTATTCCCACACCTTCACAAGCTTGCATACGAAAGAGGCGTGTTTTACACAACCTTATACAATTAAGAAATAGAAGCCAAAGTGAACTACACCTTGTACTCTCTAAATTATTAATGGAATTTCTTCAATTTGATCAAGAAAGAACGTAAGTAATTAGCTGCATCGACCCTCCTCACGTCGGACCTGCAATTTAACATCTCGTTGTACCTAGTGTTCCTACCAGGATCCTGCCGGTAATTCTGCGCTACGTCGGGCGTGTTCTATTACTAAAGATCAAGCCGTCACATCTTTGCTTTCCGTAAGGTCTGAGTTTCCTCGCTATCTGATAAACACAAACAATTAACTGCGAGTTTATTATGCTAAATTAAAAAGCATTTGCTGGCTGCTGACTTGTTAAGCTTTTCAAGCCTGTCAAAATTTTAGCAGCTATATTTGTTCGCCAAACAAAACGACAAATTTCAGCCAAGCGCCGCATTTCACGACCGTCCTAATGCAATACCGTTTTGAAAAAAGTTGTCTTTATTGGCCTTAAGAAACTACTGTACACCATGTCACTGAAATTTTTTTTACATTTTGAGCTGCCTCTGAATCCTATAATCGACCAAGCGAGACCTTTTATAAATTCAGCATCCAGAATACGTAATCTTTGAGTTCACATTTTTTCTCTTCACTAACGCATGTACATACATTCAGAATTCAAAGACAATTCTCGTTGTAACAACCTTGTCGATGTACATGTTGCTAACCTACCGAATGTATCCGGCTCTCTACATCATATCACCAGTCAGTACGAAGATGGCGAGAGGTGTCATGAGGACATCCATGTATTCGACTGTACTTGCTCGTCCGCTGCAGAGTACTTGCAGAGTCCACACCGCTCGCACAGCGTGCGGCTGCGATGTCAAGGGTCAAAATACCTTGTGCCCTTCGATTTCACTAGATGCTGGCTGGCAAGTCACTTACTCCTGCGCTGATCGGTCATGACCTCTCACTGGCTGTCGAGCTTAAAGGCAAGGAGTGACGAGTCAACAGTGGGTCTGCGTTTGCCCTGATGCATGTCCCAAGTGCCCACCAACTTCAGACAATCTGCAGCGTCATCTACAGACTTCTGCTTAAATTTTTGTGTATCTACTTGTGTTAATTTCCATCTTTCTCTACGTGGACCGGTTGGCAGATGGAGCTTCAAGTATCATGCATGCTCGTCAGGTCCTCCGAGTTCCCTTGGATACCACCTACCTTCAGAACACTAGATGATTTCCTGTTCTTTTCGCATTCAGGATTGAAGTTGGCTTTTAACTTAAAAAACACCCACTTAAAAAGATCCAACTTCAAAAAATTGTTGTCGACGTTGATATGTTGATGCCATATTCACAAGCTCAAAATATGACTCCGTTTTGTTGAAATTTTTTGTTCAAAATTTCATTGAGATGAAGATGACCAAGAGCTCTCCTTGCCGAACTTGTACTCTGATGAATACTTTGATGCAGTTTATAAGAGCAGGATATCAAGTTTTATAGAAGATGAATGACCAGTTTATGCAATTCTAAAAAGTGTGCAGAATTTCGTTCTGCTTTGGAACTTTACAACAGATCATGTTCCTTCTTTTCCCTGCCGCCATACCACCTCTACAGTTCTCAATTTTAGTTACCAAAGTCTTAATTGTCGAGGTCTTGTATCAAAGTAGTATGATGTCTCCTATGCTAATTTTAGGATCGAAGTTATTTTCTATCTGTGATATCTTTCAGATACTTAAACGTGCCAAATCTTCGTATGTTCGAATCTTTGCTTCAAGCTACTTCGCTGCAAGTTCTCGTACTAAAGTTTTAAGTTAGTTCTGAAATTTCTGACCAGTAATTTCTTCTTAAGGAATTTTGCAAGAGTTTCGAGCAACCGCTATAATTTGCAGAACTGAAATAGTTTATCCAAGTAGATGATATCGGACAAAATCTGACTCTTATTCTTCGTTCACGGTAATTGTTCTTCGAAGGTTTGAGTTATTCGCTATATCCACTCTAACCTTCTCATTTAGAAAAAATTTAGATCTTCTTACAAACTTTTAGATCTAGACTTATTGAAATGTGAAGAGTTTCGGTTGGAAATTGAGGTTATGTAAGCTGGACCACATGTAATGTGACAGGAAGTATGACTTTGACTCATGGAAAGTACATGCATATAAAGAAGGTGAATACATACTTATTTTATTAAATTGAAGATTATCAAAGTAAAATTGCATAACCTTGAACGAAAAATGTACTTTGGATCATGAAATTCGACGGAAGGCAAACCTATAATAAATTTTACAATTTCAGCATTGGTTTCATTTTATGCATATTCTCATCTATTGAAACACATCTTGGCCGGCTAAAGATACTTCATCCATCATGTGTAATAGGTTAAATTATTTGACCAGAACCAATCTTTGTAAAATTATGTACATGACATGAAAAACATCATTTTTCATCTGCATGTTTAAAAAAAAAGTTCTAAATTATGCAATGATGCATGAGATCATATCAATATTTGTCGTTTATTGAAAAACTCTATGATGCATCTGAATAAAAATGTCTACATAGAATAAAATTCTGCATTATAAAAGTATGTAATATGTTTCACATCTATACATCTTTATCACCTCTACTTTTAGATCATATAGATCATGAATAATGGAAATAATAAATCAAATATACGTTTATTTTTTCTCACAAAATTGCTAATGTGAACAAAAATGGAGATTTGATCCAAAGACCATGTTTAAAATATCCAAAGCTCAAGCTGTCATTTGCATGTACACTTTTGTAAGAGTTTACAAAACAACCCACATGATTTTCATTGATTCTTGAAATTCAAATGAAAACTGCAAAGTCATGACAGCATTTAAAATTGTAAGTATTTATTGTTTAAGCTGAAAGCTGATACTTATCTAATAAAAGTATCTAATAAATTAAATTATCTTTTTGAGAAAAAACTTCAACTTTATGAAAAAATTAAGAAGAATTTGTTCGCAAGTTGCTGATATCTTATATTTTTAAGAACAGGCTGTTAGACATTATAACAGCGATATTGATCTCAAAAGATTGCAAAGATTCAAAAGGATTTTATTTATTTCTTGTGTATACATGAAACAGTTGAATAATAAAATTTTAAGCTTCAAATTGTATTGTTCTATGTCCATTACGTGATTATTGCACTTAGAATCAGAACTGATGTTGATAGCTTTAGAATAAAAAATTTAATTTAAGAATGAAACATCTTGATGCAACAAGAAATATTTCTAGGATGAAAAGCCAAATATACTTACGAATTTGGAGACATGAAATTTTAAAGTTAGTTCAAGATAAGTATGCTAAAAAGTTATCGCAAGATTTAATACGTATTTATTTAAAGCAAAAGGTTTAAATTATAACTTTGTGAAAAAAAATTGTGAAGCTAAAATTTCAAATCTGATAGATATTCATTAACAACTTTTAATCTAGGTACAGACAAATATTTTTGGAACAAGAGTTATTGACAAATTACGTGAATTGTAAATCAAATAAAGAGGCTAGTGGTGAATAATTTTTTCTAGTTTCAAGCAATCATTTCAAAAGAATTCTGCAACGAACAAAAAATGTAAAACTAAAGTTTCAAAAAACAAACAATTTATTTTTAAAAGAAACTTGTATAAAAGAATCTGTAATTTTATGGTAAATTATTTACTTAGGAGTCAGAAATTATACCTACAGCAAGCACTTTTGTGTTAACAAATACAACTAATCTCTAGCCAATTAAAACTATAAATTATAAATTTCTAATTAAAGAAATCAATTTCTTATTAACTATCAATTTCATAATTAAAGATTCTTTAATTATGAAATTTAAAGTGTCTTGACAATGCTATTTTTTTCTATTCTTTTCTATTTTTAAAAAGAAATCAATGTTTGAAAGATCATCAAGAATCTAAAAAAAAAATTACATCTTATATCCTATTACCAATATTTTATTTCCTATTTTATTATTTTATTACTTAAAATTTTATCAAAAAGAAATAATCAATAATATAATAAAATAATAATCAAAAATTTTATCAACCTATTAGATCCATAAGATTCAAAATATTTAAAATTTCTGGAAACTTCATAATATTTATAACTCAAATTCTACATCAATATAATATCACATTGATAGTGATTTTCCCATTTATCAGCAAAATTTTAGACTAGTCAAAAAACATAAGCAATGAAAATAAAAATAAATCATTATGTTGGATAATATCAAAGAGTTTTTTTTAAAATACTTTCACCATTTATTCGAATTATTTTCATAGATTTTTGAAAAAATGTCTAAACGAAAATAATGAAAAAAATTAAAAATTATATAAAATTAATTTATGAATTTAAATTTTTTTAAAAATATAATTATTTAATTATTTATCCCACAATTGGCATTTATATGCACAATACGTGCGAAATATTTAATAAATAAAAAATAAACTCTAACATGTCAATGATAGGTAATTCTAGTTTAACCATTTTTAATATTTTTTAAATAAATTATTTTAATTGTCTTGCCGTGATCAAATCTTTTAGAATTTCGGAAAAGATCTGAATTTCATAATCATAAATCAAGGTTAAACTTTTAAAATCTTGATATTATTTTAAATAACATTAAATAAAATATAAAAGAAAAAATGCCTGAATAATTTTAAAAAAAATTTAAATTAAATTTAAAAAATTGCTGCTTTGATAATTTGATTAGTTGGACTTTTTTAATAACTAAGATATATTATTTTATTTGAGAAAACATTTCATGACAAAGAAGATTGTAAAATATTCATATTTTTCACATACATTGAAAAAAATTTGTGATTTTGAATCGCAGATGATAATAAGAAGTAAAAACCTATTTTCAAATTTTGTACGAGCAATTTTTATTCTTGAATTTTAGTAAATACTAAAACAAATTGAATGATAAATGATGGCATTTGATGAATGATTTTTCATATGCACTTCATACTTGATATTATGAAAATTGTATAAAAGAATGTATCAACGTTAAAGCTATTGAAAATGAAATAATTGAAAAACAAATTTGTCTGCATTGGTTTGTATATACATTTCAATTGCAAAAATTAAATTTACATCCAAGTTTGTACACATGATTTCCACAATGTTCCTAAGTAATGTAATTTTTTATCAACTAAACAATTCAATAACGTAGAATGTAAGATCAATGAGAGAACCTAATTATTTTCATTGAAGTTTAAACTATTTTATATAGTTTTTTTCAAATTTAAGCTAGAATTTTAAAGCCTTGGATTTTTTTCTAAGTTAAATTTTACACTTAATATATATATTCATTATGATATTCATGTTGATTCTAATTTTTTTTTGTTTAAACCTCTTTCATATTCCTTTAAGTCAATAGCATAATTAGTATAATCTAACTCCAACAGCTTAAAAAAATTTAATCAAATTTAAAATTTAAAAATTAAATACATGTTTGCAAAATTTTTTACGTATAAAAATTGATAGAAAGATAAAATTAGATACTCTATAAAGACTTTTAATATATTCACAAATTATTTTTTACAATTGAATTCTTGTTTTTTTAAAATTTTGAATATTTTTTTGATGATTTCATGTAAAAATTTGTAGTTGCCATTCTTTTGATATAGTTGTGTAGAAAAAAAATTATTAGGTTGTAATTTCTACGTGACATTTAATTCAAGAATTAGAGGTGTCATAGATAGTTGAATTCAATTTCAGTAATTAAATTTCGACCAAAAGATATGACATGACATGATGATTTCAACTGAAAGGTCTAAAATTTTTGAATCTTACTATTTTTTACAACTTTCAATTATTTTAGCGCATAAATTTATATATAACCTAAATATATTTCTATCTTTATTCTTTCATCCATATTAAAACTTATGAATAATTAAATTCGTCTGGTTATTAGGTAAGATTTTGTATCTAAAATTAAAAAAAAAAATCTAAATAATCTTGTAGTCTAGATAAGAGCTGTGCTAGATTTTGAGAATTATATGACACATGAGTATTATAATGGTATTACTATAAAGCCTGAAAACACTTGGACCAACATCTGGACAAATATCAAGTTATTGCATCTGAAAGTTATCATATACACTCTTCACATTATACTTTTTCGCAAATGTCAGCTTTTCTCATGTTAGGTAACTAGGAAACAGCGTAGCTCAATACTTTTCTCTGGGTTTTCATTGAGCCAAGGTTTTATGAAGTCAATTCAAGTTGCAAATTGTATATAAACTGTATAGCCCGCCTTTGAGCCATCCGGTTCTATGGTCTAGCGGTTATGACACTGGACTCTGAATCCAGTAGCCCGAGTTCAATTCTCGGTAGAACCTTTTGCAACACGCTTAACAGACACCGCAAACCGACTCGGACGGTGACGTGTTCATGCAAAGCTCATCCTTTTTCGAGTTTTGATAGCTAGTAGTTACAGATGTGAGTTAGTGAATTTGGGGCGAAGTATGCACATTGGCTTACATTTTATTTGAGCTGGCTTTATAACTTCAATTACTTTCATTGGAACATTTAGAGCTGTCACATATCATGTCTCTACTTCACAAATAGTAATGATTTAAGATGACCATGTGATCAAGTGAAATTATTGCAGCAAGTACGTCAGATTTTTTTTATTGATTATGTTATGCATATAAATCAGGATATGGAAAATATAGTTTAGAGTTTGTACGACTAAGTTCTCGTGTCCGCTTTATTCTGTAGTTTTCCTTTATCCTCTATGACAAGATTATGTATAACTGATTATAGCTTTGCAGATGATTACTGACATTGACATGTATTTATATATAGTAGTTGCTAGAATGGTATTTACATATCTTACCTCCAAAATGAGCTCTATGTTCCAAGAGAATGGGTATGACATATATAAATCATAGCTAGATTAAAGTTCTTATTAAGCTAAATTGCAAGAGCAACATATATATGACTCATAAGTTAGAATTTAATAAGTACTATGCTAAAAATAAATATTACATGTAACCCTCGATAAACTAGAGTTAAGAAAAATTAAGGCATAGGGCAAAGCTGTAAAGTAAAATCATATATAGAGATAACAAAGTCATCAGTGAAGTCTACTTGTATTCCCTATGCGAAACCTAGAAAGTAGTGCAATGTAATATAAATCATCAAACGAAAGACTGTGATGTATTGTATTCTTGAAATAACTTAGAATTTGTTTGCTGCTTTATGATGCGTATCCCCTTGATTTGACATGTACGTCTTCACCTTCATATCATCAAACACATGTGAATATCCACCACCTTATCATGAAACATTGATGACATTCATTTTTTCTCAATAGCATCTATTGCACATTGAGTTATAGAAGACTTGAAATGTGCGACCAACAAAGGAATTCAAACACACTTAAATTTTACCATGTTAAACCTATCAATTATATGTTCAATATACTTGTTTTAACTCAACCATTGTTTTTTTTTCTCCAACTATCCAAATATAATGTAAAATAAATTCTAATGAACATACATCTCTAATATATTCTAAAACTCATTCAATTCTTCGTCTTCAATGCAGATTTTATTTGATTATTGCATATGAAAAATTGCCAAAGTGAAAATTTCTGGCACATAGAGTATTAATATAATGATTCTTTTGATCTTATTTTTCACCTTTCATATATACATATGGATCATACGCACTTTCTAAAGATTTTTGGACTTTCATGAACTCATCACGCCTTGCATTCCAATACATATGAATTTGCTTTTACCCGTAAGGAGATTTCAGCATTTTACAAACCAAAATTTATTTGAATTTTCCTATCAAACCCAATTAATGGTTCCATGCAAATACTCTACCTTCAAATATCTAATGAACTTGCTGCAATATTAAGTCTGATTATTCATAACTAGATTAAATATTGCAATAAGAATATTTTGCTACGAAATAACTAAAGTATATTTTGCTACAGGTGTAGAAACTTTGTTGTGATACATGTTATTTTTCTTATATCAATATTTCTAAATATCAAGCTCATTTGTAGAAAAATTTTATTCATATGCTGGATTAAATTTATCCTTATTTAGCCACTTGTTATCAAACAAGAGTTGATTTTTTGAAGGTTTCATTACCATTTATTTCTATTTATTGATTAGAAATTGCATCTGATGTTGCATAAGAATATCTTACTCAAGGTTATAAGTAAACATATTAGTTTATTTTATTGAAAGAAGATTTTTCTTTTTCCAAAATCAACGCTTTGTCATCATTACTTTCAACCTCAATATCATGATTGTCCATACATTCAATGTATGGATATTATACTTGTATGTATATGTATGGAACTTGTTGCATAAAATATACACTAATCTCACCTTGTGACAAAATTTAGTTTCATTTTACATTAATCTCGACTAAGTTTGATCAAATCTCATGAAAATTTTATTGTTTGATATTAAATTAAAACTTAAAACTTAAAACTTTCTAATGTAGCAAATAGTGTAGAATTGACTTCTTTCAAGAATTCATAAATCATCAACCTTTTTTATAAAATGCAGATGACACACTACTAGCATCATAATTAGTTGTCAAGTAGATCATCATCATCAAATTCTTCATGTCACATTAGCTAAATTACTCAACAACTGTGATCTTAACATGGCAATCTTCTTTTAAAGCCGCGGCTTTTGCCACATTTTCAATACCTTTCTGTCTTGTTGTTTAAGGTTCATTCCTAGATTTTTGGGTCTTTACAACCTCAACGTTGACTTTATTACTCATACCACAATATGTATCTCTTGCATTGAAGTACATCATATCAAGAAGTAATACAAGGCGACAGTGATATCATACTCTGCAACTTTCATGCCAAGTACAAAAGAGAATCATGAACCCGAACAGCTGGACAGTGGAAATGTCCATTTCAGTGAAGTCAGATTGAAAGATAAGATAAAAAGAATTCACTAGACCACATGGTTAATATAAAATACATGGATTCAGAAATAAGGAAAAATTTAAGACAAAACTTCTGCACTACTTATTTAACGACAACCACGGGGATATCATCATCACGCATGAATCGGAAAGAGGAAGCGGTTAACGAGATCCGTCTCTGAGTCGTTCCCATTTCGTGACTGTGATCTATTCTTCGACTTCAGGTCTCCTGCCACCGACATTTCAGATGCTAGTTCTAGGCATGGACATCATTCGGGCTCATCTGAGCATCAACGTTCTTTTCAAGCTCATAGACTTCTGCTTCGTCCTCGAGGTAAAAAATTTAATACAAGATTTTTAGTCACATCACGACATATATCGTGGTGTGCTTCCCAACTGATGGACTCCACCAATGCAGCAACATCAAGAAAGATTCCGAACTTTTCAAAACTCTCCTCGCTAATTAGAACCAGGCAGCCAATGATGAGCACTTATAAGAGTTATTTTTCACATTTACAATAATCGATCAATGGTGCAAAATCAGCACCCCTTGCAATGTACTCGATACATCGTTATTGCCTTATTTCCCCGATATTCTCCATCTCTTGTTACTCATGTAATACATCCATTGTAGTCAACTTCAGAAAATAAGATATCAATGAAACTGTTGTAAATGCTTCCTGCTATCTCCACTCGCGCTCTTTCTCAATATGTTGTCCAAACTACATGCTATAATGCCTTACGAATATTGATAAGTCACTTACAGACTGCCCATCTATATATTCCCTATATAGGAGCAGCCGATACTAAGTCTGCAGTGCCTGATAGCTGCATCGATGGCTCCTCTTTTATTAAGAGCTTCACACAAGAATTCTTGACCGCACTATGTCAGAAAATTTCGGCCATAGTCCTAACAGTCGCTTCCTGTTTGGTCGCATCAGTATGTGGTTGTCCTAGGAGCTAATCCAGCACAATCGTAGGTCTGTGATGAACATACCCGAATGAGCATTGAGAGTTGAATGACACCATACACCTTTTTGACGTCTTCTGGCATTGCCAATCTCGGAAGAAAAGAAGCTCAGTGTTTAATTTTTGTATGAATGTGCTAGAATGGGGAAGCTCGCTGGAAATTATAATTGGACCGGGACTGTGATACTGGACCCTTGCAATTCAACCGTTGAAAATGAAGTAATTATCAGTGATTGTGGTGAGTGGTGATCAGGATGAGCCCTCATTAGTACCTCAATCTAATAAGCAGCTTGAACCCTTCATTGTACATCATCAGTAACTCTAGGCATAGCAGATTAAGTATTTAGACTACTCTGAATTCTGAGAGGTACGTTGAATACTCCCTTCGTATTATGCAGTAATACCAGACATACAAATTGAGGAATCTTAACCGTTTTGAGTTCTGACGCTTTTGAGAACGACAACGGCAATGTAACAAAAGTCGAACTAGCCAGTAGGGAAGCTGTTGCCAGCATGCAGATCAGCAGAATATGAGTCCCGATCATCTAGCCAAAGAAGCTGCTGTACATACTCCATCTGTGCTTAGTATGCCCATGGACTAGACAGTAGCATCTTACTTAGTTGTTCACCTTCACCTCTACTACTAATCCAGAGTATCTTCTACAGTAAATTCCAGGTGGAATAAAAGATTGGGACAGAGTATAAGATAATGACAACTTCTTCAATAGAGCTCCAACGTGCAGTGGAATCTTAGCAAATAGCAGTAAAACAAAATCGGGGCGAAGGGATAGAGAAGGCCTTGCATCACAGTGTGTCATTTTTGTTTGAGCCACATGCCTTGGCTGAAAACATAGGGACTTCCATGCCAGTATTGGTTCTATAAAGATAAACATCCCTAGCATGAGAACAATCCAGCACTCGTACCTTCAACAATCTTGCAAATTTAATCAAATGAACATGGTCTGACTCAAATGTTATCTACAATACGTTTAGAGCAATCTTACCTTGTATTCTTGAGTGTTTACGATGTGAGATAAAAATCATAATACAATCTAGGCGGTGGGAGTGGAAAGAGAAACATGAAAACTAGTTTGACATGCAGTGAGTCTTCCTTCACCCATTGGATGATTAAGCTTCTCTTCTTCTATTAGAAGATATTTGATTGCTCATAATAGGTTCAAGAAACATTTCTTTTGAAGTCTAGTTTAGAGAGCCTAAACTTTATTTATGTCATTTTTACTTGTTATTGCTTTCTTTAGAACTTTTAGTTCAAGGATATGTTGTATATATCTCCTTGAACTATATGCATTTCATCAATAGTTGGTTACAAAATCCATTGGAAACTAAATTATACCTGGTGGTAGATTTTTTGAACATACCTTGATTTACAGTTTTCGTTTCTTACGCTTACATACAAAGCTCTAAAACTTCATGTGGAGTCCAAAAAAAGGAAAAGGTTTATAGTCCTCAAAAGAAAAGCATTTTTATGTTATAACATTATCATGTTCCTATACTATTTGATTTTTTTCCACGTTTTAGGTAGACACTAAGAAGTTGATGATCATGATTTCAAAATAACTACAAATCCTGTGAACATACAAATTCTACCTTGGAAAGTTTCGTGTCTCAAAGAGCACTTGTTTTAGTACAGGTTTGAAAATTGAGGAGCAGTCATATAATTGATTTCAGAGTTCCAGAGTTGTAATGTTAAGAAATAATATTCATAACATGAGAGTGATTGTGATTACAATGGAGAACCACAAAGACTTAGTCCTGTTGGAGAAAAAAGTGCACTTCTTAATAACTTCTTTAGTGTTCAGCTTAATAATCTGGCATCCCAGTTTCTTTGACAATTTTGGCTGTATTCATAGGTCTATCTGGATAAAATCATCGTGGAAACTGGGAATGCAAGCATAAAGATTTGGCTCATTCTTTATATACAAGGAATCTGGAAGCATGTGTGCAACTTTAGTCTCTAAGAACGATAAATGAACCAAAATAAAAAAAATCTCAAATTTCTCTTTCGGAAAGTATCCTACTAAGAACGATATGTTAATGAAAAAACAGGAAACCTGATCTTAAAAAGATCTAACTCATTGGATTCAGATTTCTTAGAGGTCAAACTATTATCAATTTTCTGAGTTGAGGAGATAAGCAGTACGCGGAGGCAAATCCTGTTGGCGACCTCATCGATTACCGTGAGATCTTTTCACAGCAATGGTCATAGAGCACTTGTTCGAACTCAAACCAAGGATTTTTTCGACTATTTGGTTATAATGACATTTATGTTTAAAGGGTCCCTCAGTCCAACAAATCACTACGAACGGTAGGTGGGATTTTGAAATTTGTGATGCTTTTGGAAGGCATCCATATTGGAGGTAAACTACATCGTTTACAATCTTACCTGGTCATTGACTCCTTCACAAATATCTGCTCTCGAAGTTTATTGATATCAGACTATTAGACAAGTACATTCTACTCAGAAAGAGAAATGTCCCAGAGGCCATCTTCCAGTCAAATCCTGTGCTCTTCCAGTCTTCTTCCTTCAGCCATGATCTTGACATGTCATTGATGCTCTGAAGTAGTTAGTAGATATACTGTACAGAAGTGTTTTCGTAGAAATGACAAGTAGATTGCGCAGAGCTTTTGTCGTCCATAAGAGCTCTAGCTCTTGCATCACCAAGCAAACAGTAAGAATATTTGACTTGACTGGGCTCAAGCAAGTTTGCAAGGTAAGAAGAGTCATGGTGCTACAGTAACTGATCGTTTTCTTTATTACAGGTTCTGTTAGACTGAGTGGACGAGTTGTGCACGGACATTCACAGAATCTTGATTGGCTTAGGAGAAGAGAAAATAGATCATAAAACGTACGAGACTCTTAGATGCTTAACTGCTAAAAGGACACAACCGTGTCGGTGGTGGATACGCGAAGGGATTCCTCGGTGGTTTCTACCGTTACAGTTACAGATGGAAACAACTTCTATGAATCTTGTGCTCGACGTGATGACTGAAGCACTGTCGAATCTCTAATCAGCAGGCTACATTGGTCCCTTGGCAGAACTTTAATTTTCAGTCTCCCTCAGCTCTGGATAGGATGAATCGGGACAGTGAGCTTGTTCGTAGAAGTCGTCCAGGTAGTCTCCATACACCATATTTGGGTAGACAGGCGACTCGTTCTCGTCTACGAGAACCGGAGCTGGACCTATGGTGGTATTCCTTGATGGAGCAATGAAAAATGCAGTAGATGTCCTCGGTGAATGATTGTTGTTCACCACTCGATGCAGGCAGCTTTTGTACTTGGCGTTGCTGAGAATCTTGCAACAATGTCAGAAGAACAGAAAGTTCGCACGTTTCAAAACGAGAGTCCTGACACCACGTCACTCCAGAACAAAACTCAACAGAATTGATTCACTATACGGAGGCTCTTGCAGTCAGAAGTAAACTGCTTCTACCATTTTAAAACCAACGAGTTCAACTTGGATTGGCATGTCAGAACAAGGAAATCTGAGAGCTGCCCACGGACTTATTATGTGCCGTCAGTACCTGAACTTGATCTCCGATATTGACGACGAAGGAGTTCTCCATGGGCCTAACGTTGAACCAGCGATTTCCTTTCTGTACCTGCAGTCCTCCCACATCATCCTGAAGAATGATTGTAAGCATGTTGGGATCTGAATGTGTACGATGGCCCATTGTAAGACTTGGATCCAAGCTCGGAGGAGCATGGTTTACCGTTATCGAAGACTTAGCTTCTCCACAAGCCTCGATTAGGAAGTCTTCGTTCAGACCAAGTGAAAGACTGATTATGCTCAAGATGTTCACGGAGAGTCTCTGAAGATGATTCTCATGTTCTTCCAACAGTGATCTGCAAAATTGCAGAAGTAAAGAAACATATTTGACATGGTATTAACATATATGCAGGTAGTGACTACATGGAACTTCCCCATCTGTGACTACTGGTCGTCATTGTTGTTAGATATCCGGGCCTATATTATATTCATACTTTCCACTTTTATCTCCAGCAACGAGGAAGAGAATGGACGAAAATGGAATGTTGAAGCACTGAGGCATCTTGAGATCAGAATGGCACTCCATAATTCAACAATTAGTCCGAGCGGGACCAGACAACTTCAAAGTCTAAATTAAGTGCAACTGAAGTGAGCAACTCCCCAGTATGCTTCCACAGTGCTCTGAAGAGGTGCGGAGGTTCTTATTTTCCGAGAACCAAGGAAGATTGTCACATAGCTCAGAGGAGCAAAAGGATTACGAGCTGCAGTCATCTGAATTGGACAGGACAAGCTTTCATCGAAGGTGGTTCGCAACACTGGCTGTTCCAAGTTCGAGAGGCTTACCAAGTGTATATCGTCTCTTACAAGTCACACATACGTATGGGCGTGAACACCCAACCGCTACGCTGAATGTTCTGCTAACAGATGCCACATGCCAACGCGCGGTGAACGGTTCGAAAAAAAGTATCATGAACGAGTACAAGTTTCAAGTACATATGACCGTCAACTCGATGCTTTTTTTCCTGTTTCATAATCTGGGACGTTACCCAACGGTGGGTGTCAAAACTAAGTTCCATGGTCGTGTTCAAGAGAAGCACACCGAAGTATCTGTCAGCAGCGGATCCAGCAGGGAGTCCGACATGTCTGATAAGAAAAAATAGTTAAAAAGAATTGGTCTCGCTGAGCAAGAGAAAGAGGAGATCTTGGGGCAAACCTGAAACCCACTGGCTTTGAAGGCCAGTAGTCCTTGTCTGATTCGGAAATTGGAGCAAAATGAATTCTGAGCACTTCTCTCCAGTCTCTATTCCCTCCTCCTCCAAAGTGCACCGGTCCAGCATTCCCAGCTGGCGTGTTGATTTTGAGCTTCTCCTGGTGTGGCAGAGAGAAAAACTCTCGCGTACATCTCTGCATGTCCTGGAGATGCGATACGGGAACTCCATGATTGATGAGGTAGAAAAATCCCCATTCTGTGCAGGCTCGAGCAACAGCAGTCAGTAAGTCCTCGGACATAGGAGCCTGAAGATTTATGCAAGGAATCTGTTCCAAGTCCTCGTCTGCTTCTACGATTCTTCGCTCGCTGACTGGCTTCACGTAGTACTCTGGAACTTCATGCGTATTCAACCTCATCATAAGCTCTGTGACCCCGTGTTTTCGATGAAATCTCCTCATTTCAGCATGTGTATTGCCTGGAAGCTCCATCGTGGCTCAGCAAGATCCCAGTACACAGACCATACAAGCTGTGCACGATGCGACTCTCGGGTTCGCTATGGGCTTTATTAATAGATGACTCGATATGCCTTCTAACTCTCACTCTTACTGAATCTGATCGTTTTCGATCCGCTCACACTTTGAGCATGGTACCAGATAATCTGACTCTACAAAAAAAATATGATATTAAAGCATGCAAGGATGGTGTTGTTTAATAAAGTTATAAATGAATGATAACCCACTTAAATCGTATGAAGTACGAGTAAAACCGAAATCACACCAGGAAATGTAACATCAACGATATGATATGCCGATTGCGAGAAGCTTGCAATTGTATCCGAGGAGGATGAAGTCAAACTCGATCGTGGTGCCTCGGTCACCGTCTGGGATGGCTGTGGAACACACTCTCAAGCATTGGTATACAGCAGTCGTCGTGTCGCGCTCTCTAGCGTTTTCGCTTGTATTCCACTCCTTTCTTGTGAGAATGATCGAGAGACTTCGCGCTCCTTTGCTGTTCGGAGACATTTAAAGGCTGTATGCTCGTTGCCGATTAGAGAGAGATGTACAGGGTAAGATGAACGCTCCGGTACGCTTAAACTAACGCATGGGTACATCAACCACAGCTCAGCAGCTCGCAACTGACATATGACCATGATCTATGACACAATGTTGTGAACTCCTGCAACGAATGTGCCGTCTGAAATATGCTTCAGTCAGAATGACGTAACGGTAAGGAGACTCGCTCTGAGTCAGCTGCTCGTCTTCAAATTTCCGCAGAAGATCTGGAACCGTCAAGGCTCCTAATTTAAGGCCTGTATATGTACACATCATACAGATAATCTAGAAGGCTATACTTTTCTGTACATAAGACTGCCCGAATATTCAATGCTCTTCACCTGAGATGGTTTCCGACGCTCTACAGCAGCAATAGCAGAAGAAACGAACCTTCGCAGAAATCGAGAAATTTAGAAGTGGTGTTATTCTTCTCTGCAAAGAATCAGAGGATGTGAGTCCGCCCGGGCTAATAATTGTGGATGAAGTATACCTAGCAGAAGATTTCGTCATGTTATGATCTTCAGCCTCTCGCTACAATCACTCAGAAGATTGAATCCTCTCAAACACAACCTCCAACAAGAGCAATAATAGCATGCGCTGTAATATGCCTTCAGTTCAATATGTGGAGATTCTTTGTACTGAAATTTCACAAGGCGCAGGCTTATCTTTTTCCAGCTTTCTTGTTGTCAGATCGTGGAGTATCTTGATGCTGCTTATTAATAATCACGTGAATAGTGTTTGCTTTTAGAGAAAGAGAGAACAGAAACCGTGGAGAATTAAGCCATGTCTGGCATGATATCGAGGGTGATGTAATCTGTATACGAACTCAACCCAAGGTACTCAAGACCAGTCTGGCATTGGTTCATATGTACATGATGCCGTATTCTGCAACATAACACCACAATACTCATACCTTAACTTAAGAATCAGCGTACTATTATCGTATATAGAGATTAGACTACAATCACGTGCAACAGCTCCAATCCGAACAGGAAAGTCCATCAACTCTGGAGCTGCTGCTGTCTAATATTCTAAAGCACTTCTGGATAGGTTATTACACAAGAAACAGCTAAGCAGATGATACACAGAGTACTAGTAGACAAAGACGAGTATAAATCCCTCGTGAGAAGTTTATTCATTCTTTGCCTGATTGGTTTCTTTTACAGACGAAATCTGCTTATTTGGTGTCATTTTAGGCAGGGCGGACCGTCGTATTCTTGACGCATATTTGCCAACCATAATTATTTACATCAGCATGAGCAATGAAAAAAACTGAATCTTTGCACATGATCGTTAAACTTTGTGTAATAGCTGCAAATCAGTCCCCATATACTCCACTGAAAGACGGTTGACTCGTGTGAGAATATATTTTTTTTAAGCAACTGGAAGTGGAAATGCTTATGCTTGAAGATGCAAGCAGAATCACGTTTGTCCACATAAAGAGATTTTTGAAAATAATATCTCTTAACACTGGCGATGGAAAGTGCAGGACTTGCTTTTGGTTGTTGGATGGCAGGAACAAATCGAAATTCACCAAGTACAGTACGTGCACATTTCTCGGAAATTCAATTCAACTGATGTTGGAGAGATAAGTAGAAGCACGTGCAAAGAGAATCTCTGAGATGTGTAAATGTGGGGAAGCTTCAAGAGAAGTCGTGAATCCTACCCTTATAACACAAGCATTAGTAAGGACGATTTTGTTCGTCCTTACACCACGAGGATATCTCCTTTACAGTTAGGGCCAGTCTACAATCATTGTACACAGAATCTTTGTCATTTACAAAGAGCAGAGATAAAGCTTGGATGAAGCATCTGGCATCACATAGAAATGATGACGTACATTTTGCATGCTCAGACTCACTAGGATCGTATTGACAACCGAAGATGATTTATGCCAGGTATTATCGTATTACATGTAAACTCGAGCCCTGCAATGCAAAGCTAGGACGTACAAAATCAACCTTGTAGGGCAAAACCCTGGGTGCACGAGAATGTATTGCGCTATTTACCTATAGGTGGTTTTATTTGGCTCAATTTTTTTTGTCTATTTTATATCCCTTTTTTTCGTAAAGCCGTCTCTTGTTATAAACTAGAAGAGACAAACAAACTTCAGCAACTCCTGGATAATTGTCTGATAATGTCATATTTTTTTAATTATTTTTCGCTTATAATAAGAGTCCCGATGATGAGAATACCCACTTGGATGAAACCTACGGGGAAAGAGCATGTCGCAAATGGTTATTCGGAGTAAAAGGAACCAAGTAATATGGCAAAACGGATGGGATGATTTATATGGGGCTAGTAGTCTGAGCATCATGGCATGTGCATCACCTTCATGAGAAGACGGTAATTCCGCATAGAATAAAACTAAATGAATCAACATGCGATGACCATGTTCTGCCCAATGTGACATGCCACAATGAAGTCTGTCATTGGTTTGGACCAACGACAGACTGAAAATGCAAGGATGGAAAGGAGACAGGAGAGTGGAAGCCTACTGCACCCATCGATGCCCAGAGACTCTTTGTTCGATATGGTCCTAGAAGAAGTCTGCTGTAAAATGTCATAAACGTGGATATGAAGTACTTCTCATATTTTAAGCTCGGGTGACAGGAAGTTTGTATTTTTGTGGGGAAAAACAGAGATCCAAGTGAGTAAGAAGTGAACTCTAATGAAATTCATGCAAGGTGTACGGAGGATGTTTGATAATCAGCCTTTGGCCATGTCCTCAACTTCGATCAGTCTCTATCGGAGTTTTTGAACTTCGTTTGAGTCAAGAGCCGACCTGAAGACAACGTTCATACATTTTGAAAAGAGAGAGAGAGAGAGAGAGAGGGAGAGACTCCGTCGTGCTTTGTTTGACGTTGGCGTAGTTTGAACCTTTCTTGTTCTCTACCATATGCCCTTGTTTTAAACTGACCGGCTATGGCGTTGTCTACAAGCAATTGTAGTCAACGTCAACGGGCCTTATATTACAACATCTTACATCTGAAAGACCGTAAGTTATCAGTCAAAACAGGGGACTTTGCATGTTTTGCAGCGCTAAGCTCATCATCATTCACCAGTTCTCAAGAGTTCTTGTATCTTACCAATGGTGTCCAAAGATATTACAAGCTAAAATACGAATGCATGGGATTTCAGCCACAAAACAAGACATAGAAAGAAGAAGTGATCACCGAATGAGAGAGATTACAAGCATGAAGATACGATCTTCCTGTGGACAAGAAGGAAGAGACAAGCAGGGCATTGCGTGTTGGTTTCGTCTACGACTCTTTACAATCATCATAGAGAACATCTTTCTTATGCTATGGAGATCGAGGACCACCACTCCCCATTGACTAGTTGTTGAGTGGATTCAAATGCAATATGAGCAAATTATTCTAGGAAATTAACGGAAATCAGAAACTCTCTTTAAGCTTCACTTTAATGTGGAAATAAATCACAGACGTATAAATTTTGATTTTTAGACACCCTCTTCCTCCTCATAGCTAGCTTAAAAAGGATTTGAACAGTGTAATCTGAAACACGTGGCGCTGTTCCACTCTTCATTGTTGGAAGAATATGAGTGACTAGCTAATGCCAATCATTATAAAGAAACTAATGAACATGGACTTGATATTCCTTACTGTTCCTATTTTTCCCACTGCTGTCTCCCTATAAATACAAAAAAATGGAAGCTTAAGAGCAATCTTAAGAATTTAGTCTGTTACTTAGTCTGTATCTAGTTGTTCTTCGCTTTCCCCTTTAAACGATATGTAATGAATTGTATTCATAAAAGTGATCATTATCTGAATGGAAAGATCTATTTCCGCGAGAAAATTTTGGCAATCTTGAAGAAGAGTATATCTTCTGTGACTGATACACTCAAAGTGTATCAGTCACAGAAGTTTTATAAGGAAACAGGAAAAAATATTTGACTATTTGACTTTTTCGGAAAACTCAGTTGGATTCTAGTCAGTTGGTTAGAATTTTCACTCAAGCCAAAATAACTTACATCTCAAAATTAAATACTGCTAGAACTGATGTCACTTACGGTGCTTACGTCCATATGTGGAGCATGGTGGAGGGATGAGAATGCAAATGAAATCCGATTTGCCTTTGTAGGTCGGTTAGTGCATACTCTGCCCCTCATTTGTGCTGGTGGTGGCAAGTAATACTTATAATTTTCTTTGTCGCTGATATGGAACCACTTTTTTAAAAGTATCGAACTTTGATCAAGCGTCCACGGAGGATTATAAGGAATGTACTGTCTCCAGGTGGACCATAGCAAACTACAACCACAATGGCAGCCCATAGACAACATCGAGTCTGGATCTTAGGCAGATTCTCATAACATATGAAACAACAAAGGGAAGTTGTAGTGGCATACGAGGTGTTTCTTTATTTCAGTTATTTTTGGTTATTACACATCTTGCATTATGGACAGCAATATGTTGTTTTAAGAAAATGCGTTTTCTTACATTTCTCTTAAGCTGTTCGTGTCTTTTGATTGATCATTGAGTTGATTTGGTGATTTCCAGACTGCATCCAGATAATCTAATCTATACTACGAGCATCAAGCTATATGAAGATAAAGAGTTTGTTCGAGATGAATTTATTGTAGTTTTTATGTTATTCTTGTTATGTTTTGTTAATTATTTTCTCTTGATTGTGTGATACGTTGTGGGATGAAGGATTGATAAGTTGTGCTTTCAGGTGTGTGTTGAGATGTCGCTCCTGTTTTCACAAGCTTGTTTGCATCTTGATTTACGTTCAAATGGGCTATGATCTTATAGAAATGGACCGCGCAAGTTTGGAGTTGGGTGAGTGATTTGTGTATTGTGATGAGTAACTCTGCTTCCTCATAGGCATGTATATTGGATGGGTTTATCGATTGTTTTTTAATTAGTGAGTCTAAATTTGGAGAGGTTTATGGGCTATAGGGTCTCTTTGTGGTTAATCGTGTATTTTAGCTCTTAATTTGGCAAAAACATGGACAAATAGATAAAAAGGGATGGAAAAACCCCATCGACCCTCGCAACAAACGAAACGGCAGACCCAGGGCTATGTTCTTCGCATATGGCATGTAGTTCCTCATTGAGAAACGAGGGGCTCTCTAAGCATTAAAACCTCTACATCAGTCACAAACTTAACCATTATTGATGTTAAGCGAAAGAGAGCTAAATCACATCGAATAGAGATATCAACATTGCAGCTTTCAATTTGTTCAAATAACACAAATAAAGACAAAACGCACCCCCATAAGATAATTGTGTTTGAATTAGTTACTATGATACAGTGAAGTAAAATGAAATGAAATGAAATTCTCTATCAGGCACAAAAGAGTTTTTTTTAATTATTAAATTTTGAATAAAAAATTCCAAAGTAGAAATTTTTCCTAGTTTGCAAATCTTTAAAGACATGACATAATAAAACTACTTGACATCAATTATATTTTGTAGAATTATAATAAACATGTATTCCCATAGATAAAAGTTGAATCTTATTTTTAATACAAATTTATTTTTGAACCATAAAGAAAATATAATAGACATATTAACTCTCTGAGGAAATCTTGTATCTCACTTAATTTGCAGATCAATCCAGAGAATTGTGTATGAGATTTCCGACTATGTCGTTCACTGAAATGTTATTTTTTTCACAGGTATTTTGATGCTGCATCGGGGTTAATGCTTAATTGATCTTCTTGAAATTCTTGTACTAGAATTGAATCGAGGTAAATTCAATTGAAACTCATTTGTTGGTTAGAATCTAAAATGAATTTATTTTATAGTTTATAAGGATTTTCACTAAGTAACAGGGTTAATGTAAATATAATATATACATCCAAACATAGTTTATATATATATGAACATGATGCACACATTAAAAATTAATATTTTCTTATATATAAGAAAATATTCGTATGGTATGAACATGATGCATTGTCGCAACGTCTAGTCACTTCTCACCAGTTGGACTGTGGTGAGATGGTCGTGTTTCAGTCACTTGTCAATACAGAGTCACAGGACGTGGTAAGAAAAGAACCATGTGCTGCACAATCACACAACAACCATGTAATAATTCAAACTTCAACCCAGTGTAAAAATTTCAAATGTTGCAACGGTACCCGCCCCTTTTGCTGAACCCGTTGACGCTCGTCTCGCCGTGTGACATATCCGCTCACTTCTACCTCAAATTTCTCGACGCCAACTTGTTCGATTCAAGAGGAGTCTCTGAACTAAATCAAATAATCCTGTCCCGTCAGCTCGAACGTATTGGTAAGTCACATTCCCGTTGCAGTCTCTGAGACAATTGCCTGGAGCAAGTGAAGGTTTGGGAGTTTTACACGGATTTGGGGCGTATCCGTGTCCTGGTCTTCGATCGATTGTCGTCGAGGTGGTACTTATCAGTTATGAATCTGTACGGGCTTTTGGGAGGAATTGGAAAGTTCCATCACTCACAATTCTTATTATGTGTTGAAACCTGGTCTGTCATTTTTTTCCAGGTCGCTGGACTGGAACGTTGGTGGTTGCAGTTGAGTCTGCCTGTTCTGGATCTTCACAATGGGAACAGCACAGTTAACTCGTGATGTCATCACTCTCAAGGGGTCTGCTGCAATAGTTAGTGAATTTTTCTGTAAGTGTTCACGGTCTATGCTGCAATCGCCCTCGGTCGTGTGTTGCCTGCTCCCTAAGCGCAATTTTGTCATTCTTTAGATTTTCGAGAGTCGTGTAGTAGACGTAGCTTCAGCCTGTCATTGGAACATGTGACTCTTCTGCAATGTGCAATTTGGTGTCGGATTCACAAGACTCTGAAACTTCTTAAAGACATTGCACTTAATTGGAATCTAGGAATCTGCGAATGCTTGCCTCTGGATGAGTGCTTCTCATATCAGTAATTTTGTTTCGAACTTTGTTTGACATTCCTGCCTGCTGTTTCTTTGCCTATGAAGTATTTATTGTCTTCTAGAAGTTGCTCCAAGAACTCGTGTGAAGTCTTAACTACATTGAAATGACATTCTTTTGTGCTGGTTGTTGCAGGTTATGCTGTGAACAGGTGAGGCTAGAAATTTTCCTGCCTAAGTAGTCCACCTTCCCTTCGAGTAACTGGAGAGCACGAATACTCTCTGCTTGTACTGCACCACAGCTGACAGTTTATTTTCCCTACTATGTGGGACAATGCATTACTGACTCTTGACTTCCGTCATATCCGTGTGCACAGTATCCTCTTTCAGCGGGGCATTTATCCTACAGAGAACTTCGCCAAAGTGAAAAAGTATGGCTTAACCATGTTGATTTGTGAAGATGAGAAGGTGAAGACATTCATCAATACTGTGACCAAGCAAATGGGAGGTATCTATCTCTCTATTCAGACCGTCTCCCATTTCAACCTCGCTTATAATATGCTAAGCTGAATTTTTTCTCTTTTCAATGTTCTGGTTTCATCTTTGTGGACTTCAGAGAAATGCACTGAAGAGTGTGACTGAAGGCTGTAAGAAGTAATAACTATGGTCTTCCACTCTGCACATACATCACTAATTAGAAACTCAAGGTCAATAATAATCTCCTTCTAGAACGTGCATACAGTCCACATAGATTGGCATCCAGTGTCGCGTCACCTCCCTTCACAGAAAACCGAGACCTTCTCCTTCTGAGATGACATCGTGTTCATTGATTACCTCTCTTGTCGCAAATTTGCAAAACACGGAGACACGTGATTGCACTATCAATGTCAAATTCAGTGATTGTGTCTTCATTTGAACTCCTCTGTAAGCTAGCCGCAGATACTCCCTGCACTATAATGAGTTGATGTAATCTTATAATCTTCATAGTTTTGTGGGCCTCAGACGTAGTGAAAGATATGTGGGCTAATACATGATTTGTTGTAACATGATACAGATTGGTTAGAGACAGGATCACTAGAGAGAGTGGTGCTTGTTATTGCCAGCATTGCATCAGGAGAAGTTTTGGAGAGATGGAGCTTCAACATTGAGACGGACAAGGAAGTAACTGAGAAGGGGTAATTTTAACAATTGAAGCTATTCTCATGGCGAACTCAAACTCATGGTTGAAATGTTACTCATTGGCTCTCCATCATGTCCTGAATCCTCATGTATTGCCCACATGGGATGCTTCCTTGTAGTATATATTCACGCTGAGTTGATGTTGGTATGTTCAGCGTGACCAGAGAGAAACCGGACAAAGAGATCATGACAGATATACAAGGAGTGATGCGACAGATAACGTCCAGTGTCACCTTTCTACCTCACCTTGATGAAGCTTGTGAGTGGAGATAAATGCCTGGAAGTTTTGAATAGATCGCGTCGCTTTATCTAAATGCAAGTCAGTCACTGTTTCTACAATACTTCCAACAGCTTTTGACTTTTTGCAGGTACATTCGATTTGCTGGTTTACACACCACCTGATTCCAAGGTCCCACCTCTCTGGGGTGAGAGTGATGCTCGACTGATAAACAATCCTCAGGTTGTAAAACTGCGTTCCGTGGATACCAAGGTGCGGCACTCAATACTTGGCTCCTATTGAAGTTTTCTTCCTATTTTACATTAGATGGCGTATCTATGTAGACATGATTGCCTGACACATCGTCTGCCCTTTTCAGTTGATTAATAATCTCAAGTTGGAATCAGGGTTGGAAAATTTAGTATGTAGGCTTTGCAGGATTTAAAGTTTCCCCTACTTATTACCTTCGTGCGCTCATACCCTCACAGGTGCACCGAGTGGATGCCATGGTAGCGTTTAAATACGATGGATGAATGTACCCCGTTATTTTGTCCGATTGTCAACTTGATCAAGTTGACACATACTATTTCAATCTTGGAGCTCTCTCAGCTCCAACCTATGTCAGTCAAGCTTACAGCAGGTACTTGAAGGAGTCTCTGTAGTGAGTTGTGTCGCATTTTCGTTTATACAGTATGTACATAGTTTTGAACACGGTAATTACTGTACCGTGTCCTTGTATGTAGGCATTATAACGTTTTTCATAGCTACTTAGTGTGATTTATATGAGCTTTTGAGAGCGTATGCAGGAGTCATGTTGTTACATGACAAGTATACGAGGTAAAGTTAGAAGAGTACGGAACTAAGCGTGGTTTTAAACGAGAGATCGAGTGCGTTCTTCATGGATGACATGAGCACTGGCTACTTTATTAAGGGCTGAAAGGCATTTGCTTTCAATTTCACAAGAAACGCCTCTCACACAATTGTAGTCTCCAAGTGGTGATTTATCCTGTGTCTATTCTTCATATCAAGATGCCGAGATTTTCAACACGGCGCGCTTTGCGTGAAAACTCTCAACAACAATAGATTGTTGTGGACGTTCAAACTCCGGAAACTATGGCGATCTCCCACTGAACATAAAACTTGAGGATAGATTGTGTACGAAGTGTATCAAAACGAAAAGGATATAAAGACGAGGTAAACAAATCTTCCTCCGAATTTTTGTCTGAAAAGTTCCCAGCAACCTTGACATAATTAAAAACAAACGTATAGAATTAGTCACTACATGCAATTTGGCTGCCTTACACATGTAACCTACTGAAGATACTTGAAAGCTCCCAAATATTATGTAAGGATATAAATATGCGAAATCTTCTGAACTGACAGCTCCATATGACAATTCAGGTTGGTTTGACTACCGTCCCCATCCGTTGTATTCCGGACCCCTCACACGATAATATTAATAATCTTTTGTTGCCATCTATCCTAAATTGGATGATCGACAGTAAGTGCACTCACCAACGTCGTTGAGTATGCGTGGAAAGCGTCTCCACAGAACAGAGAAGGATATGGCGAACCGCGAACATGAGGGAACAAAAGCAGTAGAGTAGAAGCGCATCTTCACTGCACCGCTTTTCACGAGGAATATGGGATAAACTTTGAAATCTTCAGGACGCTAACTTTTTCAGACGGATGAGGTATAGTGAAGCGTGTGATGCACAACACCAGCAATACATTCCTTGGACGCGACAGCAAGCGGCGAAGCTGTATATAATTGCCACTCCGCTAGTTCTATATCAGCGTCCTTGAGGTTAGTGTATCTCCGATCATTCCTTCCTCATTCCACCTTTCCCTGGATCTTCTTGATGCTATTCTCACTGCCTGGAGTGACGTGCTAGGAAGGATAGAGTTCCATACCTCCCAGTGGGGTGATAACTCTTGTGACTTACCGATTCTCATATCATTTTGAAGTAGGTCAAGATCCACTTTGTAGATAGGCCTATTGTACTGTACGCATTGTTCCCCCACCCGTGTTATAACTGTTTTGGGCTGACAATGGTCTTAGACTTCTGCGAGATATATTACCGAGCTTAATCTCATGTTTTTGATCGGGGTTGATTGCTTGTCATTTACATGTTTTGTATTTACAGCATGAGATGTTGAAATTTTCAGTTGATATGCGTCATGACGTTTACAGATTGCCTTAGCACAGGGCTATGTTTAAGCTAACCAATTTGGCGAACGGTATGTTGTACTACATGCTTTGTTGTTGGTAAGAAGATAGATGGTAGTGTTATGACTAAGCAGCCGCGATTGCTGTTCGCTTGTGGCAGGAGCAGAGTGGAGGTCCGATCTATCCAATGAGAAGCACAATCCGGTCTTAGAGTGCTCGAGGAACATATGTTGATTAATTTGTAAGGTCCCAATGCTTCTATTGTTATAGAATCAGGTGCAATGTAATTTCATCAAAGAGTTCAGATCCAATACTGGGCACTGTAATTGGTGTATATTATAGTACTTCGTTCTAGGCACAGAACTTGCTTCGTTTGACATAGATATGTCTCTTGCCGCATAGGTTCTCACTAATTCGTGAAGGAGAACTAGTGTAACGAGGTTTTCAGGTTCAGAGGTCTGATCTGAGCTCTGAGGTCTTGAGAAGATGGTGATGGTCAATGATGCCAATTTTACAAATTAGGACACTCCTTGTGACGCAGGACACTTGAATTTGTGTTGGGAACAGCAAATTGTTTGCATTTAGCAACAAAATAGTAAAGTTTGTCACCTGATGCGTAGTAGGAACTTACGAGATGGACAGAATACGCAGAGAAAGTGGATTGCTTCCAGTTCTAATTTGTGCATACTTTTCATCTCGCAAGGTTCTATTTCTGTTTGAAAGTGAGAGAGGAAGGCGCAAGCATCAGGTTTCTGTCACAAATCCCAGAGGATTTCGCATGCTTTGATACCTTGGACCTCAAGACGTGTTGTGAAGCAAATCGTGAGGTCTCTATACTGGACATCGAGTTGGCGATTTTTCGATGATATCTGAACACCAACCGAGGATGTCATGGAAACAGACCAGCTCGCTGTCTGTCATCCCGTGACCCTGCATTGTTGAACTTTCTTAGCCTTTACCCCAAGATGTACAACACAGTTTAGTCTGCATCTCTAAAGACATACTTTCATCTCCGAACAGTTAATCGATGTCACAGCCCTGGCATTGTCCTTCATGCTCAACATCACAACTGGGGGTTCATCAATCGGCTCAAAGAAGACATCCGGTGTGAGAGAAGTTGGATCATAAGAGATGGTGAGGATCTGGTTCATTCTCGAATTCAGTCTCATATCGAATCAAAAGAGAACGCTCATTCTTTCCATCTCTCGTGACCCTTCTTCCCCGGTCGTTGAATACTTATCAGGAAACTCGAATTCATAGACTCTCTTCCGGGTTGTGATTACAGATGATTCGTGGTAAGATCTTACATAGTCTTTGTTTGACACAGATAACTTTATCTTGTTCGCGATACAGGTAATACTTCCAACTTCCATCCTTGAAAATGATCCGATTTTACGTCTCTGAAGCAGGGATCCTCTAAGTTAAAATTGGGAACAAATCCATTCTACAATGATTATTATTTTAGCCGGGAATTTGTGGCATACGAGACTACTGAAGAATTTTTATTTGATATACAGGAGCACAGGTTATACTCCAAGGATGTGGACTTTGCAACAACCTAGAAGAAGTAAAATCCTTTCAAGTCATAGGGCTAGACCTGATAGAATCATATTGTCAAAATATGCAAACTCTCATTGAAGTTACTGATTTATAAGTTGTGTTGTGTCTCTAATTATCAAACGATGATAAATATGATTTTTCTTGGATTTAAAATAATTTACTAATGATGAATATTTATATAAAAAATATAAATTTAAATTGTAGATGTTGAAATAAATATTCTATTAAATGTAAATTATGCCTAAATTACGAAGAGTGAGGAGTAAAAATCTAGATTTTCAATTATCTTGAGATTCAAAATCTTATCACATATGAATGGATTCTATAAGAATTATTTCCTAATGCTATAAAACGTGGACATTCAAGACAAAAAAACTAGAATTTCTGTTTTAATTATAGTATAATTTTTTATAAAGCATTATTCTAAACTAGTAGGTATCCATAACTTTTGGACAATGTGAAGTTAACCCCGAGGTGACGTCCAACATGCCCCTCTCTGGCAAACCGCTTCCGGTAGACGCTGATACTCCAAAGTGCTTCACTCCTTGTTCATTGGTTCGATGAATTTTGTTTTGTTGTGAACGGGGAGGGAGGGAGAGAAAGAAAGACACGAACAATTAAGTTAAAGTTTCTGAGAAAGTTAAACCTAATTTTCATTAGGGCTTCATAAACACTATGTGTTATTTTAATAAGGATGGATTTAATAATGTTGAATGTTTACTATCGTTAATAGATCATATGACACGAGATAGAAATTTTAATTATCTTTCTGTCCTATATATATATATATATATATGGAAAAAAATAGATATTTATATATAATATTTGTTATGACAACAATTGTATTCTAAAAGTATCAAATTTTTTCTTATTTTAGTTATTTCAATTGAAAACAATTATTTTGATCATGTTTATTATTTTATTTCATCTGAAATTTCTATATTTTATAGTACATTGGGAGATCATTTAAATAAAAAAATTTTAAAATCAATATTTACATATTGTATTCATCTGGAAACAAATATTTATATATGTATTATTCAAATTTTAAAAGTGACCAAAAATATCTTATTTACAATTAAAACTTATTACACAATAAAAATCAATGATCAATATCCCTAATTTTACTCAAAAATAACGATAACTCCGTCGGCTTATGGTAAAAAATAATAATAATTTTCTTTTCATCAATGAAATTCAGTCTATATACTTCCTCAGACCTACATCAACCAAGAAAGCGAGGACTTCGGCTATCATCTGTCTCCAGCAGTGGTCGGTACCTTGTATAAAGAGGGGAACTGAACACGAACCGAGAAAGTGAAAACTTTGTCATTCTGTTTCCAGGTCCATCACTACTGCCGTATGTCACATTTATAAGCAAACACGCAGACAGGAAGAACCAAATCCTGATTTGGCACCATAACCACGTAGGTATTTGAATGTCTGGAGATCGAAAGTGATCGGTCCGTTTTCAAACCTAACATACATGACAAAAATGTCGAGAAGATGCTCGGAGCTTCCAAACAACCATCGGCAAATGCCTACGAGAGTTACAGGGGGAAAAGTAATTTAACAAAAGCAACCCAAATCTCGTCAGTAGAGTAGTTGAAGATTCCTTCTACTTGTAAATGAACCAACAGGGATGGATACATTCATGTTAGTCTGTCTAGAATTAGACTCTAGAGTTGCAGCCCGATGTGCCCCACGGAGTATCGGAAACAGGAGTGATTTTCTGGATATTTAACTAAAAGATGAAACGATGAGGCCCACAGGCAGTGGAGGAGAACATATGACCTTCGTGGAGTTTTGAGAATTATCGAGGACAATGGCATTGCTCCGGCTTGTGAATATAGGAAAGACAGCACACTACAAGGACGTAGTAGGTCAGATGCGTTGGCCTCAAAGAGGTGTGCTGCCTCCACCCACCAAGGCAAGAGTCAGCGTGTCCGTCTGCAACCATGAGGACCAACCAACAGTTTTCACACAAGCACAATTGAACAGGTCGGAAACTTTTGGAACACGGACACTTCCCAGCCACCTGTAGCCCGCGCATAGCCCAATGTGAGAATGTCAAGGTTATTAATGAACCTCCTGTCAGAAATCAGTACTAAAGTCCCTCCAATCACACGGTCCATTAGAGCTGTACAAACTGGCAATTCCATGGACCCCGCACCCCAGGCGAACGGCCCTATGAGAGTGTCGACTTGCAAATGAAACCAAAAGTCTTATTCAATCATCTCTGCAGTGTATACAATGCCCGTAAAATCTTCACAACGTACTTAAAGTTTCCACAACTGACACTACCTGCCATTCGGAAAAAGCTGACGAAAATGCACAAGATTCAGTCGATTTCTGATTTGGATCGACAGAGGAGAACAAAGCTGGAATCAGAGAAAGTACTCGCTCGAAATGTCGGCCATTATAATATAAAAAAAATGTAGACACATAGGTATCCATTGGGTTCAGACCATCCACAGTTTATCTAAATCAGGCGTAATATGTACAATAAAGCCGCCGACATCTTCGGAAAGGTGGACTTGTTGGTCCTAGGCTCGAAAAACTTTGCTGTAAACTACTTCCGAACAACAATTTGTTACAAGGGTAATCTAAACTAAACATGATTCCCGCATCTCGATCACTCCTGAGAGGCAGTGATTTTTTGTCTGTACATAAAATTTGCTTGACAAAGCCAAGCGCAATGGATCGATACGATGAAAATACACCAGAAGAGGCGAAACCTGCTGCCGCTGCATTCTCCTGCACGGGCGTTTCGCAACCCTATTTCGGTTGGGAACAGCAAATTCTCCCTCTCAATGTGAATAAACCTGGAGACGGACGGCCTCACATTGAACCGAGTCGAACTCTCGAGTTAGGAAAATATCTTAACAGATCAGGAAGCCGAGAACGCCCTGAAAATTACGACGGGGCTTCCAAAGAATTTTCCATTTTCTCCGAGCAGACAGAACGTATAAGAATGGTGTCTTTCACTCCTCTATATGCGACAGTCCAATCCGACAGGTAAATACTCAATTCGATGGAAAGCACGAAGAAAACTGCGGTGTACACTCGTACGACTGGTATGGCTTCCACACTGACATTTCAATGTTTTACGCATTATACTTTCCTCGCCAGATGCCAAGTATGTCCAACCGTCCTGGAGTTCCTGCGGAAAATTACACACCGGCTGCTGTAGCTCTCTAATTCCGTTTCTCTTAACTTGAAAAGTCCCGAGACTCGATCAGTTGAAGAGACCATGCAAAGAAGTAATGGTTCCCCAGATCCCGAAGATGAGACCAAACACTATGAAAATGTAGTCTATAGCATACTCATGCCACATGAGCTCATCCGAAAACACGTGCAGATGGACCATAGCAGGCATGACGAAAGAGAGAATGCAGCATACGCTGTTCCCGACGAGCGAGAGGAAATCGCCAAAATGGGGCACGGCGACCGCCATCCAAGCAATCACTACGATGGTGATGCATCTGACGGGAAGAGAGTTCCTGCCGACGATTCTCCGCTCCAACACCTCGTGCACCGGGTGCATCATCACGGGGAAGGTGAAGAACAGGCCCATGCACAGCGCGAGCTTGATGATGGTGGTTTGCCAGCTATCTCCGAGATTTAGGGTGATGATATCCCTCGTCGATTCTCCAAATGCGAAGTAGCCGAGACAGGCAAACGTTGTGTACACGAGACCTATGCAAGTCATAGCCAGAGCCAGAGTTTGGCCAAACTTGGATCTATCCTTCATGTTGCTCTCTAGAGGGAGAACGAGGCCAAATCCCTCGAAAGAATAGATTGCCACCCCGATGACGAACGGGAGGGATCCGAGCCCCGTGAAGGAGTCCACACTACTGATTCCTCTCTCTCTGAACACGACGATGTCCGCGCTCATCACGACGGCCATAGCTGAGAAATTGGCAACGTCTGCGAATATGCTGAACGGCGCGAGGCGGGTGAGGGATCGAATTGACGCCAGCAGCACTTGCATGGGGAACACGATCCAGATGTACACGGACTTTCCTTTCCACCCGACCCACGCGGCGCCTATGCTACTGAGAATTCCTCCGATGCTGTAAATGTGTCCATCGTCACGGGACGCGCTACTCAAATCCACCCATCCGGATGCCGAATTGTCCACTTTGTCCCCGTTGCTGGAGAAGACGGTGGCCAAATTCTCGCCGATGAAGATCAAATAGGCGACACAGAAACCTCCCTGGCTCAATACGACCATTAAATCCACGGCAAATTGCCCTGCTTTGCCATAAGTGAAGAGCCCTAAATCGCTGTACGTTTCCATCCCATCCACTCCGTCGTTCTCCAATTTCCTCTTCGACTGTACAAGTAACATCATCGTGTAGTAACAAGCAGCGGCGACGGCTAGCAGCACCAAACATCCCGACAGCCATCCGGACTGCAAAAAGGTGTAGGGCAAGCCCAAAACTCCAGCCCCGACGATGGAAATCACTATGTTTCCGAAAGTCTTCTTCACAGAAGATAGAGGATGCCCATGCACAGCAGCGGGACGCGAATTTCCAGAGGGCAGAAGAGGCGCCTGATCAGAAGAACGAAGAGCGCTCGTTACTTTCGCACTAGGTCTCGATTGCAGTGCGGACGCGACGTCATTGGGATTGATGAACGTCATCCTCTTTACCGATCAGCTGAAAAATCCGCGAGCTTGTCGCCGGCTCAACCCACCCCTACAACCCGCCCCAGTCCCAAGAAACTAGAAAGTCCCCGCGAATTTTATCGTGACTCCGGAGAGCACGAGGGAGAGGACGAAGAGATTGGGAAGAGACAGGTCCGGGTCTCTCCTAGTGAACTCCGGAGTTTTAATGAATGAAGGGATGGGAAGCAGCCACAGCTACCTCAGAGTCACTGCTGGAGGGTCCGTGTCGTCCCGTCGAATTCTTGGCAAAAGAGTATGCAGCGAACATCATTCGACGAAGGGGTTATAAAACGCGAGCATCAACAGCAGTAGCCTCCGGCGGGAGGGGTAGAGTTGAGGTGCAACCAAGAGGCCAAATTAAGAACTCGAAACAGGGAGCCACAAGATTCGAACGAAAGAAACCAGTCGGAACCACTTTAACTGTTGACCCTTCGCCAAACTGCACAAAAGTACAATATTAGAAGCAGTCGAGCAAAGCTACACGCACAACGCCTCGCCGCTGGGACCACCAATAGCAGATCCAATCGCTCTCCTGCGATCCCCTCTACTTTTCCCTTTCCTCGCATTCCTTGGTCGTCGAGGCTCCGAGAGAAACCGCAAGTTTCCGAGCTGGTCGCGGATCGCCCGTCTCGAAAATGGGCCGGGCCCACGAGCACGAGCAATCCCTAAAACGACGTCCCGTCACCTTCGTACGCTTCTTCTTTGTCAGCCCGATGCTTTGGGACAGTTTGCCTTTGAAGGAGGAATCTTCTCGTCGCGGCTTCGGAAGCTGATGACTGAGCATGCCTCGAGCGCCACCGGGAGCGACGGTTTCCAGATTTGTGACTGGCTGGAATGACGCAACAACGGCTGCATAGTTGCGCTGTTGCCTTCGATCCCTCACCGTCCAACCTCAAGGCGCCCGTCATGTCAAGTCATGTCCCTCGGCGAAAGTCTTCTCCACGGCGAGCAATGATTTCCCCGACTGCCCAGAATTATTTATTTCCTTGAAGACCCTGTACTGATCCTCCCCCTCCAACTTGGAAGGAAAATATCGTCCTTCTATGCTAATATCGTCCTTCTGCTGTTGGGGATTTGGAGTTAGGACATATTTTTCCTCTACTACTCTTGCCAGCTAAAAGGAGGGGCTGACCTAAACGGGTGACATTCCAAACCTTAATCTAAGGATTCTTTCAAACCACCAATCGGCTGCTTTTTTCCCATCTAGTTTTTTGTGAAATTATATCCACATTTGCCCAGGCCGTAGGAAGGAAAGGAGGGATTTATTAGAGAAGAATCCTCTGTAAAAATTAATTGTATGAATAAGAAGAATATTCATATGATATGTAGCACACGAAGTGTCAATTATGTCTTAGAAATGGGGATGTATATTGGATGCTAAAGGAATAAAAATATGGAAAGTACATGCCTGAGTAACAGTAATATATGACATATACAAAAGACTTTGAATGGCAAAAACGTCGGGCTCGGTAGTGGAACATAAAGGTCATCCAAATCCATAATATACTCTGATGTTTAAAAAATGTATGTGGGGTAGAGAAGAAAGTGATTGAAGGCTATAGATCCCTTATTCCGATAGAACACTCCTTTAGGAACAACGGTTATCTACCTCCCGACCATGATCTCATCTCGACGCATTCGTCTGAATAGTATAGAAATAAAGTCATGATATAATACATACTGAAGCACTAAGTTGCGCATCGCCGACCGTTGGCATCTATGATTTGACCCAGTATAGAATGGGAGAAGTATTAGTTTAAGAAATCGGCTTGTATTGTTGCAGTCACAAACTGAACAAACAGACACGAATAAGCGTTTTGAAAAACCTGCTGTCGACAGCCTTTAGAGAAATATTATATCTTGACAATTATTTATTTATTACTTGCATTTGCATAGCCACATGTAGGTTTGAGAGAGAGGCAATATACAAGTTGGAGATCTATTGTCTTCACCCCAATATTAGTTGTTCCCCATGAGTCTCACATTTATCGTGTACGACTCATGCTAATAAGTAGAGCACATCATCCACAGGAGCCTAATTTCAAGTGCATAGCTCAGCTCAATGATATATGCTTGGTTGTTTCACCCACAACTAGAATAAACAAGTGAAATGAAGAGAGTTTTGAGAGTCAATGAGCATGGAGTGGGTCTATGTCTATGTCAAGGTAGAATGCTACTCCTAGTTTTGTGAAGCCCCACGTTTTGCTAGGCCTATGTTACTCGCTGGGTTTGAGCAATGTAAGACGATGGGATTCTCTTGCTTTCTTAAGAATATATTATGCGAAGAGCGAGAGCGGTTTCTGCACCTTGATTCAGGATCGAGGATCGACGAAACGTGCTGAGCTTGGGACAGTGTAAACGTCTGCCCCAGCCCTGGGGGGTCAACAAAATCTTCTACAGCATTTATTTATTCTTTACGAAAGCTGAGACTGACATGCTTCGTTTCAGCAGAAAACGTTAGAGAAGTTGAAGTCGGTTAACTTGAAGAAAGTTATAAATAGCTTTGCAAGCTAAGCAAAATTTTGTGTAACCACAAGAGTAACATTGAGTTGGATTTATGTAATTTATTTTTAGGAGCAACGTTGTGAGTTGGACTTTTTCTTACATGGATATCTCCTTATCCTTATGTAATGCTGATTTCTGTGTAAAGTCCAGCGATTGATTTCGACAATAGTACTTATGGGTGCTTTTAACGATAAACGCTATGAGACTGTGACAAGCTGCAGATCTCAACTCTTCAAGATTAAATTTGTCGACGTATATTCTTAAATAGTAATGAGGAGCATGTAGTTCAATCATATCTCCCACGAGGATACGAGGTTTTCTCCCTCGTACCTCGTACCCTTATCAAACATATTGGTGCTTCATACCTTCAGTTGCAACATTACCTGGTACCTCAGAGACAGGAGATGGACTTCTTCAGTGCGTTGCTATCCATTGTTTTCGTGTGCGCGATGTTTTCGTCTTCGAGCAGTAGTCCCAACTCTGGGCCACCTGGGGTTTCTCACCATGGCCACTGAAGTTCCTGAACGGCGGTAGTTATTCATGCCCTGGGAGTAATCTGCCAAAGTGCCCTACTGTGCAACCAATCATCCTTCTCTGAAGGAAAAGCAGACTTTTCCTTCCCTTCACAGTGAAGGGACGCCAGCTGCACACGACGTGTCTGAAAATCTCGACCATGATGCCAAAAACGGCACCGTCCAACTCGCATTCATCTCGTTTCCCTCCAGGTATACATTTCCGCTTTCTTTTCCAAAGCTCAGCTCTCATCTCCTCGTCTTGAACTCCCTTACTTCCACTTTGTTTTGTAAATTTGTACATCGCCAGGTAGGCAATCTCTTCTAGTTAAAGCGTACAACTTGTTCAGTAACCTTTAACACTTACACGCCCATAGACAAGTGCTAGGGGCAAGATGGATACTTTCTGCAACTGAAGTCGTCATGACGGACCGAAATGAGAAAGAGTATCGAACGAGGTATGATAAAGAATTTGTCTGTATCTCCAGTGACATCATGACTATCTTGTTAATAAACACCGAATCTACTGGCATAATGGTAATGGAGAGATCTATGAGTTTGCCCATCGTTCTCTTCATCCCCGGCGTTCCACTTTCCGCGATCTGCGGGTTTCATTGAGTTTGGAGAACAATAAAACCTTCCCTCCACGTATTTAATCTTTCACATTTACCTGATCCACAGTTTTCTGTGTATTTTTTGATATGGATTTTGCTTCACACATCTTCTGTCACACAAGCACGAAATACAACAATGGTGAATCACTCAAAACAGTGATTGACGTGTCATCGCTCCTCAAATTGCAGTTGAGATTGACATTTCTACGCTGTTTTTGGTAAATGCAGAGACAAACTGCCGATGCAAATTAAGCACATGTACAGCTAAATATATATATCGTCTTCCAATTATTTGACAACCTTACCATAAACAATGGAAGCAAGCACAGTAGTTGAGCTGCTCCGCATGTACTGCTGTGCAAAATGATTGGTAGTGTAACTCCCTCGAGAAGCCAGGTGTCTGAAATTGAACAAGTCACTACAGATCCATCCGATTTGTCTGCACATCGAATCAACATCCTCAAGCTGTGAGGTCAGTTTTGTCAGGAAGGAAACCCGGCACCAACTACCGTGTCCTATTCGGTATGATATCGGGTCCTGCCCTGCCCAAGCCAGGCCTGGAAATCTCGTGAGATATATTTCCTTCAGTCATGGACGGTTGCAAGTCAGGAGCATGCCTTGTGCGGAAGACTTTTTAACTTCTTCAAGTCTGGCACTGTCAGGGTCATACAAACTGAGGACGTTGTGTAATGCACTACTCAAATGTCCCTAACAAGAAACTACGCGGAAGATCGTGACCTACATCACTGACAAAACTGGAATTCAGAAATTTTGCTGATTTAATACATCTCTGAACCAGTTTTGCCGGGGGACAATGCTTCGGTTAAATCTGAGGTTCTCTAGTGAAACTACTATGGAAATGAAGAAGAACTCCGACAAATCTTTGAAGGTAGCCAACGGAGATAGCTCAGTAATACGGACATTGGATCTTAGAAGTTAGAGAAATGGATGGGATTTCCCAAATTGCAGACGTATTTACTACATCCAAGTTCTGACTCCGATGGGCGTGGCAACGTCAAGATTGCTAGGTTTTTCAAATCAAGTGGCAAGGTATTGATAGTCAGAAGTCAACTAGTAACAGAACCAAAAGCATCGTAGATCTCATCAACTGGTACATAAAATCCAAACATGTAACATGGGTATAATACCCAAAACCATCTCACATTTCACTTGACATATATCCCACTATCTACTTAAAACAATGTACAAACAACATAGCATCTTGTAGCTTTTGCTTTATGTGGAACAATGGAATCATGATGCTTGAAATATGCTACGATAAGCTAAAGAAAGTGATACTCCATTGAATAAAATAGTAGAATCTTGTGTAATCTCTTGTCATGTCAAAGTCAAACATGTCATCTGCACTTTTACAGAACTTCAAGCAAGATAAACATATAGTTCTCTTTTTCATATACTTTGAGAACTTGATGCTGGCGCTCGGTCGCCGTCGATCCAAATATATCAATAATGATCATGTTTGCAACAATGACTTAGTTGTTTCCAACACTCTATCCATATCGGATATGACATGTTCAACCGCATCTGTAATAACAAACATCATTCTTTGTGTCATCTTTTATTATAATTACATCCTTCAAATGTAAATGAGTCATATCAACACATATTCTATGAGTATGAGAAATTCTATATTCACATACTCACACATGCGTGATGAAGATGTGGATGTATTGAGAACTCGATTACTGTTTTGATACTCATAAGTATCCGGCAGCACAACTTAATTGGACAAAAGATAATCTCTTACACTAACATTCTACGAACCCTCGGGTATAGTAAACTTACGGCAGAACTAACATTAGAAAATAAAATTTTTTCTCTGCTCTACATGGCATGTGCAGGTAATAAGTATTTACACATTTCCGGCTCAGACTTGAGCTATTCTTAAAACCCTAAACATTAGATTATATGGCGGCAACTTTAAGTTACGTGGTGGCTAAATCTATCTGAGAGTTAGGCTAACACGCAGGGGATGAAAAAATAATATTTGAATTCATATCTTCATTGGATTGAATCTCATTGTTTAAAAACATTAAAACTTGTCCAAGACTGAGTCAAGATTTAATACAATATTTTCTTGTTGGAGCGAAAAGATAAATGAATCTTTGTACTTGAAACTTATTAATTTCACATTAAACAAATATAAATTGATTGAAAAAAAAATTGCAATTTTTTTCTCTACTTATTCATGTAGTAAATTTTCTGCAAGTGCAGCTTGTTATACAAAATCTCTGAAAAAGTAGATTTTAAGTTATTACGTATGCTTTTTCATAACATCATACATAGCTTTATTTATTCTT
The DNA here is from genome assembly GCA_037833965.1 of Marchantia polymorpha subsp. ruderalis. Classification (NCBI taxonomy): domain Eukaryota; kingdom Viridiplantae; phylum Streptophyta; class Marchantiopsida; order Marchantiales; family Marchantiaceae; genus Marchantia; species Marchantia polymorpha. Next base: position 25,450,406 of record AP031356.1, on the reverse strand, counting down.
ATTTTAAGAAAAAGAACTAATTTAACTGCTTACCTATATAATTCTGAAGTAACTCGCACAATTTTTACTGTATCAAATATTTTATCAGTGATAATTTTCCACAAACTCATATGCTAAAATATATTTAGTTATCATCTCTTATTATAGAGTTCTTTTCTCGACTACTTTTAATCAATCATGTCACACAACTAAATTAAACATATATATCAACACATCCAAAGTATGTAATCATCTTGCTTACCACATCATATATTAGTTCCGATCATCTGTTTTGATAGACGCGTGATAAGATTACTGTATTCCGTCACACTTTACGTCCAGCAAAAGAGATATAGTTTGAGTGTGACAGCAACTCAAAAATCATATCATCACATCTGCCACTATAACTTGTCTTTCTTTAAATGTATAGATCCACCCTTGCAATTTAATGCATACTACACCTCTCTTCAAACTCTGTATAGTTTAATTTTATGAATGAAGAGTATATTTCTATAATTTTAAGAAAAGGAACCATACAAAACATTATTTCTTTCATGAAATAGCAAATAGCTTTTCTATATTGTACAAACGAATATTGTTGATTCTGAAACGATACCATTATGAAGATGTGAAATAATGGATCGCACCTTCGGAAATTTATCCTTATGTAAAAATAAATTGTGCGACCTGAAATGTATCTTTTCTTTTTGAACCCAAATCACTGGTTCTTCTTTGTCCTTAGCCCTCCATCTCTTAGCTAATATGTATCACAGTAGCATTAACGTAGGTGTTTACAATTCTCCTGGTACATATTATTTGTATCATGTCCAATCTAATTGCTAATGACAACAATTCCAAATGGACAAAGAAAGCAAGAGAACTAAACGGATATTCAGTCTTTTGTGCTACAAACCGAGTTCTTCTTTAGTGTGCAAGTGGGTGTGACATCATCTTTGGTTCATTGCATTTAAGAAAATCGAGTATAACAATCATAAAATATAACCTGCAAAGCGTTTTTTTGAAGGTGAGTCGTGCTCAATCCCAATTGGTACAGTCAGAGGAGTTACGGCCACAGTAAGGTACAGGAAAGAAACCTCAGAACTCATGATATCCGCATGGTCACCACGGAGAAGACACTGCAAGAAACTACTGGACCTTGAGACTAACAATACGTGTCCGGATAAAAAGACGAGTTGACTAGATCAAATAGCTTGCTTATCAACCAACCTGAAGACACAACCTGACAGTATATTTGAAGCTGAGAACGTACTAGACCAAACCAGCCAGGAAGAATCTCTTACTTCAAATTGCAATGAACCACGTTTACAATCTGATCATGGGAAATTGCAAAATGTGGTCACTCATGTAGACAAGAATGATCTCATCCACATCCCCGATGAACACTGATAGTCAGTAAAGAGTGAAAGCATGTCAATACTTCAAGTTCTTCAAAACAGCACTTCGATCAGTTTATTTAGTCTTTCCGTACAGACGACAAATAGATCCTTTGAACACAATTATAGAAATCGCCGAGACCACCGCTGAGCCATTATATGCTCAGTGGTGAAATAATTTACATCTCCAATTGGAACTAGATGAGGAATTCCACTAAACGTTGCAATTTGGAGCCACCAAAGAATAGAGGAAAACAATGGACACTGTGGTTGGCTTCAGCTCAAGAGCTGGACAAAGGAAGCTTCCCTTGAAGCGATTGGCTTTAAGTTGAGCTTCCAAGAAACTGGGGCTTCAGAACTCTCCAGATCGGATCATGGCTGCTTTGCAGAATGATACGACGTCTCCTAAGGATAACATCTTTCAACTATGCACACTTTCTCACTAATCGCTTATAAACAAGATTGTTGCCAGGATAAGAGGCTGCAGTTATATGCACTTCATGAGAGTGGACTCTTTATGTATGTGCATTTTACTGTCCAATTGTTATGTGAAATTTTACCCAGCAGCATATACCACACCTAGATAGGACGCCTAAATGGTTCAATACCCCATATTTGCTCTGCATACTCCTTAATTGTTCTATCACTACTAAACTTTCCTGAACCAGCTGTACTCATGATGCTCATTTGAGTCCACCAAGCGCGATCAACAAATGCTGCGTCCACGGCAGCCTGCAGGAGCAACGATAGAATTGATAACTTTTGGTGATCAATTATTCTATATCAAGGTTCATATCAACAAGAGCTAAAACCTGTCTAACTTCTTCTACTAGCTTCCAGGAATTGAAAGCTAGAAGGCATCCATAAGTTCATTAGATTGACCACATGAGAATCATCAAGACACGACTGCCCACAGAGGCGCATTGGAAATGTAAACAAAGGAATAGTTAACATGCTTCGACTTACGTCCTTAGATTAACCACATTTAAAAAAACTTGCAAAATTTTGTTCCAACAACCATGTCCCCTGACCGGTCCACCAAATTTTGCAAGGAGGTACTTACTTGTGCTGCTAGATACTCCTGGAAGTCGTTCCCGAGAAGATAAAAGTCTCCTCCCTGACCTTCAAGCGTATCACAAAGGACGTGCATGTGCTCTTGATGGCCGAAAACGCCATTCCTCAACATCCTGACCAGTCACATGTTAGATTGATCAGCCATCAGTCAAGACAGGCGGCAGTTTGTTGAGAGATAAACTTAGCTTCTCATACATACCCAATGACGCGCGTGAACAACCGAGGCGGTTGGAAGTCCCGTCGCTCCGCTCTAAGCTTCGGAACTTGTTCTGCCGTGACTCCGAAGAGAAACTTTGGAAGAAATACCATTTCAAGTACAGCATTAGAAAACTATACACTACACATCGTTATGAATGGCAAGCATTGTATGACTAAGATATCTGAAAGCTAATCTCGCTTCCCTCAACAGAACTTTCAATTCGATCCTGAATCTGACGGAGGAATCAGAATTCCTACATCTCATCTACTGCGGCGATGTCAAAAAGAAAGACAACCAAAAACTTACGAAGTACAACCTTAAATGGGTTAGCATAGTGACCTACAATGTTTTCTTTGCCTATTTCTTTCTGGATTTCGACATTGGCTCCATCATGAGTACCCAATATTATACATCCGTTCATTGCGAATTTCATGTTACTCGTTCCAGATGCTTCGTTTCCAGCAGTACTGCACATACCAACAACGGCAATTAAGCAAGTCAGGTAAAGTAGTTCTTGAGGTAAAATCAAGTTGAGTGCTTGTTCAGGTGTGGCCAGTGTCGTACTAAATACCGGACCTGAGTGTCACTAACGCAATCTCACCTAGGCCCTTATGGATACGAAGTTCAGGGTGACCACAGTACAGTCCATTGGTATATCTGGTAGTCCTAAAGGAGATTCAGAAGCACATGCATTTACAAAGACCTACTAGTATTACAAAGCTTAGTGATCAACAACTCAGTAGCCAAAAACGTTTCACACTGGAAACAAACATTGACCTTAACGAACTATTTAAATAGAACGTGATCCACCTTAGTTAACAAAGTGATGAGAGGTAACCTGATGTGTTGTGATAAGTCACTTGCTGGAATTATAAGCTCAGCAACAGACACGTTATAGTCTGGCACAAATATCTGCACGGTTCACAGGTGTCAGAAACATGCCACTATTTCGTCCTAGACTGATGGTGAGCGCCCATAGCTGAATGGTGCTGATGTGAAGAAATTTGGTACATAGAGAAGACGGACAAGAGGAAGAAGGGAAACGACAAGAAAAGAAACACTTCTAATCAAAAATTCTCATAACTAGAGTCCTAAAGAAAATGATTGCGTATCAGACATATCTTCAGAATCAACTGCAGTCATTAGTATGTCAAAAGCCTGAAAACCAGAAGTCCCTGATCTAGCGATGCTGTTATGAAAAGATAGAGAACAAGAAAAAGACAAGGTGAGAAAGTAAAGGAACTATCGTCGAGTGATTGTTTTCCACATGGATAAGATTACTTCAGAATTTTCAACTAAGATACGCTTCACGAAATCATCCACCTGACGGTAAGTAAACCCCCAGTAAATAAGACTCAGAAGCTCGGCTGCTTTGGGCTTCAGACTGAGGCTAGTGAATTCAGTCAACGGCTAGGACTCTACCACAGCGAGATTTACGACGAAGTTTCTAGAAAAAAGACGGCTGCATTCCATCGAACAGTTAAAAGGAATTCTTTCCTCTCCACTACATAGTGCGCAGGTTGCGCAATGCTTATGTGCCGCTTCCTTCAAAAGGTTGACGATGGTGTCAAAGCTCCACATGAGAGCTTGACTTCTAGCCCCTAGACTAGGTTGAGGAAGCAATAGACCAGAACATTTCTTGTCTACTAGCTCTCATGGGCCATGTTGTCGCAGTGCCCTACCTTAAGATTCTTCCTGTCCTCTACCGCTCGAGAATAAAAATGCCAAAGAACCTGACAGCCGCATATACTGCCCAAGGTCTAAACTACAGCTTGCATAGGGTCACCAGCCTTGGAAAACGAAGATCTTACCACTTTCAAAAGATTTCCCACATCGGGGTCGTTATTGATCTTATCTCCAACAATGGTCACAAGTTTTATTATCTTTTTCGCAACCTCATACCCGGGAGCTGCCTTCCCACCCAAAATACAAACTCGTGGTACAACTTTCTTCCGCTCCTCTGGAGACATGTTCTGCGACGCACCACGATATACCAAATCAGACGGGCAAAATTCATTTTTTCAAACGTTGACGATGAGGTGTAAACTGAAAGAACGTAATCTAGAGGACTAAATCCAGTCAGCTCATGTGTGAAACATGTGATCTTCTGAGAAAATCCCTTGACAAAGACAAAGCACTTTCTAACACTCCGATATCACTTCTCATACATTCAATACCAAAGAAATAATACAAAGGGAAGGCAGAAAATGTATACGAAGATAACCACCTTAATGCAATCGTAGCGATGAATGATGCTCATGACATTGAGCAATTGTCGCTTGTACTCATGAATGCGCTTAACTTGGACATCGAACATGGCATCTATGCTGACCTGCATGGTAAAAGGTAAAGAGGGTAAGTTTCCCAGGACAAGCCACAAGCCACAAGCCAAAAGAGGTTCAAACCAAATAATATTCGTGCTACAGACCAGCTCCCGAGTCCTAGAAGTTATGTGATATATTGGTGCACGCTACCTACGATAAAGCCGTACATTCACTGATAGCTGGTAGAACAGAGGAGAGTTGCAGCTCATGAGCACACGGTGATTCACTAAGTTCAATTTTTGAGAAAAGTAAATCATTTTGATTGTTGATACACAACTCAAGCAAACTTTCGGGGCTATGATTGCAACGAGCCCAGATATGGGCCAAGTTTCACTGTAAATCACGACCGACATTTGAATCAGCAACATAGAGGACTGTAGCAGGAAGACTCGAGTTTTGATCCATTGGCAGATACTGAGACCTTGACACCACTAATTCCCTCGATATATTCTGCAAGCCTTGCTTTATTTTGACGGCGTGCCTGCACAGTAATCAGTGAGAGCGTAATTAGACAAAAACATATACAGCACACCTAAGAAATTGGTGGACAAAATTCCAAAGAGAAACGTTTTGGTACCTCACGGCACATTTGGATGAGAGGTTGAAGTAAACCAGATAGAGGAATGAGTGGTATTGAGGCCACTTTCATGCTTCTCCGCTTAACTAAATCTTCTACGCTTTTTCATCATAGCAAAATCCACATGCAGTCAGAAAACACAAAACAGACAGGTGAAAGACAATTGTGCATTTTGTTTACATTCTTGGACTTTTCAAGAACACCGATTAATTTCGGCATTCTTGTAAAGACGAGGAAAATAATCAAAATAGTGATTACTCCATACTGGAGAGATTCAGCTTATCGGCTGCCAGTACCTGATTCCACTCTTTATGAAGTTCAGGGTTCCGAGCATGCTTTCGAAGGCCAGCCAGAAGATCCAGACTGGTAATCCATGCGTCTGTTCCCAGGTACTTGGTAAGAACTTCTCGAAGCCCAGGGTTACAGAATGCAAGCCAACGCCGCTGAGTTCAACAAAGGTATTAGTTTAATTTTACCGAAAAAACTAACGACAATTCGAGTATTCACTGCAGATGTCCAGCTATCCTTGAAGAGCTCACTTACTATTTCTCTTGCTCGATTAAGAAACTGCCTTGAGTTCTGGGTATATACTTTCAACTAGCTAACTCATAATCTTCTCTTCCGGATTTGACGATTTTCCCTTAGACGTGGTCTCTGAGCTCTGGCTAGCTAGGGTCCAGAGAAGAAAAATTGAGAGCCCCTAAGACGAGAGGGGCCCCTTTACACTACCAAGATACAACCTATCATCTCAGCTTAAGAAGTTCTTTGATAGAACCCGATATCCAATGGGGCCTGCGTTCAATGTCCTACCTTAACCTACATCGAGAAGAGGCTCATGAATAGTAACGAGTTGAAACCAATGCTACAGCTAGAAATGCCCGTAAAGGCATATATATACCTGGGTCACACCGTTTGTCTTGTTCTGAAACTTGTGAGGCCACAACTCGTAGAAGTCCTGCACACAACGTGGATCATCAGAACTGCACAAGCAGAGGAAATTATAACACAAGACTTGGAGTTTGAAAGTACTAAAAGACTCTTACTTTGAACATGTTTTTGACGTGGCTGGTGTGAATTTCAGCAACACCATTGATTGTATGAGACGCTACTAGTGCCAACGCTCCCATGCGTACAATCTGAGGAAGGATCGCACATCAGGAATATGTTCAGAATTCAGCTACGTGCAGACCATGAGTTGTTACGAACACATGACATGATTATACGTGGCAGCTTTTTCAAGAAGAGAAAAGAGAGAACTTGGACAATCAATCCCCCATCCTTTCACCACTATATTTTGATCCCCTTTTGGCTACATTACGAGGTGCTCTCCAATCACAAACTTGCTGTCGAGATAGGATAAGGGGAGGAGTACAGAGGAGTACAAACGTGGGAATGTTGTTAATAGTCTGTTTATATTGTTTAGCCCTCGAAAACAAAAAAACATCCCCGATGTCACATACTTTTCATCAGAAAGCCTCGACGTGGATCCATTGACCAATGCGCTCTGAAAATCAACAATCAAGCCAAGGTGGAGATGCTTTACAAACATTTAACACTTGCCTTTTTCTCGCCATCTTCAATGATAGACATACGAGCCAGTCGTTCATAATCATTACCAAACCTTCTCTTCAACTCCTCAAGAAAGTGAAAGTTGATGTCGTAAATGATCTGATTCATCATCGGGGGTTAGCTTCTCTGAAAGTAGGAACAGGACAGAAACAAGATCACGATACTAACTCCACGAATGGCACTCTACCTTTCTCACCCTTGTCTAAACCACCAGGACAAGAAATTTACATCCAGGGATCCTACATCTCACCTGCCTCGTCTGAAGTGCCACTATATGTGTTGTGCGAAAATTGTACACAGCGTAACTCGTGGCAATTTAGATATACAGTCTACTCCTGTTTATTTGGCGTCAACAAAAGTTGCTGGGAGAAACACCGACTGCAATGTACTATAGGTGCTATAAATTCTCTATTGCTCCGCTGTCCTACATACTTCTTACCTGGAGATGGCGAGGTAGTAAACTTTCCATCAACTCAATAGGCCACTTTTCGAGCGATTCAGGCACAACGGTGTGGTTCGTGAATGAAAATACTTTGGTGCATATTTCCCATGCCTTGGAGTATTCTAAACCTTCCTCGTCAATTAGTATTCTGAGGAGCTCTGGAATGCCAATAGAAGGATGTGCATCGTTGAGCTGAAGGGCCACCTGCTCATGGACGTAAGCGAACATTTGTTAACAACAATCAGATGTGTCCTCTGTATTTGAAATGTACCAGCATTTAGTTCCAAACTGACATATATACGATGAACTCTGACGAGTAGATAAATGGCAACGAACAGTAACAAAGTAGTCGGTAAACTACATTCTTATCAAAAAAAACTTCTTTGCATACTTTTTTGTATTTGAAACGCCTTAGGGCTCTTACGCACACAGGGCGGTTCAACGAACTCTTCATCGAGAAAACTTGTTTCAACGTACAGTAGTGAAGTTTATATCTACAAACGAGTTTCATTTGAAGCAGAAAGAGGTACAAGGGGCGTAAAATTATCAAGAAAGTTAGTTTTCAGCATACAGTAGTAGACTCTATATCTACAAACGAATTTCATTTTGAAGCAGAAAGAGGTAGAAGGGCGTAAAATCAATTGAGTTGCACACCTTCTCGGGTAATTGATCAAAGTTGTCATGGTGGTCTTTAAATCTTCGAATAACATCCTGCAGTGAAGCTGAAACGAAAAAGTACTGCTGTTTCAGACGCAGTTCCTTCCCCTGTATCACAAACCAACGTTTGTCATTTCCACTATTATATAACCACCGGGTGACTTTTCTTCCTTTGAGATACTTCTCCACAATCATTCTTCAAGATCGCTATACATGTTGGATTCACTGCATTCACATCTGAGGCTCAAGAAGTAAGTCCCTTGAAGTGAGCTTCGTAGTTGTTGCATATGTTAAAATACAGAAATTTAGAAAAGAGGAGAGAAGCAAGTGACTTCAGGGCCGAATATTTTATTATTGAGAACCAAGAAGACGTCCTCAAAGTAAAATTAAAACACTTCCAACCTAAGAGAGGCATACCTGATACGTTCGATCATCAGGATAGAGAACACTACTTATTGCTTCAGCGCGCTGCTTGCTAAGGATGGCGTTCACATAGTCTCCCGTATTAAATGATTGCTGTCAGGAAATATCAATGTCAATCATCAGTATCACCTTATGAAGACACTTAAACGAAACCTAGCACCCAGAGGTACAATGCATCAGCGCTAAGAACCAATTATTTGAAACTGACTCAAAATGACTACCTGATGGTTCCGAACATGACATCCTTCTTTCCTTTCTATGATAAAAGGGGCTCAGATTGATTACTGACCAGGTCAAACTCCCCGCTCGGCTTGGCAGCCCATAATCGAAGATTGATGGTGTTGTTCGTGCCATATCCGGGAATGGGATTATCGTAGGCTACAGCTGCAACCTGCGAAGATAGTACCGTCAAAGCTTCTTGAGGAAACAGAAAATGAGCTCCTATGAGAGGTTGCTCTCTCGAAGCTTGAGTCCAGATAATCATCAATAGATCACTAGTCTCCTCGGCATTCTACCTTCTACGCAGATGCTCCATGATATTAAAGGGAAAGAATCCAGGATTGGATGGTTAACTCAATTAACTCCATGAATGAAGTACGACCGACCGTACATGATACAGATCGTGAAGTGGAATAAAATTCATTTCGTTCTTTTCTGTTCGAACTTAAAGCTTACCTGTTCATTTGGTAACCATGTATAGTTCTTCTTTCCATTCCAGTGTTCTTCGACTTTTCCATAAAACTGCGTTCAAATCAGATTAGATGACTCAGATGCTCTGTTTACAAGTGAAGTGACTGAATGAAAAGCCTTGATCTCGACGTGACACCGCAAAATTTCCATATTTTGTAGAATCGGAAAATGGGCAATCTAAAAGGAAAGTGTGAGACATTGTCTGACGTCTAGGTAATTCTCTCACATTTCAGCCTTGCTTTCATGAATTACAGCAAGTATGCGGCTTACTCTGATGGGATAAGTGACGTGTACTCGCTCAATCTCCCAAGGATTACCGAAATTCAGCCAGTAGTCAGGCTGCTCGTGCTGGTAACCATCCTGCAAAGTCTGTCGGAACATTCCATATTGATATCGAATACCATACCTGCATCAAGAACAATCCTTATTAGCTCATAACCAGCTCCTGAGTCAATACCAAACTTTCCCTTCTCGCTTTCAACTAGTATCTACTATTTTGACAGTCTAGCGAAGAAATCCTTACAAATTTACCTGGATGAAACAAGGTATGAATATATCTCTACTCCAGGTGAAAAACTCTATTAAAATAATAACTGGGAAACTACACTAGGCTGCAATACATTGCCAGGAGCTTGAATTCACTTGAGAGCAGTCCCAAGGGATCCGATCAAGTACTAGGCTGTCTATCACTAGGTGAATCTGAAGATAGAAACATACCCCCAAGCAGAATAGTTCATGGTGGCAAGAGAATCCAGAAAGCATGCAGCAAGACGTCCCAGACCACCATTCCCAAGAGCAGCATCACGTTCCTGACAAAAAGGTCGAAGCGAAATTTGTAATAAGACAAAATTCCAGACGAGAGCACATTCAATTTTGTTGACTTCTTGAGTCAAACTTCGAACTCTCAATCTGACAGAAACTTCTAGCTCTTATTAAACCGAAGCTGAGGATGACACTCTAATGTGGAATGGATGAGAAAAGACGCGTTCGATATAAGAAATATTTGATATCCAGTTTATCTCATGCCGGCAATTTTAGAACCACATGCAAGAATTAACAGTCAAAAGTGGTCCCCGTCTGACAGTAACTCAGGGAAAAAACATTTCCCACAAATGGCATTCTTATTCAAAGATCGTACCTGTTCCACCAGCACCTCCAAGTTGTATCCAAGTTGTCTCAAAGCTTCCGAGTACTGATCCTTTATTCCAAGGTTGTACACACTATTCAGAAGCGAACGACCTGATAGCACGCAGAGATGTGAACAACTGTTGGAGATTTGTCACCTCCAGAATGATATAATAGGAATGAGTTTCTGCTCATCGACAGGACGAGGTTCCAGCTTTACGAAGAACCTATGACCACAGAATCCTGAGCAGATAACTTCTGCTCAGGATTCTGAGCAGAAGTTATCTGCTCAGGATATAGACAGTGAGCAGACAGAAAACTGCAATATAAATGTAGACGCACCCATTAAAAATTCCATGGACAAGTAGTACACCCTCTTTGTATCCAATTGCCTGAAAAAATGTTGCGTATCATTCCAGCTCTCGATCAGGCGATCTCTGACACTGTAAGCTGCAGCCTGCAATAAACATATTCCCAACGTTAATATTCTTCAAAAGTTGTGTCTTCCGTAAGCCTATCCCGACTATTCGCTATTTGAGAACTGCGATCGGCTTGCACGGCTTGCAAATCAGACTCTCTTCAATTCTCTTCAATTTCTGTTACTATCTATAGTAGACCAAAGCAAGACTGTGTAATTCCATACAAATATTGGGATCAGAATTACGCTAATATCTTAAAAAGGATTCCTGTGCAAGTCTTGTGTACGAGCTGGGTAGACCTTCCACAAAGTTCTATCAAAACACGCTACATCGTAATTCATGCTTCTCATTCAGACTGAAGAGATGGAACAGGTACTGTACCATGTATGCCTCAAAGTCATCGAACTTGAAGCGTGACCGAGCAATTGTGTACTCCACGTGATCCATAATGCTCTTCTGAATACTAAAAACGTCATTCTGCAGATATTGGTCCATTAGCCTGTATAGAAGCAGGGATTTATTATGAAGGTCCGCATCTATATCTCTTTCACTGCGCTTCTTGTAAATAGTAGTTGGCCGGCTAGATGGATTCCAAGGCTGTTCAAACCCAGACTCATTTAGAGCAGCCTTCAGAACAGTCTCTACATTGCGAGCATCTCCGACGTCCAATATTTTTTCCCCGTCTGTTCCTGTCACGAAAAACTTCTCCTTGAGAATGCCCTCAGCTAAATCAACATTTGCGTCTAGAATTTTCAGGCCTAGCTCTTTAAAGGTTGAAGTTACTATCTGTAAGATGCCAACCCTGTTCGGCGTCTCCACGGTGATGACAGTGAACTTCTCATCAGACTCATTGTCCACAATTACTGTTGCAGACGATGCATCAGATTTTGCCGAACTAACCTGTACAGAACTGGTCACCAGAGAACTATTACCAGCAGAAGACGCCACGACAAAAGGACTGTGCGTTCTCCAACGCCAGAAATTCACTCTCGAATGGCGTCCACAAAATGCCTGCGTGAATTCGGATGCAATCTTCCGTCGAAGTCCACAACCAATTTTCCTTCTTCCGACCGCACCACAGTCTGTCCAGATGATCGCACTGGTCCAATTCGGTGCTGCTTCCATTCCCCTCCGCTGACTACATCCCTGCACCGGCGCAGCGCTCAAGTACGTTGATTTTGACCCGGATTTGTGACGGACTTCAGAACAGAGCCCGCCCGAATTGTTGCACAACGTGCGGCTTGCAAAATTGCAAGCCATTGCCCCGACTCCTGTGCAGGAAAGTCGATCGCCCCGCACACCACAACGCAATGCCACCCCAACGCTGGCAGAGCGAGCAGATAGATATGGAACGAGGAAGGAAAAGAACGAGCCCCTTTCGAGCTTCAAAGAAACGGGTTCCGCATGCAGTGTGAACAGGGCTTTGACTGGTTTACCTCGACGTAACTCTCTAGCGCCTTAAGGATGGCAGAATGGCCTTATTCTCCCCTGCAAGAACGCAGGCGAACCGTCGATACTCCCCATGGGGCAGATTTCGAGGAAAAAGAATTTAAACGAAGCAAAGATTCCGCTGCCCGGATTCAAACTGCACGCTCTGGACCACCACGTCGGACGCGCCAGATTCACTTTCACCTCCACTAGAATGACGCTCGCGTCGTCGATCGCACATCGTCCGTCTATCACCAAATTCTTGGAGACGGACTCCCGAAATATACAAATATCCGCAGCGTTGTACCCGGTGGCAGGTGCGATGTACCATCAATGAATGACCATTGCGTCGAGGGGCCCCACCAGGGGAAGGGACGATTGACCAATACAGATAGAAAAGCGCTCATGGAAGCCATACCTCGGCCAAAGAATCCAGAAAGTGTTGGAGCTGGTGCGATCGCTGCAACTTTAGCAGAAACTTGGGGTAAAGGGCAGGAGGAGGTGGAGGGAATGTCATTTTCTTTGCCAGGTCTGCGGCGTGCTGTACAGTTTTATATGTCAGAAATTAACGATAAATATCTACCGGATATCCCCACGTTCGATGAGAAATCGCAGACGACGTTTCTGTAGAGTTAGAGTGTAGTCCATGGATCGAGCATGATAGGATGTTTGATGTCATGTGACGATGGACCTCCCCGTGATCTTTTACTTGGTGCGCGTCACGTTCATATTTGAATTTGTCATCGAAGGATGGATCTAGAATACCGAAAATGTGCTATTTCACCTCACGTGAGAGCATGTCTACCTTCGCAAGGATCCAAGTCCAATTGTTATCGTTCGAGTTTCATGCCGCGGTTTTCTTTCTCTTCTAGGAAACTGTGTACTCTTCTTAATTACTGAGATACCCAGAAACCCAGTTGCTAAGTGCATTTTCACTTCAAGCACCTGGCCTCCAGAAACTTTACCCTCTCCAAGCAGGGCTTTTATACAAAGGCATCCCGTAATATCAACCTTCGTACATCTCGTCCTACATCTAAGTTGGACTGGCCGGAACTTCGGACGAGAATTGGCATGACTTCGATCCATTTTATATGACATTATGTGAACCCACGCGCAGGTTTACTGCCCATCCTCCTCAATCCGTTCGAGTCTGACTCCATGCAAACTTTTATCGTGGAAAGTCAATTGATCCAATTGCTTATCGTGGAAAATGGTGCCAGCCCATACTTTTATACTTCACCTCTCAATATCGTCTGCAAAGTTTATGGTGGTTATTTATCTTTATCTACCAAATTCTCCTCTGGTCGATGGATGTTCTCACCCATGTACTGAAATTTTTTATAGGGATTCATCTCGCTCAATATTCACATGGAGAGATCTCACTACTAAATATCATGAAATATACAATATCTCAGACATACTGTTGAAGGAATTTCATTCAATCTTATGTGGTTGAACAAGGGTTCATATTAATATATTTTTTTTTTCATAAAATATTCTAAAAATTAGATTTTTCCAAAAACAAAATTTTCTATCTCTCTAATTTGAACAAATCATTTCATCTATGTGATATATTAAAGATTGCAAAATCTCATGATAACAGGTTATATTTTACTGCATGTATTCTTATATAACCTGTGTGCATAAGATTATAATATTTTAAGTCAAGATAAACACTAAACGTTATCTCACTGTGAAAAATATTTCACAGTTTTCAAAAAAAATCAATCGAACGCTGTCTTTTTTTTATGAATATGTATCAACTTCTTTATGTACTTTGATTCATGTTACAATTTGAGAATAACGTGCTTTTTATGGCCAATTTTTGTCACATAATAGCAAAGTGATAGTAAATTGTCATGATGATATGTTGTTCTTAAGAATAAAGAAAAAGTGGGTACATCTTTTGTTACAAAATATATGTTTAACTATAATATGTTCATACTTTATACAACATTTTGATATTATCTCATTAGATGAAGAGCTAATAATATTAAATTTAATTAAGAAATATACTCCAAACGATGCATTCACGCTGCTTTTCTACAAACATGTCATTTTTTAGGTAAATATTACATCAGTGTATGATGATAATTTGATTAGAACACTCTTCATAAATTGACATTTGAATCTGATGCAATATAATTTTATTTTATTTATAATACAAACAAAATCTGTAACTAAACAATCTATCACAAATTATAGAAAACACATAATTCATAAAATATAAAAAAAAAATTATATTAATTATTAATGAACGAAAAAATTAGCGATACATACATTTTGAAGCATATTATATATAAAACATAAAATTACAAAAAAATAGCCAAACGTTAACAAAAGTCATCAATATACCAAACACATAATCACATATTTTTATAAATCATAACATAAACATAATCACATATCTAATATCAATTTATGTTATTTATCTCTACAAATTACATGAAATTTCACATTTTATTAATTATTTCATTGCTTTTGAAGTTGTTATGCATTTCCAGAATAGATATCATTAATTTGATATTAAAAAATATTTTATATATCCTTAAATTTAAATTTTAGAAATTAAATTGAATTAAATTTAACCTTGCTTTCAATCAATTAGCGCATTTCAATTGATTTTATTTTATTTTATTTTATTTATTTATTTTAAATGGTTTGAGCAAAAATTTTATTATGGTTTTCAAAAGTAAACAAAAAATTTCACAAATATTATAACAAGTAAATTTTTAATACAATTTTTTTCAAATATAAAGATATATTTTTGTATATTTTTTAAAAATCTTTTATTTTATGTTGTCTCATCTACTATGATCACACAATCATGAAGTTGTGACCAATATAAATAAATAAAGCAGATAATTATATCTGATATCTTTCTTATATACAAAATTGTAAATTTATATCAATCAAAAGTTCTTTAAGTAACCATTGGTAGTTTGGTCACTTAGATAGTAAAAGTGGATTTTAAGATGAATGCTATGATAAGAAGATAATTAGAAAACTCATTTCAATACAAATATATTATATGAATATCTCAAAAACTAATATTACAAAAAAATTGATGTTATTGGACTCTAAAGTCCTACTTTAACATATTCTGGATTTCGTTGCATTATGTTAGTTCAAAGTATGTCTTTAAATAAGAAATAATTGATGTAAGCTTTTCTAAAAACTCTAAAAAGCTTTTAAATACAAAATATCCATAATTCAAAGTATAAAGGTATTAAAACTAAGCAACACAATTCTTGAAATTCTGGATCACTTTGTTTGGCTATTTTTCATGTTGTTCTTGAATATTCAGGTTTTTGTAAATTAATGTTTACAACATTTCAAGTTTCAGACTGTTCATTTTTGCGTTTTAACATACAAACTTAATGATTTTACATTATTATTATTTTATTTATTCACATATAATATTTTTTATTGCTGAAAATATTAAAATATTTCCATTAAGAAAATTATGTAAAATAAATACTGTTATCAAATGATTATGTAACTTCACAATACAACTCTAACTTGCAATAAACTTATATTATATAGTTCTTAATCAACATTTTGATGATAAATTGTTATATCAATTCATACGTTGTACTAAATTTTGTGATAATTGTATTGTCAAAATGACAGTATTATAATTGAAATTTTTTATATTTTTCAATAACAATTATATATCAAATTAACTTGTCTAAAACTTATTAATAAAATTAGGTGTGAAATAATAAAATTAATTTTAATGTTTAATTCTTAACTTCTTGGAAAATAAAGATCTTTATATTCATTTGTTTGGTACAATGCAATGATTTTAAATTTTATTCAAAATTGTTGTATGAAAAAAAATCTATACAATACAAGTTTTTTTTAAAATTCTGTATTTGTTTGTAAATTATATTTTAAAAAATTATACTCTTAAGTGTAAAATAATTTATTTTAAAATAAAGACAACATTTTCAGTATTTATTTTGGACTATATCTTAATTATGAATAAATAATTTAAAAATGAGTAGAAAATTATTTAATTATAAATTATTTAATTTATATATTTAATGAGAAATTATTTTGTTAGAAGAAAAATTGTAAAAATTTTCAAATTATGATGAAATTTGAAATAAAAGAATCTTCAAACAAATTATGAGCTATCATTTAGAATAAAATATTTTTCTTCTGATGAGTACTAAACATATAAAATCTTTTAAATGTTTATAAAAAATAAAATATATATTATAAAAGTATTATAAAATAAATATTATTTTTTTAAATTAATATATTTAAACATATTTAATATTTTTAAATTAAAAAAAATTTATATATTGAAGACGTAATAAAAGCAACATATTAGATTTTGATAATTATAGTAAAAAACATAAAGATATATATTTGAATATTATTAAATTAATTAATTAATGAAAATTCAATCTCATAACAAACAATATTTATTTGTATGCACTTGTGGTATAATTTAAAATAAAAGAATTAAAATTAGTTTTAAAATATATTTTTTTAAAAAATAAAAAATAAAAAATAAAAAAATTATCACATTTTAAATAAAATTTAATTTTCTACTAAGGTATATATCTTTAAACAAATTTACACTTGTTTAATATTTATTAAAAGTTGATTCAAGTTTTGGGTATTTAAAATAGGGTTTAGTTTAATATTGAAGCCCAGAACTATATAAAATAATCACTATGCAATACGATGCATAAGATAAGATTGTGTTTCTATATATATAAAATTAGATATATCGATTAAAAATACAATTTTTTTACAAAGCGTGATAAATTTTATTTAAATCTTTATATTCAGCTTAAAAAACATATTTTAAAGCCCCACCAGCTTTAAATAATGAAAAGAGAACACCGAACAAAAGTGAGGAATTTACGACAGTAGTTGTTACAGATGGTACCGTCACTCGCCCAAACGGCCCACACGCGGATCGTTCAAATTCGAACTGGAATTTGAACTTGAGCTACTACCACACTGTGTAGAAGCAAGGCACTCTCTTCTTGCAGAGATGACTCTGTAGGCGGGCGGGCGTATAAACTGGAGGCATTATATCTAATCATTTTTTAACTTAATTTTTAATTTTTATAAATATAATCATTTAGTGTTAATAAAAATTGAAATTTACTGAACATTTCAATGTGTTGTTAATCTTTAATAAGTCTCAACATTTATTTTATTAATTTATATAATATATCCTTATTATTTAATTATTTTTTATTTAAATATTGAAATATACTGTAAACTAATTTATGAAAAAAATTTGATCTTAGATTTTTATTGGTTTATGAGACATAATGATTAGTTGCTATGATAAAATTGATTTACAGTTAAAATATATTAAAAGAGACTTAATATTTATTTAAACCTTAAATGTAAGATTTTGAATGAATTAATTATGCTTTCATAAAGAAGCAACTTTTTCTTTCATAAAAAGTATTTTTTTCATACAAATGAGTTTTCATTTTTTATGAAATGACGATTTTCATATTTTATATTTAGTTTAAATCAAACTATACAATTTAAACATCAGGTCTTCCCACGTTTCGTGTTTGTGTGTCAAAATAGGTTCTTTAGGATTCAAGTCATTACCTACATTTTGTGGTAGCTATCCCGCAGTGTCTTTTAATTTAAAAAAATAATTATTTATTTAATTTTATTTCAATTATAAATAAAAAAAATTCAAAATTTTTTTTTACAAGAATTTGACAATGTTTGCGATTATATGAAAAAAATTTACTGAATTATTACACAACTTCATATGGCAAGGATTTGATGTAAAACCATGTTAAAAAAAATAAGATTTTTTTTGAATATTTTCAAGTCAAAATTGACACTTCTCATTAGATATTAAAAAATTATTACAAACCATTGTTAAAAAAATTTTAATCAAAAAATCAAACTTAAAAAATAATTTAAAACTGATGTTTCGAAGCATTGTTATATAAAAATGATCTAGGTTATGGATGTTATGGCGACGTTTGGTGAACACTTCAAAGTGTTATGGAGCAGCGAGAAGAAATTGTCAAACTAAAGCAACAAGTAAACTATTTTGAGTTAAAAAAGTGCATGAATAAATATATCAAAAGATTGATGTTTTGAACCATTGTGAACAAAGTTTCAATACCGATTTTAGTTTATTATTATCAGCATTATATCCATCCATATTTTAATTGACATAGATTAAAATATAACATATGTTTATAATTATGAATTAATATATTTTTTGCTTAAATTAATTTAATTTTTTTGATTTGTTGCATATTTTTTCTAAAAAAACAATTATACATATAAACACATATTATCATTTTTTCAATATAGAGTAAATAATTATAAAAAAATTCCAAATATTTTTTGAAGAAAAAAATGCATGCAATAAATTTAATTGATTATATTTAAATATGAATATATATTAGATTTCATCATTGTTAAATTAAAATTTTTTTAATAAAAATTGACATTTTAAATTAAGAATAATTAGCTTGAATTTTATGAGAATATTCTTATCTTGATTTTAACTGAAAATCTACAAGTACTATATAAATATTTGAAAATTCTAATCATAAAAATTTGATCAAATAAATAATGCAATCTAATTTTAAAAATTTCAATGATCTGATTTCATTCTGCAAAAAGCGATTACAAAAATATCTAGATGTAGACTATTTGACATATAACTTCTGATACTGCAACCTATACAAAGGAATTACTTTTTGCATGTGCAATTCGTACATAGATCAAAGAAACTTGGCAACCTTTATAAAATTGATAAAATTCATATAAATAGATTGAACTCTTTATTTTATTAGTTGATATGAATCGTAATGTTAGTCATACATTTTTGTAATTCAAGCATTAGTAGTTTGAGTGAAGATAAAGTGAAAACAATGAATTTATAACTTTGAGACTGTCAAAATAGGTAAAAATCTGTATATATTTTTTTTGGCTGAAAATATTAAAGCATGTAAACTTACTTGTTCACTCTTGATGAATACATGAATTCAGTTACAGATTGGAAGTTTATCAAGATTTTTAAAAATTTATTTTAATTGTGATTTTAGCATGATTGTAGTTTACAAAAATTTCAATTTTATATCAAAGATAAAATAAAGTATCATCGTTTGTTCTCACATCATCTCTAACATATTTTGGTGAATTTTTTGGATTTTTATTACATTTATGAATGAATTTAATTGATTACATTTCATGAAGTATAACTGAAGAATTAGTGTTATATATAATGAGATGACGTTACTTTTCATGTTTAAACTAATATATATATATATAGATTTGAGTATCTTCTGTATTCAGATTTTTACCTTCATCCTTCTATACAATAAACACTTTTCAGTAAACATTTATTTGTAAATTTTACGATATTACAAGCTGTTGAATTTTTAGAGAGGAATTCCTAATGTAATGATGCCAAATAGTCTTAATTCGACCAAAGATAACATTTATTACGTTGTACCTTCAAAATGTCATTATTTTGAAGATCGTTTTCGAAAGTCGTTATAGTTACCTCTGTTCTACGCATGTAGTCATTCATCGGGCAAGGCCCTTAAAGTTCTAAACTCTCGATATGGGAGTTGTGGATTGTACCTACATGACAGAGACGTAGTAAATAAGCTAGAATACATCCACCTAGAATATCAGATCTAGAGCAATGATTTAATAAAAGTAAGGGCGGACAATGCTTAGAAATTCGACAGCTTTAAATGTTACATGCTTTTACTTTTATCTCATGAAAATAAGGTTGTCCATTTGATTCCACTTTGTTAAAATACAATTTGTCCACAAACAAAGAAATCATTCGATTTCAATATTACTAAACTTGCATCATTAATGTATATCCGAAAGTTGGAGGAGAATTGATCAATGGAGGTTAGAACCGATGGACAGAAGATACTATTGAGTGCCCCTACGTTTCAACTGTTAAAATTAATTATAGGAAGACAAAATCACACGGGCCCACCGAATGGATATCAACTTAGACAAGCATATGACTGGTGCAGCATCGAACCGGCCATAGAGGGTCGTTGTTCACCAGATTTATTCAGGAAATGCAGAGACAACGGGAGAATACCAGTTACCGATTTCAATAGGTAGTCGCCAGAATTTGCTTCTGCACGGACCTAAATAATCGGTCGGGCAACGAGCAACTGTCCTTCACAGTACTGTGACCACACCACTGTAGAAGCAAGCGACGGGTGATCGCCAGTTTCTGCAGAGTCACATGGAAAACGGACGCTTCCTATTAATGAACACCAGGTACGCTGGACAGTACCATTCGGACGTACTACCGGGAAGGATTATACTTCCGCAGAATTGAAGGAGACCGGAGTTCGTTTGCTTTCTCCGTACTGTGTGAGAAGGCAGTCTATCTGTTGTGTATCTGGCTGTTCCATTGACTGTGAGCACATCCAAGCGTGAAGAGTCTGGGACGGGAACATTCACGAGCCACCACTTTCACCAAGAGCATCTAATATACATTTCGGCTTCTACACTCTTGTGGTCCTTGAAATGGTCACGAAGACATGTTATATTAGTTACTTCTACGACAAGAGTATTTTCGTTTCATACTCTCACTTCATCTATAAAACGAAGTGTTTCATAGATGTGTGCTATTCTTTGTTTCTTGTTGAAAGTTCATCATACTCCAATCTCAACCGTAGATGTTACGATTTGGGACAGGGTTTACTAAGTCTGGACTATGTATTATCTTGTAAAGGAGAGATTATAAAACACTGCCTAAATTCTTTTCAAAATGACCCATTTTCGTAAAAAAATTCAAAAAACGGAGTTTTTCAGTATTGAAAAAATTCTGAGCATTTATAATGTATTTGCGATCATAGAGGGACTACATTATCTGTGCTAGTAATGCTGGAAGATGTTAATAAATTTAGATTATTAATATTTTCCCACGACCGTTGAACGTTAGACACAAAACTTAATCTCCCAAAAACTCTGCAGCCTTTCCTTTCCTTTTCTTTCTGTAGTACCAGATAGAATCATGATTTTCAGTAAATAATTCCCCTTGGCTATATATTGCTGGTCAAACAAATGATACTCATGAGGTTCTGGAGAGTTATTCGTAACCCTTGTTGAGTTGAAACTTGGGCCCAATCCATGGATTTCTGTATGTTTGAGCGCATACTAATCGTAAACCTAATTGACTTACTATAGTGTGAGTTTTTGAATTAAATTACGGCCATTTAAGTTTTGTTTACACCACGTGCGATTACAAATCAAGCGAGGTGTGCCATCGACCTGGTTCTACCACATTCTCTACCTGTGTTTGGTGTAGGTTTAATCACGTGTCAATAGTAGACCGTTTGGGTTGTGTGGAAAACGAGCTGCAGCACTAGTTCCTCTTCAAGCAAAGAATGAGAACTTTTATGTGAGGGCATTCCAGTCGTTAGACCATTTCAAAGAGAAATAGAACCCCTTGTTATCTAATAAATTATTTTGCAAAACGCACGACTCACCCAAAGTCAATAACTTGTTAAATGGACATATGCATAAATAAATAAATTATGGCACATAGCTGCAGAGATGCGGAGAACTAACTGGCAGACTATTTGGTCCTCACTGAAAAGTCAAATAGAAAGACATTTATCATAGTCATAGTTTCTGTGAGTAAAACTTCGCGCTAATAAAAACAAGTCAGAAGATATGAAAATGGCTATAGCAACAGAAACGTTAGTGTGCACCATAAGTAAACTTTGCGGGCGTCAGAACTCGTCTCGATCTTCCCGGATAGGCCGCATGAGATATTCCACGTCCGTCCGTTTGACCACCGAACATGATTACTGCTGCGCATTGAGTAGAGGGAACAGGGCAAAGGGCAACAGACGGTAGCGGGGCAAGTCTACGAGGACGACGAGCTTTAGCCTCTAGCACAAGAAATCCTTCTGGTCCGGCAGAGCCTGCGAGCACCGAATCTTATGTTCAGATTCTCAAATCTCCGGATTCCTCCCCCACCCGCGGCTGGCGTATGTTGTGACGTTCACGTGATTTGGGGATTCTTCCGTTAGCGGTTTCGGCAATCACAAACCTCAGGATACACCCGTCCGACTGACGAGCCTCCCCGGTTTCCGACCGTCCGTCAACGCCAAGCGAAAGCGCCAAGCGAGCGAAGGCAGCGCTTGGAGAGCAGGAGCCTCAATGCAGAAAGAAGAGTCACAGGCAGCGTCCCAGAGAGAAAGGGACAAGCAGTGAATGCACCAGAAACTCGACGAGAGAGGGAGAGAGAGAGAGGGAGAAAGAGAGAAGAGACGACGGAGCTCTGAGTGCAGGGAGGCGACGCGAGGGGAGGGCAGGGGAGGAGGAGATTGGTAGTAGTAGTAGTAGTGGTGGTGGGTGGGGAGGAGGAGGAGCAGAGAAGCGCATAAAGAAGACGGCTAGATTGCCTTGAGTATCCATGAGCGGCAGCGCTGTAGTGATCCGCAATGGATCCGACGTCCTCCATCGCTTCGAAGACTGAAGAAGAAGAATGGGGTTTATTTCTCGAATCTTTCTTTCTCTCGTGCAATTTTTGGGTTGTTCTGTTCGGATGTTTGGTTTAGATCGTGGTGTTGTCAACGTTTGGATGGATGGATTCATCGCGGAATGGGGTTCTTCGACGTCGAGTGTCCAGTGTCGAGAAGTGGTCCAAGAGGAGGGGAATTCGAACTTCTTCCTTCATGATGGCTCCGCGTGTTGAAAAATGGGTTGTGTTCCGGCGATGCAGCGCTTCGCCTTTGATCGGGATGATCGGAAGTTGTTCTTTTGTTATTCCCTTGTAGTAATTATGGAACTTGTGAAGAGCGATTGATCACCGATACAGCGCTGTTTCACTTGCTCTGCATTCTGTGGTGTTGCTTTGTAGAATTGCTGGATGAATTTGCATAATAGATGCGTGTTTTCCAGAGCCTTTTATTCGCAATTACCCTTTCTGGATTCGAAAGCTATCGTCGCGATTTTTCCGCCCTCGTTAATGGGGTGGAGCCTCGCGACTGGAAGGAAAGTGCGAAGGCCGCCGAAATACTGTGTACAAACTTGTGGATTTTTAAAGTGAAAACAGCGTTTGAGATTGAATGAAATGTATATAGGTACTTCCTTATCTGCAGACAAGAGAGTCACCTCAACAGCTCTTAAGGGAGGTGCAGAGTATGAGGTGGCGAGTATCGAGGTGCATCCTTGATAACGTAGTGGCTATGATTATTGCATTGCTACTTGCATATCAAACGACCGGAATGTGTGGGTATTCCGAAAAGCCAGCGGGTTATAGGAAATGGGCCTCGGAGGCAGCTTCATTATACACAAAATATAGGTTGTTTCTTAAGGAAGTCAAGCAACCGGAAGCGTCAAAAGCCCCGGGTTTTCTCGTGTGGAACACACAGTCTTGCACTGAATGCAGGCCCCACGAATGCATTGTTGTCCTCAGGTTCCCTCCGATCGATAGTGGAACACCGGAAGTAGCAAAACAATTGCCAATCAGTTCCTCGCTAGAGAATATTCATTGAAGTCCACTTGGCTCCTCTACTTGGAGTTCCGTTATCATAAATTAGAGTGATGAAGATGCAGATATTTTGTCTTATCCCTAATTTCTATGTTGCGGTTTGTTAAACCGAGTGCAAAACCTCCTTACCTCTTCAAGCTAATTGATAACACTAACTACTGGACCTGCACTGAAAATATGGCTTTTTTTGTTTACAGATGCTGATGGTTTCGAGATTCCAAGCTTGAATACTGGCAAGCCGGCAGCGGGTCGCAAGGAGAAATCAGAGTCGGACAAGTCTACACGACCATCCTTCGAAAAAGTAAGCTTTATTCTCTTTGTGGGATTTTGTTACTGATTGGGCGTCGGGAAGTGGACTCGCTAGGCTTTGAAAACGTGCCGCAACAATGTTCACTACGCGTGTTTTACTTCTTTTGTCTTAGTACTTGTCTGTCTTACTTATACTTGCTGTTGAAGGTACTAATGTAAGTTTTTCTTCCCCTGGAGGAGCTTAATAATCTGAAACACAGCAGTATATCTTCTTCTGAAGATAACATGTCTGTGCCGCTATGGGAGCTATCACTTGACTTCCGTCCGACTGATTTTTAAAGATGGCATCGTTGCCTCGTTAGATCTCTCTGGACGGCTTGTACGGCTTAAATGTGCCTTTTTTCCTCAGATGTAGAGGGTTCAGCTGACATAGCGCGACGTTGTCGTAGAACATTCATGATTGTCACAACGGTATACTCGTAATTGTCATTCTGATCTCTCTGGTACGTACTCCGGACACAGATGGACATTCGATGTTTAACTTGACCTAAAAATTCCTTGCTGTGGCTGTTTTGGCCTCAGTTGAACTTAACCCAGTAGTAAGAAGAAGAGTAGCTATGGATAAGTTGATTTTCCAATTAGCTTCACACAGCTTTTCTAAATCACTTTCACGTTGTGTCAGTGTTTATAAGTAGAAAGTAAGTGAAAATTTTCCCGGACTTGACGTATTCTCTTCTTCCGGTATCCTTGAAAAGATTATGCCTTTCAATTGTGTTTCGAACATCACCACATTTCGACTTGCGCAGGTCGAAATGTGGAACAACTTGTATGAAGAACAAATGTTTTCGCAACAAATTGTTCTTCACACAAGTTGCGTCTTGGCCTACACTTTAAGAGCAAGTGTTGCATGCCGTACACCTCGAACGTTTTTTTTTCCCTGTCTAGTCTTAGTTATGAACTGACCTCAACTCAGGCGTACGAAGTAATTGGTGTCAGCTGAGGAGAACCTGACATCGTTATTTTTTGTGTTCGACGTGAGCCTTACAAGTTTAGAGGTCTCTTATGAATCTCTTTGACATTTGAAGTTTTAGATAAATAGTTATATCAGTGTATGATGAGTATTTGATAAAAAACTCTTCATCCATTGTCATTTGAATCTAATGCAATATAATTAAATTTTTTATTTATAATACAAAAATATTTTGTAACCAAACAATCTATCACAAATTATAGAAAACACATATTTCATAAGTATAAAAAATATACTGAAAACTTTTTTAGCAATACATTTAATTTTGAAGCATATTCTATCTAAAGCGTAAAATCATAAACAAATTGTTCTTCACACAAGTTGCGTCTTGCCGTGCACTTTAAGAGCAAGTGTGGCATGCTGTACACCTCGAACGTTCTCTTTTCACTGTCTAGTCTTTGTTATGTACTGACATCAACTCAGGCATACAAAGTAATTGATGTCAGCTGAGGAGAACCTGACATCGTTATTTTTTGTATTCGACGTGAGCCTTACAAGTTTAGAGGTCTCTTATGAATCTCTTTGACATTTGAAGTTTGTTCCTGGTGGTCGTTGTTTCCATTATCAAAGTCTGTAAGATTGAGCTTAAAGTTCTGCTGCAGTTCGTGAACTGGAGGACAAAGAGTTGGGTACGTCTTGCAGATAGAATGTTGCAGTCTTATGCTGGGAAGTGCGTATTTCAGTTATGTCTGTACTGGGGATTACTTTTTCTTTCTTCCCCAGTGTCACTTGCTCGATACCGTGCGTGAAATTCAGTTTCATCAGTTTAGAGCTGCGAACGGCTTATACCCTCTTCCGTTTATCTGCGGTTGCTTTACCAGGAATGTTAAATTTTGTATATAATTTACGCGAATGTACAATATACTACTCGAATGAGATGATTTTGTTTTACTTTTGTCCAGTGATCTTGGATATTGATGGTAGTTTGCAACATTTACATAATATCTTCATGAATCTAACTTTTGAGACCCTGAAATGAAACAGGTGAAAACAAAACCCGAGACTATTTATTTGGGGCCTCATGGAGCCCCACCTAAGGGGCAAGAAGCTACGAGTCCATCAAACAGAAAGCAGAGGCTGAAACAGAAGCTGAAGGATGCTGAGAAAAAGGGTACTCCGTTGGGACGCGAAAATAAGGTTGAAGTTCTTCGTGACCTGATTGGGAGTAAAACTGGAGTTTCATCCCCAAGGGCGGCTTCAGAGGGGTGGCTTGAGCCTTTCTGTCATGAGAACCAGTTTGAAAGAGCCAAGCGTCCAGCTTAGCTTTGTCTCCACTACTTATTACTTTCACTTGGGCGATTTTTTTTTATTACCAAGCATCACTGTTGGTTGGTGAACGCACCTGACGGTTGAGTGGTGGTACTTTAAGGCCACGAAGAAAATTAGCGGATCTGACATAGCTCACTAGGCTCCTGCAATGAATCTGTACAGAATTAGGGGTTCACACCATGACTGACATAATGTGTCTTCCCGTGTCACATTTTCTTTGTTCGTCAAGTGAGGACCTTCGGCAAAATGGTCAATCTCTCTGTATTTATATTCTGGGTAGCAATCCCTTCATGTCCACATTTTGTCTATTGGTTTCAACTGTATTCTTTTATGGTTTTCCTGTATCACTTTTCAGCGTCGTTAGTAAAACGAGCCCGAAGGTAAAGGTTTTGTTATAACACACAAACACTTAGTGACAAAGAACTACATTTGGCACGCATATATCATCATCTTGATAAAGACGTGCATTTTTGTTGTCTGTGCATTGCAGGTTTTACGATGAGAGAGAGAACCTTGTTAGTTACCTCCTTCTAAAGCATTTGGCTTGTGTGTTCTGGAGTGGACTGCAGATTTCAGCCGAAAGAAGTTCGAGACTTCGTCAAAACTTTCAATGAACAACAACAAGCAGTAAACTAATAATAAAGAATCGCCATACATTTTGAAGCAGGTAGTTCAGCTTCTTATCATGGAAGTTGTCCGAACGAACATACTAGTAGGAAGCTGCATATAACGCGTAAGTAGGACCTCGACCAATTGGAGAAACTCCCTGTCATATGTAATACGATCCGTCTTTTTGTACCGTCTAAACCCTTCAATTCAATGTCTATAGCTCAGCTATCACAGTTTACGAGGTAAAGTCGGCGTGCGGGGACAGTGTTTGTAAAGTCGCTGACAAGTAGGAACTGTCCTTGGCTGAATGTGCACTGTCGCGCAGAACACCAATAATCCGTGGTCATAGAGCATTTTTAAGTCGCAAAGAGCTCTTTGTGAGACGTAGATGCCGAGTCGTTTGCGGATTGACTTCTTTACTGGACATGTCTGTAAACGAGGTCACGTCTGAGGTCTCTCCGATTGTTTCGGACCATTTTGAAACTTTTGGTCGGGTGCGAAACGTGAATCATACCTAGCATTTCAAATTTCGACTTGCTGTTAGGAAGGCAAATGCTTGGAGTTGACCGTCATAGTCTATGACTGTCTTCCAGATTCTCTATGACTCATAGAGAATCTGGAAGACATATTCAACCAAGAAGTGTCTATAATTCTTTGCCTTCACACCCTACTCGTGTATGCTAAGAGGTAACGTGCTACTTTCCACAGACACGTTTACACACGTTTGGGATGGAGGACTTCAGCAGGTAACGTATACTTCTTTCCACCAGGTATAACTTGAAAAAATTCTAGCCTACATATTTTGATGAGGAAAAATGATTGATTGATTGATTTGAGAACAGTTCTGTTCGGATGACTAGATGTAGGATGGTAATTTTCTCCGATGGACACTTTGGCTTGGTGCCTAGAGCACTATATTGCATATTACTGAAAGATATAATGAGCTACATTTTCTCTTTTGAGTTTCTGAATTGTGAAAATAAAAATCTCGAACAACGGATTTGAGCATCACCTGTAGGAGTATTCGAGGAGTCAAAGAGCCTAATTAGTTAACAAGAAAGAATCACATATAGTCAAACATTCCATAAGGTTTATTGAAGGTATCTCACTGGAAATATTAAATATTTTAATTGGACATATATATATTGATGGCACAAGCGAAAGTGAACAATAGATAGATAGCATATCATTACTTGTAAGGGCATATATGTGGATTACCGGTTATCCATTCACGTTGTGAAATAAAATTAGAGAGATTTGCTTGATGGTACCCTTCAGGTTTCGTTTTACCCGATGATTTCCCACGAACGAGTTTTAGAGAGAGTGTAACGAGTCAACCACACTCGCGGACAGAGTGGATTTCGCCGTCCATCACACTCACTTGTTTTGTCATTTTGTATCCAGCCACTTCCCCAGGTCACGAGCATTTCTTTGCTCGTTCGGAGATTTTTTGGTTACAAAAGGAGGGTGCAGGCGGGAGACAACGGAGAATTGAAGCACAACAAATTGCACTTTGGGCAAAATCAAAAATTGATTTTGCCCGAATCAATTTTTGTCCCCGTGATAATCCACCAGAAATTATAATCAAGGATTGATCTCTTGATTGTAATCCCCGTATTGTAATTATTAATCATAGTTACAAGAATTATGGCCGACGGCACACAATCGTTGGAGTCCTATAGAGTAAAATTAAACATGAGGGGTCACATCAAGCAAATTACTATCCTCAGTAATCCCATCAAGCAAATCTCTCGATAAAATTATAAGTTAAACTATTTTGTTAAGTAATTCTTAAACAAGGTATTTATTTTTAGATTGGGAACTCTTAACACTATACAATATAATGTGCAAATAAAAGTAATTATTTTTACTAATATCATATTTAACTAGAATCTAAACATAGATTGTAGTTTGAAAACATGTAGAATTTAGATATTGAAAATATAATATAACATATATCTTTTCATATTTTTTTTAATGATTTTGAATTATTCATATATTATATGATTTATTTAATAAAACAATTTTAAAATACAAAAAAAGTGGTTCATTCAATTCTTGAATTTAAACATAAATTTAGATAAATTCTTTTCATATATTATATCATAGATAAACAAAGTAAAATAATTAATACTCAAACATATCTTTCAAAAAATTCAGATCATACAAATTATGAAAACGATATTCTTAATATAAATCTAAATAAAATATTAATTATGTAAGTATTAGATGTATCAGATTTAATCGTAACATACGATATTATTTATTGAAAATAAATTTTTTATGTGAAAGCATATAAAAATTTTATTTTTATTTTTTCCTAAAAAGCCTACAATGAGACATTGTCAAGTAAAGGTTTTTTCTTGTCATAATGTAGATTCTTTTGAATTCGCTGTAAAATTTTTAAAAATAAAAACTTGGACTTTAGAATATATAATCATGATCTAATTTTTTTTGAAAATCGAAATGAATATGGAATAATAATGATAATATGAATATAAACAATTATATTTTTAAAATTTATTTATTATCAGAATCTGTTGTATACATTGATATGATTAAGAATTTTAAAATATTAATTTCATGTAACACATAATAAAATCTTTAAAATTAATCACTTAAAAAAATCTGCTGTTCAATCTTTCTTACAAATAGAGCATGTATTTAAAATTAGCCTAGAAGTAATGTATTCTAGGTTTATTGTTATATTTTTAATATTTTGATATTCAAATCATCATTATTGATAATTGTCAATTTTAACATATGAAAATAACGATTTTTTTGGTGAAGTTGTAGAAGTGTAAAACATGATTACATACTTGATTTAGTTATGTGATAATTTGAGGTAAAATAATTTAAAAAATAGAAAATTTTAATTATTATATTGAATTATGTTTTTGTAACAAAGTTTTGAAATTTGATATGATATTCTAATTCGAAGATTCAAAAATTGTACTAATGTGAAAGTGATTTTTGTTGTCATTTTTACAAAACTATAATGTCTAAGTTTTTGTACTACATAGTTTATTTTCAAATCTTTGTTCCCCTCATCCATAAATTAATTGATTGATTTAATTTCTAAATGGTATGATAGAATCAAAATGGATAGATTTATGAAATAAAATTCACAATTTCAATAGATAATAAATAGTTAGCTATAGTTAATATGTTTTGCATATATTTGTACTTCTGTTCTCAACTTAGTTTGAAAATAAACGGTTTACATGATCATTGATTTGAATGTCAAACAAAAATTATAATATATTACATTCGGATGAAGTTAAATATATTTTGACAAAAAATTGAACATTATATTTGTTGCAGTGACACAATGTATAAAAAATAAAATAATAATTTTTTTATAGTGATGATTGATATACAGTATCTGGCACACATTCAAATCACTTTTATAATGTATCTTGATGAAAAATATATAGATATATATTTTGAAAATTTGAAAAAACTTTAATTATGTATGATATTATAAAATATCATTATCACTAAATGCTCTTGGGACATATGCTCAACGGATACGCCTTGCCAGGCGTATCCGTTAGGGTCTTACAATTGTGCCTTCGAAGTCATCTGGCCACCTATAGTAAGTAAGAATCTTTTCTGTTCACGGTATGTACAAACACGTCATTGACTTCCGAACCTTGGGATGTCAGGGGGTGTGATTACTTGAGTGTTTTACAGAGCACCGAAACCCTAGAGTTATTAGCGTGGAGTTGCTGGCCGTAAAGCCCATTACCTTGGCCTACTTCCAAGTCCGATGCGTCTGCAGTATATTCACATCTGTACGTACCCACACGAGTTATTGTTACTTTAAGTAAGTGTTTTATTTACACAGGTCTGCTGTTTGTCGCATCATTTTCTCGTCGAATCTGCGAACACAATCAACACCCATAATGTGGGCATTGGATTTTATTTTAGTATCTAAAAGAAATATATATTTAAGAATAAAAGTTTTATCAATGATTAAAATAATTTCACATCACATGAATGGTTTGAAACAATTCGTCTTTTTTTTCAAAATGAAAACTTCAAGATTTATACAACTTAAAAACGTTTAAGTCATTAATAGCAACATATTTCACTTAATGAATCGTATTATTTTTAATTAATTGAGGGTATATATTCCTGACCAGACAAATAACAAATTGTATGAAATTTTTGTTGTTTCACCGGTGAAGTTCTTCACTTCTTAATACAAAACCAAAAAACTATGCAATTTTTTTTATCTAGTTAATTTCTACAAATGCTAATATGATTATATCTCACATGAACTTACACAAATTTAATTCTATTATAATTGATATTAAACAATTCAACATGATGTTAACTTTTATTGTAAAACATTAAAATAATTTAAACAATTACACTTTATTCAAATTTTTATTTACCAAATTTTAAAATCGATACAATCATCAGAATGTCTGAAGTGTATTTATTGATAATTTACAAAAATTTTCCCGCGGATCATTGACAAAATCAAATTGTCATCGGCACTAAAGACCAGCGAGGTTCACGTACACAATTGCAAATTGTGGTCTGCAGTCCGCCAACGCATGCCTCTAAACATCAGTGTTACACGGTACGTAGCCTGAGATTGCTGTGTCACAGGTTGGGCAAGCTTTATCGTTCTGTATCAACTCCTTCACGCACCGTACACAGCTCTGCATGTGCGTGCACGGTAAAATCACGGTATCTCTGGAGTTTATGACACAAATGCGGCACAGGTCGCCCATCGTAGCGTTATCGAGCCGTTTGGTGACCATGTTCATCTCCTTCCTCAGTTTCCTCTCTCGATCCATGCAAGCTCGATTAGCCTCCCGGAGTGACTCAGTTTCCTTCAGAAGCGTCGCAGCGATTTCCGCATCAGCTTCAGATTTCTCTTGCTGCAGTCTCAATTCCTTCTTGTAATATTCAACCTGTCCTTCGCGGGCCATCTCCTCATGCTTCGATTTCGCATCTTCGATTTGCGACTGTAAAGTTGCAATCTCTGCATTCAAGCTCTTTTGCAGATTGTGCTTCTCTGTGAACAGAAGATCATTCTCTTCTTGCAGCTCTCTTTTCACTGAAAGCCAACGAATCTTGTCTTCCTGCAAACTCTCCTTCTCTTTACAAACGGATAACAACTTCTCTTCAGCCGCCTTTAGATCGAGAGAAGTTTGATGTATCATCGCTCTGGCGGCCTCTAGTTCTGAGCGATGCTGATCATCATCTTCTGACTTCCTCATCTCCAAGTAGCGAATATTACTAACCAACTTAGCTTGCTTCGCCACTAAGTTCTGTTCCCTGGCTTGCATTGCCATCTCGCAACCACGAAAGCCGGCAAGTTCCTTCTCTGCAGCTTCGTAAGCTGCCCTTTGTCTCCGTAATGTTTCTAGCTCATTCCTTTCAGCCTTCGACATCCTCTGATGCTTACGCAAATCAGCAATCTCCTTTGCTGAGATTTCTCTCTCCTTCCGTAACGCAGAGAGCTCTTCTGAGACAGCATCATACGCAGCCTCCTGTTCTCGCAATTTCGCAAGCTCTTCAGTTGTCGTATCAAGGATTGCCTTTTGCCTCCTCAGTGACTGAAGGTCATCGAGTTCAAACTGTTTCTTCTCTAAGGGTTTCATATCTTCAAACATTCCCTGTTTGCAACAAGCTCTTGTAAGCTACTGATATATGGATGTGACTGCCTGTGTTGCATCTCCAAAGGCAGCATATAAATTGCGCAACGTGCACTGCTTGCTCTAGTAACGAGCTTCAAATTCTCACAATCATCGTATATCACTTCACTTACCTTCCGCTTCCGCAGCTCCAAACGCTCCTTCTCTGCAGCTTCGAACATTTGCTTCTGAATTCGCAATTCCGCAAGCTCCGCCTCCGCCTCTTCGAACATTCTCTTCCGACTGCGAAGTTCCTCAAGCTCAATGCTTTCAACTTCGTATACTTCCTTCTGACTGCGTATAACGGCTAGCTCTTTCATCGCAACTTCATATATCGTCTTCTGACTGCGTAACCCCGCGAGTTCAAGTTTCTCGGCTTCGAATGTCTCCCTCCACTTCTGCAATTCGGCAAGTTCGGCGTCCGCAAATGCCTTCTGGATCCGCAAGGTCTCAAGTTCTAAGATTGCCTGGTCTTTCTTCCCAATCTCCAAATCTACTTGAAGTTCATAAACATCTAACTGGGAGCGCACTCGTGTAAGCTCCTCCTTCAACTGGTTCCTTTGCATGCGCAATAATTCAAGCGAATTCTCCTCTTCTTTCTCCTTGTCAAAGTACTGGGTCCTTTGAAGCTTGGAGGAAAGAGGTGCAGCGAGGCGATCTTCCAATTCTCCAACCTTCGTCTTCAGTTCTTCAATCCTTGTCACGTAAAAGTCGAGCAGGAAGTCTTGCTTCTCATTTCTCTCTTCCAATTCAGCGTTTCTCTTCTCGAGTGCTTGCTTTTCTGAATTGGACTTCCGTTCAAGAATACCTGTATCCGATTCCGTCGGTCCGGCATTTTGAACTTCGCCAGACGTCTTTCCTACAATCTCTTCTTCCCTTCTCTCCAGCTCTCTGTTCCGAGCGCGTAGCTCCTCAAGCTCGGCTCGAAGGGATGTATCCTCAACCGCCGTTATCGTTGTTGGGTTAGGTCCGTCTGAGTTCATGACAGAACTTAGATCGTCTCTAATACAGACTGGGTCAAACTCTTGACATAGCGATGCGATCTCTTCAGCCCCGAAACGAGCTATTAACTTTTGAGACAATCTGTTCCACTTGGCTTTTAAGCTTTCGTCATATTTTCCCTTCGTCACAACGCTGTCCACTGTGTACAATGTGGACCTTCGTTTTCTGGGCACGCTTGATTTTTCCATGGCTCAGTTGAATATTTTGCCCGAAATGATATGAAGCCTCACAAACTATGTCACACCAAACGACTGATACTGGCTAGTGAGATCAAAACGTATTTCGTCCAGTATACTAGTGATGTGCACGTGCACGGAGCTCCAATATTATCGAACTGTTTTGATTGAGAAGATAGCTACTCTATCAACATTCGAATATGATGGCTGGGAAGTCCACGTTGAAATAGTAGAGAAGAACGCGAAATGACGAAACATCCCATCTACTCATCCAATGTTCAGGCAGGGTGATATACACCTTTGCTATGGGTGAATATGTTAACGACCTTCCAACAGCCATCATCCACCTTATTGGACATTTTGGAAACACCGGCTTCCTCCGATATCGCATGACATTGACGGAACTGTGCCTACAACGTTTCCCGTCTGTCCTTCCAATTCGTGTTTGTCATCACGATCCATATGAAAGAACTGCACACTTGGAAAGAAAACGCATACAAAAATTCAGTACATGCTTCAAATACCATAACTACTCATCTCACGTATAAGTAAGTGAAACGAGCGAGGCATTTTCTGGCGGGAAATAGATGCTGCACACACTATAAAACTGGACTTTGTTTAGGGTTCATAGTGTGCTGCACACCCTACAAAACTCCACTCTGTTCTTTCGCACGTGTATATGTGCAGATAATCAAGTATTTAGACATTAGTGCCGGATGTCTGATCAACTACCATACCGGCCCTCATGTCGTTACTTACAGTGCTCCACAAGGAATTCCAGCAAGTGATCGAAAGGAATCTGTCCGGACTTCACTTCGGAGAATTATCATGCAAGTGTGGTCGCCAATCTTGCTCTAGAGATTGAGGTGGTAGATGATGGTTTGCTTGTGTATGGTAGCACATCTTTAGTTTTAAGATTATGTTAGATGGAATTCAAAAATGAAGGAGGAAAAGCCACACCGCAATTTAGGCACAACCCTAAACATGGTTCAGTTTGTACTCATAGATGTCTGTGGAAGACTTTGGCGGCAACAAGGAATGACGAGTCCACTGCGAAGAAGTAGGGTAGTGACCGAAATAAAAACCATCTGTCCGTGATAACAAACCGAGGTGCACAAGCTTCACAGGTACAATGAGTGAACCCAAAGAGTCTGAACAACTGTCATCAATCATCATGCAACCACATCTCTCTATCTCAGTTGGAAAATTCTAAAATGAATCATTCCCGGGAAGAGTTTCATCAAACAAAAACTGATGGCTTCATCTCGAGCGGAAAGATGGTCTTACTCGACACAGGATGCGACCAACATGGCGAGCAACATGGATGGCGTTCATATGTCATGTCTGACGAGCAACATCAATTCTGATACTTCTGCGTCCCATTCCCCAGTAGAGATATCTACGCCCTGAATTGCCATCTGCAAAAATTTGGACAGCACATTACCAAATGTTAGAAAATAAACCCAGTTGAAGGACTCAATTCTGGGTGAAACCGACGTATTCTGCACATCGAAAGAATTGAAAATTGTTACATCTATATTTAAATCCCTTTCCTCCAAGTCCGACGCCTGATCTGGTGAGAGAGTACTAGATTCCTGTCGAATTCATCCATTTACATGCCACATGTTTTGACACTATAATACTGTTACAAATCCCGTGAATACATCATTCAACTGTCAAATGATAGGCAAGAGCTCAGAGCAGAGATTCGAAAGAATGCAGGAGGCTCGAATCTTCAGAGATTAAACTTCCTCACCCAGTGCTCCTCTTTCAATTTGACATTCGAACCCATCTGTAGCGAAAGCGGACGACCCGCTGGTGTTCCTAGTCTTGAATTCATATTCAATTTTGAGGTCACTGTGCAACTGTGCAAGAATGATACCATATCTTTGAGAGGTAGAGTGAACAAGCAACAATGAGCACGGGAGAGATTTTTACAAAGAAACGAACCGTCATGCCTCGATTCGAAGTTGTGTGTGTTGCTCTTGATACCAGATTGAAACTTTGGTGCTGCAAGCTCTTCTTTACTTTACTCTTCGGTGGTAAGCTAATACGGGCGAATGAAAAACGTGAAAATCCGTGAAGGTAATCAACTCAATGAGATCGATTGTAAAATTGAACACCCATGGATATCAAATTAGGAGAACCTACTATATTTGTAAATCTTAGAGTTACATGTTTTAGAGTTATTGGCGCGGAAAGTCAAATAAGCAAATTAAGTACTAATCATTATGGATTTTTAAGAATTCCATGTAAAACTATGTGAACTCATTGTAGATCACCAAATGTCTTTTTAACCATGTTCAAAGATAGATGATAAGATTAGAGATAAATGATATACAATTCATCAAAATATATATGAATTTTGGATAACGTTTGTTTAAATTTTATTAGTTATACTAATTTTTTAATATATTATTTCCAACTATATTCAAACTATAATTTTAATTTATCATCTTTGAAAATATAGGTTTAACTGCAAATTACATATTTGATAAAACAAAATTTATTTCGATTCCAATCAGATTCATATATGTTATTTTAAAAGTTATCTTATTGTTAGATTAAAAACCTCTTAAAAAAATACTAACTTTAAGAGTTGAGATAATGATAGAATTATGTTGAAGTACATAAATTCAAAAATCTAGAAATACTAGACTGCAAAACTCTCTATGATAAAATCAATTTTAGTAGAGTTTCCATTGAGATACTTGTGCATAGTAATATATGCTAGTACACATGACAAAGAGACATTTGATATTCCTTGAGTATAGGAGCTTATTATTTGTCATACCGAAAGTTGATTTAGAGTTTTGTGAATGTTGTATGATGAACAAGCATCATGGTAAATGGTAAATAGATCAACTATTTATGGGATAACTATTTATGTTTGAAATCATAATTTCAAAGAGTTATTTGAATTTGTACATAATGAACTTTCAATATATTCTTCAAAAAATTTATTATACTGTATATAGCATTTATTCATGAATATTCAAAATTTGCATAACTTTATTTTTCAAGCAAAAATTTGAGATGTTTAAAACTTTTAAAGGTTAAAAAACTAAAGTTGGGATAAAATCAACACAATGTGTGAAATATTAACATACAAATAATAACGGAGGTTATACATCTGAGGAATATACTCTCCGTCATTTTTTAAAACAACTGCGAAAAGAAGTGTATTACCCGGAATCTCATCATAATCTATCCTTTACAACACATCATTTATTTTAGAGTTTTAAGTCAATTTCATTTAAATGGTGGAATTTGCTGAATCAATTTGCCTAATTATACAAATTTTAGGCTTTAATCATTTATACCTCAGTGTATTTGATAAATTTCTCAATCTAATAAAATCAACTTTTTTGAACTTGAATTTGGTTGAATTTAAGCTCACACATTTGTTTAAATATATTCATTTGAATTTTTGTATTGTATGACTTAGTTATCCATACTCAAATAAAATAGAAACTATGATTTCATTCTCATTGTGATTAATTTCAAAGGTTTTTCTACTTTTATCATGATTATAAGACTACACATAAATGTTTGAACACACAATAGGATTTAAATGGTACACACAGTACCATTTAACACAATGTTTCAAGTATGCTTTAGAATAATTTTTTAATTGTTTCTTGATGAAACAAAAGTTTAACTTTGTCATGTAACAAAGCGTTCAAGTTATTGCAGTTCAATAATTTTTAAGTTTTCATTTATGAAAGTTGCTTAAGAATTTTTTTCTAATAATTTCTATCCCAAAATATTATCATTTTGAGTAATATGTAATTCATTTTCACTAGTAAGAATCTTTCTAAGTATCATTGATTCATGTAGAAAAGTTATATGAAAATGTGATGTTGACGTCATATGTAGAGGTGTCAACATGTCATTAGACACTTTATTGATTTTAGATTTCTTGTTTGCCGCTAATTTAAATTTTAGACTTAGTCCAACCAATTATTAAAAATTGCAATTCAAGTTTTTATTGATTTTAAATTTGCTAGATAATGCAATTATGAGTGAACATCATAATTTTGATTGCTATGATGCTAACCCATAATTTATTTTATTTTTTATAAAACTTATGATGTTCAGTCATATTCTTTGAGTTATTTTTTTAATCAAGAATTTATTATTTAAATTTAATCATGATAAAAATAGGTAAAATCGAATTTTTTTATTTGGTCTATCAATACTACACTCGTACTATAATTTATGTTACAACCAAATTTTATCATACATCCACGAAATAATATTTTCATGAATATACTAATGATATGAAGTATGTTAAGCTATGAATGTTCGTAGCTTGTGAGGTTATTTACTCAAAATCACCTCACAAATAGGTGGCATTTGTCCATCATCTAATATTTATATTGTTGATGAAAAGATTGACTTTTCTGGATTTAATGATCTGTCACAAAATCCATTACAGAAATAGGATTTTCTTGAAGAAGGAGAATTGAATTTAACAAATGATTTTACAAGAATTGCTTACTAAGACATTCATTAATTGAATAGTAAGTTTCAATGAAAGATTATGTGTTTATTTGATCTATAATCACTGATTCATAATAAGACATAAAAAATTATGAAAATTTTAAAAATTCAACTAATGAATGGATATACAATATAAAGAACAATCCATAAAGTAATGAAAATGTGCTTGCATCTTTTCTTTTGTAAGAAATCATTCTACATTCAAGTTTCAAGAGATCATAAAATATTCTCCGTACAAGTTATGGCAGTGGTACGATACAAAGTGGCACTCTGTAAGATCCGCAATGCTGTTGGGTTGTTCTGACACCTCTCTAAACTGCCTCTCTACCAAGACTGTGCATCTACATCGCCCGCCCCAAAGCTCCATACTCGCAGACTGCTCGTAGGAATAGATTAATACCTTTTTCCATTTAATTCTCAATATAGAATCAGCTCCCAGATTTCAACCCACGGTATCCTCCGACAATTACTGCCTATGTATCCACAAGTATCGATCATATCGATCTGAGTACTGTATTATAGCACTCATTGGAACTTACTCAGAGGAGATTAGCATTGACATGAATATGACCAGAGTCCTTCCCGAAGTCGAGAAGGTTCCATGTAAATGTAAAGTAAAAATTTATTTCCGTTACGTAATGATCCTTCCGGTTGGTTTTATTTTGGAACGAATGTGCTTGAAGTTTGAAACCTTCAAGCACGGAGAGTATCCACCATAGTCAATACTATAACTTAGTACAGTGGAGCAAGTTCTGGTTTCAGAGATAGAATGTTGACAAGTAGTGATGAGTTAGTAGAACTCCATTCTGCCCAACTGTATTATGCAAGCTACTTCACTTGAACTCGTTCTTCGCTGCTCGTTTCCGTTGAGAACATGGATGTGATGAGAAACTAGCAGGAAAATAGTGAGCTCTGCCTTAGTTAAAACCCAAACACAAGGGCAACGCCCAGTCTTAACTTCATCCGTGAGACGTTAAGGAAGCCCTCAGAAAAAGCTTCATAAGGAGCATACAGCATTCACGTTCGCAACAATTTGCATCCAAATTTTCGAGTTCACACACACAGATATGACTCTGTTTATGGGAATCAGGACATTTAGAATCCCTTCAGCGGCGTATCGGAGATCCAGAGATGCTCCAGATAATAGCACAAGAAATTGCACGAGGATTTCGAAAACCCGAGACTGGCCGAAGTAGCCAGTTATATACAAAAAATCATCAATTGGTCCTAAGTCTAACTATCTGAACGGCGCCTGTTGATCCTTCCAATATAAAGATTCGTGGTGCACGCTCGCTCCGTTCACAGCTCCCGTCTTGGACGCCATCATGCGACGTTGGCAGTTAACGACCTGCTGGGACGTGAGTGGAGCAGGTCCGAATGGAGGATTTAATCCTCCATTCGGAGGATAAAATGGAGGATAAAATCCACCACTGATGTGAAGAGGGCCTCTTCAGATCAGTGATCATGATCAGTGTGTCATGATCCACTCGGAAGGTAAAGCGCCGAGTGTAGACGGAGAGATCACAGGCGACTGGAATCCCTTCCGAAGAAAAGTCGTTTGGTCCAGTCATAGACTACGAGAGCCCTGGTTCTCCAGCTAACTTGCCTACTAGCATACACCGAGTACCAGAGCCATTGGGTGCTCCTGCCGATGGAGATCCAGTCTCCGGGCAGCTCGGCTGCGGCCTGCTCGCCTCCCAGAGGAGCAAACTGCCCCAGATGCTTGTACATGAAGGGCTTGAATCGATGGTGGCCCTCTCCTCTCACACGGACCGGCCCTTGGGCTGCTTCGGAGTCGAATGGCAGGTGATTGAAGCAGTTGGCCAAGTACGATCCCTGTTGTGCAGCCACCTGCGCGGTGGCAGGAAACCTCGTCATCTGAGCATCGATCTGCTCCACGGCCATCTTGAACCGATCGAGATCCACTTCCACGGCATCGGTCTGATCGGTGGCCTCGGCGCGCTTAATGAGAGTTTTCAAATCCCTGAGCTGCTTCTTCTTCATGAAAGAGTCGATCTGAGGGTACCTCTCTCTTACGAGCTCCATCAGCTCCTCGAACTCGTCCACCGTCACTTTCCCGGACTTATCTGCATCCGCCAGCTTGAATAAAAGGTTTATGTCCTCCATGATCTTGCGCTGCTCGACCGTGGCGCAATCCCCCATGGCGTAAGTGGCATCGCACCCCTTGACTCGAAGCCATTCATCAGTGGCGAGCACCTTCCTGTCGCCCTGCCCTACCTGCACCATGAAATCCTTCACCAGAGGCCGGGTCCCGAGCCCAGTGGACCACACGGCGAGGCCGAATGGCAGGGCGACCTCCTGATTCGCCTTCTTGTCGAAGTAGACGATCTCGCCCTCGTTCACCTTCTTCACCTGGCAATTGGTCTTCAGGAACATGCCGTCCCGACGAAACTTGCTCTCGGCGTACTCCTGAATGCGGGCGTCGAAGGTGTTGAGGATGTGGTCCACGGCCTCGATCACCGTCACCGAGACGTGCTCCTGCACGGACGGGTAGAGCTTCGCCATATCCTGGTGCACCAAATCGTGAAGCTCCGCTGCGAATTCTACACCGGTTGGGCCGCCGCCCACGATCACGAAGCTGAGCATCTTCCTCCTGTCGTCGTCCGTCAGGTGAGGCAGGCACGCCGTCTCGAAGCAGTCCACGACCGTGTCTCGGATCCTCGTGGCGTCCTCGAGTTCCTTGAGGAAGTGGCAGTACTTCTCGACCCCGGGGACGCCGAAGGTGTTGGACAGCGCCCCCACCGCCACCACCAGGAAGTCGTAGTCGACGATGAACTCCTCCTTGCCCTTCACCGTGACGTCCGAGATGTCTCGGCACAGGAGGCGCTTGTTGTTGTGGTCGATTTCCAGGCACTTGGCCTCGAAGAGCCTCACTTCCTTCTTCTTGTTCTTGCACATTCTCCGGATCGGCTCCGCGATGCTCCGCGCTTCCACCGTCCCGTTCGTCACGCTGGGAATCAGCGGCGTGAAGACGAAGTAGTTCCGCGGGGAGATCACCTGCACATCGTAGAGGTCCGTGTTGATGTCCTTGAGGAAGCTCATGCCCGCCCAACCCGTGCCCAGCAGCACGACCTTCTTCTTCGGGGGCAATCCTTCCGAGTCCCTACGATCGACGCGTGAATCCGAGACGACCA
Source organism: Marchantia polymorpha subsp. ruderalis (assembly GCA_037833965.1). Taxonomy (NCBI): domain Eukaryota; kingdom Viridiplantae; phylum Streptophyta; class Marchantiopsida; order Marchantiales; family Marchantiaceae; genus Marchantia; species Marchantia polymorpha. The sequence goes on along the minus strand of AP031356.1, from coordinate 25,408,944 downwards.
CGTACAGACCTCCCAAACATCCCGTGGCAGCTACCGCGATGAGAATTGACCGATAAGAATCGCCCCTCCGCCGGAAGTAGCTCGATCGCATCACAGCCTTCTGCTGTCGACCAATTTCCTCCCCGCTCGCCCGCGATGAATACGATCTTCGAGCCCATCGGCCTCCAACTGCAAGTGCACTTTCGTGGTGTCGAGAGGTGAGATGTGGGGATGGGTTGGAAGTGTGAGATGCTTGATCCCACGCTCGACGCAAAAAGGTGGCCGCAGTCCGACCGAACCGCATGGTGAGAGGATGCTCGAATTGTCGGCCGAATCACGCGAACAGGTTCAAAATCCAAAGCCCGCTATCCTAGAAACACCCGACTGCAGCAGGCACAGGGGAAACGCATTGCTGCGATTCATGCACAAAGCTGCTGCCTCCTTCGTGTTCCAAAATCTTGTCGCAGAAGATCGAATTTTCGCTGAACGTGATTCAGCTGCTGTCCGATCGACCCTCGATGAAGAACGAGGGGACATCAAATGATGACCAACAGCATCCCAACAACTACGACAGCGATTCTGCTTGTGCCTTGGGACGCAAATTATGCCTTGTGTCGGGATATTGCACTAGTGAAGGGAATGTCGAACCAGGACATAGAGATGGAGCTCTCGAATGTAGGTCTGTGAAGGTGAATCTTCGATCTCGACTTCTCGGATTTCATGCCATAATACGAGGAATTCCGACGGTCGAAACCGACGTTCAGGTCACCCCAGGGCATGCCATGTACTGACAGTTGTCACAACACTGACTGCTCGACCTTTCCGACAAGACTGTGGAAACGGAAAGAGGGATTGGTCAAGAGACCGGGGCAGAAAGGGTCGATTGGGCCTGCATGCGGGACAAGCGGCGGGCGGAATTTGCCACTGCTCAGCTGCCTTTGAGGCTTCTCACCTGCGTGTCACAGATGAGGCGGCCACACGCGTGTGCACATTCACTCGCATCAATATGCTCAAACTGCCCCCTGCTCAGAGCTCAGGCGGTTTGCTCTGCTAACCTTGTCAGCTCTCGACGACTTCGTCCACTGCCCATGCGTGTGTCGACTCACAAGTTGTTCTGTAGATCAAAACACCTTACTGTACTACATTGCAATCTTAAAGTCATAAAAATGTCACTAAAATTTGGTGCAAATTTCAAACATATTTCAAAATAATTTGCATGAATTTCTTTCATGAAAAAATCCAGCATATATATATACAAATATTATTAAATATATATTATATTTATTCTATGCAATACCATGTGTAAAATATCATTTTTGGAAAATATATTTTTAAATGTATCATCTTAACAACTTTGATGTGATTGATAATAATTTATATCTACAAATCTGGTTCATGTCATTTTCAAATTAAAAAAAAAATTATACCACATCTTTCATAGATATATCATTGTATTTTCCACATATCTTCAATACAAAAAGTGATGACTGAATGATACATAAAATCTATTCATATTTTATATTTGAATTAGGTATTTTCATTAACTCTGCAACTGTATCAAAATATCCCCTTCTGACTATTAATTTGGTTTAACTCCTTAACTCCTAGTTCGATTCAATAAAGAGTTGATCATAATGGTAAATCATCAAATCTTGATTATTATACTTAAACACTATTGTACTTAAACAGTATCACATGTAATTATTGAAACACTTGACACAAGATGCAATCTAGTAAGTTTATCTGGATAATATATCTATCTAAATAACTTTCTATTAAAAAAATTTACATATATAATTTGATTTTCTCATTTACAAACGTGAAATGAATTACTATTGAAAAAAACTATTGATATAAAAATTTCAGTAAAACAAATAACACATACACAGGCATGGTTATTTTAAGAGACTGTGTAAGGCCACGCCTAAATTACCTAAACTTCAGCGTCTAAATAAATGTGTCAGAATCGACCAATGGGGAAGGGGCGTGGGTGCGGCAACAAATTGGGAAAGAGTAGTCTAGTCTTTTGAATCTTCGACTCAAAAGTCAAGAGTGATTTATAATTTCATCAATTTGTTTTGTTTTGCACACTTATTACGGTGTGTGTCATGTCCGTATACTTCATGAATAGTTAGTATCGGAATAGGGTCAATTGGTTCATAGAATTAGGTAGTAGGTGTGTAAATGACAGATAAAGTGACAAAAACTACAAGCAGAGCTGTTAATCTGCTACATAAGCACTTGTGAGAGCTTGTTGCTATGTGTAACTAAGGGCATTGCATCATGATCAAGATGAAACCATTGATAATCGTGTTGTTGTAAATTGTTGTAAGAGTTGGAAGATGAGATTCCAAACATTGCACATCCGATCCAAACACAAATCACACATCCGATAATTGCATTATTGACATGTAATCAAAAGAATACTACTACTATTCTAAGCAGTTTGAAAGCTTAAGTTTACTCTTTGCCAATCCATATGTCCAGCCTTTTTCCCATGTATCAATTCCGGGACCTCAAACCTCCAAAAGTGGGGGAATTCCCCTTCGAATATTAGCCTGAGCCTACCTTCGCAGACCACGCCGAAAAGTGCAAAGAAAAACCAAATAAACCTCGCCCGCCAATAACATTTAACTATTATTCACAATATTTCAAAATATTGAAGTGTGCCCAAGACGTTGAAAGATCATATCTCCATCCCTTAACGTAACGCAGTTCGCCCTCTGAAGCTAAACCCTAAACTAACTAAACCCTAAACTCCCATGCTCTGTACTCCAGCATCCAACCCACGCCTCGAAGCCGGTCAAGGTCTTGCAGATTCGAAAGGTGTGTGAGCTCGGGGTACCTCGACAGAACCTGCAGCGGAGAAAATGGGCGCCCGCACGGAGCACTGAAGCCGAAAGGCCGGCGGCCACTTGCTTCGCCACAGCAGATGTACGGGAAAACAGAGTTCCTGGCCAGCAGTTCGCCGAAAGGCCGGCGGCCACTAACTTCGCCACAGCAGATGTACGGGAAAACAGTGTTCATGGCCAGCAGTTCGCGATCTTCCGTGCTCTGTCCTCCCGCCTCCAGCCTCAAAGCCGGCGAAGGTTATGCAAAGAACTCTACTGCAGGAGTTATTCAGTTCAGCAAACAACTCAATAAGAAATTTAAAATCTTAAATAAGATTATAAATTTCTAATTGAGTTGTTTGGTGGACACCAAGTGATTGTGGCCCAATGGTAAGGGTCACACATTGGGACTTGGGGGTCCTGGGTTCAAGTCCGGGTTACCTCCGACTATCATCCGCCCCATATATTACATCCCTGGTGTCAAGGTGATATTAGTGAAGTAATATGTGGGGAGTCGGATGAAGTCGCAGGAGCTGCGGACTTCTCCCCCCATTCCTATCTTTTTCGCAAAATGTAAATATTGGATTACAATTTTCAGTCTAAGAGGCTCAATCCGCGAACCTATTTGCGGAATTACGATAATCACTCCTGAATATCTATAGTAGACAAGACAATCATCCGAAACGAAAACATTGCGAAATCACACTGACCTGGCTCATCGACAGCTGGGGCATGGTGTTTGCGATAATACTCACGACCTTTTGCAGAACGACTGCCGATACCGAACTTCGCATCACGCGGATATCCAACCATAACAGCCTTTGGAAAGACAACCACTTCAACACCCAGCGAAGCAGCTTCCGCCATAAAACGCTCCGCTTTATCTGTAGGAAAAACAAACCTTGAGTTACAATTTTGGCACGAGAGACTTATTATCGTTCGTACTCGAAGTTTGTTAATGGAACCTTCATCGTGGCATATCTCAAAACCTGCTATAGCCTCTTTAGGTCACGATACAAGGGCGGATTAGAACTAGGCGCAGCAGGAGTGTAGTAAGGACGGTTCATGCTTGCACTACGCTCACGCGCTTCGGGTCTGACACTGGACTCATCTCCACTTCGATAGCGAGCATCTACCAGTGCTCCACTACTGGCTCGAGCTGATAATACATTTCCAACTCAATTGGATAGTCAGATCAATCTCTGATCTCGTCTGAATACTCGCCTTGAGCCCAGCGAGCAAGAGACAATTTCAACTCCCATGTGCTAAAAACTATGCATGAGGTGTACGGTCCCTCCGTAGGCGCAAAACACCAATACCCACTCCGGGCCGCGTAACAACTCTAACTTCTCGAAAATCGGCTGTCAGGCTACAAACAAAAGATAATCCGGAGCCTTCTCGCATAGCAGAAGGCTTAATGGGCACTGGACTCAGACCAGTATCTAGCCTAGAGACTCAGTTGCCTGCTTCCTCAGTTTGTCACCTTCGAGGTAACGATCTCGTTCACATGTCCACCTTCGACTCACAAGGGAGGATGGACAAACAACTAAAGCCCGGTTGGGATAACACTCACTGCAACTATCCACAAAATCTTTAAGTAGCCGAACCTACTTAGGACATCACACTTACAAGTCGCCTCCGGTCCGACGCAGAACCAAGGCCTGCAACAGCATCTGATCACGCTGCTGTACGCGAGCACTTTGGTTCGCAGAGTTGGCCACTGTCAGCCTCCTCCCCGTCTCCATCATAAACACGGCTGCTGCCAAAATCGCAATAGCAGATGTACGAGAAAACAGTGTTCCTGGCCAGCAGTTCGCCATCTCCCGTGCTCTGTCCTCCAGCATCCAACCCACGCCTCGAAGCCGGCCACGGGTCTTGCAGATTCGAAAGGTGAGTGAGCTCGGGGTAACTCGACAGGACCTGCAGCGGAGGAAACGAGCGCCCGCATGGAGCAATGAAGCCCAAAGGCCGGCGGCCACTTGCTTCCCCTCTAGGTCACGAGCGACGCAAAGCTACCAACGGCACTTCGACTGGAAGCAACGATACAGGAGCACTCTGCCTCTGAACAAACTGAACATTAGGAGCCGGAAGAGAATACCTACGCTCTCAGTCAAGGACTGTCTGCCTTTGTTTTATTCCAGTGCACATGCTACTCACCACATTTTCAGCTCGGGCTACCGCCTCAGATTGCAAGTGCATCGCCATTTCTTCGGTTCTACAGCTGGGCAGCCATATTTGCCGCATCACTGTTTCATTGACAAAGCTGAAAGATGGTACTGAGGGGATTTGAGTCGACGACGTGATACATGTGATACCCACCCAAAAAAAAATCATGGGATCTATAAAATAAGACTCCAATCGTAAGTCATTTCTTCAAGGCAATTGCAGATGCATGTTTATAATTCCATTTTTTTTATAAGCACATGAGAACGTTTTGATCTTGAAAAGGAGAAGGGACCTGGTTTTTAGCTTGTATGCATGGACTCACGATCAACTACATCCTTTCATTCAATGAAAGTCAGCAAGGCATTCTCATAATTGCTGCATTCTGACCTGTAAGTTTTCAAGGTGGATCTTTTCAATTTTTCGAATCTGCATATTCTCTAACACCTTGCCAGGATTAAGTTTTTCTGTATAAGTTTCTCATACGTAAAATCGATAGACACTCGCCGTCTATGTCTGCTTTGTCACTTGACAAGTACTGTGCAAAAAATGTGTCTCCTGTTCATCTTGTTTAATAATGACACATATCACTAAAAAAAATTCAAACATTTAGATGTCTTGATCGTGAAGACATGTATGTTCTAAGCCTATGATAGGAATCGGGTCAATTTACTACGCCTCTTCGTAAGTCTCATAGGTGAGAAATATCGGTTTTTGCTCATTTTCGACTTAGATATACAATTAAACTTCGTAAGTCAACCGCCTAATTGATTATCTTCTCCTCTTTGAGCGTTGCAAAATAACCGAACATTCTTTGTCTTCTGGTGCTAAGGCATGCAAACCTGCGATGATTTTGCTCTAAATTATCCTTGAACTCACTTTCTTTCACTATTTTCCTTTCATATTTTCTTTTATTTCGTCGCATGTTCTCACGATATCCGTGTTCGGCCAACCGACTTGCTCATAATAAGAGCACCGTCATTGACTGATATAACAAGTTCTTGTGATTCTTCTAATACTCAATCAAAATAATTACCCATCAAAGAAATGCATGTAAAGAAATTATCCATCCGGTCTGTGACTTACCCCAGCCTCCGGCTCGCCCTCCCTGCCCGCCTCCCTGGTCCATCGCCGAGCCCTCTGGACCTGTACCTACGCATGGGTGCGGGTGGTATTAGCAAAGAAAGAAGACCGACATTGGATGCCCATACCAATGGATTTGACATTATTGTTCATGGTGGTTAGTGTTTTCATCCGGGTATCGGTTATAAGTTATAACCGATACCCGGAGAGTTATAACTTATAACTCTCAAATGAATTCGTACCATGTCCATTAATTTTGTAATTCATGTCATTAATACTGCTTGAGACCTGGATTCTAACATGTGACTAGCATTGAATTCACGAATTGTAATGATATTGCACAAACTAAATTTGAACTTGTAAATCTTCTAGATATTGGTTTTTGATTTTTTATATTTAAATGTACTATTGAAACATATATATCTAGTTTACTAAATGTCAATTTTTTTAGAAATAAATAAAGAATACATTGACGAATAACATGATTAAAAATTATACCATTTTGAATAGCATGGGTGAACATAGTTCTCCCTTAAAGGTTTCGTGAGAATATAAATTCGAAGTTAAATGTTGGGGTCCATGCTACACTTCACATACGAAGAGTTACAACTGCGAGATCAAACTGAGAAAGGTAAAACATGGACACGTGAACTCAACAAGCATCAACTTCGACATCTAATGAAGAGATAAAAGCTCGCCCGTTTGATTTCTTACATAGTGTATCACATAAATCCGAACAAATGGCTTCGAAACCATAGCAGGAGCAAAAGGATCGAAATTCACCGGTTCAACTTAGTTAACCATACTGCTATGGAAATCATGACGGTGATCTTGAAAGTAAAACGGAAAAGTGTTTTCCTCCTTCTTCTCACAAAAATTTCAAAGTGTTGTCGAAGGCACTGGTACACTGTGAAGACTAAGATCTTTTTCATCTCATACTAATGTTGTTAGTATTATAGTTGATGATGAATTCTATTATATGATACTAATTGATTTTTTAGTACACTAAATGATTATAGTCTGATGGAAAGATGGTTGTAGTCCAATGGTTGAATGATAGTTGTACTCTTATCAAACCCGGTATACATCTGGTGATCATTCTCTGATGATATTGCAATTTCATGACATCAGGCAAGCGATATCCTAACAATCACAAACATCACCTCATTTCATTTATTTGTTGCAAAATGCAAAAGATTGGATCTATATTTTCAAATATTAGATTGAAGTGCTAGGTAAATTCTGAGTAATCTTTACAAGAACCTGGTCTACTGTGTGAATATCCCTAAGCTATTAATAATTATAAAAATATGACTCAATATCATATACAATTGAAGAGAATCTTAGCAAAATCATAAGAACATAAATTGAAGGGCACATTCAAAGCTATTAAAAGATATAATTTCTATTACACATTGCTTAAGCAAAATGGTAATATTACCTATCATAACATCAAATGTGATTTAGGAGTCATACACAATAAAATCTAAATAAACTAACGGTTCATGTATGTATATTTAAGATGAAACACATGATTGATATGGATTTGACATTCTTTTGCAATATGAGCTTGAAAAACTTATTTAGATAAAATTAACTTAAGATTTTGTGAGCATTGTGTTATACATCATATTAGTTTATTGCTATTGGAAATAATATATTCAACCAAAAAAATTAGTTGGTACATAATGACATGTGAAAATATTTCATAAAGCAAGTTGAACTAAGAACAAGTTGATCTTGATGTTATTCAATATCTCTAATGAAATATTGTCATCTCAACACATAAACACAAAATTTTATAGGATTTAAGTAGTTCAATTGCATGTTTACATATTATCATACTGACTAGATTAATAATAACTAGTTAATGTTGATGAAAAAAAATGTTTAGAATAATGATCATTGATTTTTTGATAAAGTAAGATGAAAATATATGTTGTGAATATCAGGTTTTTTTTCATCAACGAAAAGTATGTTGTGTGATTTACATTTGGAGTTCATGAGAATTTGCATGATTTACTATGTTCAAATTAAATTAAATGTAGATAAATATGTAAACCATATATTGTTTGAATAAATTTATATCAATAGATGTGTAGTTAATATTTTTCAAATATGATTAACAAAAATTGTAATGAATATTTTACTAAGAAATTTGTAATAAAGTTGTTATCAACGAATATTATGTTATGTGATTCACATTAAAAACTCATGTATAAGATAATTTGCAAAAAACGAGTAATGAAAAAATTGTGTAGCTGAATATGTTAAGTCAATTCTATTTAGATGAACATCATCAAGATTTATGATGAATTTGAAGGTAAATTTCATTATCATGAATTTGTGAAAGCAATATTTTTTTCTTAAACATCAAATAAATTAATCAATCAAATTACAAATAACGTTTTCATGATTTTTTTAAAATTCATGTTTATGATAACTTCATTATGTCAATAATCAATTGTTCAATAATCAAAACGCTGTCAAAAGTTTTAATAAATTTGTATTATGACCATATGTACATAAGACGATCCAGTCCATTCCAAAGTTTGAGTGTAGAGAATAATCACAAATTTTTCATATTTGTATTCATCATATTATTTTCAATTTTTTGTATTTAAATAATTTATCTAGATAGACAAAGTTGTAGCAGCTTATAAAAATATAAATTAACTTCAATTTGATTAAATCTTATATTTTTCTAGTTTGAAAATAACTTCAATTCTAACCAAAAATTTTCTCAACTTTCATTAAGACTGATTAGCATGGATATCACATTTTGTAGTAATAGCTTATCATCACTTTTAATCAAAATATAGCAAGAAATTATCATTATTTACTTTGAAGTTTCTTTAAATAGTTTTGATCATCACTATAATAAATTTTATAATAGTGGTTTATTGACACTTTGTATTGTTTTGTAGCATTATTTCAATTTGAAATATTATTAACACTTTGAATTTATGTAGAAAGTGGAGAAGTTAACAAAGACGACCCTAAAAGCTCTTGAAAAATTGAACCATGTTAATGACCATGTGATTCATGTTACATCTAGAACATGGATGAAACAGTCTTGTTTTTTGACTTGTTTTTTTGCTATACTATTCTTTTGCCAAACGTAAATGTTTCCACGGTTTGAGTAAAAAAAATGCTAAAGACCGCGTAACTATTGTTGTGTGCAACAATGTTACGGGCATAAATTGAATAATAATTATTATACTTGGCAAAGCCAAAAAACCAACGTGTATTGCTAGAAATTTCTAGCCAATTTCATACATACAACAAAAGAGGGCTTGGTTTGATGTTCAAACCTTTTACAAATGGTTCAATGAAATGTTATGACTTTTGTGCAAAAACACTCAGGCCATAAAGTGCTACTAATTTTAGACAACTTGCCCGGCCATTTGAAACAGTTTGAGCGAATCAAAATTTGTGTTATGCTTTTTACTTCTAACATCACGTCTTGAAACGTTCTATGAACATGAAGATAATTGCCGCCATTAAAAAACAACACAACTATTTACTCATAAAAAACATCATTGCTTATCATGTGACTCTTGAAGCCATAAAGGAGCAATTGGTATTTGTTGCTTCAAAAATGAAATGTGGTGCTCCAAAAATTGTTTACGACAAGCTGTCTCATTTTGGTGACGCTACTAATTTTGTTAATATTGCATGGAATTACATCTCACAACAAAGTTTGATTTTTTTGTTCAAAAGATATCAATTCTAGATTTTGTGATATCAACAATACAATCCGCAATGATAATGATATTGACAAAATTGTGGATTTGTTCCAAGATTGCTGCAGCTTTCTAAATATTGCCAATGTTTCAAATCTTTGCATTGAGATCCAGCACTGTTTCAACAACATTAATGATGAGTCCGACTTCTGTAAAAACGCTTTGATTGAGGAGATTGAAGATGCAAAGACAAATGTTGTCACCATTGCTACAGAAGAAGCATTTCATGACAGTGATAGTGAATCTAATCGCAAAGTCTTGAATATGAATGAAACACTTGTTGACCAGCGGGATGTAATCAATGACTCACAACAAGATATTGTCAATTTGGATATATGTTTAAAGTATCTTCGCAAATGAGTTTTTTTGTCATCGGAGCAAATTTATCAAGATTTAAAAACAAGGTCGGCGGACTTCTTTGTTGTTGGTTGACGTTGAAGGTGTATAGCTTGTTTATAAAACTTCTCACTTTAGCCATCCCCATCATAAGATGGGATGGCTCCAGTGATAAGTTCTCTAACTTGCAAACCCTTTATTTACAAGCTAAGTCGATAACAAAAGTACGAACATTTATTAACAAAAGCTGAAAAATATTCAGGTGGAAGACATGTGTGCTCTCCAAATTTTTACTTTTAAGTCTCAATCCAAATGTAAGCAATAACTACAAACAATGGGTCCGATAAAGCTGAACTACTTTGGCTTGACTCTCACAATAGACCAACCAAATTGAGCATTAACAAGCAAAGCGAGTGAAGTTTAACCATTCACATTCACAGATGTCAACACAATATTGTTTTGCTAGCTATTTATACGTGTTATAACTGGCATAATAATATGCATGATGGGAGAGTTTGTTTGCGTACCACATGTGTCATTAGGATCATTACTCATTACTCATGTGATGCAATCTATCACATAACTTTGTGGTGTGTTTATACAAAAACAACAACATAATGAGCAAGAATACGAGATTTGAATCTAAAGCTTCTGACTTCTTTTATGCGGACAAATTGATTTTCCTCATATTTTACATACTAAACTTAAGTTATCTTCATTCTTATTTTCTTCTTTTATGTGATTAATTATCTTCAATTCTTTTGAATAACTTCTAATTTTTTCAAAAATAAACTATCTAGTGGGAGCTATAGAGTGATATTGGAAGCTTGCTAGCAATGTATCTTCTTGATTATCATGTTTTATGTCAAGTTTCTGCTTGATTTTACTTGAGAGTTACACTTTTTTGGTTTTTGCTTTGTCATAGTTGGAAAGAATTTTGTCTAAAACTCTGATTAGAGGAAGGCCACCTGATCTTTTTATTGTACTTGAAACTTATAAGATAGAAAGAAATAATATCAAATTTGTGCTTTTACCTACGTATGCGCGTTTAATGACGCTTGTCAACCTTCTTTGGTTTTGCAGAGCAAAGTGTGATATATTATAGTCCAATATCTTCCATTGCCATTAAACTTCAGTTATCTTCAATATTAGTTTCTACTTTTATTTGAATAATTATCTTCAATTCGCTCGAATAAAATCTACTTCGCTCAAAAATATATTATAGAATGATCTTGGAGATCATTTTGCTAGTAATGTGTTTTTTTCATTATTATGCTTTGTGTCAAGTTTTCTACTTGCGTATTCGGCGCACACGATCAGTCACTTACCTCAATAGGTGTAGATGATGTTCACATGCCTATGTGTAATTTTGAATTGGAATGACAAAATACCTTCAATTCATATCATATCTAGTTGTATATGTTCTAAGTTTAAAAAGGTAAAGCTTGACGCTATCACTTTCATCATGATTTGACTTATCTCTAATAGAAATAAGTTGCGGATTCCAATCATATTGCCTTTTTTTATCAATAGTGATGCATTTGAAGTTCAAATATCTCTATGTTTTAGAGTCTTCGGTGTGGCACGGCCTGGTTGGGGAGCGTTCAGTGGTTAGGGCTAAAATTAAGATAAATCTATGTGCATCAGAGTATTGCAATGTTTGATTCATTTTATAAACTCTACGAAATTATAAAAACTATTAGAAAGTGTGTTATGACTTAAGCATGATGATTTTTCAGTCCAGCTGTAGCATTTGCTTTCATCCTTGTGATTACATGATAAAAGCTATGTGAAATAAATTTCAAATATTTAGATAGACTTTTAGAAGTTTAGTATGTGTGATGAAGTGAAACAATTCTCGCATGTCATGAACATTGTTTTGCAAATCAACATACAAAAAAGAATAGTACAAAGTCGTGAAAACACAAAAAAAAATTGAATTTTTTGGGTACAAAGTAATAAAATTTGAAAGAGTTCATATAGTACTTAGAGTTTAAACCCTACACCGTAAGTACTATTAAACTTGGATGAATGGAGTGAATCCAGGTCTGATCATCTACCTTATATTTTTATATATATCTCAACATGTGAACTATTCCATAACATGATGAGGGAGGCGTCATCAGTCTAGTTCCACATAAATTAGACAATCCGCCTTTAAGTACTGCCGGTGAACAAGAAGCAAGAAAGAGAGAGTGCAAATCAACGTGCCCCATTATAGCGTTTCAGTCCATGTGAAGCTATACCGTAGAACCAATCTGATGTGTTTTGCAACTCCAGGTTTCAAACGAAAGATCGGAGTTGTTAACATGTTTCATTTAAAACTATGTTTTTGAAACTTCAAAGGCGATGTACAAAATCTGAAAAATCTAAATTTCCAGTCACGTCACCAGCCCGATCAATCCTGAAATTCTTGCGTCAATGCAATGATTTGTTCTTTTGTGGGAACCTCGCCAATGACCAACAACCAGAAAATGCCTTTGGGCAAAGGCTTGCCTTAAGGCATCGCCGCGTGAGACTTGCTCTTACACTCTTGATTTATCATGTTCATGTAGCGGATACTCTCTATTGATGTTAACTCTGGTTAAGGAGTTAACTGAGGTTAGTTAACCAAGGTTGACCGCATATGAAGCTATTTATAGCTTAGAGTGTTTGACTACCTTGGATATATATACCCCAAGGGTGATAGGAAGACTATCACCTCAAGCATTCAAGCAGTAAACTCTCTAGTGCTCTTCTCCCCGTGGACGTAACCCTTGAGGGTAAACCACGTTATACTCTTGTGTAACTCGTGTTGGTGTGACTCTGGTGTCAGTGTGACGGTTCATTCATGAATGTTGTTGAAAAAAAGATTGATTTTTATGAATTTCATGAAGTATCACAAGAAAAAAACTCTGGTATAAATGAAGCAAATATGTGAAATTTGGAAAAAAATTTATCATTGATGATTTTTAAATAACTATATTAGAATCCAAAAAACAAAAAAATTATCTCCTAAAACTAAAATAATAAAACTCTTATAAAATATGTATCATGAGTTGATTAATCTATAATTGAATATCATAAAATTATGACTAAAGATGATGATGTCATTGCATTAATCTTACCAAAAAAAAATAAAATTTAAATATAGAAGCTCAAACCTCCGCTAATAAGCTTTAATAGCATAGTGTTATGAGTTGTGGGATATAATTATTGATGATTATCAAGACGTGGAAGCTAAAGTAACTTTTTTAAATTCAAAATTCCATTGATAATAATTGAGTGTACAAGCTAAAGTACAATACATCATAATGTTAATTCATACTTTCTACTAACTTATGTTAGTTATATTAGCTATGTAAATTATAAACACCACAATCATATAACATTGTCATTGTAATATAGAGCAAATAACATATGTTGAAGATTCGTTTTTTTCTCAATACATTTTGAATCAATTTTGTGAACATAGCTTGCAGTGACAAGTCATTTTTTTATGTTTTGTTAATTTGATATTCTTTGTGTGTAATGGTGCATTATTTATTTAATATAGTGTGAAAAATTGCAACATATTGACAATTTTGAACAAGATTGAAAAGTTAAATCAACAATTTAACTGATTTATGAGATGTGATTAAATAAAAACAAACTTAATTTTTTGCATGTTGATAAGTTTTTATGTCTCAAAAATCTTAGATAACTTGTTGGTAGTTCATCATGAACATAAAAGGTTGATGTTGTTTATACTTTGTAGCTAAAAAGTATCCCAAACAATTTCTTCATTCATAACTTAGTACAAAGTTTCATGAAAATTTCAGATTAATTTAGATCATGAAAAAGAAATCTCCACACAAAGATATTTTTTAACTTTCTTGAGAAGATTTTCTCTAATTCTATGTTTATCTATTTGATATGTTGGCATCCAAGATAAAGTTAAAAACAAAAGATGAGTTAAAAGAAAATGAATAATAAAAATTTAAAATTAAGTAAGAACTATTTTCATGCTTAATTTTTCAAAAGTTTTAGTTTGATTTTTATTAAATAAAATAAATTTTGAAAATATTTGACGTTCATATCTGAAAAAATATATCGTATAGACATTTGGGTGAAATATTACAAATTTGTAATTATAATATGATTTTGAAACTTTCAGATGTTCTGCATATTAATGGAAAAAAAAACAAGATGTTTCACTCAATCATTTTTTTCTCATCTACCTTGATGTATATCATTGAAAAATTATATTTATTCACTAGCAAGGTTTTCATTATAATTTCAATCCTTGATATACATATGTTGTGAATATTGTGTTAAAACTTTGATAGATTAGATGCTAAGTTCTTTATTTATTTATTGTTACAAGTTGCAATATTCATTAGTGATGAATATATATCTTGAATCAAACACTTTTTCACTTTGTTTGCGATTTTTTCCTGATTTTGATATTTATTTTACACTTGCATTATCATTTGTTCCAGATTGTGCATTGCAAACTCATAAGTACCAACCTAGATCTTACTAATGCTTGAATAAATGATCAAGTACATTTGTATAAGAGTAAATGTTAATGAATGCAAGTAATAGCATAGTAAAAAATAATTAGAATCATTTGTTTTCAAGGAGATGAATTTGATGTATTTTGCATACATCATCATTGAACTCAACTACGTATGTTATATGTCATATCTTCACGTGTTGAAATTAATAAAATGTTGAATATTTTTGTTGTTTTTCACGTTGAAATTTCAAGTGTTTGCATGTCTCTCAACATGCAAACCAAAGAAAGTTAGAATTTAATGAAATGACTATGTAAAAAGATTTGAAAATGTAATCATGTATTATGATTTAAGATTTGATACTTTTACAATAACAACAAAGTACACAAGCTTGTTTGTTACATGAAAATCATTTTTTATTTCCTTTTTAACACAAATATTGAAGGAGCTTTGCAATTTGCGATATTTGAAGACATAACAATAAGCATAATAAGATACTATGGAGGTTGAATTTTTCTTTTATTTATTTTTTTCCAAGATATATCAATATGAAAAAATGCATTGTATGGATATCTATCAGCCGCCTTACCATCAAAGAACATTTGTTTATGATTATACGAATTTCAATTCAAACAAAAGAAGAATAAAAGTACATCAAAATCAAAATGTTGACTGCAATCAATAAAAATGGGCTTGAAGTTATGATGAACAACCAATACAGAGTATTTATGAAATGATATAAAATCGATTCAAATGATGATAAAATTGAAGTATAAAATGGATCAAAATGAAAGTAAAATGACGATAATCAAATGATATACAAAATTTCAAAATGACAATAAATGAAAAGTAAAATTTCAAATTAAAATACTACCACAAATTAATACAAAGTGTTCATAAACTACTATTACAAAATTTATTACATTGACACTCAAAATTATTTGAAGAAAGTTCAAAGTAAATAATGATAAATTCTTGCTATATTTTGATTCAAATTGATGGTAAGATATTACTACAAAATATGATATTCATGCTAATGGATTTCAATCAAAGTTGAGCAATTTTTTTGCTAGAATTGAAGTCAATTTGAAACTCAAAAATATATAATGTAAACAAATTGAAGTTAATTTATATGTTTAGAATCTGCTACAACTTTGTCTATCCAGATCAATTTAATAAATACACAAAATTGAAAATGATATGATGAAGAAAATTGTGAAGAGCTTGTGATAGTTCTCAAGGATCAAACTTTGGGATGGATTGGATATTCTCATGTACACATGGTCATAATAAACATTTAATAAATCTGTTATTAGCGTTTTGATTATTAAACAATTGGTTCTTGACATAATGAAATTATCATAAACATATGAAAAAATTTGATTTAAACAAAATTTATGAGATTGTTATTTGTAAATTGATTGATTATCAATTTTTATTTGATATTTAAGAATAAAATTTTGCTTTCTTAAATGCCTGATAACAAAGTTTACCTTCAAATCATGTTATATCTAGATGATGTTCATCTAATTAGAAATGACTTAAAATATACACTTACACAAATTTCTCATTTTGTCATTTTCTGAAGATTATCTAATACATGAATTCTTAATGCGAATCACATAACATAACCTTTGTTGATAAAGATTTGATTAACATTTTGTTAATCAAAAATTCATTAGTCTTATTTGAAAAATATTAACTACACATTTATTCATATAAATGTATTTAAAAAATATGGTTTGCATATTTATCTATATTTATTTTAAATTAATCATAGTAAATCATGCGAATTTTCATGAACTCCAAATGTAAATCACACAACACACTCTTTGTTGGTGAAATAAATTTTCACTACAAAATTTGTTAGCGTGCTTGAGTTATATTCACCACATATCTTTTCATCTTACTGCATCAAAAAAATGAATGATTGTTATTATAAACATTTTTTTTCATCAACATTAACTAGTTATTATGAATCTAAATTAGTAAAATTATATAGTAACATGCAATTGAACTACTTAGATCAGTTAGAAACTTTTGCGTCCATATGTTGAGATGACAATATGTCTTTAAAGATATTGAATAACAGCGAGATCCACTTATTCTTATTTCAACTTGCTTTATGAAATATTTTCACACGTCATTATGTACCAAGTTAAAAAAAATTTGAATATATTCTTTCCAATAGCAATAAACTAATATGATGCATAACAAAATGCTCACAAAATCCTCAGTCAATTTTATCTAAACAAGGTTTCTAGCTCATGTTGCAAAAGAGTGTCAAATACATATTAATCATGTTTTTCATCTTAAATAGTCATACATGAACCACTAGTTAATTTATATTGTATTGTATATGACTGCTTAATCAAATTTGAAGTTATCCAAATGAGATGATAGATAACATAACAATTTTGCCTAAGCAATACGTAATAGAAATTATACCTTTCAATAGCTTTTGATGTGCACTTCAATTTATATTTGTGTGACTTTCCTAAGATTAGCAGTTTGTAACAGAGCCATTCTCTTCAATCTTATATGATCTTGAGTTATATTTTCATAATTATGAATAGCTTAGGGATATTCACACAGTAGAACAGGTTCTTTAAAAGATTACTGATAATTTATATAGCACTTAAATCTAATATTTGAAAATATGGATCCAATTTTTTGCAATTTTGCAACAAATTAATGAAATGAGCTGAAGTTTGTCATTGCTTTAGGGATATCGCTTGCTTGATGTCATCAAACTGCAATATCTCCAAAGAATGACCGCCAGATGGATCACGGTTTTGATATGAGAACAACTATCATCCAACCATAGGACTAAATCCATCTTTCCATCATACTATAATCATTTTGTGCCCTACAAAATAAATTAGTATCATATAATAGAAGTCATCATCAAATATCATGCTAACAACATTAGGATGAGATGAAAAAGATCTTAGTCTTCACAATGTTGCACTGCCTTCGACAACAATTTGTAGTTTTTTTTGAGAAGAAGAAAGTAAAACACTTTCCCGTTTTATTTTCAAGATCATCGTCATGACAGCAGTATGGTTAACTAAGTTGAACGGGTGAATTTCAATTCTTTTGGCTACTCCTGGGCTTTCGCAGCCATTTGTTCGGATTCATGTGATATACTAGATAAGAACTCAAACGGGCCAGCTTTCATATCTTCATCGGAGGTCGAAGTTGATGCATGCTTGTTGATTTCATATGTCCATGTTTTACCTTTCTCCGTTCGATCTCGCAGTTGTAACTCTTCATCTGTGAAGTGGAGCACGGTCCCAAACTTTCTGGAGGAGTTCAACATTTAACTTCGTATTTATATTCATCCCGAACCATCAACAGCGAACAATGTTCATCCATGCTATTCACATTGCACCATCTATTCAAAAATGGTATAATATTTAATTTATGTTATTCCTCAATATATTCTTTATTTAATTCTCAAAAAATTAACATTAAGTGAACTAAAGATAGATGCTTCAATATACATATAAAATATCAAAGACCAATATCTAGAAGATTTACAAATAATTTATCGTTCAAATTCAATTTGTGCAATGAGCACAGTCATTACAATTCGTGAATTCAATGCTAGTAACATATGTTAGAGTCCAGGTCTCAAACATTATTAATTGACATGAACTACAAAATTAATGGACATGGTACGAATTCATTAATTTCGTATCCACTCGAAAGCTATAACCGATACCCTCATGAAAACAATAATGTCAAACCCATTGGTATGGGCATCCAATGTTGGGCTTCTTTCTTTGCTAATGCCACCCGCACACATGGGTAGGTACAGGTCCAAAGGGCTCGGCGATCCCTTAGTGACTCGGCGATGGACCAGGGAGGCGGGCGGGGAGGGCGAGCCGGAGGCTGGGGTAAGTCAAAGACCGGATGGATAATTTCTTTACATGCATTTCTTTGATGGGTAATTATTTTGATTGAGTATAGAAGATCACAAGAACTTGTTATATCAGTCAATGAAGGTGCTCTTATTATAAGCAACGGTTGGCCGAACACAGATATCGTGAGAACACGCGACAAAATAAAAGAAAATATGAAAGGAAAAAAGTGAAAGAAAGTGAGTTCAAGGAGAAATTAGAGCAAAATCATCGCAGGTTTGCATGCCTTAGCACCAGAAGACAAAGAATGTTCGGCTATTTTGCAACGCTGAAAGAGGAGAAGATAATCCATAAGGCGGTTGACTTATGAAGTTTAATTATATATCTAAGTAGAAAATGAGCAAAAACCGATATTTCTCACCTATGAGACTTGCGAAGAGACGTAGTAGATTGAACAGATTCCTATCATACGCTTAGAACATACATGTCTTCACGATCAAGACATCTAAATGTTTGAATTTTTAATAGTGATATGTGTCATTATTAAACAAGATGAACAGGAGACACATTTTTTTGCACAGTACTTGTCAAGTGACAAAGCAGACATAGACGGCGAGTGTCTATCGATTTTACGTATGAGAAACTTATACAGAAAAACTTAATCCTTGCAAGGTGTTAGAGAATATGCAGATTCGAAAAATTGAAAAGATCCACCTTGAAAACTTACAGGTCAGAATGCAGCAATTATGAGAATGCCTTGCTGACTTTCATTGAATGAAAGGATGTAGCTGATCGTGAGTCCATGCATACAAGCTAAAAACCAGGTCCCTTCTCCTTTTCAAGATCAAAACGTTCTCATGTAGCTTATCAAAAAAATGAAATTAGAAACATGCATCTGCAATTGCCTTGAAGAAATGACTTACGATTGGAGTCTTATTTTATAGATCCCATGATTTTTTTTTGGGTGGGTATCACATGTATCACGTCGTCGACTCAAATCCCCTCAGTACCATCTTTCAGCTTTGTCATTGAAACAATGATGCGGCAAATATGGCTGCCCAGCTGTAGAACCGAAGAAATGGCGATGCACTTGCAATCTGAGGCGGTAGCCCGAGCTGAAAATGTGGTGAGTAGCATGTGCACTGGAATAAAACAAAGGCAGACAGTCCTTGACTGAGAGCGTAGGTATTCTCTTCCGGCTCCTAATGTTCAGTTTGTTCAAAGGCAGAGTGCTCCTGTATCGTTGCTTCCAGTCGAAGTGCCGTTGGTAGCTTTGCGTCGCTCGTGACCTAGAGGGGAAGCAAGTGGCCGCCGGCCTTTGGGCTTCATTGCTCCATGCGGGCGCTCGTTTCCTCCGCTGCAGGTCCTGTCGAGTTACCCCGAGCTCACTCACCTTTCGAATCTGCAAGACCCGTGGCCGGCTTCGAGGCGTGGGTTGGATGCTGGAGGACAGAGCACGGGAGATGGCGAACTGCTGGCCAGGAACACTGTTTTCTCGTACATCTGCTATTGCGATTTTGGCAGCAGCCGTGTTCATGATGGAGACGGGGAGGAGGCTGACAGTGGCCAACTCTGCGAACCAAAGTGCTCGCGTACAGCAGCGTGATCAGATGCTGTTGCAGGCCTTGGTTCTGCGTCGGACCGGAGGCGACTTGTAAGTGTGATGTCCTAAGTAGGTTCGGCTACCTTAAGATTTTGTGGATAGTTGCAGTGAGTTTCATCCCAACCGGGCTTTAGTTGTTTGTCCATCCTCCCTTGTGAGTCGAAGGTGGACATGTGAACGAGATCGTTACCTCGAAGGTGATAAACTGAGGAAGCAGGCAACTAAGTCTCTAGGTTAGATACTGGTCTGAGTCCAGTGCCCATTACGCCTTCTGCTATGCGAGAAGGCTGCGGATTATCTTTTGTTTGTAGCCTGACAGCCGATTTTCGAGAAGTTAGAGTTGCTACGCGGCCCCGGAGTGGGTATTTGTGTTTTGCGCCTACAGAGCGACCGTACACCTCATGCATAGTTTTTAGCACATGGGAGTTGAAATTGTCTCTTGCTCGCTGGGCTCAAGGCGAGTATTCGGACGAGATCAGAGATTGATCTGACTATCCAATTGAGTTGGAAATGTATTATCAGCTCGAGCCAGGAGTGGAGCACTGGTAGATGCTCGCTATCGAAGTGGAGATGAGTCCAGTATCAGACCCGAAGCGCGTGAGCGTAGTGCAAGCATGAACCGTCCTTACTACACTCCTGCTGCGCCTAGTTCTAATCCGCCCTTGTATCGTGACCTAAAGAGGCTATAGCAGGTTTTGAGATATGCCACGATGAAGGTTCCATTAACAAACTTCGAGTACGAACGATAATAAGTTTCTCGTGCCAAAATTGTAACTCAAGGTTTGTTTTTCCTACAGATAAAGCGGAGCGTTTCATGGCGGAAGCTGCTTCGCTGGGTGTTTAAGTGGTTGCTTTCCAAAGGCTGTTATCGTTGGATATCCGCGTGATGCGAAGTTCGGTATCGGCAGTCGTTCTGCAAAAGGTCGTGAGGATTATCGCAAACACCATGCCCCAGCTGTCGATGAGCCAGGTCAGTGTGATTTCACAATGTTTTCTATCTCGGATGAATGTCTTGTCTACTTACACAGACTCAGGAGTGATTATCATATTTCCGCAAATTGCTGTTTCGCCAATAGGGATGGGGATAGAGCGTCTTAGACAGAACATTGTTATCGAATATTAACATTTTGCGAAAAGGATAGTTATGGGGGAAGTCCGCAGCTCCTAACGCCCTCCTCCTCATCGTATATAACTTCACTGACATCACCTTGACACCAGGGATGTAATATAAGAGGAGGATGAGGGTGATAGGGAACTCGGATTCGAACTCAGGACCCCCAAGTCCCAATGTGTGGCCCTAACCATTGGGCCACAATCACTTGGTGTTCAGAAAACAAGTTTGTGGGAAATTTATGATCTTATTTAAGATCATAAATTTCCCACTAACTTGTATGCTAAGTGTGTATCTGTGTGTAATTCCGCCTACGGATCGACCGCCATGCCTGAGGCGTACGGTCGATCCGTACGCCAAAGTGCTCGCGAAGGTGGACATGTGAACTAGATTTGTAACTCGAACCTGATAAACTGAGGAAGCAGGCAACTGAGCCTCTAGGTTAGATGCTGGTTTCAGTCCAGTGCCCCTTACGCCTTCTGCAATGCGAGAAGGCTGCGGATTATCTATTACATGTAGCATGACAGCCGATTTTCGTGAAGTTCAAGTTGTATCGCTTCCTCGGAGTGGGTATTTGTTTTCTGCGCCTACGGATCGACCGTACGCCTCATGCATAGTTTTTAGCACATGGGAGTAAAAATTGTTTCTTTCTGGCTGGGCACAAGTTGAGGATTCGGATGAGATCAGAGATTGATCTGACTATCCAATTGAGTTGGAAATGGATTATCAGCTCGAGCCAGGAGTGGAGCATTGGTAGGTGCTCGATATCGAAGTGGAGATGAGTCCAGTATCAGGCTCGAAGCGTGTGAGCGTATTGCAAGCATGAACCATCCTTACTACACTTCTGCTACGCCTGGTTCTAATCCGCCCTTGTATCGTGGACAAAAGAGGGTTTTGAGATATGCCATCGGAAAGGTTCCATTAACAAACGTCGATTTTGGCACGAGAGACTTATTATCGTGCCAAAATCGTAACTCAAGGTTTGTTTTCCTACAGATAAAGCGGAGCGTTGTATCGCGGAAGCTGCTTTGCTGGGTGTTTAACTGGTTGTCTTCTCGGAGGATTTGATCGTTGGATATCCACGTGGTGCGAAGTTCGTTATCGGCAGCCGTTCTGTGAATGGTCTTGAGGATTATCGCTAACACCATGCCTCAGCTGTCGATGAGCCAGGTCAGTGTGATTTCGCAATGTTTTCGCTTCGGATGATTGTCTTGTCTACTATAGAGATTCAGGAGTGATTATCGTAATTCCGCAAATAGGTTCGCGGATTGAGCCTCTTAGACTGAATATTGTAATCCAATATTTACATTTTGCGAAAAAGATAGGAATGGGGGGAGAAGTCCGCAGCTCCTGCGACTTCATCCGACTCCCCACATATTACTTCACTAATATCACCTTGACACCAGGGATGTAATATATGGGGCGGATGATAGTCGGAGGTAACCCGGATTTGAACCCAGGACCCCCAAGTCCCAATGTGTGACCCTTACCATTGGGCCACAATCACTAGGTGTCCACCAAACAACTCAATGGGAAATTTATAATCTTATTTAAGATTATAAATTTCTTACTGAGTTGTTTGCTGAACTGAATAACTCCTGCAGTAGAGTTCTTTGCATAACCTTCGCCGGCTTTGAGGCTGGAGGCTGGAGGACAGAGCACGGAAGATCGCGAACTGCTGGCCAGGAACACTGTTTTCCCGTACATCTGCTGTGGCGAAGCAAGTGGCCGTGAATGGTCGTGCGGATTATCGGTAACCATGCCTCAGCTGTCGATGAGCCAGGTCAGTGTGATTTCGCAATGTTTCTATTTCGGATGAATGTTTTGTCTACTTACACAGACTCAAGAGTGATTATCGTAATTCCGCAAATTGCTGTTCCGCATACAGGGATGGGGATAGTGCCTCTTAGACAGAACATTGTAATCCAATATTTACATTTTGCGAAAAAGATAGGAATGGGGAAGTAAGCAGCTCCTAACTCCCTCACCCTCACCTTATATTACTTCACTGACATCACCTTGACACCAGGGATGTAATATATTGGGAGGATGAGGATGGTTGGGAACTCGGATTCGAACCCAGGATCCCCAAGTCCCAATGTGTGGCCCTTACCATTGGGCCACAATCACTTGGTGTTCAGCGAACAAGTTAGTGCGAAATTTATCATCTTCTTCAAGATCATAAATTACACACTAACTTGTTTGCTGAGTGTGTATCTGTGTGTAATTCCGCCTACGGATCGAGCGCTATGCATGAGTCGATCCGTACGCCAAAGTGCTCGCGAAGGTGAACATGTGATCTAGATTTGTAACTCGAAGCTGATAAACTGAGGAAGCAGGCAACTGAGACTCTAGGTTAGACACAGTCCAGTGCCCATTACGCCTTCTGCCATGCGAGAAGGCTGCAGATTATCTTTTATTTACTATGGGCTTCTATCCTTGGTACGAAATCTCCATACTTTCTCCTTCGCATTCATAATCTTTTCGCTAAAGCATTTCCGCACGTTATCGCTGTTAGTGCATCAAGTTCAGTGTTTCGTATCTTCGTGCTAGAAAGCGAGAAGATACGAAACACATTCTAGTGCTTCTTGATCAATTGCTTTTTCCTCCTTCGTGACAACAGCAGACCATGCGTAGTTCTTTCTCACCTCTCTCACTATTCCTCCAAATGGGCACTGTCAGCCTGTTTCTATCACTGCTGTTCTTTCACTCGACAGAAAAAGGCTATTCTCAGTTTATTTACATGTGCTCTATATAGGGGATCTAACTATTGAGTAACTTGGATAACCTATAGTAAGAGGAATATTTTGGATAGAACATACTAATCACAATGTGCACGCATTAAATGGATAACACAGGTGTAATCATCGTCGAAAATGTTTGTGCAATTTTTGCACGATTTACAATAGTAGTAAATTAGCATGAAATTGGGCAAGCTCTATCATTAGATTGGACAGGCTCCAAAGACGCATTTATCATTGTGGCGTCTTAATTTATCTGATCAATTAGTTTTGCATCTTAATGCATGTGTGGTTCGAGACTGACTTTGCTTGTGGTTCATTCTACATGTGGAGCACATTGGAAATTCAATCTCAATGCTACACCGTTTATATTGTATCCTCTGTTGACCCGTGCCTTCAAACATGTGATTGTCCGACCAGTTTGGCCTTCATGACACTTATTCTTCTTTGACTTCGTAGAAGCATAGCAGCTGGAGAAGGACATGAAAGAATTTTAAAAGATTCTGGTAGACAAGAATGAATCATATGTCAGGTCTGTCTTGCCACAGAGCTTAGGCTATGGGATTGGTAACATTACTGTTCGGATGTAGTGGATTCGAAACCTGCATTTTATTAGTGCTATTGTATCCGCTACTGCGAATGAAGGAATCTCCGATCCTCGTTCATGCCGGAATGTTTCCCTTTGCTCAACTTCAAGTGCAGACCAGAATGAGTTCCTGAATAATGAGGGAAGATAGAGGGGCTGAGATCCCCGCAATTACCTAAAACTAGACTTCAAATTATTATTTTCCAACTAATTCAAATCAAAAGAGCGGTGTCTGCCCGCCACACTGGTGATGGCATTCACCTCCTTCCCACAACATTCCTCCAAACCAAAATAAAAAACTACATTGACATTTAAATTCTGGATAGCCATGAATGGAAAGAAACAAATCTGAATGTGTGTTTCTGTCACTTGACATTCGAAAAGTTTGGATGTTTTTGCCCGAAAGTAGGGAAGGATTTCAATTCAAGACATTTTCAGAATGAACATGTCGAAACTGTGCGAAGGAAGGGTTGTTGGTGTACATGAACACATCAGAAGCAAATAGTATCATCTAAATGAAGTTGGATTCACAAGAAATTGAGTTCTCACACTCTTGTCACGAATCAAGCTCTAAATATCAAAAGAAGATGACACAATCAAATTCGCTTAATTGAGCCAAAATCCAAGTCAAGGTTTCTGATTTATGATCCAAGACTGTAGTTTTTTAAATAGGTTGATGTAAACATATTATTTTGAACAAAATATTTTCAAATAAACTATGTGTGTTGTTTTTTAATTTCATGTATAGATGAAATTGTTTGTGTTAGAATTTGCGCGTAAAAATAAATGAAAAGTCTTTGAATATGTTATATTGGGGAAAAAAATCTCATATCTAAAATTTAATATCATGGATATATTTATTAAACAAAAAGCAAAAAGTCCATACAGATGGTTTTCACTTGGAAAATTGAACGATGCACAATCTATTTAACATTTACAATATCTTTGATGAAATCATGCAAAGAAAATAAATTATGATGCGAATAAGATTTCTTCTCACAAGACTATTATATACCTTTAATTTTTTTGTCCATATCTCATTACATTCTATTCTATTTGATATATATATCTTTAAAAATTAAGGTTTGTTAAAAAAAGTTACGACAAACATTACAATGATCAACAAAAGAGTTTTCTCAACATTTGCATGAATTAACAGTAAGGTTGTGAACAGAACAAAAAAAATTTTATTTTTAATTTTTTAAGTCTCAAATATGCAAACATATATGAAATATATCAATTTTTTCATGAATGGATAAGATAACATTAGTGGAAGCGAAATAAATTCATTAAGGTTTACATGCCTATTGGTTGAACCTAAATGATTTGATTAAAGATGGTACATGTATACAGATAAATTATACCAAAAATTGGAATCAAAAAAAGTCTTTTACATCAAGATTTGTTGAAATAATTTTTTGTGCATAAGATGATGATAGGAAATGATTGATTATGAAAAAAAAAATGCACATGCTTGAATTTGACAAAAGAATTCCAACACTTTTGTAGTTCAAGTAACTAAAAATTTTAGTCATAAATGCTAGAAAACAAGAAAAATATGCCGATAATAAAATATTTGCAATTTCATTAATGTTAAAAAAAATGATGCTATTTTTGATTTCCTTCTTTAATGTATATTATTATTGTTTCATATTTCAGGTTGAAATATTTGTTGTGAAATCATTCAAGTCATTTATTAAATTGCAAAATATCATTGACAAGATTAGAATACTTTAGCAAAAGAAGAAAAAACTTAAGATTTATTGATAAAATAAAAATATTGTTGTTAAATTTAATCTTCAAAAATCACATTCTACCAATCAAGATGACTAGATTAGAATAATCTTTCAACCAAGATGTTTCTAAAAGGTATAAAAAGGTTTAAAAGTATAAAATAAATCTAAAAAGGTTGAAAGTATTTCACTTTAAATCTAAACAATCACTTTCAATCAATAAAGAAAGATGAAGATTGAACAACCGTATTGACAACATTGAAAACATATGCATAACCTATGTGGTAGTTTGATGCAAAGATGCTTAATTAAAAAGACAATTATTTAAGTTTGAAAGTGAGTGCATGAGTAGTAAATTCAGCTTTAATCTAAATTAGGTTAGTTAAACCCTGATTGAAATCTAGATTTTTCTATAATCAGAAAAAATAGCTGGCGAAAGCTTTCAACTATACCTTTAGTATTTTACAAATAAAGTGTTTTTGTGTTATAGTGAATGTATTCCGCATTGACGAATTACATACTTTAGTGTTGGCATTTTGATATGTGTGTTTATATGTTTTTTGATTTTTCTTGTGAAATGTTGCAACTATTTTATTATGAAAAAGCAACCGTTAGCCTTTGTAGCCTGCCCAATTTAATGCAAATCTATTACTATTGTAAATCGTGCAAAAATTGCTGACATGTTCGACAATGATTACACCTATATTGTCCATTTAATGCATGCACATTGTGCTTAGCATGCTCTATCAAGATTTTTCTTCTTACTATAAATTATCCAAGTTACACAAAGGATCCATAAGGTGGATCTTTTTTGACATCCAAGTGGCCTACCCAATCCCATACACTAAGAACATTTCAAGTTTTACAGATGTATCTCACTAGCTCAACATAAAGGCTTCTTACAGTTGAGCTAGTCTCGTTACATGATTGTATTTCTTTCTCAGAAAGACCTTACCAGCTTTATTCGCCCAATTCAGAAATAATTAGATAAAAATACATCTCGAGAACATTGGCCGTAACATAAGATTTTTTGTGCACAACTTTTCTTCTGCCAAAAGGATAATCCTGTTGTTTTCACTTTCATAATTGTCCCTCTCGAGGATCGTCCAGTAGCTATTACTTTGGAACAAAAATTGCGCTTCGAGCAGTACTTTAACTATCTAAGTACACTTTGATCACGAGCAAGTAGGATTACAACAGCCAAGTGGCTTTCAATGGAAATTTCGCTACTTCGATGGTTTGTAATGATCACAACATGCTTTACAACCCTGTGGACTTTATGGCCATATTCATCCACAATTTACAACAAACATTACATCGAGTGAAAAGGCGAGAAAGAATAGAGCTGTCGACTAATCGATCTTCAAACCAACTTCTCTCGCTCAATACATTCAACTTTAGTGACTACTAAGTCAGTCGAAGTTGATTGACTCAGCAGTACAATGCGCGTATGAAGGACCAGTCATCAACCCGGAGTCTGGATGGCTGTAATCTAAATATTTAAACTGCGATAGTATCGTAATGAGATCTATGTATAGATTATCTATAATCCAACTATGAATACAAATAAATCTAAAATTTATTTATTCTTAACGTAGTATCAATTTCAGTTAATTGTGAACTCAATACTTTACTCTACATAGAGCAATGAAAACATGTTAATTAGATATTTTACAATAACCTAGAAATAATAGGAAATGATTTTGACTAGTATAATACTATTACATGGAATCACTAATCATCATTTTGGAATTTTCATCAACAGCTCGCTGCATTTTTTCTATCTTGAGTAATTGACTATTTTGGCTATGCTCTCCACACATTTAAATTTAAGTTTCATCATCTCATGAAATTTGTGAGATATATGATCTTAAACCATCAATATTTGTAATCATAACTAATTCATATATATTTTTGTGTTTTGAAAATTTATTAGAAATTTTTTATATTTTATATAATTATGATCAAAATTTATGTTTTATTTACAATATTTATTTATTTTACTTCCAAAATATTGACACCTACACTATATATGTATTGGTTGTTATGTTTTACTAGTTTGATATATTTTTTAATACAGCAAAGCAAAATAAAATTTATATTAAAAAACACACATTTTTCACGAATATGGATTAAATTTTTTCACACTATGTAAATATTGTGGAAAACTGTCATTATGTCATTTTTATGTACTTATGTTTTCCATTAAAGTTGATTAAAGTGAAACATTTGGATAATAAAACTACTCTAGCATCAAAACAAGTAAAATGGTCATAATTATCCAATTAAAAACGTCTACAATATAGCATTCTGCCATTTTGCCAAATTTCGATAGTATAAGTTGAGTTTAAATATTTTACATTGAAGTTGATATTTTAGAGTAAATAAATCTTGTACACCAAGTATGTATCAAAATATAACTAAAACTGAGTATATATCTTTTCGTCACAGTAGCAATTGTTTACAAAATGTATTCATTTTTTTATTCAATGTTTTTTGTTGTCACTTTCGATTGTATTTATAGTGCAATGAAAACAAAGTTTTTTGTAGTTACTTTTTGGTAATGAATCTCGTTTTTGTAAGATTAAACGTTTCTGTGAAGATATTTTGGTGTACTTTGGTTCAAATATTCTTTCCATCAGATATTGCATTACACAGAACAGCATTGAGTGAGATTAGGAAATTACATCTCATGACATTAGTAAACCCGCTTTTACGAACTCGTTCTTAAGTTTTTCATTAGGAGTCTCCGACTTTGAAGCAAGATGGTGACGATGATACGCTCAAATACATACGTCGCCCTTCACTAATTGCGCATCTAATTCACCCCCGGCACTCAGAATACGAGAAAAAAACATCATACGAGTGTATACTCCCATAATTGAAGAAAGTTGATGGTGCAGTGTGAAGGATTTAAGTATTATTTCATATAGAAAAAATACATATGTTGAAAAAAAACTCCGACTTACTTAGCAATGGTAACCAAGTTCGCACAAGCTCGGTATTTAAGTTGTCAGTCTACGTACGAACCAAGAAAAACAACTCGACGCCTAGCCAAGTAAGAACCGAAAGGACGCCAAGTTGCAAGAAGGTTAAAAAACACTCTTCTAGTGCTGTAGAAAGAAAACGATTACTTCGACCCTAAAGACTAACTTGACCTTCCTTTTGTGAACCTCCACCCTGCTCTTCCGAATACAAGGTTCCAGTAGCTGGTCACTGTCCGACGTGGGAGACAAAGGAATATAAAACCTCCAGAGCTTGGACATGGTGCTGAATCACAAGGAATCTTACTCGTTGTCTAAAGTTTGAAAACCGTCAGCTCTATGAAACAATCTCGAGGTCTGAATCACGTCACTGAAGAAAGTCTGCAAACTAGTGTGAGAGACTTCATCGTTCAACTTTTCCTCTTTCGGCTCTGCACACATAAGTTTAGTAAATCCGCTCTGGCCGTGGGCTGACCTTCCAACTCTAAACTCAGGACAATTACTTTCAATGAAATAGGGTTTTGGTCCACCTTAGTCAAAAAGACAGAATATACGGTACAATCCGTGCACAATGAGTTCGTACACACATCCAACATTCCCGCTCTAGTTGACTTCAAATAGACTCTAATAGATCTCAAATAGATCAACCAACACTATCGGGTTGGCTTCGACTCTAGACATGAGATGGTAGTCGCACTTTCTACGGAAAACCTACATCATAGATAAGACTTACAATATGAATACTAATGCACATAATGCAAGAACAGTGATGTTGGGACTGACCACCAAGACAAATACACCCAACTCTAAATTAAGCATCAAGCCCGGTCAGAAGAAACGGGATCCCTCGTCACTCCTTGGAGAGCAGAGAAAAAAACACACCAAATGGAAACACTTCAACTTCACTCGGAATACGTAACTGCAGAATAACCTTTCAGGACGTGGATCGTTTACTTTCATCAAAAGTAGTTTTGCTTGTTTCCTTCAATCGAAGAGAAAAAAGTACAACAGCAAGAATGGAGGTCCACGATGAACCAACCAAGCACGGATAGGAGCTACTACTAAAGGCGCATCCGTAGATTTGGACAAAAACAAAAAAGCTCTCGAGGATGGACATCTCAACATTTACAACAGCTCCGGAAGAGAGGGCAGATAAATGATCCAAAGAAGATCTGGTGTACAAGAATTCCGACCCGAACGATATCATCCTCCGTAATCACCATGTGTAAATTTTTCTTCTGGGTAATACGTTGCGATCACGGTGTGGCCGCCAAATCTACGCCCATGCAAGGTTGCCTTGGCTTTCGCCGATCCTTGTGTGTCTATATACTCCACAAACACCTGTAAAAAGAGACGGATATCGTCAGTGAGAAGAATGCTTAAAAGGCAATAATCTCACAAGATTGGTAGGATTCTGCGCTTACCATTCCTATACCCGGAACCTCCTCGCCTGACGAACTCGGTCGAGGAATTACAAGATTCGTAAGGGTACCTGCACAAATTTCCCAAATCCGATGTTACAATATATCCAACTACCAATACGCCTATCAACCAAACAGGAACTCATTTTGTTTTGCTTACCATACTTCCCGCATTCCTCCTTCATGTCTTCCAAAATCTCTTCGTACTCGTTGTCCTCCTTGAGCTCATCAGGGGAAACAACCTAAGGTGAAAAATTTACTGTAAGATATTACAATCATGTGTAGTACTGACTGACTTTTAAGAGAAGCACACTTGGGATTTGAAAGGAACGAATTGAGGATCATCGATCATCGATCAAAAGAGATAGCAGATAATAATAGAGCCCTCTTCTTTCTCTCTTATTGCACGTGAGCAGAAAGAGTTTGAGAACGTCGAAGGTATATATATGTTCACGATAATCGAAGGCAACCAGAACTTGAAGGCAGGAATTATTATCAGAGTCCAAACAAACTGTAACTCCCCCATTTAAATTAGTGAATTAGATTGCATATTAATTCTCCTTTACTTTAGGGTTACCTTGGTAACTGATCAATTCCCAAAAACTAAGGTGAAGGGACAGCTTCAACTCTGGACACCAAATCCAGGCTTCTCTGGTGTCCAGACTCAAAGCTGAGCCTGAAAGCTGCTCATTCGTAAAATTCATCATGTCAAGACGTCAGTGATCATTCCCTCAACTACGGATCACAACTGTAAGTTGTTTGGTTTACTGAGATGTGAGGCTAGTGATAGCAATCTAGCTGAATTCCACTTAGAATGCTGCAGAATTCTGACCTCTGGAGCATTGATCAAAATAATCTGAAGGTCACTCTGAATGGTGGGCAAGCTACGGCAACTGCAAGAGAGATAACCAGACCGGCTATAAAGAGAGACAAATCATCTGGAAGAGGATCAAATCTATACACTGATTTTCAAACAAAGTTCATACTCATCCGAGAAAAGCAGAGAACAATTCGAATAACACGTGATTAGCCACAAGAGATTAACACGCAAGGGTCGATAGAGTAGATCACCGGGTAGTACAAGTACAGGGTCTCCATCTATTGCATAATCGGTGCAGTGATAAAGAACAGAACAGAAGCCTGAGCAACAACCGAACAGATGCATACCGGCGCAAGGTACATCACCCACAGCTGAGCCACACCAAGCATATACATTGACCATATAAACCGGAAATGAACAGTAAATAAGAAACTCAAGGCTTTCTGTTGGGCTAACTCCAGGCTGTAGAAGTATACATGGTGTTTACAAGAAGCCCGTACAATTACGGCAAAAGAAGATGGAAGTCCAGTTTACTTACTTGAGACAAGCATACAACTCTGGTTGGTACTTCTGAAGCCATGACACCCATACCGGGTAGCATACCAGACATCATGCTCGAACCCATACCAGGAATCATTCCAGCAGCCATTCCCATCGAACCAAGAGACACGGCATTTGCCCCACTTGCTTGGAGTGCTAGCTTCTGCAAGGCACCAAACAAGTTACCCACTGTCCGCATCTGTCCATCTGTATACTAATAAGAAGGCAAAACAGCTCAACTGCTTACGAAACCTGGTTTCACTGACCTGAGAGAAGATCTGGAACAAGCCAACAGACAAAGCCACAAACTCTCAGACTCAGATCCACAAGAGCAAATCATAAATTGAAGTTCGCAAGCGGGACAAAGTTGTCAAAATCGACTTGCAGTGAACCTTTATTCCTAAAAATTGAAGTTCGACTGAAATTGCAGAAACACAGAAGTTCTATGCACCTGCAGAGCTATTTGTTGCTGGGCTTGGACAAGAACGTTAGCCTGATCCGGCTTCGGTTGACCACTGTCACAAACAGAACAACGAACCATATCATCCACCAATATCAGCCTCGACTGCGCACTCACAAATGACCACACTATTATTACTAATGACTCCTAAAAAGTGCAGCAAATATATCAACTCCTGAAGTCGACGCAACTTCTAGCTTCCTTCTATGAGAATAGAATGAAGCGCCGTCAGGATAAGTGTTCGACTTGTAACCTCTTGACCCCAATTGATCACATACTTTAAGAAAAAAGGACTAAACCTAAACAACACAGGGCACAATCCATGTGAAGCATCGACCCACGATTCATAGAGTCTGATATAATAGACGATATCAAGAATCAATGCGACCTAACTATTATGGCAAACTAAATTCTGTACAGTAACATTTCGAGCCTTCTTATTAACGAGCCCAATCAAAACAAGGCCACGAACCTAGCTGACGCCCTTCTCACGGTCAAAGTTCTGTCTCCCATTTTCAATCCATTAAGTGCTGCACATGCAATGTCCATGACAGAAGGATCCTGCAGGAGTCGCGAACATTTCACAATAAAGCATCATCCTTGTCAAGCATGCTGAAAACAACTTTCTCCGTTGTACCGACAAGAATCTTTTCTAAAATATTCAAAGATGACGCACTGGCACGTTGCTCCGAAGAAAACGCGCATGAGTCATATCACTCCCGACAACTTACTACAAAGGCCAACAACGATCAGTGACAATAGTTGTTTCAAGATCAGAGAATGGGCAAAACAGACGCGCGTAATCACCTGATATACACAAAATCCATAACCCTTGGAATTGCCAGTATCGCGATCTTTCACCAAATCAAATGCGCGCAAGGGCCTACATCAATAGACCAAGTAAGGGATAGTCAAATCCTGATGAATTATCCTGTGACGAACGCTTTACAAGACGATACTGCAGTTGAAGATACTTCAATGAAAGCTATGTAAACATGGGTAAGCATCCTGCTGTTGGGTAAAAAAACTGTGGTCAATAACAACAACATATCACGCTGAGACCGTCGTGGTCACGTACCCAAAAGAGGATAAAAGGTCCATAATCTGTTCTTCGCTGAGGTAGTATGGCAGACCCCCTACAAATATCCTGTCGGGACCATCAGCACCACCAGATGCCCTGCTCCACATCACCAAGAACTAAGTGTAAATACATGCAACAACCGGCTCCTGTCAGAAGCGACACAATGCACAGCTGCCATCACTTCACATTCACGACTAGATGTGTAGTTTGAGGCTTAACACGCTATTCCAGCAGTACTAACTGTAAATTGATAGCAAACATTATATGAGTGCAGACCCAGGGGTAAGTCCAACGGCTGCCAAATTCAGATGCGGACTTGGCTGGCTAGGGCCAAGAGTTGCAGCCATGGATGGATTATAATCACTAGGTCTCCTTACTCGCACAGATACTCCCTGCCAAAGAGAAATCGCAAACAGAGGTCATATGACAATAGGGCTCCGAAAGACTTGTCAAACACAGTGAAATCTACAATAAGCAAGGATGTCCATGCACAAAAAAACGTAAAGCATACAAACAACGCATTTACGATTGAAGTGTACAGCCCTGTACTATATACTTCAGCCTCAATCTATTATTTACATAAGAAGATCGGGTCCTTCCAAAAAAAACAGATCTCCAATATAGAGCACATATAAATAAACTGAGAATGGCCTTATTTTGTCCAGTGAAAAAACAGCAGTGATAGAAACAGGCTGACAGTGCCCACAAAAGAAACGTTTGAAGGAACAGTGAGCGAGGTGAGAAAGAACTACGCATGGTCTGCTGTTGTAACGAAGGAGGAATAAAAAGCAAATTGATCAAGAAACACTAGAATGGTGTTTCGTATCTTCTCGCTTTCTAGCGCGAAGATACGAAACACTGAACTTGATGCACTAACAGCGATAACGTGCGGAAATGCTTTAGCGAAAAGATTATGAATGCGAAGGAGAAAGTATGAAGATTTCGTACCGCAAACCATATCAGCCGTCATTAGATGTCAGCACAAACAAGCAACTGTAGTCACTGGTGTTTGCCTATTACACCTATATTTACAAGACTATAGAACCTCCCCGCTCCCTCGGCAATGTTAGCGGTGAGAGAGGAACACTCCATGGTCTGTTGGACAGTACTAATCTGCACAGCTTTTGCACTGCTAAAAAAGACCATAGATCGTTTTCACCCCGCTGCTAGATACTTACCAATACGCCCTTACAGGTCACGCAAAATCAACACAACCAGCAAGACATCGTGCTCAATTCAAATGACCTAGTTTGAAACCAGTACAACCCTATCCCAGTTATCAAATAACCAAAAATTGCTATACCTGGTTAAAAATTTGTCAATTTAGTTCAACTCGCTTGCCAATAGACCAAAACAGGTTTGCTATACTTGGTTTGGAGAAAGCTTAGACGTGGTTTAGCCCACTTAACTCTACCTAGTCGAAAACAAAGTGTGGATTTGGTTCAACCCGGTTGCAAAAGGACTACCAACCGACAAACAAACTGCTATAAACATGAGCGCCCTGCTATGTCATTGGTTGCAGTAGTGTGGAATCGTGTGAGGCGATGATCCCACCTTAAAGAGAAAGTTTTGGACATGCATGAGATTTTTAACCAAACAAACGAAAGGACGCGAACGGTATGAAACTAACAGAGCTCATTCATACTAGCCTCATGCTAGCCCATTAGGTTTTGACCACCACAAGGTAAATAGTACAAAGAGTTTCAAAAAAAACAGCAATTGTAAGTTATCGAATCTAAAACACGTCGGAAAGGTCCCACTTGTTCTAAACGGACGGCTTTGGTCAACACATATGGATACATAGAAGAATTTTATATTTTGATGCATCAAGTTCCAGAGCCATTCATTAGGTTCCAACTTGGTCGTAGGTTTTGACGAACAGAAATATGGAAGATGATGCATTCAAAGCTTTGGACTTTTGAAGGTAAATTGCAAACGCATATCAAGCTTCAACTATAATCGATATTCTTCGTAGGACCCTGCTAAGACCCAAATCCTGTCCTTGGCACGTCAAGAATGGAAGACAACCATGATAACCCTAGAAACTAAGACGATAAGTGAAGCATTCAAAAAAAATGCAAAATCTTAGCACCTCATATATAATACCATCCAACGCCATGGCGTTACTAGCTTCCTCGACCGTTCGCATTTCTACAAAAGCGAACCGCTTTTCTTGGTTGATGTAAACATTGACAACAGCATCCCCTAATAAAGAAAAACTCACAAGTTAGAAGATAAGTAAGAAGTGGTAAGCTGAAGAAGACAAATACATCACAAAGGAGGTAGCATAGAAAGTACTCATGTCTAAATTACATTGCATTCCTTTTATACACAATCGACAGAGCCCTCACCCACACTCCTTAAAACACAGCGTAATACCTGGGCCGGCAGTGTTACCGCCGACAGCTGCCATCACTTGGCTGAAAAATGTAGCAACACTCTGTATGTAAAGTAAACAGGTTCAAACATTAATATTGACATACAGAAGAAAAAAGCCACAAATGATCCATCTCATGCGTGGCACAAGGAAAGAGTAACTTGATTTATCGACAACAAAATAGGCGTAAAACGCGCAGACTTGAGTTAAGAAGCCCATAAAAACGAAGCAGAAAAACCTGACCTGCTCATTGGCCATTGGGGGCAGCCCTCCTACATAGACTCTGCGGGCATGCCTTGTAGCCTGCATCATGGTAAATGAATGTTTAAAAGTCAGCGACGGCAAGAGACTAGGCAAGAACACCCAAAAGTTGATCATACTCAGACAACTTTCAAATTCGAAAGAAAACGCACTCGCACTAGATATTAGGAGATGTTTAACAAGTCACATCTCCTATGGCAGGGCAGCCTCTACGATGGAGCAGTCTGTAACCTGGCAAGGTGACCCGGTATACAATGCTTTTTAGTATTTGGATGTAGCAGAGCAGCCAAGATATCAGAACTCGAGTGTCTTCCCTCATACAGCCAAGCGGTTTATTGCTAATAGAGGAAACCCCGAGCCAGAATATATCGACTTTTAAGTAGGAAGTTACACCTGGATGTAACAAAGCCATGGAGATGTAACTCCGTGAATGAAACATGGTTTCTTTCAGGTAGAAAAGATACAGCTATTTCTACCACAGTTCACCGTTTAACAGGTCCTTCGCCTACTAGAGCACAGGAAAGAATTCAAGGCTTTAAAGTATAGTCGACATCGTTCCAGGATAGGTACATATTCTGTTCACTACTATTGGTAAACATAGTACCAATCAACCCTCGCACGAACCTAAACTTGCCGACCATCCTAGCCCCGAGGTTCAACGAGATGACATGCTCGCATGTAATGTGGAGATTAGTAGTGACCGTAGTTAGCTCCTAACTTCCATCGAACTTGTTTGAAGAGGAAAACAGAGCAACAAGGAGGAATATATCCTTCTGTGGCCGAAATAACAAGAAGCACAAAGTGCTGAACTTCACCTCAAAGAACAATCCACCAAAGGAATTGAACTTTCCTCCAGCAGACATTAACTGGTTGGGTAGGGGAAACATTAGTACCGAACATTATCAAGCTTAAGAAGTTGACCTGTTCTCGAAACTTTGTAAGAAGGAATTGAAGTGCTGCTCAGGCGCCAAGGCCATTGGACTTCAAGTTTCTGTCGAGTGATGTTTGCAAAAGTATGAACGAGAAAACAAACTAACCAGGAGAAATGGTCGGTATATTATGTAGATAAAGTATCTACAACCGGATAACCTGGGGTGTGAAACCAATCGCAAACAGATGACGTGCAAAGGATTTACTGATCCTCGCTTAGAAGACTATGAAGGGAGGACGATGACAAGGCTAGCGCCACCAGGTCACATCTCTTGTGTTTTGAACGCCATAGGTAGCTGGAGTCCCCACACGTTTTGAGCTTCTGTACCACTTCCGTCAAGGCTACAAAGGTATGGAGTACGGGATCCTCCATCCAAACAAAGCTAATTGGAGGAGATCCGGTCTGAATGATCCAAAAATCTCCCCGTGTAAGCTGTCCCGGAAGGTAAATTGTAGAAGCTGAAGAGCACACCTGCTGGGTCAATGCTTGTACAGGCATGGCTGATAGACCTCCAAACTGCAAAGGAGTTGACAGTTAGAATCACGACTTCTTCTAAGCATGAAGAGCGCGCGCGATATGGTACAGAAAGCATGTGACCATATGCTCAAGGCATCATGAAGGATACATGGCCTGAAGCAGCCACTTGCCAACCTTCATGTCACGTCGCAGTCTTAAAAATAACACTATTCTACCCTTTTGGGCAAACCTCCACCTAACACTTGTGTCGGCCTGACAAAATAGTTGAAACATCCAAGAAAAAGGTGCACCAAACATGAAGTTGTAGTTAGATAGCAACCCCTGTCGATCACCTCAACATACGAAATTTGGGGCCGAATATATACCTGTGTCCCACCAGCAAAAGGAAACATCGACGGGAAGACACCAGGGAGAGGTTGACCCATCCCTGGGATCTGGCCTGCAGAATCAAACAAAGTAAGCTTTCTTGGCCCTTAGCACCAAATGCATATATGTCTAGTACTATGAATATGCAGATCTGCTTCCAGAGAACGAATCTGAAGTGTAACTCAATTTTGTCTTTAAGATTGAACATATTCCGATTTGAGAACAAGATCCTGATCGAGGTCGAGTGACACTCGAGACCTTTCAATCATCATTCGGCGCAATTGAGGTGAACAACTAAAAGCAAGTAACAGTGACGACGCAGAGAGTCAACTTGGTATTTAGGATCTGAGAAGTACCTAGAGATGATAAGGCACTTCCAGCACCCGCAGCCGTTGATGGTAGTACCCCTGTTTGTGGGTTGAGCATTGAACCTAATCTCATGCACGGTCAGCCACTGAATGCCATATATCCAGAAGCCCTCTGCTGCACTAAAGGCTGCCCTTGAGGCCTAAGGATCCATGCAAGCATCCAAAGCATGGAGGCTCTAGATAATTTTACACCTTGAGCAGCAGATCTGAAGTTGAGCCAAACTTCTAGAGTATACCAACTCCTCATCGACACAACAAAGCAATTCCTCCAATACGGGCAGGAAGAGATGGGTAGGCAAGGCCACGACCATAGGTGGGCAGAGGTGTTCAATGATGCACTATTAAGGTGCACCAAACTCCTTCGTTGTGCATAATAGCCTTCGAAGACACGTTCGTTGAGAGGCACAGATGACTATGGGCTCGTGATGCCATCCGCAACCACAAAGCAAACAAAACAGACACAACAAACACAGACCATCCAAAGAAAGACAAAGAACGAGCGCACAACTTTCTTCAGTGTCCACCCATGATGATTCAATGCAGCGGTAAGGATACTCATTCTCTAATCAAAGGGAAATGAAAGCAGTAACATTTAACGTTGCTACACCGATGTATGACTCGTCTGCTTTAAAAAATTCGAGATGCTCGTAGTAACCTATGAAAGCACAAAGACGCTGAAGATCGACTGAACCTAACAGCTGACTACTGTAGTGACTAGCTTTGCATTTCCAAGTCAAAAGAACCTATCAAACAACCAAATGATTGTGAACACCACCGAGGAGTGGAATATATACATGCATCGAAGTCCAATCAAAGCCCGGGTATCTTGATTCATCCAATATTTTGAAAACATGTCCAAGTCCCGAAATTTGACAACTTGATCTTCACACACCTGGAATTGCAGAGGCTGTCACTACAGCGGCACCAGGAGGTGCCATGTCAAATCCACTTGTCCGCTTGCTGCCATATTGCGTCAAGAGAAAAATCAGTGTCTTTACACTCCATGGAAACTGAATTCACGAGCGAATCTAAAGAGATGAAGGAACTAAGCGATTCAAGTACATTTAGAAAGTGTCTACGACTACTAGGTCATTGAACTTTCTTTGGCTCCAGCGAGTTCCAAAACAACATTGCAACACTGGCACCAAAGGCTTCTGCATCACAGAGACCCTTCACCCCAAGACCCCAAAACAAGGAAAGGACAACCCACCAAAAAAATAACTTAGAAACTGAAGATCACTAGCTTCACTAATTTTAACTGAGTCACATGCTTCATTGTTGCACTCATGACTTTCACTAACAAGGTGCTCCAAAAATTGTACGTTGCTGACCTCTTCAAAGACCTTCGTACTGTGAGTTTGAACACACTGAATTCTGCTTATGAACTCCTCATCTCGTGCAGCTTCACACAGGATTTCTTATGCAAATCTGCTCAATAAGAATCGCAGCAAACATCACAAATGGGCTTCAAAGGCGTACCTTTTACGATCCCTAGATCTTGATCGAGACCGTGAACGGCGATCTCGGGATCGACCTTGTGACCGAGAGCGTGATCTATGCCTGTGTCTCCGCTCCCTATCTCGATCATGATCATGTCGAGACCTGCAAACAGGGGAAGTCATCAGTCGCTGAATGTGCATTCTAAATTCGAACACGATGTAAAATGCCTTCATTAGGTCATGCCTACAGGTTACACGCTCTGGCAGACCGAGTGTATCGGAGTGACAATCTTATCTGAAACAATCCTAAAGGTTGGCTTATCAAGATGGAGCCTTAGGCTGGCCTTTAAGTAAATCTCATTCTTTAGGTACTCCTATCCTAATATGAAGCCAGTCGTTCTTGTTGGCGCTAGCTTCCTAGCTGTTCATTGTCGCCATTGCCGGACAAAGAGCGTTCTTCAAGAAGCTTGCTTCTGTTTGTTCGGTAATTGCCAAATATCTGCTAGAGTAGACTTCGCATCAACTTGCAACTGAACCGAACCTTATTGGATGTTAAGCTGAGTACAAGATCCCAAACTGGAAATGCATCACATGAAGATATATACGCAATCATAAAAGTGTCCAGAAAATACGCCCAATATATCAGACAATCCCTCTGAAGGTCCCAACAGACGTGATTTGGATAGACTTGTCTGAGGTAGCACTCATCAAAAACATAGTACATCTTGGAGTCTTTCATCTAGACATTCTGGTTTTGCTTCATCTTGTGAATGCTGATCTTCCTGAGCTTCACGTTTGGGTGAATCACTCTGACACGTAGTGAAGATTTAGTTAACGCCCCTATTTAGGGCACCAAGCCACTCGGAGGAGCTCCTCGACACAGATTGGGCAGTGTGCAATATCTGGATATTGGGATTGGAAGGTTGGACCCGTTTTCCCAGAGTCCGAGAGCAAATTCCAACAAGCATGTCTGAGATTTATGCCTATCAGCTGATATTTGTGTACCCGACACTCCATAAAACCTGAGATTTC
The DNA here is from genome assembly GCA_037833965.1 of Marchantia polymorpha subsp. ruderalis. Taxonomy (NCBI): domain Eukaryota; kingdom Viridiplantae; phylum Streptophyta; class Marchantiopsida; order Marchantiales; family Marchantiaceae; genus Marchantia; species Marchantia polymorpha. The sequence goes on along the minus strand of AP031356.1, from coordinate 25,368,131 downwards.
CAAGGCGCTCAAATCTCTCATCAACATTTGACATAACACTTACTCAACCGCAATGGCTTGGGATAGCATTCAAACTGAAGTAGTAGATGAAATTCTAGGGCAAGCATACATAGAGTACCTAGAACAGAAGCAATTTAAAAGATGCTCACAGGGAAAAGCACGCAGCAACAAAGTAGAGGATGAGTGTACGAGTAAGAGGTAAACTGGACATGGTGACTGACGGAAAAAAGCACGGTTTGGCTCCTCGAATCGGATGCAAAAAAGGGAACAGGGACCATCGACAATATTTGTCCCGAGGCACTCATCAACATCTTCGCTCTCAGCCAAATAGTACGGGAAGAAAGACGCTCACTCAGACCATCTAGAGTTTTGGCATTCTAGGGAAGGAAGAGGCTTCTACTACAGTAATACATGACATTGAAAACACAGTCCTGGCTCAAGGGGAACGGGGTGAAACCAATATTGTCGATCAAGGAGTAGCCCAAGGATCCCCTCTACCGGACACCGCACCAACACACCGTGGAGTTGGAAGTCAGGCATTTCAAGAGAACTTGGGGGATAGTTAACAGTGATAGAAAAACACTTACAACATAATTCTCGTTCAAGGCCACAGGAGTGAATCCGTTCGAGAAGCCAAAGGTTTTCCTCTCACCGATTCTTTCTATCACATAGATCCGAGGCTTGAAAAACTAGTTATTGAGCTCTGGAAAATCATGTAGGGGATCCTCTTGTAACCGTCCTGATCTTCGCCTAACATTTTTATGGATGCCACCCAGTGCAAAAGTTACAAAACAAATCTGGCGTGCCAGTCAAGAAATGGAGGCAATTGTTCATAAATAAGGTACATTGATCAGACCAGAGACGGAGGCGAATGTTCAGAAATGTGGTATATTGATCTTTCAAGGCCATTTTGAGGCACATGGACAACAGTGGCCTGATGGTCAAGTCTTCGTATTTTGTATTCCCATACTTCAAAATTCTTGTGCGTGGAATCTTCAATTATGTAAAGTGGTTGAGACATGGTACTCGGTGGTGGGATTGCCAATTTCCTACCACGCACATGATATGCAGTAGTCTTTCGGCGTGACATCTCGCGAAGTTCGAAGGAAAGTTTGCCCAACGAAAGTGGAAGGACAGCTTTATCATTACCGGTTTGTGAACTTATGATACCAAAATTTAGGATTTATACCAAGATAAGTAGATTTACGGCAAATGGAAGGAGGAACTTGGAAACTTTAGTTATAGGTCAACTATTGGTCGAACATTGAAGTATACTTGCAGAAGCTTATCAAGGAGTGAGAGAAAAAGATGATCCCTCCACTGACTGCGATCATCCTCGAACCAGCCATCTTCATGCAATATCTACGTATGTTCCTTATACGAGAACGCGATTCAAGTTCAGTTTCCACATAGGATCATACTCACTATCACAAGAGAGCAAGTTCGGAACCTTTCAGCAACTTGCACTTTTCGTAGCAAGGGGAATGAAACCCTCTCTCATTTTTTATAACAAGGATCTCTTTCTGATATGGGAGAAAAACTGTTTCGTAGAAAAGGATGGAGTGAACACGACTACTTTCAGCCGCTGATTGAGCAGCCCAGGGTATGTAGCGGAAATTTGAGTCTTCCTGTTCATATATTGTTGATGTGCACTGGAAGCTTTTCTTGCGAGAGACTGGCACTTCCAAACTGCTCACTTGATTTTCGAGGACTGTTGTTTCAATAGCTCGATTTCTTCACATACTTGCTTCTCTAACTCACTTCTATTTGGCATCTTTTTCTTGCTTTTTGCATCATTTTGTTCCTCCGTTGCCATTTCTACACATCTTAAGTCTTCTTCACGTTTCTTTCCATTCGCTACCACTTAGGAGGCAACCGGAAAACGAAAGACCTCACTCCAAGATGCTTTACGTCCCATTGCATGTTTTACCCCCGCAGTTAATTATTTAGTATGTTAAAGGTTTCTGGTTATCACTACCCTTTATGCAAGAATCGAAGGGGATGCATTCTGGTTCAAAGTTACTGGCACTTTCATACTTTCCAGGAAAATCTTGGTACTTATTTGCTTGGATAGTATCCGGAAAATCCACATTCATCTCACTTTGTAGAAAGCCCCAATACAATGACCTAGTTCACTCTCAAATTATCATCTTCCGTTTTCCTCCTTCGTCTCATGTATTCGGAAGATAGTCACTCTCTTACAAGTAGCACCCTTCTGCCAAGAGTGTTGGGTCTATGGTCTTAAGCAACGACCGGTGGAAACTAATGACTTGGCTATGAAGGAAAAATGTTTCCTTCAATTGACGAAGACTGACTTCCATGAACAAAGGCTGAGGTTTGTGAAATACCTCTCTCGCTCGACCCTGTCTCGGTCGCCATCATCTCGGTGACGACGTTCCCGATCGCCCCGGTCCCGATCTCTCTCTCGATCACCCCGGTCTTCTCGTCGCCGCCGCTCTCGATGACCACCGTCTTCTCTTATCCTATCTTTGCTTCTATCGTCCTCCCGAGGCATTCGCTACGATTCAAAGCAGAAAAGTAATACGTGTTAGTCAATTTGCACATAAAAGAAGGGAACATGGTAACGTGAAGAAGATTGTTTTAGATGTTGCTTGGTCTCAAGACTACTACTGCACCACGTTGAAGAGCGCAAAAGGTTTGGCCAATGCTCTTGATTTTGTATACGATTTACCTCAATAAAAACTTTTATGTCACAGTGGATGATGGATAATCGAAAACATCAGCATCCTTAGGATGAGTCCTAATTAAGCTGAACTTTAAAATGTTTGGATAACAGAGTATAAGGTTGGATGCTACCCCAACACAGGTAACAACAATCACAATCCCATGTTGACCGCAACCATGAGAGCCTGACCAAAATGTGCTATACCCTAAACTGTGTTGAATACATGGATGTGAGGTATTGCTAAAAAATTGAACTCAATTACCCAATATGTACTGATTAGTAATATCTTGTCATTGCATGAAGACTGTGGACCCGGCGCCCTGTTTACATACCAACACATTTCATATAAAGTGGAGTAACAAAAGGCAATCATACAGAAGTGATTCAAAAAGTTGCTTCAATCAAAACCTACTTAAAGGTCTGCATGAAGACACTAACGTAGCCAAGGCTTGAAAGTTAGAGAATGATGCTCAAAGGCATACTAATACAGTGTAGCTTAGACGAATCGAATCATTCAAAAGCCTTCTCAGTTCCTGCACAGAACTTACTCGTAGGCATAACCTAAAGACCATCAATCCCGCCCTAATTCAGCGGTGTTGGTAACAAGGTGCGAGGAAGAAGAAAGAAGAAAGAGGGGATGGAGGGGGAGAAGGAGGAGAAAGAGAGAGACTGTTAAAAGACAACATTCGAAACAAACAAACAAACAAACAAACAAACAAAAAACCTTCAGAAGTAAAGATGAAACAGGCACTCCAGTCACCATGAGGAGGTGGCAGCCGTAATGTAGAGATACATTCTCTCCAATACTTTGCAAAACTGCAAACTAAAGGGTTCAGTAATTCTTTCTAGGTGTGCATACTGCTTTTAACACTCTGGTATTTTTATTAGCATAACTGTAGTTAAACTAAACCAAAAATCTTCTTACTTCACCTGCGGCGGCATTGACGTTCCAGTTGTTATCAAGAATTTAACTTGAAACATTAGAAGAATATTAAAAACAGAGCTAGACTCATCCCAAAAACTCGCGACTTCAACTTCAATTGGACCGGACTGGCATCTCCGAAACAATCATGACACTGACAGATTCAACCTTTACTTCGGCGTTGGTTCCAAATTCTCGTGGTTACCAACGACAATTGGCAGTGAAGAAACTAGTCAAAAAGCCTACTGGTAAAATCAGTTCCTTGTTTTGATTGATATTGTCAATTACAGACTATATGACAGAACGAAAGTGTTCAGCTCGGTTAAAAGTACCTCGCAATGAGAGGTGAACTCGCCAGATAGGTGTCATCAACGACCGCTCCATTTCACCAGATTCTACTGAGGATTCAGAGGGATGATACGAGGGGTGATATATGATGTAATCCATAAACAAATGCTATTCCTCGCATAATGCAAATGGCATATGTTGACCTCTCATCCAAAAGACAAGTACATAGAGCTGCATGAGCGTCAACCAGAAGATGACCGTTCGCGAAGAACAGTCGGCTAATTGAAAATTGAAAGAAGCTCATTCACTCTGAATCTCAAAGAGAGTGGCCAAACAAAGACCAGCTGTAAGATAAAGACTTTCGAAACTATTCGGTAGAGATACAAGCAACTGGCGTAGAGAGTAATGTTTTCTGTGCATGACCTCATGCTCTGGGAGTGTCAAGACTGCCCGGGCTCTTGTTGAGGAGCACCCAAAAAAAAACTGTTCGAGGATCAAGTCTCGTGCAAAGCACGATAACACAAGACTCATTCCTTGACACGACCTTCTAAACAGGCGCGACAAAAAATTTAGACAAAACACAGATGACTAAAAAGGTCAAAGAAGGAAAACCAGGAGATAGGTGTACTCGGAAGATAATATACAGAAGCTTCACAAGAGTCGTTAAAAGACAATCAGGTCTACCAGTTACATTACGCAGGAATGATGCATGGGACAAATCGGTGAAATGCACTTAGTAGAGGCTATAAGCTGAAGCATATGAATACAGCACGTCAATCTTTCTTCGTAGGTCTTGGTATTGTATTATAGGGAGACAGGCGAATCAAACACGATATTTTGGAAAACTATACATTTAGTGAACCTTCCCCGGGAGTATTTTGACGATCAAAAAGGGAGGTTGGAATCATCATCGGTAGAGTGGGTAACACATACCTCTCGATACCGATCTCCATTCTCCCTTCCTTCACGAATATCGGGAGGAGAACCCTCTCTCCCATCATCATCTGGGCTCCTATGATACGATCGACTCCGTACAGGTGGTGAGTCCCTCAAATCACTACCATACCGATCGTCATCATCCCCTGCCATAACACCTGCTTCTTTCCTCTATCAAAGAGATACTTCAGAGTCCCGCCCAGAGAGTTGAAAGTCTGTACACTTTTTCACGACTCGCTGCAGGAGATGATCATGGCCAGAAAACCTCTTTCACCATTTCAACATGTAGACGAAGGCTGCGCGATTAGTCCGACCTAGTCCGATCAATTTGTTCGTCTCTTCGTCGCATGTGTTGAAAAGCCAGTTCATTCACGAGTTACAGAACTTGCTCTGGGCGCCGAGAATATGAATTCCAATTATCTTTTAAATCACGTAATGGCTCATTCTCGTTCGTATTAGCCTGAACGTCTATCTCGGTGCTCTAAAAGAAGAGCATGCAGTCGCACCAAATAGAATTTAAGCTCCCCTGCTGAGAAACCTGACTCGGAGAAAACTCAAGATCAGACGTCTGCGCGACCGGAAACTGATGTCGTAAAGATCCCACTCGTCTACCATCCCACGGAACGAGACGTCTAGGTTTGGTGTTGTGTCGCAAAGCTCCCGGGTCTACACCAATCTTTCTTACACGCCGCACGGATCGGCCAAAAGGTTTTCACCACATTCAACGACTACGAAAAATAGTCAAACGGAAATTGCTAAAAAGAAGGGTCTAGTCCTTGCGCTAATGCCGCAAAGTAAAGCCCGCCAGAAACACAGAGCCGGGAAAAAGGGAGAGCGAGCGAGCGAGGCCTGCCAAGCTGCTGCTACCGCTGCGAGGAGAAATCGCAAAAGCGAAAATCAATGCCCTGCTGTCGTGGGAGCTATTGGAGCCCAAGTTAGGGCAGACAGAGCCCGGAAGGGAGATGAAGCGCGGATCAAGCAAAGGCTGAAGGCTGAAGGCGAGCCTTGACGGGGCGAGCTACAGACAAATGTGTTGACGGCTTTGACGCCCTTCGCCTGCAGTGAACTGTTCCAGACACTCATCCCTCCCGGCGTCACGGGCTCCTCGACGGGTTCTAGAGCCCGTCAGTCCCTCACCTTTCGGGGGCAGCTTGCTTTGGTGAAAGACTTCACACTCACTTCTCCAGTCCACTAACGACTGTAAGTAAGTCCAATCACCAGTAACAAGTCGAGCATCTCACATCGATCACTGGTTTTAAATTCCTGCTGAAACGCCACATAGCTGGAGCGATGCATAGTACACACGGACAGAAGAGTAAGGAAAAGCACACCGAAGCTCAACAAAAAATCATCCCCATTTTAACGAGACTTGGAAAGTGAGTAGTAGTGGATGATCATGTGGACTGCACGTCTAAGAAATAACTATAATCACGTGTCATGTCACATTCACTACTGTACTTAATTATGACGGATTTCTGTCTAAATTTTTTTACATGAAAACCGGGCCCAAGTGAATAGCGTAAAGGATGACTGCATCCATCAAGCTTTATAATTTGACAGTAAGCTGGAAACCATGCTTTAGTCCCAACTGTATGTCAATTGGGTATAGGTTTTAACCTAAGATTTCCCGAACCATCATGCTGAAATTGTCTATGAACATCACTAGCATCCTACGTAGCATCATTCAACATATTGCTTCTTCATGTGTATCACTAGCTACTTTCAATATAAGTTGATAGTTTCATGTTTACTTAGATAGTATACACAATGAACTTTAAATAAATGTTAAATTTCTCTTCATGCATAGTATGGTCTTGCACACATCTCTTAACTTGAAGCATATCTTTCCTCTTTTTAAGGCGACGAACAACCATCCCCTCTAAATGTCGCGTGTAGACGTGATTACCACAATAGTGACATCTATTACCATACCAAGTGTAGAGTAGCTTACCAGTATCACTACATATACATCACCAACATCACATATCATAAATAGCTATTTTGTGTTCATCAATTAGTCAGTGAGTCATGTGAGATATTGTATAACTAAAATAACAGTTTTTACAAGATTAAACAGTGAAGATATTGATTAAAAGATGATCAAATCAAATTTATTTTATCGTCGTTAGTTTTTAATCCGTACGTTATATTTTAATTGACATTTAAAATTATCTAGGTACCATGATCTTGAAATTTTGAATGAATTGCAAAGTGTGTAACGTTTTTCTTTAAATATGTTGAATACATAACTATAAAATTTTATTATTGTCTTATTAACATAATTGGATCAACTCAACATGGAAAAAACATTGACATTAAAGAATGGCATTGCTTCAAAGCATGCATTAGTAAGAAAGTTTTCAAATTTACATTTCTAAATTACATGATAGATCTAATAATGAAAAATGTTCAAATGAGTTATATAGCTCTGAATACAATCTGATTATTAAATCTGACTAGTAAAATAAACACAATTTTGATATGTATATTTGATCCAACTACATTTATTTTACATCTTATTGCATGTACTAATCACTTTGTATTGGAATTATACAGCGGATTATAAAGTGAAAATAAATATTTTAATATTAAGAATAAGTTTAGTTATATCTTGATTTGGTAAAAAAAGTTTACAAGTTGCATCATTGATGAAGCTACTTATTTTGTATGAGTATAAATCACTTTTTTATTTCAAATATTTTTAATATAGAATAATAAATGTTTGTTTACAAACATTTAATATATATATATATATATATATATTACTTATCTATCACACAAGAATCATAACAAACAGCCTTTAACCATTTATTTTTTATACCTATGCATTGAAGTTATAGATTGATAGCAAGTTAATTGATATTTTTTATTTCATATTTCAAAAGATTTTGAATGCTAGATTATAAAAATCATTATTGATATAAAATTATTGAAATTTAGTACAGGATATATATTGATTAAAATCATATGTGAAATTGAAAGATTTGTACTTTTAACATATAAAATGTTGATATTTACAAATTTTTTAAATAGTATATAGTGGTTATAACATTACTATTTGATCAGGTAGCAAATAGTGATTATTATTATTATTTTGAATAATTTTTTCATTCATTTTTTATTTTTTCCTTTAATTTTAGCCTGATTTGATTCTTAGATAATTAGAGCACATATTTAAAATCTATAATATATATCATATATGAATTACATGCATGTATTGCATGCAAGTCATAACTTTCTGGTTATGTGACTTTCTATTAAATTTTCATATGAGATAAAGTAAAAGATCAATATTAATCATTTTAGATTCACTAATAAGAATGCATAATTTTGTATGATAAAGCCTTGAAATTTTTTGAGTCCATAATAGTAGTAATAATAATAAAATATATTATTATATTTATTTCAAATATTTCTATTATTATATTATTGTGTTCCAAATTTATGAATACATACAAAATAAAAATTATATTTTAAATCATGTTTTATCATCATATATCAAAAGATATTACATTTATCCTATTCTGGTTATCCTTTATGAGATATAAACTTCTAATTTGCTGTTAAATTATTAGCTTCTATTTTCTATTTAATATAAATTTGCCATAAAATTGAGTAAATAAATCCACAAATTTTAATCAATCATGGATATATATATATATATATATATATACATATACATATAATTTTTTGGTAGATTTTAGTCTTGATTTGTTTCTAGATATTTTCATTATCAATATATTCTTATTTAGATTAATCATTGAAAATATATAATTTCAATAAATTCGAAATTCTTGTATTAAATTTCTTGATTCAATGACATGCAAAGTTGCAGTAAGAACAGTAGTTATTTTCCTTTCAAGAAAATGCAATTTCTTCTAAGTTTTGTTTCACCTGACAATCATATTGATTTTGAATTTCATTATTGGACGCTACGATTTTTTACCATTTTATTTATTAATATATCCATATTATATAATCAATGTTATTTTTTATGGAATTAAAAAATTTTAATTAAAAAATAAAATTGAATAAATTTTTTATTCCTAAAAAACCAAATTAATTAAGAATCTTGAATACATAAGAATATGATATATATAAGAATATTGATCTAACAAGTCGTAAATGCAGAATTGGAAATTTGATTATTTCAGTTCAACGGTTTTTTTCTTCTTTCCATATGCTAATAATTCTTAAAATTATTCTCTTGAATAAATTATAAAGGATAAACGAAATATGGTAACAGGGAGATACACCCATAAAATTGCCATGAAGGCTGCATAAAAGTGACGAACTGCAGATCAGACGGAGGAGGAACGGAAAAGGTTGACATTCTATATCACAGATAATTACAGATTCTGGTACTCCGGACACTAGATAACGATGAGGCAAATGGTGACTTACTGAATACAAATTCAATTTCCATCACATGGTTTTATTCCTCCTCTTCGCTTTCTCCTACACGACAATGCTTTTGAAACCGAAGTGTCCGCCAGTCGAACTTAGAAGAATATGTAGCAATCACCTGAGTGAACGTCGTGACGCGTTGAAGTCAATGAATATTATTTACTCGTTGCTATATCATGTCTCTGTCTTTCAGTGCAGTCTTCTTCTCGTTCGGACATTGACTTCGTAGCTCCGAGTTGAGATATTTAAATTGGTCTACAGGCTTCAATGCCTTCTCCATACCCACCAGTCTCATGGAACTCACTAAACTGTAGTTCCGATTAAAAGACACCAACGTCTCACATACAGGTTGTGTTATGGATTCATGTGCAAATCCGCATCGATGAACACCTCATTTACTAGCATGAGCTTCCATCGATGTACTGTACAGATTGGTTCAGTCCCAATGATAGTTCGAGTTGGAGAAACGACTTTGTACTTGTGTACAACCTGAAAAATGATTCTTTGTATTTTCCCGATAAATGCTTCATCATCGGGATGATCAACTGCAGCACCATCTCGCCGACTTCAAATCTTCTCCTGGTTCAAAGTATTGAGTAGTTTATTCCAAACGTAGCACGAAGCATAACGAAAATACTTGAGAGTATGTTTATACCTCCGGATATTATTTTTTATATCTCCACAGTTCCTGTTGTGATGTAATGTGTGGGCAAATAGACTCTTGTCTGAATTAGACAGAATACAGTATTCAACTATTTACAGTAGCTTCTACACCAAGAACTTAACCCTCTGGCTATTCCCACGAGGTCGCCCACAAGAGGAGCTGACCCTTCAACTGTAAGTGTGCTCCTCGTAATGTACTGCTGTTAGCTGTTCACACAGCCGAGCATGCAACAACTCCCTGCTCCTTCTTCAACCACAGGTGATGCAGACAGCAAGGATTTTCTTGGTTTGCAACTTGAAATCACAAGTGACTGAAAGTGCAATTTAGGGTGATGACACTGACGTTCATCTTTTAGGACTAAGGGAAGTCCAGTTCTATTTAGAACTGGACTTCCCTTAGCCTTTGAACCTGTATAGATCGAGGTCATATGGTCAACAGGAAAAATCTACTGCAGCCGCTGGAAAATGAAGAAGCAGCAGCTGGGCGAAACCATCTGAAGAGAATGCACTGACGTAAAACTTCTGCCTCGGGCTCGGTTGACTTTGATAAAGAAGGAGGGCTCCAAGTGCACGGGAAGAGTCTCAGCAGTCATAATATACTCTGTCACTCATCACATCTCCATATCTTAATCAGGAAAATTCTGCGAGATGGTTTGCATGTGATGAATCAGCACTTGCTCGTCGCCTGCGGATTGCCATGGCGAGATACAGATGACCCTGCACAAGGATACAGTTTCTCACTGACGGATTGAATGGTTCCACGTCCTCAGGATTCTGTCAAATACCTCCTCCAAAGGGAGCCGCTAGCTGTCCTAGAGGGTACTTCGGTCAATATTCTACAATAAACCTGGTAGGGTACATGACATACCGGAAATTCCAAGAACGAATCGTCAGGTTCTCGTCTGTACTTCTTCCCGTCATCGACTGGGATGCGAGTGAGACTATCGATTTGAGTAAAGAAGTCTGATGATGACAGACGTGTTTCATTTCTGGAACGACCATCGAAATAAGTTGGAGATAAAACTACAGGCAAGTTACGGGATTAGCTGAAGAAGGTCGGAACGGGCACAACGGAAAGTTTTAGTATCGGTAATTTACCCTGCAAATGTCAAAGTGCAAAGTTAACATGATCGAAAAGTTTCGGCTGTGTATATGGCATGACCAAGCAGAGGGACGTTGACTGCATGGGAGCATGTCTTCTTTTCAGTAACTATCAGCGGAGTGTCTACTTCGTGATACGAAGGCGGGAGAGTAGAGCAACTACGTGAACATGATTGAAATGAACACAATCGGAATATTGGCGATTAATTTCCTGTTTTTCTTAAACAATGCCAATGTTTACAATTTGCTGCTTAAATAATCCGTAGGCATGTGTAATGCCACGACCAAAGCAGGTTCTAAACTTGTTGATGAGTCTAAACCATGATCCCGAGTGCACTCATAAATCTTACTAAGTCAAGTTACATTCACACAAATCTTCTGATATTTGCTGTTTGAGTCAAAGTACAATTTGCCATTTTAGCAGACTAGATAGTTCACTCAAGAGATTGTCAATGACCGATAGCATGAGAGTTCGCGCTCATCTGTTCTTACACCTTGAGCCTACAACATTTGATTAAAACATCTGAAAACATGAATATTAGAATGGTCGACATTGATGGATTAAAGAGCAGAAGTCAAGTTATGTGATCAAGATAGTATGACATAAGGACAGTACTAATGACGATAATCCAAAATGGAATATCTGAATTCTAAACCAATGGAAGCAGCAACAGCCGGCGTAGTCAAAGTATATATCAGATCACATAACTCTTGCAAATGCGTGTGGAAAACAGTGTAGGGCATGTACAATGGGAGACTAGCATTTTACCTCTCGAGAAGTGACAAAGTATGAATTTACATCAATGTACAGATAGCAAAGCAGATTTCTCAAAACTGGTCGATGTGCTTCGCCGTTATCCTGGTCATGAGTAACTGTAAAGAGAGGAGCTCGTTCTCGAAGTTGGATGCAAAAGACGTGACTACAAAATGGTACCAATTTGATAGACTACTAGTTCAACTGGTCTTATAGGACAAAATGACCCAAAAGATTATATCAACAACAAAGTCGGGAGGCTATGACTAATATCTAACAACGAGCTGACTATAGAATACAGTTGAATTCCCATGACCAGTCCTGATCTATATATGCAATTAAGATGAAATTAAGACAGAAGTGGCCTTGTGATCAGATACGAAATGGTCTTTTCTCATGGTCCTCATCTTCTGATCTAAGTTATCAAGAAACGATTTAAAAATATTGGTAAGCTCTGATTCTTTTACAAGATTAACTAGCAATAAATTCTTCAGTACCGAAAATGACTTGTACAATTTCGGCGTATCGTCATCCTTCCGTGTATGAGTTTCCTCGGTTTTGTCATTTTTGATCTAAACTGGAAGTGGGTACTCAAAGTTAGTAAAATTTGTCATACTCACTTAGCTTCAAGTATAAACAATTGTTGATTCTCTGTAATATACTCATATTTGATAGCGGTTGCAGTTTGTAACTGGAGTGTTACCTTTGCAGTGATCGAGGTTTGCTTTTTTGTCAAAGAGAACCTGATCCCAGTGGAAGTATAAGGTAATTCATCTTGGGGCTCTCAATCAGAAAGTAATTGAGAGCAAACAACAAAAGTTCGAAATGAATGCAAATTTGTCTTCTTGTAACTAGCACTGATATCTGATCCAAGGCACTTCAGAGCACGACGTTTATTAAATTTCTCGGAGGAAGAGGCATGAGTTCCTTGTAGTTGCAGGTACATGTCCTCATGCGAGGAATGTGACTCGTTTACAGAGTACGACAAGTCACACAAGATTACTATTTTGGTCGTTTATCGAGGTTTAAATTTCAACTTTTTATTTCTTAAAAATGCATACCATCCAAATAAAAGTCGAATTACAACTTTTATGGCGTAGGGAAAGCGAGTCTTCTTAGGGCAAATGTCACTGCTTGGAACTAAGTGAAGGTCCGAACCGACTGAGGTTGAACATTCAACAGATGAGTTGTGGTTAGGGGTGAAATGCCACTAGAACCCAGAGCTAGCTGGTTTCCGAAAAAACGAATGAACACCGCAATTTTTTATAAGGCAACAGTTTTTGGCCTTATAAAAGTTTCCAGTTTTGATTTTCAAACTCTGATTTTTCCAGTTTCTTTTCAAATCAGCTATTTAATGATAAAAAACAAGTCAATGAAACATAGTCCATGTTTCAAACGGAAAACATTTTGGTATCTATCAGGTATACATAACACCGATTTCTTCCTTTCACGTTTTAACAGAGAGAAATGATAGTACGCCAGGAAAATGACATACCAACATATGACACAAGAGCCAACCTTCATGAGAGTGGAAAGAGCCATGGAAGGGAATGCTGTGATTAGAAACATGGATAAAGTGAACAACCTGGAGCTATTTGAGAGACGAAATCTACCGCCTCGTGAGGAATATAGACTACCGGAGCGCCTCAGTATCGGAAACTGCAATGTAGCTACACCGTGGAACAAAGGGCCCATGACTCAATATAGAAAGATAAAGTACATAGATCATCAAGGCCGACTCACCGAGGAATTCCAAAGGGCTTTTCATACGTGGCCTGATGAGAGTGGCTTTAAGGAATAAAGTAGGTGGGGGCAGGGGAAGGATGCTCGCTAGAAAGTACCGGACATGTGAACTTGACAATATTCTTATCCTCTCTAACAGTTAAGTCAGTAAGAGTATTCATTTATCAGTTAAGTCAGTATATCTTTAGTCTCAACATGTTATACCACATCGCTGGTATAAAATTTTATATATTAAATAATGCTTTAAGCTTGGGTCCTTAAGACAACATTTTCAGTGCCAGTTTTCGAGCTTATCAAAAGATCTTGTTTAGGGAAGCGCTAATAGGTAAATTTGAGTCAAAGATAAGAACCACTCGTAATAACCGATAGAATCTTGAATTCGCGAAAGAAAGTGGAAAAAATCAGCAAACATAATCTGTTGTTGAATTGACTTACCGATTCGACCAAAAACGGTTGAGGTCATGGTCCTCAACACCGGATCCAAAAATTATATGATAAATATCAACGATACAGGATGCAACATGATTTCATGTTGTCAGTTACTGAGGCATGACATTGTCTCAGCTGCGAGCAGATAATTTAAAATATGTTGGAGTGTCCCAATTCAGGCAACACAACAAGGTCAGGGTCAAAGGCCTTTACTCTAACAGACGAAGGTCGAGGACAAAGAAAGGAAGACTTGGCGTTCCTGACTCTTAGAAACAATATTTTGAACAGGAGAGCTTTATCGGGTATGGAGACAAGACTGGAACCTTTACTTGCCGGAACGTAACCGGTCTCGTCTAACAGTTAGAGAATCGCTGTGCACAAAATCTGATCATAACGCGTCGACCTGGTGCACCCAATGAATGACCCACGCGCTTCATCCGAACTCGTCTTAGCCTTCACCTCTGGATTGGGTTATCGGGTCAAAACCCTTTACCAGTTCCTTCCTTTCTTCATAAATTCCTCGTGCTGAGATAAAGGGAGCTTACTCATAACATCCCCTCAGATCGGGCACGTATCTCGTACACCGTCTATGAATAAACATGACCACCCCTCTCAAGTTTGCGTAAACATTATCTCCTCGAGCTACTCTTGGGTCTATTCCCTTTAGGTAGCTCTACACATCGGCGTGTAGATCAATCATGTTAAATGATTATTTTCTCAATCAAAGTGTGGTTACACTTTGACCTAGAAAGTTCAAATACTCAATTGCACTGTCCCGATTTTTACTCATTAGGTTTTTGGGGCTAGAACCGCATTATCTGATTGGTTTCATCCACTTACCTCTTGACGGAGTATCCACGACGTTCTTGCTATATTACTAGGTTTCGCAGTAGATTTATTGCTCTCCTCTTTGTCTTTTCCAACATTCAAGGTACAACAACTTGAAATGAACTGTGTTGCAAGCAACATAGCCTTCGAACCCACTGACTGAATTTACTAAGGTGAACAATTAAACATGAACCACATTTGGTATAATACAATTACTAGTTATCTAGCATTCATATTTGAAGCTTATGAATGTGACGGCCGTAAGCGGGCAGAGGGAGGGTCTTTGAAATCCCTTAATCTTTAGGGGCTCCAATGCGCCAAAAGGCTAAACCGGAGGCCCTGGAACTTAGTGGAAAAATAAGACAGAGCGGGCCCCAACTACATCCGTAGTAGCTGAACAAGTTCTTTCACAAAATCGAGGTGGTGAGTAACTGCGGTGGGTCTCGCGAAAGTTACCAGGCTACTCCGTTACGCGTGCCGACAGGTCAGCGTTTCACCTGCTTCTGATCGGGTAAGGACAAGCACAATACCGCGGATGGCAAATTGGGAGAGTAAAAAACGTTGGAAGCAAACGAGCAATCGAGCGCCTTGGTTTTTCGTTTTAGCTTTTGCCGGGGCCCCGCGGGTAAACGGGGCGAGTGAATATTTACGCTGCCGGCCCATCCTCCGCACTTGTCTCGCACCGAAGCGGACTGCAGCATTTCTGCTGTTTGGCGCTGCGGCCCCAGCACAGCAATTCTCTCTTGTTCATTCTCAGGTCAGTTGTGTTTGGTGGGGTTTGGTGGTCGGAGAGTCCGAGACGGTAGATTTTAGTTCTGCCTGGGGCGAAGGCGGACGAGGAAATTGTGTGGCTTGCTGGACGGAATGGTGTGGGTTTAGATTGTGAATAGTTTGTCAGTCCGCGATTAGGTGCTACTCCCTGAATGTTTCGCCTCTCTTGGAGCGATTTGTGCCTGCAGGGGTTTGTTGTGGGACTGTACGCGTTGCCGATGCTGATTATTTGATGAGTCGGAGAAGAAGGAAGAACAGAGCAATCGAGGTGTGTTGTTTGCCACCAGGTTGAGGATTTGATGGTGCTGTTGTGGACAATTGTGGTCTGATGGAGTGAGCGAGGAGCTTAACGTGGAGGTCACTTTGTGGGTGGGATTCTTGGGGTTTCTGGAGCGCGGGAGAGATCGGACGGGAATTGGCTGCAGCGTTGGATAGCGAGAGGGATATGGTAGTGATCTGCAGTCGTTGTCTGTGAGGATGCAGGATACAATACCAGGGGAGGTTCTGAGAGCGGTGTTTCCGCTTCTGCTAGGGCAGGATCTGGCAGCATGCATGTGCGTTTGCAAGCTCTGGAGAGAAATAGCCAGAGATTATTACCTGTGGAGCCAGCTCTGTGCGAAGAGATGGCCCTCTGTGCGCAGCACCAAGGGTTCGTTGGCAAAGGTTTCACCGAATTCTTATTTCAGCTTGTACTCGAGGTTTTCGAGGAAGCCTCGAAGTCGAAGCATGCCTGCCCCTAAGTTGACATTTGAAGATTTGGAATTTTACTTGGACATTTGGTCGGACGAGCAATCAATCTTTTCGACGGTTGTGCCGGGGGGGATTGTCAGAAACAGAATCGAGACTGATCCGCAGGGCATCAGTGAGACTATGCGCACACACATCCACAATGATACGTACAAGCTGACAGTAGCGGTGTCGCCGCGCCTTTCCGTGAAACTCGATGATTGTGTTATGGTGTCATTGTTGGTGAGACGCCTAGATGATGAGCGCGTGGCATGTATTGTGGACAAGGCGGGTTTCGATTATGTGGACGGCCATGGAAACCTTGCCCACGCCTATGAGTACCTACAAATTTCTCCCCTCTATCCGTTTGTGTCAAATATTAGAGTTTGGGTAGCGATGCTGTTACTGAATGCTGGCGAGGGAGAAAGCCAAGAGGTGTTTGGCATCGAACTGGACTTCCCAGATGTCGCCAGTACTGACAATGAGTTGTTGTGCTTGCTGGAAATTCTGGACTGGAAGTCCATAGACTGAGATATTCAGTTGTAGATATACAAGACGTCCTGATGGTGGCTTACTGGAGTAGTCCCTATTATTGTGTGGGGTATGAAAGAATAGTTAAACCCTGCCCGTTCTATCAACCAGATTTGTGTTTAGGCATATAACTTGTACATACGGTTTGCACTCTAGCATTTCGAGTGTCAATCAAGATATCTGAACCCGTCCATTTTAATCTTGTTGGAGTTTCGTGTCATTTTTGAGATATTGTAAGCTGACATGAATGGTCAGTTTTATACTCGGACTTCAGCCTAGAACCGCGAAATTTGTGTGAGAATCAACTCTCCTTCAAGGGGTCATCTTCTGGTATCTGAAGACAGTTGCTTGGTTAGCTTTATCCTCAAGTCATCACTTCACAGGTCTTTTAAAATTCTGGTCCAAGTGTGCTCACGAGCAACTCTGTACTGAACCTGTCCCGTAGTTCATGGGACACCTGATAGAAAGTTTAGCCTTTTTGTACAAAGCTCAGACAAATGGTGGTCATCGATCTCAGGTGCGGTGGTATGTTGGCCACAGGCAGTTAAGTTCCTTCAGGTACTTGGTTTAGAAAATCAAATGCAATCTCGTTGTTCAAGTATCCTAGCACACTGCTTAGAGGTAGCTAAGGGGGACAATTGAAGTCTGGCCGTCGTTACCGTCATGAACTTAGTTGGCTTCTTGAGTGGCTAATTTGAGCATTGGGTCAGAATTGCTGTATATGCTCTTGCAAACCGCTTGAGACGTTTGCTGTGTGTGTGCAGAGAAGCGAATACTAAGTACGCAAATTTTGTGTGTATTGTTGAGAATCACAGTGTTCAGTTATACCATTCGGACATGAAACATGTGTTTCAAATATCACACCAACCTTCTCGAGCTCCTGAGTAGATTATGTTCTGAAAGTGGTAAACAACCAAGGCAGTTATGCAAAGGTTTGTCAACTGCTCTCATGAAGCATTTTTCACGTGGTATGGATCATGACATGACGAATCACCTGAAATTCTGATAAGGTTATTGACATTCTGAAGTAATTCATGAAGATTACAGTCGAAATTCGTGAGGTTAGACAATGTCCGTGAGACAAAGTTGAAAGTAAATCTTTCTAGCACCAGTTAAGATCAAAGCAAGCAGTTGTCTGCGGGCAAGTCAGCAACTCAAACCGTATATTTTGTAGAACAGTTCACATTGGCCTTGTATGGGCCAATGTGTGAATTGTAACATTTGATACGAATTCACCTGGGACTTTGGACGGCTAAGCTGAAAGGCGTTGATGTACGTAAAGTCTTACAACCTTCATGGTGCAAACATCCCATAATATGATTACATATAGGACACTTTGGCAAATGATTACGCAGCAACAATGCCTTAATGTCAGAAGACTTTCCCCTCCGTATTTAGCATATAACACCGATACTGCAGGAAAGAGAAACCTTAATAGAGAGACCATTGATTACTACAACGTGAATAACGTACCAAAACAAAAAGAAAAGTGAGGCCCCATAAAGAAGTACATGCATCAAATCAAAGCCCTGATATGGCGCTAGGTTCCATTAGCATATTTTGTTCAATAATCATGATGTGACATGGTTAATGTTCTTAAGTTTACATCAACTAGTGCGATAGATGAGACCAAATCATCAATATGGGCGTAGGTTCCAATAAGATTATTATTTATACTAATTATGCTCTAACATAATACTTATTCTATTATCTACGTCAACTGGTGTAGTGGAAACATAGTAGGACTATACAAACAAGCTGTCTATAACATATTGCACAATAAACTGAAGACAGTGATACCCTATGAATGGTAGGTTACAATATGTTGCAAATAGAAAAATAAATCAATTATTGTTAAATTTAAGTAAAATCTGCAGATTGTTCACAATTCTATCGACTTGAATACTTTAATTCATGTCATTCGATTTACCGTCCATCAAGGAATATTAATTATTACCCGTCTAAAACATCAGATCATCTCATATATATCTCATGAGATAATATACATTTACTTTTTTTTATGAATAAAATATTATATATATATATTTATTTAATTGGACAGGTTAAATCAAATTTCTGAACAAAAAATTTTACCTGTGATATTTTATGTACTAATAAATATGACATTCAAGTAATTACCATATATATATATATATATATAATATCTGACTTAAAGAATCAGACATCTCCAGCATTAGTATCCATTGACATTTGACAATAATACTGAAAAAAATTATTATATATCATATATAGTACAAAGTAAATTTAAACTAAAATTATGCAATCGGGAAACTCAAATTCTATATCATATATTATAACTATGAGACACTGAAACTCAATTTGAGTTTGATTTTTTCATCTGACTAAAGATATCTTGTTTACATCATTAAAGTAGTTCAAAAGAACCAAAACCTTATGTATGTATATTATTTATATTCCAAACTCATATCAAGATATTCAACATTTTCCATCATTAGAATTAACATAAACAAAATTCACAAAGCTACTTTTATGTTAAATTTTTTATCATGTCCAAAATCTAGAACCACATTTTTCAAAATAATATGCAAAGTGATAAGATTGTTGTTAATGAAAAGCTTCATCTATTAAGTAATATCAATCGAAAGCTCTCTTCGTAAGATTTACTAGGACACACGTTGCAACATACCATGACTCGTGTTCAAACAAACATTTAAAAAATGAATTACACCAGATATTTTAACCATCAAGTTTTGAATATAGATTCCTCTCTTAATCATATTCACAATAATTATTATATCACAACCTCATAGATGTTTTGTAACCAGATGATGAGATAAAGCTTTTATCCTTTGCATTTTACATCATACATAAGTACATGGTGTACTGTTGAAATGTAACTATCACAACGCAAAGGTAGTTTCTACATTCTTCCAAAAATAATATTCATTGTTCTCTAGCTGTGAAACGCTGATGATCTCATAGTTTGGCACTTTCATGTGGCAATTTCATGTGTTCGTAGCGGGGTTGGAGGATTCACTCTGATAGCAATAAAGCTAGACCAGGGAAATATGTGATGTTTATACCATTTTGTAGAAGTTTACAGTGAGGTTGAGCGGATGCTTATGATTCCATTGGATTTTATGTCTTGGAGATTGAGGACATGATCGGAGGGAAACCATCATGCTGCAAGGTCGCTCAGTACTCTGGTGCTGGAAGAGTACTGTCATCTTGTTCGCATACCACCTTGCCCTCTGGAGTTTGTACTCCTAGTTGGCTGGTTGTCTGCACAGCGCCTGACTCAATCCGAACCTTTTGATTTCATCATCTACCAATTTAAGGGTTTTTCCCATCCTTTTTACTATCTTCCTAGTTCATTCCGTTGTTGTCTACTCGTCCCTCAAGCATCGAACAGGATCGTTTCTTGGACCAAAGAGGTAAGTCCTGTGTACATATAACTCTCATTCGTCTAAGTACCACTTGCTGGTGCTGCCGGCAGTTGCAAAATTATCATTGAATCATTTCGCTATTTGTCAAATACTGAAATCGCCACCACTACCTAAACAAAAGGGCCTCATTCATGCGAAACCTCGACAGGAAAAGGTCATGTTATGAAGAAACTACTGTAAGATCTCAAAGTTCAAGTTAATATTGCATACAAGATGCAAAAGGACGCAACACTCGTTTCCATTAGATTCGACGAGTACATGTGGGTGAGGTCTACATAATTGAAAGACAAATCATGTTGGCATGACATCTGAGGTCGTAGGCACCACATCACTGGTGCCAATTTCATAAAGATATAGACCAGAAGAGGAATTAGATTTTATGAGAAAAGTAGAGATGATACACAGGTAACATACGTAACCATTTTCAGATTTGCCTGGACATCGATTGGTAGATAAACATTCGCCAATAAAAGCAAATTCATCGATTTGTCCTGATAGGCTCCCGTCCTAAGAATATCCAGCCGGTGCTAATCTTGAGAGATCAGATATGATGTTACAAATTTAGGTAGGTAAAACAAACCTACTCTTATCCAGCTGCAAACTTTCCGTGCAGAGTTGGTCACACCATTCCTCGCTTTCAATTTCTATATACCTGGACGCCTGCAGAGGTAGCAACTAGTTTGTGATTCCGCATCGTGCGTGGAAAAAGCTTCTCCCGCGAGAACTTACGCAAAGCCTGCAATATTCCGCCGACCGGTACTTTCGTTGGCCAGCTTTGACCATCGCTAAGAACCCCTTCTACAATGATGTCCTAACTTCTCAAAGCTCGCAAATGAATCGATAGATCGTTCGCCGGTTGAAATGATAAGCACTGCCAGAAAGGTGTCACTGTACACTACTCCCCTCTCGGAAATGCAACAATACAATCAAACATCTTCAGATTTCCGCAGCTACTAGCTACATAAAGAGGAGCAACTGTAACAAACCCACTTGGAGGGTTTAGAGATGATGACAATTGTACAATTCAAACTGACGTGCATCTGTGATTTTACTTTGGACCATGGCACTCCCCTCAGACTGCAGGAATATTGGAAAACGAAAAGCCCTTGTAGCCTTTGTACGCGTAGTAGGCAATCCTCGAGTAGTAGAAGCCCGGCATGAATAACAGGGCTCCCAGAATTGAAAACGCAATGCCTGTAGAACACAAAGTACGACATTTAGAAAGCTGTTTACCAATTCTTCGCCCTTGTCATCCCTTCCCCGGGTAAGTTGGGTTCAAGGGCAGTATCCAAATTGTCCATTCTCTAAGCCTCTGAGCTGCTCTCTGTTCATCTGAAACCTTGGCCTCAGAACTTAGTCATCCGTGTGAAACCACTGGTAGGAGAATCGAAATCTGGATCAGGTATGGGAGTCCAGGAATTACTTCTTCCCACGAGAAGTGTGGCCAGCACCCTTCTAACGACCATAAATACTAGTCCTTGACTTGGAGGCACAAAGTAGAAACTATGCACAAATCTACCTCCACTAATTTATCGCCTGCTCATGCCCAAGCATGAGGAAGTTGACTTCCACTTACTCGGGAGAGATGTGCATGTCGATCGAATATGGCAGCCCGGTCCATGGGTACTGCTATCAATCGTCATGCAGGTGGTGAATAAACAGTGGGATTACCCAGACTACGATGCACCACATGACAGAATGGAAGGAACGGAAGGATGAGGAAAGGAAAGAGCATACCATGACCCCGGTCGCCACCGGTCTTGTTGACTATCATTACCAGGCCGGCAATGATACCCACGGCGCCAATTACGAGCAACGAGATAGCGAGGCCAATCTCCTTAATGGGAGGTCGATTGTGCACGATAAATGTCCCGGTGTCATCATCGCTGATGGAAAACGTCCGATCTACATAAGCCATTTCTTCTCCCTTTCCCTCTCAACCTCACCCTCACTCTCACCTTCCCCCGAGTCGGCTCCAATTCGTACCCCAACTATCCCCGTCCACCCGCAGACTACGAGATCGAAGCCCAAACCCAAATCCTCAAAGCCCCGTTCTCGAACATGAAAAATCAACAGCACCAGCTTTGCACGACCTCCACAGCATTGGACAATCTCAATCGAAAGATCCACTTCCTCGTCACGCTCCCGGGAGGGCCGCTAATCAGTGCAATGCAAGCGAAATGGGACAAAGCCAGGAAAGCGAGCGCGCGAGCGAGCAGTTGGAGAGCGGAGGGGGTCCGTCAGTGACTTGGGCAAAACGGCATCGGAACAGGAGCGAGAGAGCGAGCGCGGGCGCGAAGTCAGGAGATCATCCCAGAGACCAGAGCGATCGTTCGAAGGTGCCGGAAAGCAGCGAAAAGGGAAGGAGGGAAGCAAGCGGAGGAGCGGAAATCAGTCGACGACGACTGGAGAAAGACAGAGTCACTGAGTCGCAGAAAGCGTGAGCGACGAGCGTGCCAGCTTGAGAGAATGAGACTCGAAGACAGGCGCGGAGAGAGGGGACTGGCTGCTGTTGTCATTGATGACGATCATCGCGCTGCTGCTTGAGATAACATCCTCGTCGACGAGTACGGAGGACGTGGCTCCTGTAGTTTTGGGAGCAGCCCACAAAGACTACAAATTTAAAGAACAAGAAGGATGGGTATACCCCATCAATTCAAGTTTTGAATATATGAATATAAAGGCTAGCCCTATTAGAATTATTATAATTACAATGGAATCATGTCACACTTCGAGTTTAGCAATTTATCCAAGATACACACAACATTCCAAACAACATTGCTCCTAAGAATCATCAACTGTGATCTTTAGGGAGGGTCAATAGCTTCATCGAATTAGAATAACAAACAGTCGAAATCATTGCATAAACCTCTATATTTGAACATGTTAGCTGCTACCATTGCACATGTTGTTCATTAGAGTATGAGTATTCATAGCGTATGAGATTGTGTCATGTGTATAACTTATAATCACAACGTTTACGAAGCTCTATTCCCACAACGTTGCAAGTACAGATAGCTCACCTCAGCATATATTCTGAAAGGCAACACGTAAGATGACCAGTTGTTCTGTCTAAGTGAAGACAATATTCACATCGGAGTAATACATAGATGGAGTAAGCTGAATCGGAGACTGACTGCTGTAAGATAATTAATTTAGTGCAAAGTCCAAGGTTTTGGGACTTCGTCATTCTCCCGTCAGTCAGCTATCCTCCTCAAATTGGTATCACGCTCAAATACGGGTATGGATCTTGTTTATGTATCAGTATTCCCTTCGTTAGCATAACTGCCCTATCACAACGATGTGTTGACAATATTGGCTTTCAATATCAAAAAAATTGATTTGAAAGTGTATTACTTCATTTTATTAACAAATTGACTCATTCTTCAATCCAACAGTCGTTTCTTTGGTTAAAACAGTCTTGAGATTCTTGAAGAAAAACTGAATATATCCAAAATATGCATTCTAATACAAGTTCCTTCTTTGCTTGATTATATTTTTTGTGCGAAACCCAATTTCACCGTACTATTCTTCACTTACTGTATTTAGCTTTCATTATATTTTATCATCAATAGATATATGAGAACCTTCAATAAAAATTACGCACAATACACCTTAAAATCACTTAAGTCATTAAATGTTTTTTCCTGTAGCTGAATAGATTTAAATTTGTTAGACAATCATCAAGATACATTATGTGAATCTTCTTCAACATTGGGAAAGTTCATCAAAATAATGGAAGACAAAACAGTTTTTTGCAGCAACATACGTGAACAATTAATACACTTTTTTTGAACAATTCATTAACCATGGGCTTCAATGCATCATATTGAACATCATGGATCTCTATCCATGAAAAAAGCAAAAGCAGCTCACAAAAATGGATATCATGGCTTAAATTTAATTCGTCACAATACGTTATTTAAAGAACACATGCGCACATCAAGGTAAACGAACACCGTCTTATGAGACTATGGTATTAAAAAATTTGTGAAACTTAGGAAAGAATATTCTCATTTGCCCATGCTTGTCTTGATTTTCCTGATATCAGTTAAACCTATCTCGAGCCAAAGCAAGATCAGTTTGACCTCAAGCAACAATGTCTAACATCGGGGTAATAACTAAATAGCAAAAGGGATAGGGACCCATCAAGCCCTCTAACTGGAGTTTTCAAAGCAAGAAGCAGAGATCAGACAACATGTACTTGCAAAGGATGTTACTGGTCTCGGGGTTGAGTGATCCCCAAGCGTGTACAACCCCATGCAGTATCTTGCTCCGCACCTTTAAGATATTTGACCGGAAGATTTCAGCTATTGTTACTCTATCTCCTTGGAGCGTTCTATGAGGGCGTGACATCTATCGAGGGAGGACGGGAAACCTGCTACAGGCTCCAGACTTCAGCAGGCACTGGGTCTTGGAAAGACCAGGAACGCGGAAAACATGGGTTCTTTGTGATTACGTCCGGTTTCTATTTTCAAGTCATGAATACCAAGAAGATGATGGTCTGCCTTGTTTAGACTTGGAGACAGATATCGATGAAGGTCAAAAGACTGCATGCTGTGACAACCTGGTCGGTGTGACTTTTCTTCACTGAGCAGAGTGTGCATGTGGATGACAGTGGCGGTTGCCACAATGCTGCCATGCCTCTGCATGACAGCGTGCTGGGGAGTGGGGAAATTAGCTTTTCAGTACATGAGCAGTTTTTCTGCCGATTTGCCGAAATTTTGATTGTGAATTTCTCATTTTTTTATTTTGTTTCAATCGGTATCTAACGTAAAAAATATGTGTTCAATTAAAAAAATGTTAGTAGATCAGTAAATGGTTCTGGAAATCCGCCATATGGATACAGTTTTTATTACCCCAATTTTTTTTCTTAAATTTAATTTTTCAAATAAAAATGAAACGAAAAAATAACTTTAAGAAACAAAAATTCTTCGTTTCAATTTTATTTGGTTTCAAAAATATGTGGATATAGAAATATAAATTTGTGGTTTTTTAAGATTCTCAATCACGAGTGCTATGAATTTGTAGAAGGTAGAAGATAGGATATGTAACTATTGTTCAATTTGTACTACTTATAATCAAATTATTAAAGATCTGTTATAAATCATTGAGCAAATGTCAATTACGCTTTATCCCGCAAGGAAAAAATATATGAGTACCCTGTATTTAAATTTAATAATTCGATGTATGCACAAACATCGAGTTCTCAAACACTGATTAAATCACATGCATTCTCAAAGTAAGTCAGATTAGCTAAAAAAAAAAAATCTATCATTTTTAAAGTCAAGTTCAATGGTTTTTTAGTTCATTCATAGTGCAGTCAACTCAATTAAGTAAAAAGATATGTATTAAT
Source organism: Marchantia polymorpha subsp. ruderalis (assembly GCA_037833965.1). NCBI lineage: Eukaryota > Viridiplantae > Streptophyta > Marchantiopsida > Marchantiales > Marchantiaceae > Marchantia > Marchantia polymorpha. The sequence goes on along the minus strand of AP031356.1, from coordinate 25,342,562 downwards.
GTTGTGGAATCAAATTATTATTTTGATTCTTGTTATTAAAAATCCTACATTGATATTTTTTATGTTAGTGACTACTATCTTCTTGGATAAGTAACATGTGGAATTTGGAGCAGCAACAACAAGGTTTTCAGATTATAGGATTATAATTATACGACATGTCTATGTCCATTCATCATTGGGAGTTATGTAATTATGGTAAACAACTTAAACGATCAGTGAGAGAGATAGCGAGATACAATTAATGTATGCTACAAGGGGTATAAATTTCTTCATCTTAATCTATTCCTATTTAGGCACAGTAGCACATCCATTTCTCCACCGGAGAGCAATCGCCGATGCAATCCGCAAGTGGGATCCGTAGAAGACAGTCAAGTTAGACTAAGTTGCCCGACTTTTTTGAATTTTACCGTCTTTTTTTTCCGTTTAAAGTGGATAGTTAAGGGTATATCAGACGAAGACTGAGTGTTTTCTCATTGCTATGCGATCGGGCCTGGCCCCGTCCTACACCACTGATATCACTCCTTTTCAGACTTGACGGGGTACTCCCATAGTTTTTACTATATAACTTGGTGCACTCCGTATGTAGCAGAAACCCCCTTACGAGAGAATTCTTACACAGCACAGTGCTTTGGTGTAATAGACTGTAATTGAACGTTGTTCGATGGAAGGAAAGTTGCTGGCTACCCAAACCTCCATGACTTCTGACATCCATACAATTCTGGAAACATTGGTGTGCTCAAAAAACTCAGCTGATTTAATGAATTATTTTTCATCCCTTGAGGGTATAATTGTGTTGATACAGCGTCACCGTCTGCGCAAAGCACAGATGCAGAAATAAACTAAAATCACTGCTTCCTTCATCACCGGCTACAGCAAGAAACTTCAACAGTGATCCGTCATTTACGACCCGCTGAACGACCAAGAAACTATCTCAAATTTCGCATGTCAAAGTTCCTGTGTTTTGCTGTCTTAACCATTTGAGCACTCCTATGCTCATATTTTTGTCCCTGCCAGATATGCGCCTCAAGCTAGTACTAAGTCCAGCTACATATCTGACTGCTATAGACAACATCGACCTATGACGACACCAAGCTCTCCCTCTGCTTCATAGTTTGGAGTTTTCATACACCGCTAGAGCATATTCATGATCATTCGGTGGATAACTAGTTCAGGTCCATGTATGTCCTCAAAAAGGCCGACAATGAGGATCCCAAGTATAAATCGATTGCGGCAATGAAAGCGAAAAGCTTTTACTCGATAATTATTCACTCCATGTCTTCATCCTTGGCTTCCTCATCTTCCTCGAGGTCATAAAGGAATACGCGCCTTTGACTTGTGAACACACATGCGAGTCCTCTCGATGCTGTGGCAGAACAAAGTTCTCCATAAGCAGAAAAAACATGAAACTGAAACCGGCGAGTCACAAAAATCAAACGGTCCCCAATTTGGCCTTCCAACCAAATTGAGTTGAAATGAGCGAGAACTATCGAAGCCAAAAACAGCCTAGCTATTTTGAGATGCACTAAGAGAATTCATGTGTCACAAAACATAGAGGCGAGATGGTTAAAATCATACCGCTGACAGCTAATGGCATCACAACATCTGACTGCGGAAGTGCTCGTACTTTTCCATGTCTTAAGCTTATATCAGATGGAGATCCCTGAACAGAAACGGACACTCAAACATCTTAAAAACACAACCGTCGATCGGCAAATGCTACATCATAGAACGCACGTTAGACAGAACACACTTATGAATCTACAAGGCAAGTTGCCAAATAAGTATGATCAGAAAACTATAAAAGGCTGAAAGACTACGCACTGCAGAAATAAGTTAGACGTTACGGCACTTTATCGGAAACATCTAAGTAAGTGCGAATACTCTCGAGAAGCGAATTAGCAAATTACATATAACATATTCAAATGTACCTTAGAAGAGCAAAGGTGCAATAGGTCCAGATTGGCACCCGACTCGGGTGTTTCCAGTATGTGGAAAGGAAGATCATCCAACTGCAACAGCATGATCCATGTTTGTCCTGTCCAGTCTCCGGTTTCGAGATCTCGTTCCGTGACCAACAGCACCAGTTGTCGTTGCTGTTAACAAGTACGTCAGATATATATAAGGAGCTATAATACTTAGTTTAGCCCTACGTCCCCATTATTTTCTCATCATAAATCACACATTTTTTTAGAAGATCCTGGACGACGACCACGAGATGGTACTCAACAGTGATGATTAAGATATATTCCGATACTTCCTGGAAGTCTGAGATCAGTCACAATTAGTTTCACGGCGTGGGCAGAGCTACAACCTTATAGAGTGCGATGTCGTTACATCGTAAACTGGAGTCCAGCTGAAATGAAACTGCTTCACGAAATATCCTCTTATCTTGACTTCCGTGATTTGGTCCGAATCCACGTAAGATCCCTACGACGCTTGGGTCATCCGGTGAACCATTATCGTTTACCCGGAAGCAGATATATTGACTCACAAGCAACTCGTCATCTTGCTCAACTGCAAGAACACCGTCGTCTTGCTTTATCTGAAAGAGTAACAGAATCAGATAGTGAACCATGTTATATGACGAGGAAAGAGCTATAATGGCTAGAAAAACCAAACCGGGACTACCATGCATCTAGACATGCCCTCTCTCCCCTCATAGAAAGTAGGACGGAAGAAACTGAGAGGCCCATCTTGACTGGTTCAGAATTCTAATAGTAACCCTGAGGTATGAAAGGCATTGAAAACATGGACAAAAAGACTACCATTTCCACGAGGTCCACAAGCTTTTACTATGATGAATTTGTAAGTGTCATCTGCTTGAGTCGAACGGTACTGTAGAGAAAATAGAAATGATCAAGTCCACTTGTGGACCCTACATGCCGTTGTCACGTGTCACCTGATCACAAACTAGAGGCGAAACAAACCATACCTCGAAGTAGGTCGAAGACACAGGTATTCTCGCTATAGGGGATATCGCTGTGTTGCATAAAAGTATCATGCATGGTGAACCCAATTGTGGAGACACAACCTTTAGAGGCATGGCAAACGCTTCATGGCAACTGCAAAATACATCATTTATTATTAAGAATGCGGATAACACACAGGTCTCAAAGAAAATTAACCTGCTCAGACCAAGTAAAAGTCAACTGATTTGCATGGAACGAGTGAAGCCGAATACATTATTAGCGTACTCCTTACCACTCAAAGTAATCCATATAGTTTGATGAAACTCCTTACCAGATGGTAAGCAGGTCAATCTCTTGCGCCAGGGTACGTTGTAAAAACTTGGAATCTTTAAATCCACCCATGGCAGCAACCTCGTCCATCAGCTCTTCAATTTCTCTACATAGGGAAAAGAATTACAATTTGCCTCTTCTACTGCGTGACCATGAGGCACACTACTTCTATAAATGCAGATCAAAGTTTTCGTACACTTTTCTCCGATGGCGTCAGATGCTTGGATACACAAGCTTCATGTCCATAGGCATAGTATGGTTAAAGCCAGATAATCGCCTTCTTACTCCATGACATCGAAAGTATTCTACAGGCTATACCAAAAAGGCTAGGACATATTCAAACTAATATCTGGAAAACAACAACGAGTTTCTGGAGGCTGCTAGAGATACGAAGTAGTTTCTCAAACATAAACTGGACAACGAAGAGGTTAGAACTTACTTTGGAACGTCCACTATCACATTTACAGAGTTGCTGAGATGTAAGCCAATTGGATCTTTCTCAAAGTCTGTCTGCAGAAAGTTTGCTACCGCCATACTGTTCACAGAAACTGGGTATTAGGACAATCGAAACCTTTTTCCTCACCTTAGCAGCGCTTCCATACCTTCGCAATAACCTGAACTTCTAGACAGTGTACAGATGGCGGCAGAGAGGAGAAAGGGAACTCTATATTGATCTCTTAGAAACTTCATCAAGTCAAGTGGAGATGTGAACAACTTCTGGAAAAATGTTTACATCCGACTGATAAGATATCGTCGTTAAAAAAAATTCACAGAAGACAAAAACCCCCAAAAATCCCACCTGTCAACATTTGGCAGTGTTTCTGCTTGTGACAATGTTTCTCTATTAAGTTGCCGAAGTGCCTTCAGGAGCCAAACAAAGAACAGGCGAAACTGCAAATCAACAGCACACAACTCTTGAGAAGAAACATTCGGACAAGCTTAGCACGCAAAACGTTGCCTTTTACATGGGCTAATAGTCACAAATCATATGCAGGGTCATGGGCACCACCTTGAACTTTGTAAGCCCTTGGTCCACTACATCGGGGCTAAATTGTCCTCGTCATCAAACCCCTGAACTGGACATCATGTTGATATGAATACCTCTAGCCACACATTAAAAATAAATGGTCAAATCAGAAACTCACCCCTCCTGTGGTTTCTGAAACAATGCGCAGAAGACGTTCCAGTTGTACTAATAGCATACCAGCATGCTCTAAAGCTCGATCCATCAAAGATTCCTCGAGACCAACGCAGGCAAGACGTGCGTGCCATCGAGCTAGACCTCGCAGCTCCCCTAACCTGAACGCAATGATTTCTGCTGCTGGCTGCAAACACCAGTTGACAGAAGCTCTACATTTCAGTTTCTCGACCGTTTGAGTATTCAGAAAAGCCTTCAAGCTTTGTCAATAACACAATCTAAGTGTTCGAACCTTGAATAAAAGACGTCAGAACTAACCTGCATGTGTTCAGAGAGAACACTGTACAGCTCTTTAGAAGCGGTATCTATGCTCTTCGCAAGTCGCTTCAAACCCTGCAATCAACCCACAGCAGACCTCCGTTCTTATGGATGTCCTCTCTGAGTAACGGGTAATCATGCGAATGATAAGAGAAGGGCACGAAGTGTGGTTTTGTGATGAGTGTCGAGTCACAGAGTGCGCAAGCAAGAAGCTCACGAACAGGAAATTTTCTAAGAAGCTCAAGCTTCTCAGAAATAGCTGCAGTTGTTAAACCTAAGAAGAAGCGTATACAGAAGTTAACGCAACTTTGGCATATTCCACGATACATCAAACAACCACAAAGAGCAGCCAAAAATGTAAAAATTATCGAATATAGAGCACAAATCTCACCCCTTCCCCCACAGACGCAGCGAGAAACTGATGGAGGGCTGGACTCGCATATCCGCATGTTAGAAGACCAAGTAACTCGTCCTGTGGACTAACATTGGATCCTGCATGTGGACTTTCCATTAGAGTGTTCCTCCATCCATCTGCAAATTTCAATCTGAAGAGAAGTTTTGACATCAATACATTATGGGCTTACCATGTTCACGAAGTAACTGCGTAAAGCCATTAAATTTCTCATACACAGCTGTGATTGCCTCCGACCATTGCTTCTCCATCACGGATAGGGACGTCTGAAGAACGTCGATGAGCTCCTCAATACTAGAAGCTTGTAGGGCAACTTGACGAAGCTCCTTTCTCCTGTAATTTTCATGGGGTACTTAAACGTGGCAAACCAGTTCATTGATTCATCATATGCAAGAAGCAAATGCCATGGCCATGGCCTTAGGCCGAAAGCGACTTATGTGACCAACAATAGTTTGAAAGATAGGTTCAATATTTGTTATCCAAAAACAATATTCAATATTTGTCTCTGTCCCATTCCTTTGCAAAGAATAGCTTGACCGACAAACTTATGAATTTACTTCAAAAAACTATGCTGGCATATTCAAAGCTACAATGCCTCGTGGGGAACAGAAAATTCAAAGGGCAAATTGAAACATACCTGTCTCCAAGGATTGCAGTGTTCACCGAGAGGCAATAATTTCCTGAACTCGTGCTTCGAGTACGGCCATCAACCGTACTAGTACCCGTACAGACAACTGTCATATGTCGAAGATCAGATGACAGAGATACCTGAACTTGAATTGGGAAACCGTGTAAGAAGAAATTCACTCAGCTCTCAAACTTCTAAAACAAAAACTAGAATGAAACACTACTACTGTGTTCTATACCCTTTCAACAATGTCGAGATTCATAAGTCCACTGTACCCTCAAACAAGGATGTTTTTCCTCTGTTGCTGATACATGAAATACATAACTTCTTCCCCGACCCAAGACAACAGAAAGTATGTACCTTCACAAAAAAAGCTAAACCTGTATAAACTCAGTTTACTGAAGTAAAGCTCGTGATTTCACTCAAACTATTTACACAATCCTAAAAGGAGATGTATATAACTGAACCAACATCAGGTAACTGGCTAGCAATTTTCTATTTTGAAAGCATCAACCAGAAGAAATATTTTCTTTGAATGGTGAGGCATATAGGACCTGAAATGCAGAAGCATTTAACAGTTGCTCTGATGACTTTTCATCGCCTTTGGTGCCGGATGCCATCTCGTTGACTACAAGTTCTCTCACGTCCTACAGCTCAATAAAGCTTGAACAAGTCTCAGTAAAGCGACAAGCAATTAAGATGCCTTGTAAATGGATAGATGGGTTTCTTTTGTAATTGCAACGAATTCAGTACCCACTCAACACCATAAGGTGCATCGGAGAATAACAAAACTGCTCTCTATGATCTCACACCAAGAGATTGCAACAGAATAGACATTCAAGTATAAAAAAAAGCTCTAATCTAACGTGATAAATTGATGAATGTCGCATGCAGATATTCGTAATACTAGAAGTACACACAAGGAACAGCAAATGAGCGCCACCAAGAGCGAACACGCAAATAGCGAGATTCCACAACGCAGAGCATGCAGACTAACATTTTTCGGACAAACACCAAAGCTCAGAGAATCTAGATTCAAGGCTAAGATCCAATTTTTTGAGAAGAAACCACCCTCTAGCCTGGGAAGAGCAACACGATGAGCCTGTATGCTCATGGAAGAAAATATCCCCACCATGAAGTACCTAACAGTTCGACGTTGCAAGAATGTAAAGCTATTGTAAACAAAACGACTTCACCAACGCCCATCAATATGTCGAGGTATTCGGGCTACAACAAGTAGCCCTCCTCACCAGTTTTTGTGTAGATGAACACGGCATGAGTGAGTGGCATAATATAAAAAGAACTGACATAGAGACATATGATTTAGCTGGGGAGGGAAGAAGTTACCAGTTTTCCGATTGGAAACACACCGAACGCACTCAAGCATATAACGCCATCTTTATCTCCACTGCAAAGTACATCTAAACCATGCTTCACATCTTGAGTTGCCCCTTTCAAACTGCCGCCTCCGAGGTCTTCCATGGCGGATCCGAGAACAGATGACATGTCAAAGGATGGGGCAGTGCCGGGCATGGAAGGAGGTTTAGGTGGGGGAGGGAAGAACCGAGGAGTGCGATCTTCATAGAGAAATATTTCGTCTTCGTTATCCTTCACATAAGAACAAGATGCAACTCAAAATATTTGTTGAAGACAGCTTCTACGTATGATATTTAGACGGTCCTTGCTCGGTGAATATGAAGGAAACTGAGAGGTTCACGTAAGCTAGACACTCTGCAAGACTTACAAAAGCACCTCCAAACTTTAAGCTTGCTTTGAGGACTTTTGACCCACCGTGATATTCTGGCCTTCCTCAGCCCAGTACAAGCACTCCACGGCCACCTGATGTGTCCCTGTTTTGCGTAGAACATCACCGTTCTGGAAAATTAAGGGAAAAAGTCAGTTGACAGACTTCTATAGTCACTGAGAAGATTCGGTAAATTTGAGCTAGTGCGGCCAACTAGTTTCAAAACTTTTACGTCTAATACCCCAACTACAAAATTGTGGATCAAACAGCCGGGCGTGTATTATTTCTATATTGTTTCCAGCATCTCCATACTGGAAAACTCCTCTAAAAGCATACGGATTCTTTTGGGTAAGCCTCGAATATTAGAGAGAGAAGCAGAGCAAGTTTTCCTCTAAAAGTGGCCAACGATATACTTGAACTGCGTTTTCAACCCACTGATAGAGCAGATTCCAAAAGGAGTACTGCTGGTCGTACGTGTAAGCCAGGCGAAGGATACGTGATTCAGGTGTATTCTCACTGAAAAAGGATGTAGAACAAACCTCGACATCGTGAATAGCAATGCTACCATTGATGTGACCCACAGCAAGCGCTTTCCCATCCGGCCGCCAGCAGATTGACGTGACGGTTAGATCTGAATTACAAAGATGTGAATTAGCTTCACAGCATAGCGCTTCATAAGAAAAGGTTATTTGTTAAGAAGGAAACAAAATGGAAGTGGAGGATGATTTGAGAACATGCCTGGTGATATAGCCCAAAGTCTCTGCCAATTCAATCGGTGCACGATCAGTTGATGATCCATGGTAACCATAGCCAGCAAATCCTTTCCAGGATTCCATGCTGCTATTACTACCTGCCACCAGATAAGATACGGTATCGGTAAGCTTCAACGCTTCGACTTCGACTTCGCTGTGCTTAGTTATAATACCCCGTCGTTTAAGTCTAATATTTAGAGGTGAACAATGACAAACTCAAGACAACGTACCAGTGACGGAAGAGACTTGTCAAGTAATAGTGAAAAAGACAGTGTTCCCGATGTGTCCTCCGCGTCCGCTTGGTCGTCCATGACTACATCCTCCTGGGAATCTCTGAAGCTCATGGAGTCAAGTTGTGTAGCTCATCAAGTTCCCACCGTCGTACATTCTGCAATCACATATTCGATTAATAAGAGAAAAAATGAATCAACATATCGCAGCAAAATTTCAAGCCCAATCGCGAGCTCATATCTCGTGAGAATTCTTCACGCAACAGTCCAGAGCAGCACGTCAGAGTGATTCCAACTCAATGACGTGTGTGCAATAAAATTACATGCAAGTGGCCACGAAAATTTTGAACCAATTCCCAATACAGAGCTCGGATTATGCTGGCTCCAGAGTGATTAACCTGAAAAACAAGTGCCAGTCGAAGCTATAAACGCCGATATTTAAGATTGACGAGCAAGGAGATGGATTCGTATGCACATGGTACATCTGTACTGAAAATTTCGGCAACAATCAGCTAGAATTTAGTGCGAGGAATGACAAGACAGAATGCGACAGATCCTGCGGAAAAACGCTCTTTGACATTTTCTTACTCTCAATATTCCAAGTTTCACCTGAAATCTGTCACAGGGAAGACAAAAAATCGTTTGAACGTTTAAACAAAAAATCAAAATAATATGTAAGAACCTGTTGCAGGAATATGAATTGGCCAATTGCCACTTTGTCTGAAATTAAAGATATTGCAGAGCAAGGGGAGTCCCGCGAGCACCAGGCGTCATCTCAAATTGTCCACATTGTCCATAACAGTGCTGTCGAATTCTTTTCTCTTGGATTATAATGTGGCTCCAGAAGGATGAATAAAGTACCGGTTTACTGGCGGCATAAAAACCTGACTATTAGAAAGAAAGAAGAACAACGAACACACCTGAATTTCTACTTGGGCCACAATTAGTATCGCATACGTGCAATCCCACTGGCGCGGTGAGGGCGATGGCAGAAGAGCAGGAGCAGATGGCCGAAATTTCAAACGAGCAGAGGCTAGCACATTCCTCTCATTCAAACTTTCCTGTTACCAGAACACGGAAGTCCGCGCTCGGCTCTGTTTCTGATTGAGAGCCATACCGCGCTCATTGGTCATGAATGAATATAGTCCCTCTCTCTATTGCTTTAATATGATATATATGTTCCTAACATCAATAGCAATGCCCGAGAAAGGGTAGAAAATATTGCTCACATTGTGCACAAGAATACCAAAAATATGCTCCTGAACTGTATACGACGAAATAATTATTTTATAAATTGTCCCATCATATATAACTTGTACCACTAGTGAATCACAATAATGCTATATCTGACATTCAGCAGTCTCGCTGTTTACTAAATATAGCAAGCGCACAAATCCGTTCCCATTTTCATTTGTAAGAATATATTCAACATTGAAACTAATTCTTAGTCGTTTCGTTGATTTGAAGAAAATTAAGATATTTAATCCACTATGATAAAATTATTTCCACTTTTTTCAAGCAAAATTGTTTCAATTAATCTAAATATAATTTACTAATAGATTTTTTCTGATTGCAGATTTTTGTTGAAAAACCTTTGCCTATAACATCTTCAATTTCAATATTCCTTGAATTTAAGCCGTGAAATATATCTATATCTTATCGAATAAAACAAAAACTGTATTTTGTATAAAAAGGTTGAACATTATAAGACATTAAATATCAAATGTACATATGTATATTCTTGTATGCTATACAATAGAAAAAATCCTAAACTCTTACATTGTAACAAATGTATGTTCAAATTTGGTAATGACATATTCAAACCTTATACTACTGCTTCCTTCATTTGTTAACCCTTAATTGATATTCCTAATTTCGTAAAATTGTTCAAATTTTGATGAAATTGAATAAATTTGATTATAATAATATTACCAATATTAATCTCATCATCAATGATTATTTTGTTCTTATTTATATATTTTATATTGCGATTAATCTAAACTCTATAGAGTCTAAAATAAAGTAAAATATTGATGTCATCTAATTAGACTATATCCAATTTGATATCAAAATAAGGAGATGATTTTATTCATTTTGAATTTATTTATTTTATTACATATTGATAGATTCAATTGTTTTTGAAGTTGTTGAACCATAAGTGATGGAACATTATTTCACTATTACATATCACAATTTACTGTTCAAATATGCTATTTTATATTTCCATATTTTTATCAAATATCTTATAATCAATGTAATTTTATAATATATTCATAAAGTTTTAATTTTAATATTTCAATAAAAAAACACTGAGCATGAATTTTAGCTAAAAAAATCACATTTAATGTATGCAATTCCAATTACAATTGTAAGAATTTTCAAAGTTCATAAACTGATATTAAATATATATATATATATATCTATATCTATATATTCAACATCAATCATGTTGCGCTTTAACATGTGAGATATACAAATTAAATTGAAAGAAATCAAAACATGAAAACTATATAATCTATATAAGAAAAATATATAAAAAATAAATCATATACTAATCATATTTAAAATTGAAAAATCATGATGTGTTATATCTTGAAAAGATATATCAAATTTATTTATTTTCTTTATATTAGTAGATTGTATCATATAAAAGTATTGATTACAAGTTTTAAGAGATATCAACAAAGAAAATCTTACTGAAGCAGAATCTTGCATTTCTCTTTCGAAACTAATCAATAGCTATGCACATAATTTTTTGCAAATTGAATGTCACAATTTAAAATGAGTATGATTTTATTCTATATTGTGTTGCATATGTTATATTGAATCTACACTTTGTCAACTCGAATATGCAAAAGTCTCTCTCATCCCATCCATAATGTCATTTGCATTGTCTATTGTTTTCCAAGTAGCACAGACTTTCAACGAGTGAATTACTCGATTATACTCCATCACAACACAAACAGCTTACTGGAACCCAACAGTTATAGTTTCATACGATGAGATACCATCTACGACATTTGTGATCCATGTTTTATTTTTGACCAATGTTGCAAAACTATAACCGTGCAAGAGTAATAACGAGCTATATCGGATCAAATAATGAGGATAGACCCTTGATCAAAGACATTTTTTTTCAATGAGACATTTTGAAAATTGAAAATAACTTTTGAGTGCTCACTTTAATCAAGTTTGTGCATCTAGAATAAACGGATCAAGCATGAAGACTTTTTAATCATAACTAGACGTGTTCGAATGAAATTTACTTCAAGATTAAAAGTTTTACAATAAAAAATATCCAACAAAAAGATAACACACATAAAGCAAACAAGATTAAGCCAAATGCTACTTCTCATCATTTTGAACGATAATTTCAAGGATAAAGAAGCATACATTGATCTTACAACACAAATCGCACAATCGTAATTCAAATTGATGAAAAAGATTGTTTGAGATTTGAATAGATTTCTATCACTTGTATAATTTGATTCTGCCATGATGACATTAGTAGCTAAAAAATTGCTTTATTGGTTGGTAGTACTCACATATTAGGTCACATAATCTCGAACTAATTGAATACAATGCCAGTCACCGTGAGTACTCAAAAGTTGAAATTTCCATAAGATTATTTCCTCAAACTATAGTCTGCAACATGTTTTAAACATGAATAGTTTTTAGAACTTGATGAATATGTGACAGATGTGGGATTCCATTGTGTTAAACAATACTTGATGGATACCATCAAGTTATTTTTATTACGATGAAGTACCATCAAATAATTTTTTTCCTCTCATCTATATCCAAAAGTCATGTTTTTTTCATGCATGTGAATAAACAATTCATTGAAGTCATTTTTGCATGTTTTTGATCTAAAGCTTTATGTTCAAAATATATCTTTACTTTGAAATAGATCAAAGCAATCATGTCAAGGGAAAAAATAATTGTTTGAAATAAAGCATATGAAGTTGCATGAATATTTTTATGTAACCAGAAGTCATAAATAAATATGTATATTACATATTTTATATTGAATCTAAACATTGATTTTTATATTTTTTGAAAAATCTATCATTACCTCATGGTTCTAAAATTGAGATGAAAGTTATGTTTTCAATCTATATCATTGCTCATACCTTGTATGTAGTTGAAAATTGTATAAAATCATGATCATTGTACTTATGCATAAATTCAAAGCCAAAATTGTATTATTGATAGCATTTTTTGCATATATAACAAAATTTTGTTTTTCATGTGTAAAAGGTTTTTTTTTCAAAATATCTAAAACATTTATTAAAAAAATGTTTCATAACTTATATTATTGTAATATTGAATAAAAATTCATTTCTTAATACTCGCAAATATCATATTTTGTAGACGTCAATTTTTGATAAATTAAATTTAATTATATAAATAATGAGTTTTTAATTAATAATAAATAATTTATTATTGATTTAACAATAATTATCACTAATCAAATGCATTTGCATTTTAAATCATTCGCATTTGAACATTATTCATACATGATATTTTTTATTTATAAATTTTGATGTTGAACGTTTCAATACTGAAATATAATATCAAATTTATAATTATTCAAATAGCAAAGATCAAAGATTATTTCAGTTGTTTGATTTGTTAAAGTTAAGTAGTATTCAAAAGTAATCATAGCTTACAAGATTTTTATCTTAAAAACATATAAAATCATGGAGAAAAATGAGTTGAGAAGATTGATATAATTATCTAAATGTCATGCTTAAATAAAATTATGAAAAATAGCAGTTTATTAATTATCTTTATTTAACATTAATAGTTAAAAATTTCAGTTTCTTTTAATAATTTTGCTACAAATTGATCATGACAATGTATAATTTTTTTAAATCCTTTTCATTTGCTATAAATATATTCAAGAAAATCTATTACATACATGTTGTATCCATGAGTGATGAAATTAACATCATTGATTTTTTTGCAATTAGATTAGTTTAAAATCCGATGTAATATAAATAACAATATGTAGTATGAGATGTTATGCTTTACGCCAAGTTTAGTTTTTTTATATTTTCTTCATGTATAAGCAACGTAATAATTTTTCTGGAAATATTTATCTCAAATATTATTTTAAAAATTTGACAATATAGCATTCGATCATTTGATATAGTATATCAATTTTTGGTTTAATTTATAATGCTAGATTAAATTATTTTTTCAAATATATTAGCACAATTTGTATTGTTGATTATCACAAAATCAAAATTGATATCTGCATTATTTGTAAGCAAAAAATGATAATTTTAAATTCTGTAAATCTCACATGAATCTAATGTTGATGGGATTTACAACTAACAACACTGAGTAGAATTCTTAAGAATTTTAAGACCTTTAACTAAAATGATTTTTTCTTCATTCCTATTCACGTCTTGCAATAAAAATTGGTAGTTGTCTATTTTGAGTTTTTTTTTTCCCCTATGTTAGACATCACGAACAAAGTGACATTTTATGTAAATCTCACTAGTCATAGATTGTGGGTGGTTATACACACTTTTAAATATACTTACATGTATATCAAATAAGTAAAATGAATCTATTAGGCCAATAAACTAGTTTTGAAAGGTGAACCATTACATCTAACTCAACGGAGTGGCAGTGGATATGATTGACTTGTTCAATTTGTTGAAAACAAATTGAACATTTTTTGTTTATTATGAACTGTACAGTAAATTATGGTAGATGAAGAATGCTCATTTTTTTAAATCAACTGTAAGGCCGTTAAAACATATTGTACAAAAAACGTAATAGAAATTATGTTTGCAGAGTGAAAATAGTGAACCTCATAAATAGCAAGATGCAACAAAATATTGGAACTCCTCATCTTATGCTTGAATGATATAATTGTCTTGAATCAAGTAAACTGTAAGTGGAATAGAGTTGAAAAGCAGTACTTGGTCTTTCGAACAAGAAGATGTAACAAATAATATATGTGGGAAGTAATAGCAAATTTGGTACATCAATGAAAATAGCGTATATGAGATTTATAGCGAACAACTATGGGAAGCCGCATATAAGTCACTTTACCACAAATTATGAATTAGCTAGAAAGAATACCTCATTAGAGGAAGATGCGCGCAGTTGCACAGAGCAGTAGGTTTTCTCAAATTACAGTTGAGTACAGGATAGGCTTTCTTCTGATCTTAGCCTTCAGATCGAGGCCATCGTGGTATAAATCGATGGCTCAGAAGTTCTCTGATTAGGGTTTGTCAAACTTCTCGTTTGCAGTGGTGTGGGGCTTTTCCTCGTTCCGTCCATTTGAGCGAGTCTTTCTCCCTCCCCTTTCTTTCGACCGAACGCGGGGTGTCGTAATTTTGGATCGTCCTGCTGTTGCAATGGTGCGTAATTTCCGACATTGTGCTGTGATCGATGTAAAATGAGTGTTGTTTAACGTTTTGATCAGCGGAATTTTCCTATACACTTGTTATGCTGTAGAAATTTTACACGTCTAGGAGACTGTCAATATGTCTGAATCGATGACCAATTCGCTGCACAAAATTCCTATGGCCACCCGCCCTTTCAAATGAAAATAGTCCTGCACCGAAAATTCGTGAAGATATTGGATAATTCGCGTATGTCAAGTTTATTAGCCAATTTGGTATGGAACTGGTGTTCCAAATACGAATGTTATGATTTCTACCTCGACCTACGAGTCGAGTGATTTAATTACCACGCGGAAATGTGTTGAAGACCACAGCTGTGACCGATTGCACAAATTGAGCTTCATGTCTCATACATTGTCCCTATGTTTTGATGATTGCGAAAGGCCAATCAAATGACGGATGTGAGTTGGCGATTTTTTGGTAATAGGCTTCCGAGAAGAAAATGCAGAATTGCATGCGAGAAATCAAGGTTCAGAAGCTCGTGCTGAACATTTCCGTTGGAGAAAGTGGGGATCGTCTCACTCGCGCTGCCAAGGTAAAATTTGCTGTTCATCGTGGTTAAGTTTTTCCTGAAGCTTGGATCAAACAAGTCCAGGCTATTTTGCGTTCAGGGTGAGTTTTCACAGCAATCTCTGCCCCCTATTTGCTGTCAACCGTCCTACGTTCACACTCGCTGAGATTATGAAGGTGTGTGCAGGTGTTGGAGCAGCTCAGCGGGCAATCACCTGTGTTCTCCAAGGCTAGGTACACTGTGAGGTCCTTCGGTATCCGACGTAACGAGAAGATCGCATGCTATGTTACCGTGCGAGGCGAGAAGGCTATGCAGTTGTTGGAGAGTGGCTTGAAGGTGAAGGAGTACGAACTCCTCCGCAGAAACTTTTCTGACACCGGCTGCTTCGGTTTCGGTATCCAGGAGCACATTGATCTTGGTATCAAGTAAGTTCTCATAGTTGCGTATCAAAATTTGGAGCATTGCTGTCTGAGCGAATGTCTCCGCACATTGCTCCATTTTGCACTTTCTTCTTCCTAGTCGATAAATAAGGGTTCCGAAAACACCAATTGAGCTTTACTACAGCAGATTACCGATCAGGAGCGCCGCGCCTTTTTAATGGTTCAATGGGTTGCTGAGAAAATTCGCTGGTTTCTTTTGTTGTCATCCAGGTACGACCCCTCCACCGGAATTTACGGTATGGACTTCTACGTCGTGTTGGAACGACCCGGATACAGAGTTGGCAGGAGAAGGAGAGCGAAGTCTAGAGTTGGAATCCAGCACAGAGTCACCAAGGAGGACTCAATGAAGTGGTTCCAGGTTAAATACGAGGGAGTTATCTTGAACAAGTCAACTCAAATTGTTTGATCACGGTAAATTCCAAATTAGACGAAGGGTTTTAGGAGCGGAGTAGACCTATTTTTCATCGTCACGCGGACTTCAGTGTATACAATCTCAAATGCAACGCCTGTTGTGGACGAGCACGCAGATTCGGATAGAACAGTGGTAATTTGTCCAATGCCTGCAGGCGAAAAGAAATGGCCTTTGTTGCATACCTGTGTACCAAGTTCTGTAAGTCAACCTAGATATAACCTAAATTGTAGATGTTATGACGCATTATGGGAAACGTTAATTCACCAGTTTTGTTATGAGATATTATGAGAGACAGTCGGGCCAATGACTATGAACATTGAGGCAATGATGTAGTCTAAGGGTTCTGTCCATATTCCCTTCCTCAATGCCTTCGGAATTCATCTCTGTCGAACCCTGTTTCAGTAGCTCGCACATCTGACTGTTTTCTGATGGAATGAATTTCTAACGAATCCCAATGAATCATGTACATATTCCTTCATGTACACATTGAAAAGTTTTATTGTAAAGAAGTGCACAGGTAGATCTATCTGACTGGGCTTACATGACCGTTCCAGTGTAAATGAGCAAGTATCAAATACCGGAGAAGAGAATGCCTAATGTTACAACTAAGTAGTAGCGTCCAATGTCTATGAATGTAATCTTTATCAAAACATGAAGCGCGGAACTCGATGAACAAATATTGCTCACGACAGTGGGTGATCATTGGAAAGTGCGAGAAATCCAACTAGGAAGATGTTACACAAAAGTTTGCTGGAGTGTCACCATAAACTCTGATGAAAGAGCCATCTTGACCGCTTGGAGTAGCGGATGAAGATCTACCCGAATATGCAAGTGCGAGAGAAGAAGGATTCTCAGCACACGCCTTGTACGACATCTTTGTGTTTTCAGTTTTCAGGTGCACGGCTCGAAATCTTCCTACAGTCGTAACGTGAATTAAAATTCATTAAAGTTCTGACACTCATCGTGGGCTGGCGAAACGTTCGCAACGTGACTCGTCACTATGTTAGAGAAGTGTCTGAATTCCCCAAGTGAACCTCGTGGTGAAGCATTGAACAGAATGCTACACTGTACATTTCGCTCCCAGTTAGCTTGACACCTCCGTGCATCACATATTCGTTTCTGGTTGAGATTTAGGAATGTATACAAGGCTTGAAGCCACACTACTCGACGTAGACTAGATCTACACAAAAGGTTGATTCCGAATATAGAACTCAATCCATATCAGAGACCCAATACTCTACCTCAAACGCATAGAATGGAAATCAATCAGTAGTGACCAAATATTTTGCTCTCAACTCAATCAAATTTTTGTTATTTTCGAACGACAGATTTGAATAGATTAAATTTCAAATCGCGCACAAGTTAAATGTAAAGTGAAGTCAATTGTAGTGAATTTAGTAAACTTGACGTAGATGGCTTCATCGTTTATCAGAATGCATGTCTACATTAGTTAGCTAAAAATTGTGTTTAGTGTCACATGACTACAGATACATTAGAAAGCATTTGTAAATGCATACCATTACTTGAAATCTTATCGTCGTTCTATATATCAATCAATTCTGAAATTTTTAATCAGCTATCTGACGATTCTTAGAAGTTAATACACATTGGATTTCAATCTATTAGATTTTTCAGATGACAAATAAATACAGAAATATACATCAAAATCTAATCTCGATCACTGAAATCATTAAAATTTCAAAATCTATTCATACAGCAATGAAGATGAAATTATTATTAAAAATATTTTAATTTTCAATGTTTTAACTGAATATCACTTTTAATCATTTATATATGTATATGATCTAATTTGAATATTTTTTAAACTGAAGAAAATTATTTCAAGACATTATGATATAATTGATAACAACTTCAACTGCTTAGATTAAATTTTTTTGTTATGTGTAAAGAATTTTAAATAAAATATAAAAAATTAAATATTATCACGTGCTACTGATTATTTTTATGGATGATATATAATATTTTTTTTTTAATAAAATAAGCTTAAAGATATATATCATGATATAATCTTATTTTATATGTAAAAATTGTATATATTACATGAGTAAAAGTTTGATGTGTTTACATGAAAACTCAATCACAATCTTAAATGATTTGTTACAAATAAATCACTACTGAAGGGATGGGAAGTGAATATTGATAGATTGGATTGTGTCAAGTTGGTTGAAATATTTCGTTTCTACCTGATGAGAATTTGTTAACGAGTAGTTTTCTTGTTTTACTAGGTTTTTGGATTTCTTATGTGGTAAGATCAATCATAGCTATTTTCAGATTTCACGCAAACTTTTTTTCACTGCAATTGGTAAGTTTTTTTACTTGTGGTTAGACTCATCAGATTTGTCCAATTTTCTTTCTGTGGATCCATGTCAATTATCGTGTAAATCCTATTTTGAAATTCATAACATTCAACAGATCTCAAACTCCAATAATTTGGGGCTTTTTGATCAAGAAGATATATCCGTATCAATACGATCCAAATCTCAGAATGGGCAAAAGATTCCGTGCGTACAAGTATGGCCCTAGTTTCCGGTGAAAAACGGGGGGCAAGTAAATATGTCACAACTGCATTTAGCTGTCACCGAATGTGAAGAATCCAATTTCGCATACCACGCAATCAGTAACTATTAGAGGTTCGGCGAAGGTTCGAACTATCCGGGAAAGCGGTGAGGTTAGGGACGCGTACCTCCGATGGACGCGTCAGATTCCCCGGGCAAACCTACAATTCAAATTCTGATTAATTTAAAATTTTAAAAGCGGAAGGCTTCTCGCACTCCTTCAAAGAACGATTGACCTCAACGCAGGAGCTCACAAGCGACTTCGATTTCGAATGGAGGTCCTCCGGTAGAGGACCTCAGAGACTGCTTTGCAGAAAGCCCGACATCTCCCGCCGTCGAGAGTTGTCAGCGCGTGTGCCCTAACGGATTGGCGTGCACAATCTCTACGTGGGCAATACATGTAGGCTCCCCTGCGACGGGAGCTCCCGTGGAGTTTAAAGTGGAGGCAAGGACCCGTCGTTGAAGTAGCCCAAGGAAGGAAGGAAGGAAGGCAGGAAGGACACCAGCATCAGCAGCAGAGAGAGGAAAAGGAGCAGCCAGACGAAGAATTGAAGAAAACCAGTGCGACAGCTAGTGGGCATTCATGCCATTCATCTCCAGGACGAGAAGTTCAGGTCCTCGATAGTCCTCGTCGCCCTTTGCTCGCTCGCTCGCTCGCTGTTGGTCGTGAAGTGGACAGGCACTTTTGAACTCTCGACGACGCCGCAGGAGAAGAACGCAGAGAAAAGAAGATCATCATCCATTCCTCGCACCAAGACCCGACTTGAACAGGTTCCAGGGGAAAGCAGAGTGCGGATGACGCAGAGAAGTAGGACGGAAGGGAGTAAGGTAGGAACGACAGTAGATTTTTCTGTGAAGAGAATAGATTTGAAATTTAGAGTGGGGTGGAGCAGGAAGAGGTCGAGGCCAGCTTTGGGTTAGGAGGATTCGTGCGAAAGACGGGAAACGATAGGATTTGTCAAATTGTCAGAATGGCGGTGAAGGAAAGCCGGAGGTGGTGGTGAAAAATTGTGGGTTTGTGGAGATCTGGGTATTGTTGGAGGTATAGAGGAAGGCCAGAATAATTAGAAAAGGATTATTTTGTGTGTGCTGCGAGTCGGAGTGCATGGGCACGCGGAGGAGGAGGTCAGGGTCGAGGAATGGAAGGGTGGTCGTGAAGATGATGGAAAGGGGTTGAATATCAGCTCCTGTGCCGCTGGAACTGAATTCTGGGGTGGTGGGGTTGATCCAAACTCACGATGGGTGGAGACATGAAGCTGCTGCTTTTGCTCGTTGGTCTGAGGACAACCGATTCTTGATGGAGGATGTGTTCATCGTGGTGTGACTGACTCACCAACTGATTAACCACAAAACTTTGTAGACGTCGGTCTGCCTGATGAAGACGGTGGGAGCAACTTCTCCCATGGATTCCTCCCATCCGTCCGCATCGCTTTCTCTGGCCGTGGTACCAGCTGGATCAATGGCCTCTAGTGAACAGCTCACCAGGAAGCCAGTAAGACAATTGGACTTCACCTCCATGTATGGCAATGCCGCTGCCACTTCATCTGAAACGTCCTTACGCTCTGGGCAATCCAACTTGTACAGTACACGGCCTCCATCACCAGTGAACTCTCCTGCCAGGTGATGCTGGGACTTTTGACCAACTTGGCATGGGTGTCAATCGCCCCTAGAATACGACCTAGGAAGAATGTCTACTTGTTAATTATCATCACCATTTGCGTGTTCAAAGTGGTTGTTCCATTAATCGGTCGTCATACCATCTCGCCGCTTATACGATGTCCTCGGTCTGTGGGGAATCATTGCAATATATTTTGCACTATGCTTTTGTTTGAACATGCTTATGCTAATACGAAATATTTTGCGAAAGAGCTGAAGCTTTTTCAAAGTTTGAGGTCAATTCAACTCTGTGGGTACACACCAAGTACTGAGGACGTGTGAGAAGAAGCAACGTTGTTGATCTGCTAATACTTCTTTGTGCGTCACGATGACCACGATTCGGATACGGATCAACGGGCAATGATGAAATGTGGAATCAAAGTCGAGTTTGAATTGGGCGGCTTTTTTTTTAATCTCCTTCTGTAGAAACCCAAACGACTCCTCTGCTCCCTATCCCACATCGATTTTTTGATAGTTTCTAAAGTAGCAATAATAGCTTTACATTTACTGACTAATGAATCAAATTTTACAACCGATAGTGATAAGTGTATCCACCTAAAGTAAGGCCTATTGTTGTTTCAGATGATCAGCCTGAGCCTCAGATTTGATCATTGTATGCTGGGAAGTACATCATCAGGAGCATTATGTGTCATCCCAGTCCATCGTTTGTTCTTCACGGGCAGCTCTCTTCGTAAGCACTAAACGAGGAAGGAAAGCTTTTAACACCGAACTGCACATTATGTGGAAACGGTATTGATGAGTCAAATCCGATTTATTGATGGTTTAGCAGGAAGCACGGGTCTCCCAGAGCTGGACACAGGCCCCGAGCTGTTTTTGAGCCGAAGGATGGGACTCCCAAGAAATGCAAACAGTGCAATTGCAAAAACTCTCGCTGCCTTAAGTTGTAAGGACATCTCTTATCTGCCTTCTAAAATTTGTGAGTTTACCTATGGATTCTCCATTAAAACCGTCATATCGAGGGTTCAAGTTCTGGAAAGATCTCTTTAAAGTGATTCCTTTTTTTGCAGCTTACTGCGGACAGTGTGTCCCATTCAAGTGGAATTCAAGTTTGCTGTTAATGAACTTGCTAATTGTGTTTCAGTTCTACACTTCATCTCCTTGTTGGCTCTAGTTTAGCTGCACAGAACACATCATAAACATGCTGACCTTGACTACTTGTTTGGATTTTCTGTTTCTTCAGATACTGTGAATGTTTTGCATCTGGCACGTATTGCGATGGGTGCAACTGTGTCAATTGTTGCAACAATGTCGACAATGAATCTGTCCGACAAGAAGCGGTGGAGACTATTCTTGAGCGCAACCCAAATGCCTTTAGGCCCAAGATTGCGAGTAGTCCAAGTGCTCTTCTACGAGATAGTCGGGTTAGATCTGTAACTTTCATCTATAAACACCACCAATTTTTTCAGATTTATTTGTACTCCATACAACCTTGATGTATGACCATCGTGGTGGTATCGGGTCTCATGGATTGATTCTGCAAATCCGCCAACTTTCACCACTGCAAGATGTTATCGAGTGTTCACGAAGGAACTAAACTTTCTTTTGAAGTTGTCAATTATTCTTACTGTCACAAGTTCCTTCAAAACTGGCAGTCGTCAAGCCTTTACAATGTTTTTATAAATATGTTCTTTCAACTGCAGGAGGACAACGGCGAACATCCGGTTGCAGGGAAGCATAACAAAGGTTGCCACTGCAAGAAATCAGGATGCTTGAAAAAGTATTGCGAATGCTTTCAAGCCAATATTCTATGTTCGGAAAATTGTAAATGTATCGACTGTAAGAACTATGAAGGTAGTGAAGAAAGACGAGCTCTCTTTCACGGAGACCATAATGTGGGAATTAACTATTCTCACATGACGTCAAATGGGTCGGTTGCTGCTGGTCCAGTAGCTACGTCATCTGGCACTGGAGGCTTTACCCCATCGCCAATGAAACGAAGAAGAACCCATGATCTTGTGTTTGTTGGTCAACAGGGCTTAAAGGAACAAGCTCCTCCCCGCAGAGTTCCCCAAGCTGTGGTTTTGCAGGTATTGTTGGATTGAACGCAACCCCTGAATAGTAATTTCTCGTGTTTTACAACTTAATCAGGTTAATCTAACGTAACATAATTCCCGTCAGGGTTTTGGGTTTTTTGAGCACTACGAACTCATGGTGTCTGGTGAACTACTCGGTTCTTAGGAGATCACATGTTAATTCATGATGACCGGACACACTTCTGAAATTTCTGACGATCTTCTCCTGTGGTTGCAGCCATGTACCGCCAAAATGGCTACAACAACTATCAATCCAGCTGCACCAATTTTGGTTCCAATAGCTCGAGGAAATAATGTTCTTACTCCTACAATGCAGATTATCCCGAGGTATTCCCAATTATTATGGTAGTAAACTCCCAAACAAGGCTTCAATTGATAAAATGCTCTAGTGAACATATGGAGACATCTAACAAATGGATCAATGATCTTCTACTTTGGGATTTCTTATGTAGGTCACTACTGGCGGGTGTAATACAACAAGACGCAGTTCATGAACTCTGCAAACTGCTTGTCATTGTGGAGAATGAGACTCATAAACGGCTTTTAGGTATTTGAAAAAAGGGTTCTTTTCATCGCTGTCTGCATATCCTTCTCGTCCACAATCATGGCTTTTTCAACTTCATGATGCTGTTTGTTACCCCGATACTAAATATGTACTTTTGATACTAGGGAGCTTGCCAGAGTCTGGCACAACACAAACAGGAGACAATGGAGCCTCAAAGCCAAGTATAGAAATCCCTTCAGTCGCAACGAAAGAAGAGGAAAAGACACAGCTTGAAAACGAAGCAGGTACTGAGGAAAAAGCCAGTACTAGTACCGGCGAAATCGCAATCGGTGAACCAAACTCAGGTGCTGAAGATGGAGACATGGAGAATGGACGCAAGAAGCGTGCAATGTCACCGGGAACATTAGCTTTGATGTGCGACGAGCAAGATACCCTCTTTACCGCCCCTCCCTCACCTTCAGGAGGCCTTTTTTCAGCTGGACCTTATCCGAGTTTGATCGCAGAACGGGAGCGTGTAATCTTGTCAGAGTTCAGAGACTGCTTGCGGAGCATTGTGTCCGTCGGCAAAAGGCGAGGTAAATTCTTGATTGCTCTACAACTAGTTTTCAATTCTACTGAACTTGTTGTCTGAACTCATGCTTTGATTTGATATCTTCGTGGAATTCCTCAAGTAGTTCTAGCTCATTGTGCGGACTGAAGAATTAAGCATTGACAACTTTGAGGCTTTTCCTCTCTGGAGCTCAACCAGCTTGTTTACCCGTGACCTCGTGTATGCGGGAAGGCGTTCGAGCAATCGATTGGCACAAAGTGCTTTGAGTCATGCCACCCATACGATTTAGGCCATGTATAACTCTACACATTGTCAATCATGACATTGTGGTTACATTGGTAACCTAGATTCTAGCATTTTTTCTCATGCTTCATTTTATTCATCCGAAAAAATTAGACAATGCAGGAGGAAATATAGGTCTCATCGTCTTTGTGAACTACAGACAATTATACAAACAAGAGAGTCGTGCGAGTGGAAGTAAAGTTTTTCGTTATTCAAGAGTTTTCTCATGCTTAACCAGTCTCCCAACTTCCTTATTTTGCTTCTTCTTACTTGAATATCCTTTACTGACTTTGTGAGGAGTTCCTCGTGTTTTTTTACAACCTTTTTTCGACAGAAGAAATTTCTCAATGAGAACATGAGATGACTCCTGTTCTTATTGAAACCTGGTCAGGGTTTCCCAGTATGCTCTTACTGCTTTTCCTGTTTTTTAGTTTTCTTTTACGAGCCGAGCCTAGAGTCTGGTGGTTCAATTAATACTAGGTTTTCTACTCAAGTTTTCTTTCATATGGCATTATAGTCTCTTCCCTCTAAATGTCTTCTTATGTCCAGAGGAAAGGAACTTCTGAGAGTTTTCTTTCCTCCGTCCTTGCTTGTCTCTTTGTCTCATATTATGCATTCGCCATGTTACTTTCAAATGCTTCAATTCTCTGAATCCTGCAGATAGAAAGTTCATTCTTACAGTGGCTGAGCTTCGGTAAGAGCCCGGCTGTCGTGGCTTTCTTTACACTTCATTGTAGTGGTTGTAGTTTTTGCCGGTTTTCGATCCTAGTATTTCTACGGGTTGCATAATTTATTCTTTGATGATATCTGATGGAGAATTCGTGCCAGCACTCCTTGACGTTTTTACTGCACATTGTACTAGCACTGATTCGGTTGCAACGCTTAGTGCAATGTTATTCCTGTTTCTGCTCTCGGCTTTAGTTTCTAGAATTGCACTTTTGATGCAGGAAAGAGCTTAGCTGCAGCAGATTTTTCCCTTGTCCTTTGGTGGAATCTCATTAGTAGAGATATCCTCTCATTACCAAGTAGTTCTCTCTCCTTTTACTCTCTTCTGTACCGTCTTCTCTAGCTACTCATTCTTTTTTACTCGAGCTCTGTTCAGGCATGGTGCGGAGCTTATGAATTTACGTATGACGTGCGCATGAGCACTGTTGAATTCTCGGTTTACGAAATTCTCACATCAATCCAGTAGACTGTAATTTTAAGTGCATACAATTCATGACATTCACATGTATTACTTGTTCAATGGATGATAGGATATTAATCTTGAAGCTAATAAGGCATGTCAAGGAGGAATATGAAAAAGAGAACAGATTTACTCAACCGGTTGCCCGGAGTTCGCTTTAGTTGTATCATTCAGAAACTCCTCACAAGGGCTACTTGCTCTTACCCATTGACTTAATTATGGACGCCGATGGAGTCCGGGTGTAATCCCTGTAGTGATTTCTTTGTCTTATCAAGTTGTTCTGGTAATCTCTATTGGAAAGGTGCATGGTGATTTGTGCAGCAAGGATATACAATCTCCGTGTATATTCGTGCTCGAATCGTTGCCCTTCACAGGTCACCTGGGACTTTGTGGTTTGACTTTGAGATACCTCTTTCGCTAAGCTCACCGTCTATGTCTGTTCGCGGAGTTGATTTTTACTAAATTCTTTGGATTATACTGACAGTGTACATGATCAGCAAAAGGAATCATCACCCGTCACTGTCTATTATGTTGTCGCTTTGTGTGAGAGACTGTAACATCAATCTGGGTTCGATCATGCCGTTATTCAGTAGACTTGAGATCTTACAATATCGTTTCTACACCTGATAATTTGTGTGATTTGTTTTACGATTCTTGTCAATGTGATTTGGAGATGTCAAGTCTTCGTGAAACATGGACGATAAGCACAAACGGAAAGTACATTATCAAGCAGTGATATACAATCATATCTCACTTTGCAATTGTGGTAACGTTTTGCAGTTTCCAGTTTTGAGAAGGATACTCTACGATCGGAAATGATCCAGAACCTGAAGAGAAATCAGGTCCTTGGTGATGCCATTCGCGTTTTGCGTCCTGTTCCTTCCCCAGCACATCCTGTCGCTCAAGCCGTTCATGCCACAGGGTTAACACCTATACCGCTGTCAGCGAAAACTAAGATTACTGGATCCACGTCACTAACGGGTGTGTCTAACTCTGGTGCCGTTCCAGCTGCGCAACTTTGAACATCTGGAATGTTCCTTGCGATATGTCTCATACAACCAGCTAGAGGAACTTCTAAAGTCCAACTCGTAGTGGTTTCGTTCTTCAAATTGCGCATCAATCCAAGTCAGCTGAATTCACTTCCATTATGCTCCTTCCATTCATGTCATTCTTTTAATATGTAAATCGGTTTTAAGTGTAGTAGACTGGACTTTTCTTACTTGTACATGCAGTGTTTAGATAGGAAACAAATTCTTTCGCCCATGACCTTCCCCTCCCCCACTGAGAGTGCCTTAACCCCATGAGGGGAAATTGAGTTGAGGAGGTGAGGTTTGCGATGGAGGCCTCACCATTAACTCCAGACAAAATAGGAGCTCGACCACCGTGAGATGTTTTGAAAGTAGAACCGGTGGATGGATCGTTCAGTTAGCACTGTGTCTCTCGAAGTTTTCCTCTGGTCCAAGTCCAGGGTGATTGTATAAATACTCTTTCGTTGTGACGTAGTCCAGGATAGGAAAATTTAATTCAGGAACGTTGCGTCTACAAGTGTCAGATGAAGTTGTAGCATATGCTAGCAGTTGATGAGCACCGAACAATCAGTTCTGCGTCTTTTATTCCATCTTTGCAGTGGGTAGAAAGTCATCGCTGTTCCATTTACCTTGTGCAATTACCTCAAATGTATTGAGAAAACTCCGAAGATTAATCAGATTCTGTTGAAGGATCACGATGGCAACGAGTAGACAAAGCATATGTGCGCTTACACTGATGTTGTTTTTCGGTTGCTTGATACCATTGATGAACGTTTCAATTTGTAAATGTATCTAATCAGCTGATTACCTTTCTGCGTTCTTCACCAGAATATATGATGCAGGTTCGGGTTGGGATGTAAGTTTGGCCGGATCGTTGCGCCCTGATTCACACTTCGAGATGGTTTTGAATGTTCATGATGACCACTTGGTACTCGGTTTAATTTCTTCCTTACAGGTTTTGCTGCCGGTATTAAAATGTGTTGAACACATCATGTCGAGAGTTCGTTTTTTTTGTAAAATATGATTCCCCCGTATCTTTACTTCAAAAATTCTAGCACATGGAAGTCGTGTATGTCCGCACCCATTCGAGCACCAAATCTAACAAGAAGGTGTAAAGGTACGTCCTGACAGTACTTGATGTTGCTGTAGTTGCAAACTGCAATAGTTCATGAAGATGCACTTCATAGCCCTTCCTGAGTAGTGGATGAAGATCTCTGAAGTTTACAGCTAGATAGTCCAGGCTCAGGTTCCTCATAGCGTAATCATTTGAGGTTTTTCTTGATGTATGTATTTTTGATGTACTAAGTCACTTCCAGTATATATGCATCGGCTCTTTTTTTGTCGCGTTAAATACTCTTGATTTTATGAACAATGTTGCAGCTATTGACTAAGATGTGTCGTAGATGCATCAACAGTGCTTTATGCTCCCCTTAATGAAGCCGATGCCGTCGTGGCGGCCGAGGAACTGAAGTGCGCGTTTCTCTGGACAAGACCCCCTCAAGGATGTCACCTGCGCGCTCGAGACGCTGGCTTAGTGGGCTTTTCTCCATGCTTGATGCTTCTTTTGATGAAGCTATAGCTTGATAGATATCAGTCACCTTATCCTGAAGTGGGCTACACTGAAATTACACATTGATTGAGATTCGAGCTCATACGCTTGCGCGACATCAATTTTTATTCCAAATAGAGTGTTACCTCTACATCATTTTTCAACGACACGATACAACTTTCAGAGCTGTGGATTTACTTGAATAAGTAAAAAGTGATAAGGTGTGTTCACTAAGCTGTGTTCGTACAGTTAGTAATATAAGGTTCGTTAATCACAACTTGGACACTGAATCACACATAACGAGCCCAAGACCCGTTAAAATTAAGTACGAGACCTTTCTTACTAAGATTTATTATTCACCGACAAATTTAATGTTCACGTGTTAGATCTAATTCTTATAATTGTAATTTCTGCAACCAATAGTCATGACTGACTTACTGACTTTCAGTGTCATGACTGACTTATATTCTCAGACGAATTTACTTCCATCTTCATATTCTCAGAGTTTTACTTCTGAGAATAAAGCAGTATTTAATTTGAAATTACATCTTACATATGTATACTAGACTAAGTTAAAACTTGTAGCAACTTAAATGGACTAATGTGCCGAGTATTATCTGGTGATATTCTGAAAGTTATCATTATTTCGAAATTGCCTTAGGTATAGTTGGTTTGAGAGTCAAATCATTTATCCATTTGAGGTAAGATTGTAAAGTTAGTTAGTTGTTAAGCTAGTTAGTCTTTGTCTCTAGTTATGGTTCGCTAGGTTTGAATTCTAGTTATCTTTTGGGGAATTTGATTATGAACACGTTCGATATATACCCGAGTCTTGCATTGGATTTCAAAACTTTATCTACACCCAAGCCATAGTCAGATTTTATCCAACCGTTAACCACCTATGGTAACTTTTCCATAATCATTTTCTATCCATGGCACCTTGTTTGTACCTATCATGTTCTTTAAATAATTTTACTTCTTAAGAACATTTGAATTTCATTTAGATTTTTCGATTTATGATAAATAATAATTAATCAGCAAGTAATAACTATTAGCATAGCATAATCCGAGAGCCAAATTATTTAATTCAATAGTTTAAAGACTATCTCCATCGTAGCCATCCATTCCTCATACCCATCCATGGATACTAGTCCATATCCATGGGTATGGATATACATTGTAGAACTCTCTTTCAATTGTCCACCCATTCCTTGTATCCATCCATGGGAACTAGTCTATATTCATTCATTTATCCATGGGTATGGATATATCCATTGTAGAACTCTCTTTCAATCCACATAATAGAATTGAAATATTGATTATGGAGATTCAATGTGATATTTGCAGTTTAATGAAATTTCTATTACGATCGTGATTGTAATTTCTTATGAAGTTGAAGGTGTATAATTCTTGTTGTATCCGACATACAACTGGTATCGAAACGTAACAGGTCGGACTCGATTGGCGGAAAACTTCTGGTGCGAATACGCGGGTTCTAGTGCTATCGTTAGAGATCAGAGGATTGCTCGCTTGTAGGGGTGATCGCAAGATTGGATTTGGAGTTCGTGTTGTATTCTGATCGTAGCAGTTTGAATCTTGGATCGTTCAGGTTCTTTTCATGCACGCACCAGCACATACATTAGATTTCAGAGCTGCGTGGGTGAAATTTTGAATATAACAGCATCATCAACTGGAAATCTCCGTCGTTCACATCTGTGAAGTAGGTTGTATCCAATTCTCTCATTTTGTCGAGTTGCTATTCTTGGAGATGCATGGCGGGGAATATAGCTTCAAGAGCTTTTGGCTCCATTAGCGGAGGTATCATGATTTTTCAGCCTCTAATCGGACCAGATTCCGAGATCCTGACGGTTTCATATCTTGACTGCCTAGGAGGTTATTTATTGCAACCAAGTTCTAGATCTTACTAACATTCTTTCACAGTTGGTGAAACCTGTGTCTTCTAAGACATCTGGAAAAAGGTTCGACAGAGTGAGTGCGTTGAAGTTCTCAGATTGGAGGGATATACTTTTTGTTCCGATGCGTGCTGAAGCATTCAGATGCTGCAAATTACATCTATGGAAGTTGATTTTTGGTTTGGTTTGATGAAACTAGATTTTTGCCAACTTCTGCAAATTACATCTATGGAAGTTGATTTTTGGTTTGGTTTGATGAAACTAGATTTTTGCCAACTTCTTAAGGAATGAGTTGTTTGAGAGATTTTAAAAGCAACTCAAGTGCATCAAAAAGAGAATCGAACATTACTAGCAAACCTCATATTATATTTCTAGAGGTTAAATGACCCATGACAATGACAATTATGTCTTGTGGCAACATCAAGTCACTAGTATACTTGGTGCAATGGACTTTGACAAAAGTCATTAGTATACTCTTGGACTTGGGACAATGTGCGTAAGTCACGATCAACAATGTAGATTATGATGATTGGAGTGACATTCAATACCAAACAATGATTAATGGGGTATTATATTTCAAGTCCAATGTCTTACAAAAATGTAGTAGGTGCCAACGGTAGCAGATTTATTTGCGACATTGCGTGAAAAGTATCATAAAAAGAAGAACTCAAACTTGTTGTTCACGTTTTTGAAGCTCATAAGTATAATAGAAGATACTAATATGCAATATCATGTGGTATGTTTTTTATGATTTGGTTGTGTATCTTGAAAATTTTGTAGTAGATTTGAATGATGAGCGGAAAGCAATTTGGTAGCAAAGCTTTTTGCCGATCTGATTCCAATATCTGTCACGTATGTTGTTTCACTGTAACGAAGAGATAATCATTTACAATAAAGTTGTTACTGCTTTATTGACCGAGGACTTGCAACAAAAGCTGTTGATGTTTGTTTATAACTCTTTCAATCAATTGACTTCATTGTCCATTTCCTTTATAGCCTCTTGTGATAAGACGTCTACTATGGAAGAAGTCAAAAGAAAGATCAAAATCAAGTCTAGATCTAGGTTTAAATCTAAAGATGGTGTGAATATTAAGTGCTGAAAATGTAACAAATCTGACCACATTTGCAAAAATTGTTGTAGTATGGCAAACGTTGAATACTCGATAAGCTTGATTGTAATCAAAGATTTTGGTTATGTTTTTTGTACTTCTGTACATGTTTGAACTGATGAATAGACTTTGGATTCAACTTGCTCTTATCATATTTGTCACGTTAAAGATCTCTTTAGTTTTTACACTTCGTCAATCAATACAGTTTTCTATGAAATAGATTCCACCTTGCAAAATTGTTGGCATTAGATCTATGAAAATTCAAATGTTTGATAGGGTGATTTATATCTTAAACAATGTGTGGTGCGGCTTATAATATATGGGAGAACTTGATCTCATTTGGAGAATTGAACTTGAAAATGTTCAAATGAAGAACTGACAATGAAGTGTTGAATATGATGGATGATTCACACATTCTCATAAGGAGCTCAAGGTTGAAGAATCTATATATCTTGGAATATACAATGATCTTTGAAGAATCACATGCTACTTCATCTTCGTATTTGAGTTTCCATTTATGACACAACCGATTGGATAACATGAGTGAGAAAAGATTGGACTTCGTACACAAATAGAGTTTATTTTTCAAGATGAGACAAGTAAAGCTAGAATTACGTGATCACAGTGTATTTGGCCAACAAACAAGAGCTCCATTCAGCGTTGGAACGCATAACTCACACAATATTTTTGATTACATTTAATCTGATGAGTGGATGATTTAATTTTTTTCTCACATTCTGGAAATTATAAAATGTAATTTTTGTGAATGGTTATTAAAAACTCGCAAAGAATTAACTTTTCAAAATGTATGTTGATTAATCACATACATTTTTGGGTAAAGTAACTTAGTAAAACTATCTCTTATAACACACTATTTGAATTGTGATACAACAGTTAGTTGATAACTCTATGTTGAAGTTTTTGGATTGTGATGCTTATGATGTAAGTGCAAAGAATAAGATCACTAAGTTTGATTTTAAAACCAAGAATTGTGTATTTCTTGGTTATCAAAAAGTAGTGAAGATATAAATCGTGTTATGTTAATGTTTGTAACTTCATTGTGTAAAGGGTATGTTTCATTTAATGAATCGAGATCATTGAATGAGGAATAGAAAGTGCGCAATTCAGTTATTGACAAAGACAAGGCTCTTGTCCTAGATAATGTTCAAGTTGAGATTGTGCTTGACATCACTCATGATGGTCACAATGAGATATCCCACTTGTTGTGTATCAACAAGAGCTGATTGTTGATGAGCCATACTTAATATCAACACCAATTAAACAAGCAAAATTTTCGTCATGACAGTAGTTGCAAAGTGCAATTGAATGTCAAGCTCTTGCTAGAATTAACACTTGGTTTGATTCTTCAATCATTGACGATATTCAAATTGATGCTGAGAATTTAGGTGATGCTTTGATCAGATTTTTTAGTCATTTTAAACACAATCATTTTTATAAAGATTCAAGTGATTTTTGAAGATGAGTATACATCTTCTTTCTCTAAAGCTCTAGCTTTTAGTGTGAAGCAAGAATGAAATGCAGCGATGCAAAAGAAGTAAGAATTGTGAATTGTAAATGGATCTAGATGAAGAAGAATGTATCCATGGATTCAAATGAAAAAATCTTTAAGGCTAGATTGATAGCCAAGTAATTCACACAACGCTAAAATATAAATTACAATGAAGTTTTTGTACCAGAAGCAAAGTATTTTATAATATGTTTGCTATGTCATCTTGTGATTTTATATGAGAAGATGTTTGATCAGATGAATGTTGTCACAATGATATGAACTACTCAATGAAATGATATTCATGCAACAACCGCACGGTTTTTTCATGATAAGAAAGTAAATCATGATACACATGTTTAACTTGTTATATTGTTTGAATCAAAGTTTCAAACAATTAAACAACTTTTCAACAATTTCATGCATTCACAAGAATTCTTCCTGAGTGCATATGAAATTTGTCTTACTACACGAAGTTTTTCAATGTGACAATTGGGTTTATTATTCTTGTATTGTATGTTGATGATATGTTTATTGCAACTCTAAGGAGATACATTGTTGATAAGTTAAAACTTAGTTGAACTTAACTTTTAGCATGAAATATCTAGCTTCAATCAAGAAGATTTTTGACATGGAGATATTATGGTATCACAAGACAGAAAAGTTTTGATAATCTCAACAAAAATATACACAGAAAGTGCTTACTAATTTCAACATGGTTTAAACTAAACATGTGAGTATTTCATTGATTGCTCATATTTAACATTCAGTAGCGCAATGTTCTATGGATGATGTTGCAAAATACTTGATGTTTATTATTTACTACGAGAGTGTAGTAAATACTAAAATATATTTCATAGTATTGTAAAACTTGTTGTTATATGTTTGTTATAGTTTTAGAAATAGCCAAAGAGTGGAGTATGATTAGCCTAGACATAGCTAGATCTAGCTAGTTATAACTAAATTTATCTAAATTTAGCTATAAGATCTACACTTGGAAAAATAATTAGATGAGTTCTAGAAGATTGTAGCAAACACTTCTATTTTGTCTCTAATGTAACTATAGATTCTAACACTAAAGACTTTTAATTACAAGATTAAATTTGATTGGTTTGACCTAGTATACGAAAGATCATTGGTTACACTAAGACCAATGTTGACTTAGAGTCAAAGAAGCTTCTAGAAGTTTGAAAGCTTCCAATGACATGTTGACACTTCAACCTCAGAATTAAAAAGCTTCTAGAAGGTTTTGGAGAATTAGTCAAACTATCAAAGTTTATTATACTGAAAATAAGTTGGGAGATAATTTATGGTAATTATTAAATTAATATAGGTAGAGAGTAAGGGAAGAAACTCTCAAGCAAGTTTGGAGATGTCGTGTGAATATGTATCGCCATACACTCTACATCGCTAACATGCTACTCACATACAAACACACATAGGACACGAGAGCGTACACACTCAAATGTACAACAACTGAAATTGAACGTGATTATCGCACTGGCAAACACATCAGTCGTGATTAACCCACTAGCAAACACGACAGTCACACATACATGTAGTCGAGTCCAACCAACTCGTCTTGAAAATCTAGGCTGACGCTTACTCACTAGTCCCAATGCTACAGGTTCGACTTGAAGAACTTAACGTTCTTCAAGTCGTCTTCATCTATGCTCTCCGAACGATAATACTAGGTCAACGGCTAAATATAGCATATACAAAAATACATGACAAAGAATTCATTGTGTAGAGACTTGTTTATCAATGAAAGAATGTCGATATGTGTGATGAATGGAGGGATTATGTGAAAGGGTGTTTGTGACATGAACATGAGAAGAAATCTTAACCTTCTAGTTACCTGATGAGCTATCAAAAAGCTATCAGATGTAAACATGAGTGAGAATCAACCCAAAGATTGCAGTACGCACATAATCTGATATAACATTTGCTATAGATAAGATGAACATGTACATGTCAGATGTGCATTGGAAAGTAGTGAAGTGGATACTTAGGTATCTTAACAAATTTACACGACATGGCTTATTATTTGATGACAAAACAATGAATGACAAGTCACCTTTGAGACATGTGCATGGTGATCACGGAGAAGTCTTGGACAAGTACTCAACAATTGGATATGCTTCCACTCTTATAAGTGCTATTTTTCAAAATTGCATTTACTTGTCATCAATGTATGTTCAATAAGTTGCAATAGCAAAGTAAACTAAGAAAACAATTTGGTTGAGGGAACTTATTAATAATATGGGATTGTCGGATTATGACGTCAATTTTCATTGTGATAATAAAAGAGCGCTTCAACTTGCCAAGTGATGGATAGTAGCATGAACTTCATTCACATAAGGTACCATTTTATGGGACTGAGTGTGTCTGAAAACGCGTTTAAGCTCATCAAGATTGATGGAGATCTTGATTGGAGTAATGACTATACCAAAGTGATAATGTGCAACTCTGCACATTTTGCATCAGTGATTTACATTACATGATTTTTTCTATGTATGTAGTTTTTCTTTGAAATGCTCTCAACTACGGCTTAAATCTACTTAACCCTTGTTCACATGAAAAAATCTATGGTTTAGTTTTACCTTCTAGAAGTTGTCGCTGAAACTATATATGGACAGTAGAAATTACCTACTTTAAGACTTGAGTCAAAGTGAAGTTTGTAAGGTTAATCCACATTTTGTTTACTGTAGTTAAGTTTGTTAGGCTTGACTTCAAGTTAGGATTTTGGGTACTTAGACCTAGGATCAACACATTTAAGTTTAGTATGACATGTACACTTGATAGATAGAGATAGTCGAGAGTTTGACTATGGAGTATTGATATAAAATTCTTACTTTAGTGCAACTTCTATATCGGACTTTGAGTTAAACTCATGTGGAGATGAATCTCCGTGTGTGAATCTTGTTGTGTAGGAATTATAATGATGTAGTGTTAAGTTATTTCGTTCATGCAAGCAAGATAAATTATATAAAGTTATACACAATGTTTTCTTATCATTACAAGGTTTAGATGACTTTTGGCGATGGAAAAAAAACCTAGTAGCATTAGATCATTTACTATCAAATGACATTGTAGAAACTTGTTACTTGTATTGTTGTCAAAGAACGATACAACTAACAAGTTTCATCAAGTTTTGGCCTAAATCCTAAATAAGTAGCATCATTTATTATTTAATCTATGACTTTTTTTACATCAATTTGGAGTGCTTGTATATGGAATTATGAGTCAATATAACTCAACACAAATGTTTATTTATAGACCTTCATTCATTCATTTATTATAGGTTCTATCGTTTTTTAATATAACATTTTTCTAAGAAAAGTTCACTGCTTAAAACTTCAATGCAGGGATTTGATACGAAAATACTTTGAAGTAATTTTTCCTTACCACAATTATTGACAGAGCTTTGATGTACTGTGGTTTGGCCATGCAAGATTTTCCCAATCTTCTTTTTGATGTCACGTGGTTTGACCATGCAAGATTTTCTTTTTTTAGCAAATAATGCACAAATTTTTAACCATTGTTGACACATTGATCTAGCAAGTTTCACAGTGTGGGTTTAAAATAATACTGTAGGGATGAGTTGAGAGATTTGCTTGATGGGACCCTTCAGGTTTCATTTTACCCGATGGGACCCCATGAACGATGCACCGTCACCCATGTTCTAATAACAACTAGAGAGAGTGCAACGAGTCCACCGCACCCGCATACAGAGTGGACTTCGCACTCCATCACACTCGTTTTTATGTTGTCATTATGTATCCGGCCACTCTCCAAAGAGACGAGCAAGAAATGTTCATCCGGAGTTTATTTGTTCGCCACAAATGAGTGATCGCGAGACTTGAGCTCGGACCACGTTGGGTTACGGAAAGAGTGTCCAGGTGGGAGTCAACAGAAATATCCGCGAATCTTTGCGATCGGAAGAATTGAAGCACAAAAAATTGCACTTCGAGCAAAATCGATATTTGTCCCCGTGATAATCCACCAAAAATTATAATCACGGATTGATCTTGTAGTAATCGTAGTTACAAGAACTATGTACGACGGCACACCGTCGTTGGAATCCCATCGGGCAGAACCAAACCTGAGGGGTCTCATCAAGCAAATTACTTTTCGCATGGGTTTCTGAATGGTATAATTGTTCCATCTTAGATGTACATTAGATAGAGGTTTAATCTTTTCATCTTCATTTCTTAACAGGATAATGTTTCACGTATTTTGCTCCAGAACTGTCTACCCAGCTTTGTGATTTATTTGCATGATGGGTAATTTCATCAAGTTTACATGAAATTGATGTATTGACAGCGAGTTGATGATTTTATCATTGTATGACTCGGTGATTTGCATAGTGTGTATATTGATTAAAGTACTATTTGTATTTTCTTCGTTATTGTAGTTTTATATAAGTGATAATCGTTTTCATTACGTTTATAACGCGATTTCATTGTTCTTTCAGTATATAATTCTACACCAAGGTTTCAGTCTGTTGTGGACAGTACTGGTTGCAAGTGTGGGTAGAGATTACAACATTCTCCTTCCTTCCTTTCCGTTTGTTGCGGATTTGTTTCGGAACAAAGTATTGATTGATATTAGTTTTCTTTCTTTAATGTGTAAATTCTGAGAAGTTTGCTACTGTTCTTCTACGGCTGAACTGTTGTTATTTCGTTTTTTTTCGTCATCGAAGTATAAATCATCAACAGATTGCCGATGTTTTCCTGAATCTCCTTCACGGTCTCAGGCTTGAGCTGGGATACGCCTGCAGCAAAGCAAACCGTAAGCAAACCCACCGAAGCAGCAAAATGCAGCCACAGAAAAGCCGATGAAAGAAATACATACGACTGAATGGCGCATGATTGCTGCCCGCTCTGCCTGAACGACCAAACGCCGAGACGGCTGCACAGAGGCCTTGCCTCGAGCCACAGCATCCCCTAATGGCAAACGCTACATCAAGTCTGTTAATTCTGGCCCAAACCCCATGTTTCGGGGCACTCCTAATGCACAACCCCGACAGGTACAAAGACTTGCTGGCAGCTCCGGACACAGCATTCCCATGCTACACACCACATCGCTTTCACCTCGTGACAACAATCTCCCGACTGATGGCATAGTTGATCAACATAGAACGTGTGCTTCGTTAAGAACAGAGTTCAAAGGAAAGCACACACAGTAACAAACTATCAGACCAATCAGCCCTTATGTGCAAGCGCCAGCGTCATTTCTCAGCAGCTCATAATGCTCACCTCATCCTCTCGTAGGCTACTCGTACGCCTCATCGGATCTTCGCGCCAAGTCTCAGCCGCCAATGACGTATCCCAGCTAAAGCCTGAGTAGAACATCGACAATCTGTCTATGATTTTCGATTTTGATGGCACGGTGGTGGCATCAAAAGTAAAAAATCATCGACGCATTGCAGATGCACGTTGGTTGCAGATTCGCGATGGTGGCAGCCTGTACTTGGCTTGGCAAGGACGAGCAGCTGAAATCAGAGTACGACATCGACAATCTGTCGATGATTTTCGACTATGATGGCACGGTGGTGGCATCAAAAGTCAAAAATCATCGACCCATTGCAGATGAATGGTGGCAGCCGGTACTGGGCTTGGCGAGAAGGACGGGCGACTGATGAGAAGCTTGGAGAAAGTGCTGGAGGGTGGAGTAGATATCAACTCAAGGTCCCCAATACATGGCCGAGTGAGAAGTAGCGATGGTCACGTACACCATTGTGCTACTTTCCACCGCTCATTTCTACATTTAATTTTCACATTCTAGTTGACAGTCTTTTTTTCCTCGCACTATTTCACACACCACAAATTAACTTCGCCTATTTCACTTCCACATGACGAGTCATCATCTTGTACAAGAGTATTTCTCTTGCTAATCCATCTGACGTCTCTGCAAATTTGCATTGTCTGTACATACTCCTTTCCAAATACTTGGTGAAGGTTTTCTTATTTCGACTTATCAATATTTACCTATTGCTCAGCGAATGCGTACCTTCTACTGACCGGCGCTTGTAAAACGGCATCGATACTAACCAGGTCAGACTTGAATTTCACAGCACATTCTTGCCTCGGCTAGATGTTTGGCACGAAAAAATAAGTGGGGCAAAAAGTCACTAAGCCCGCAAGGACTGCTTTCGTGCAGATGCTGTCCGGTGGAGTTCCACGGCTCTGAATGGAACGTGTAACTGAAATGACAAATCCAAATTTCGGATCAATTTGTCAGTATAACTACCACGCGAGCGGGGATTCAATAACCATGCTCAGTCCTGATCAGTGGCGTATGACAAAGCATTTAGGAACAATTGTAGGTAATTTTCGTCGCTACTTTGTACAGCAACGTCATAGCTTTCGACGTCTCGAGTGCTAACGGAAAAATGTATAACAGGGTTGAAGATAACTCCTTTACTCCATCTAATCTTCGTACACATCCTTCAGAATAGTCTCATCGGCAGCAGCCCGAGCTTGAATTTGTTCTTGCTTTGCTCTCTCGCAATTGGATAAGCCAACCCAGATGTCAATCATGGCACCAGTTGAGCCATAAAAGACTAAAGGAGCCAAACTTTTCTTCTTTATCCCGACCGGTATGGCCACTAGAGCCCCAGCAACAGACCAAATCCAGGAACTGCAGCCAATTAATTGATTTCATGGTTAGAAAGCTATGAAAGACCGAGAGATCAACACTCCATAGCTAGGACAACTTGACGAGGAACTAGAACAAAGATAGTAGGCTGAAGTGCGGCAGTTTTGTCAGGAAAAAATTAGAGTGTCTTACTGATAGATCCATGGTAAATCATCCAGTAGTTATCTCATCATTCAAAAATGCCGTTAGCCAATCAATGCATCCAGAGCCGCAGATAGCGGCGGATTCTGACTTTCAAAGACAGACTAAGAGCGTTCACAATTCGCAAAACAGAAATTCAAGAGAAAATCGAAGAATGACGGACGTACCCATACAGTGAACAGTCATCGATATCATCAGCGTGAGCCACCTTAGGATCTGCCATCGAATAAATACACCAGAGAAAAACGGAAGCCTGTAAAGCAATGCGATAGAGCAGCCCTTCAGGTTACTCACTCACGTCTGCAAGACGATCGCATCGAAGGTCAGACCCCTAGTGACGAGTTGTCAATTACACCAGAGGTATGAATCGCAGTCATTAGAGTTCAAGCCAGACAGGAAATACGGCTGTAGTAAGTCCAACAACAGGTTCGCTTGAAAATTGATAGCTCAGATCCCACAATGTGGAAAGAGGAATTTAAGCATTGTGCGGCCAAGTGTAGGCCACAACACCAAGATGAAAGTCGAGTGATTGACAGAGAATGACCAAAGCCACCCGATACGACGCCTCGCACCAGGAAAAAGATCTTTCAGGGAAGACTCATACGCTAGAAAGTATACTGAATGCTTCACTTCCGCAGCTACTAATGTGCGACACAAAATATGAACTGAATATTCGAATTTTACAATATTCCCGATCGTCCAATCCAATCCGACACAATGCAGCTAGCGCAACCTCTAATATATTCATCTGCCTGCTACATTCTTGGTAATCCAGTTCTACTACGGAACTGAAATTTTTTTTCTGTGGGTGGACTGTCAACATCAGATGATGCTTGTAGATGTGAGATTCCTAGGCTTCATGTTTCCAATCACGATATGACAGGTGGAAACGAACAACTTGACTATCCTCAGCTGGAGACATCAATCACGAGTGGATGAGACAGGCTTCTGAGGAGAGGAACTAGTGGCAATTCTGTCAGGAAAAAATTAGAGTGTCTTACTGTTTGATCCACATCAGCGTCATCCAGTAGAAAGTCTCATCATCCAGAATCGCGTCTGCTAGGAGTCAGCGAATAGTAAAACTACCTGTGAATTCAAGGTTTGAGTGGGACATTTGAGTACAGTGAAAGGGATATCGTAAGATAAATCTAAATGGGAAACTTTACATAAGGAATGGATTCTCGCATTAAAACCCCAAAGAATGGCTTAATCACACTGACTATCTCGACATTCCTTACACGATATGAACATTCCAAGATTAAGAAAACAGACGTCAACTATACGAGTTCAAAGCAACCTGGTGCTTTCAGCATCACGCTAGGACGCTCGTCACAGGCATTCGTACTTGACGTAGTTCGCGAGCGGTGCGTCAAGTACTGGCTTACAAACCAGCTACCCTTACCGACAACGACGCGGATGGACAACTATCACAAATCGCCGTGTGGCAATCTACCAGAAAAGTGGGCTTTATGCAAGTCACTGGATCCCAAACCATACGACACTTAAGCCGTTGGTCCACCGAGGACTGAATTAAACACCAAGAAATTCAACGAAGGTTTCAAATCCTGCTCAGTCTGCTAAACCTTGCCTGACCTAACAATTCGTTCTCGACACGTCATACGGGAAAATTAACATAAGCACCACAAGGGCACTCGCTCCAGGCCATTCGGCAGGTTTCAATCCACTCTTCTACAATGCTGACATGAAAGCAGATCGCACTTACCACAACCAACGGGACACCTCCCCAAACCTTCCCCAAACCGATGCAGGCATATCTTACTTACGAGAAAGTCGACAGCCATTGCCGACATTTCACGGTCTTCAGACTTGACCATGATATGGAGGAAGAGGTACAACGACCACAAACCCGACCTACCTCGATAAACAGGAGGAGAGGAAGAAGAAGGATCGCTCGCAGCTGCTACGAGCTGAAAAGAATCAACACGTGGAATCAATTTTCCACAGCCGAAAGAGCAGGCAATCCCGTCTTCGAAGCTGGATAATAAAGGACGGCCCCGGTCTTCGAGCTCACGCCAACGCGTCCGCATCCCTTCCTCGAAGTGCTCTCTTCCGCCAGACAGTGGACAGCTTCACAAACCCTAAACTTTACGCAGTACCCAGAAGTCAGTCGAACTCAGTCCGCAAGACTGTTGTCCAGTTTCGCCCCAGTTGAACACCCCTACTCCGTCCGTGTGGTGGTATACCGACCGGCTATTGCCGGTCCCGCTTCCACAAGACCGTTGCCACCTGCAGATGCGCAGAAGCAGGCCATCGCTGCCGTGCGAAGCACGGTCTGCTCGGGCTCAACGGTTTCGATCCTTCCACGTCCCATCGCTGACGCTTCCACGTCCCATCGCTGACGCGGGATCCACCGGTGAGAGCCAGTGAGCCGAGAACTGCAACTTCCTCACCGGGGAGGAAACAGGGAAGTAAAGATCTCCCCGACAGTGACTATAATGAGCGCCAGAATGCTTTCCGACGCAGCGACGGGCAGGGAGCGGTAACCGTTGGGAGGGGAGGATATTATTAGTCGCAGATTCTCCGATTTAGTGATCGTTAACGGATACCGTCCGGGTTTAGTAGACGTGGTGCGGAATTAGGAGGCGTGATTGGACTCAACTAGGACGCTTAATATAAACAGGGAAAAGTGGTCCGTTGGAGGTTCGGAGTAGATTTGCCGGAGAACTACAGTGGCCTCTTCCCCTCCAGCGATCCGTCCTTCTTCTCACCTCTTCCCTCGCCCTTCAGACAGAGAGGGACAGAGGCACAGGCAGTCCTCGGCTCCATCTGCTCTCCTTCTCCTGGAATATCTGTCACCAGGAAGATACAGAGACTGATTCCTGCTCTGGGTTGCTCTTGAGCTGTTGTCATCGATCGATCCGAAGAGCTTCTGCTCCTCTTGGGATTCTTGTTGTCAGATCTGTAAATTCCGAAAAAAAAAGTTTCAGGAGTTTGTGTGGTGTGGGTTGTGTTTTGTCGGTTGTTTGTTTGTTAGCTTCGACAGGGAGCGGTGTAGTTATCAAATTGGTGACATTCTGTTGGAAAGAAAGCACCAGGGACACCATTGAAGGTCGTCAAGAGGTCGTAAAACCGAAGAAAAGAGAAAGGAAGGAGGAGGAAGTTTTAGTTGTCAGTTTATTGAGACTTCGTTGTCGTCGGATTAGTGCTCAGTCGAGGATAGTCGGAAGTCTGTAACCATGAAGAGATCATTCAAGGGATGTTTGGCCAGCGCGTCGACCGGGCTTCTCACCATTTTGAACATCGGAATTGTTCTTGCGGCCATTGCCACGATTGTCATCGAAGTGTTCCTGGAACGTCCTCCCAGTAGGATCGGATGGCTGTTCCTCGCAGTGTCGATTGTCTCTGTTCTTGCGGGGCTGTTCGGCATACGCGCTGCCAAGTCGGTCGGGTGTTTCTCATGGCATCTCATCGCTCTCCTGTTCTCCCTGGGAGGTCTCATCTCTGCCGGACTCGTTATCTTCATCAAGGTGGACCAGGTGCTCAGGAACATGGACTCAAAGCGCAACCAGTCGGATTCCAAGAAACTGCTGAAGCTCATGGGAGCTATCTTTTTTATCGCAGGATGTGTGCAAGGGGTTATTTTGATTCTTGCGATCATCGCCAGCTGCTGTGAGTTCGTCGATTACTACGAGGACCTGGAAATGGCCAACAGAGGAGCCAATCTTAACGGAATGGCAGAGGAATCGGCGAAGCGCGCATCGAAAAAGAGCGACTCCAACGCTGCCAAGCTCGCTGATAAAATGAAGGAGAAGTACGGAAAGTTTAGCAGGGACGGCGAATTCGCATCGGCCAAGTAGAGCGGCGTCGTGTTTATCCACGCCCTCGATCATGCATGCATTCGTTTATGCTCATGCCAGTCGTCCTGCAGGCCTTGATTCTTGAAAGCCTTTACATCGGTAGGAAAGGCCGAGACAAGACTTCGATTCTGTTAGATGACCCAAGTGCGCGAGGTCTTTATGAAGCCATTTTTATCCATTGAGCGCTCTTCTCCCCAAGCGCGTTTCTGATTGCCGTACGAAGCTGCTCAAAATTTCTTCTGGCAAAAAGAGGAGTCGTTGCGCGTGATCGTGTCCGGATTTTGAGGTGTCAGATCTTCGCGAAGGCAAGTTGTTGTAATACTATCAGAGAGGACAATAAGGGATACATTTATTAGATTGGGAGACTCACTTCCGCTATAGAAATTAGATTAGAGTAGCATTAGTCCTCTGCATTCGTAGGCAAGAGTTGTGAATAATCTATGACAACTCTTCACTTTCAAAGTTTTGTCAGCTTGAAAAACGTGCTGTACAGAGTGTGAATCAAATGATCAGTATTTTGGGATCACACAACTCTCACCATGCCAATCCAGCTTTTGAAGGCACATTTCTTGGACAATATTTTTTGGATGCGTGAAGCCGAATTGATTCGTGCTTCCTCATATCTTGTGTTCTCTGTTGTATAATGGTAAAGCTGATGGTCCAGCTTCAACTCCAGTCCCGCGTTCGTTTCGGTGCAAACAGATATCTGTTGTCTAGTTCTCTGTTGTGTTGTGATAGTTTGCTGCCTTCCCTACTTTCTATCAACAGCTTCGTCCTCCTCTTATGTTCTGAAACCTGGATATTGGCGTCAGAAATTTACCACTTCTTTAGGCACCTCAGCATGTTTGAGGGCGTATATGGTTCATGACGTGTCCGTGATGAACATGAATGTTCCGCTCTCATGAACGATATTTCTCGCATTATTGCGATGGTTTTGAAGACTCGAAAATGAAGTTAGCCTTCGCGATCGGTCTGGCAGTTTGGGACTCGCCACTCAGCTCTGCCGAGATGTTTCTCAGCGCGAAAGCTTCGGTCTTCATGGCAGAAATGTATGTCGAGTACCCAGCATACCGCTTCGACACCATGCTAAAGGTAAAGGACGGTCGCAAAATATGATATGTGGGAGGAGTCAACGAATTCAAACTACACTTTGTCCTGTCTCATGAACTCAAGAAGTCAAGTGCGGAGTGAGCAAGCTTCGCCGCAATCAGTCAATTTCCTTCTTGCTCTCACGAGTCTAGAGTTTTAGTAAGGTATTTACCTCGTGATGTTAGTGGAGAAAAGTAAACCGTCCATCACTTCTTTTAGAAACATTGTCATGCAGCCTGTAGCCGGGTATGGCACACTTTACTGATTGAAAGCTTTACACCCACATCAACACCATCGGGCCATCACCAGTCACTCGTGGGCCCCGCAGTCTTCTTTGCTCGTGCTGACCGCCAAGAAATATGCC
The DNA here is from genome assembly GCA_037833965.1 of Marchantia polymorpha subsp. ruderalis. Taxonomy (NCBI): domain Eukaryota; kingdom Viridiplantae; phylum Streptophyta; class Marchantiopsida; order Marchantiales; family Marchantiaceae; genus Marchantia; species Marchantia polymorpha. The sequence goes on along the minus strand of AP031356.1, from coordinate 25,298,323 downwards.
AACGAAGGAAGGTGGTGACATGTTCATCTGTCGTCATCGATTTGTCGGCAGTGGAAGCCATCTCCCAGCACAAGAGTCGGGTGCAACAACAACAACACTAACAGCGCACCACATGAGGAATCGAGTCGCTTGGTACACGAGCTCGCGATTGGCCGTCACGCACTTCAACTACTTTTCCAGATATTTTCTTTCGGCCCATGTCTGCTCTCCGCGCCTTGCCCGGTGGCAGTTTTCCTGTGGAGCTGTCTTGTGTTGCAAAACTGATTACTTGGAGTGGCGGTTTATCTCCCTTGTACTTGTGACTCACTTTCCCTTTCTCCTTTCCAAGTATTTATTCATCACAAATAAACAACTTCGCTGCAGATGGAACCATTTCCCAGAAACGCATCTTCATTTACTTCGGCTCATAATTGATTTGCCAAGGTTTTGAAAAAATTACAATTGCCGAATGAACTTCGGGTGATAAATAGTAAATGTTTGAGTTGTTACATTCGTCGAGCCGCCACAAGGCATCAACCATTGCTTTTAGTTTAAAAATGAGCATTTGAGATTCTCGATATGGAGTGAAGTGACTAGTGGAAAAAATTTAGTATTTTAAATTTTATTCTGAATTTGATAGCTTTTGTCTGTTATGACAACAACTACACATGCTACCACGTTGAAGAGCTCTTATAAAATTATTAAATTATAAGCGTGCAATTGCATAATCAACACCATATGTATGATGTATAATGTGGATGCATCACTAGCAACTCCAAACAAAGGTTAGAAGTTCTTAACCACAATTTTCCACCTAGATATTTTAAAATCAAGACTAATCACTGCATACTTTCTTTAAATCCAATGATAGTTGTGGATGTAGATTATATCTTCCTAATGGGTTGACCAATTAAAACTACCGATATCTTTATCCAATAAACTGAAGTTAGTGTGCTCCTTAATTATCCAAGTTTATATATTCGTTGATGTTTAAAAATTTATATGATAGATGTTTGACATTACGGTGATTTATATCATGATGCCATACGTTTAGAGTGAGTTTCAAAGTATAAAGTCATGTTTGTTTGCATAAAAGCAAGGGTTTCAACTTTGTATTTCCAAAAGGATGACAATCATGAAACTCGCATGAGACTCTTTAGCATGCGAGTCTTGTATGTAAACTATGACAAGAGGGCTGTGAATTTCAAAGCCTCACTAGCCAAGAACTCACTCATGTAGAAAACCAGTTCTTTCTATAAATCGAAATTTTAATCACTTCCTCCTCTCCATGTAATTTTTCACAACAAGTAGAGAGAACACTTTCCCTACAATTACAACCAGTTCCCGATGACACATCTCCAAAACATAATCTAGCTAAAATTTGCTTTTCACTGGCTTGATTATCCACAATTGCTAGGAGATATGACTTTGTGACAGGCAATCCGTTAATCCTACACAAATTTTCGCCAGCCACACCGCTTCACCTGTCAAGATGATTATGGGTTTCTCTGACCCTCTGTTGGTTCATTCTCTTCTCTTTATATGTCTCTTTGAAGCTTCATAGAGTCTCTTGATGGATGTACACCTTTTGATGTTGGTAATTGAGATTATATAGGTGATGTAGTCATATAGCTCATCATGAGGCCTAGCTCATATGTAGATGTTTTGTAACTTCGTCTTTATATCGTTTTTTTATATCCTTGTGACCCCATTTTCCTTTCCTCTATGTCAATGAAATATCTAAACTTTGTGCTACTTGTATTATATGCGAAGTTGAAATAATCCGGAAGGATGTTGAGGTCCAGAAAATCTTGCTGCGGACGTGAGACAGGTGGGACTTGAGAGGAGAGACCGGATTGCAACCAAGGGCAAATCCGGTAAGCGAGACTAAAGCGACAACAATCCACTGAAGCCTGGCCTTCTTTCCTCGGAGGGACGGGGGACCGGGAAAGAAGGTTATCCGGCAGTAAACACGGCAGGAACGGAGACCCCGTTCCCGCACAATCCGATCAATTCTCGGTGTTATGGTCACGCCAAGCAAAAGCACGTTTGTCGTTTTCCAAAAGAGGACCGAGCACACCGTTGGCGCTCTCCGAAGCGAAGAAATTCGAAGCTAGCGCTCGCCGGATGGGCAGTCGCACGCGCAGCGCCTGTGTTGCATACGACGATGCGTGTATTAGCCCCTGTTGCAGAGTACGGTCGCCAATTGGGCGCTGTTGCCGAAGAAAAGTGCCCACTGGGCTCCGCTCTCGTAGGTCCGCCTCCAGATGTCCTTCTGGGCTACTTTTCCATATCTATTTGCGACCCCGAGTCAAAGTTGTAGCAGTTGTCAGGTAATTTGGGCCTGTACTTCCAATAAAGAATGTCTGATTGCCGACTTTTTGTGGCGCGTACAGGAGTCGACATTAGCAGGCATGGTCTGTCTCAGTGCCAGGGCGATCTGGGTGCTCGACGACCTTGAGCATGAAGCTTTCTTGGTGGGTTTTCTCTAATAGGCTCTTCCGTGAGAGATACTTTGCGTGACTCGGATTTCTGAAAAAAACTTTGCAGAGTTCGGACTCACTTCCAAGTAATGTCGAGCGCGAGATGCGTCGACTTCTGATCTAATTCCTCCGCGTTATGCTTCTCCTAATGGATAGCGCCACGAGAGATTCGCGCTGTGTTTCCTGCTGATTGAGCGTGACCCTAAACTTAGCTCTTTACGTGGTGTAGAAAACTGTGGAAATCATTGCCTATTCATACCGCAACGTTTCTCGAGTCATCATGGTCCACCACTCGCGCTGTGTCTTGTATGATTGCTCCCAGAAATGGATGTTGTGGCACCGTGGATCGTCATCCAGGACGACAGTTGTAACGATCGAATCGGTGACCTCGTTTATCAAATGAGTTGTGCTTAATGTGAACTTTGGAATACTCAATTGCTGGAAATACTGGACATGAAAATAATATACTATCATAACTCGCTCACATCATTAACACGTGATCGATCGAGAGAGACAGACACTGAATGTTGCAAAGAGGGAAACTCGGGTTTCGGTGCTGGGCACATCGAAGGCGTGACATAAAAGTCATAAATCTCTTTTGTTCTACCGTGCCCATACTTCAAGAGACAAAAATATTGATTTCGAGAAGAAGAAAATATAAGCAGGCATCGTCCAACGAGAGTTTAGCTCCAGCTGGAAACATCCATCCACTTTGATGTCTGAAAAATCCTTCAGCCTGCAATGAGGTGTACGAGAATATCAGTTCACTCTCAGGCTTTAGCACCTAGTCCTCTTAATTTAATGATTTCCCACACTTGCTTGGTTCCATGATCATTTCCACCATTGAGCCGTGGGTTTCACCACATTATTAGATAAACAGACAAAGACAAAGGAGGTGATTAAAAAATATATTCAAACATGTCATGGATCATTAAAAAATGAGATGTCACACGTCCCACTCAAATACACAACTTGAAATTTTCAAACTTTTTCAGATGTTTGCAGATATGTATTTTGTTTTGATAAATTTTGAATTGATTAACCGTACATACAGACTCTGGTTCAATATATTAAAATTTAATACTCCTATTTCAGAAAGGAATAATTTTCATATTTTGCTTTGATAATTTATGGTTCTTAAAATCAATCATAATTTTTTTCTTTAAAAGGAAAGAAAATTCGAGAGTGATGAGGTTGTAGCTAAACATGATTTAGCGATATATATATATATATATATATAGAAAATAGTCGAAAGACTTTAACTGCACTATGCTTGAACATAATTTGTCTAATATATAAAAAATAACAACAAAATTATCCATTCTTCTGTAAGAAAGTTGGCGTTTGTTATGACACTTATGATGTTATGGCTAATGAGATGCAGACCTTGTATTTAGAGAAGATTGATGTGACTTGCATAAGGTTGAGGTTTTGATATATTTTTAATTCCATATTATCAATCTTCAGATGTGGTGATTACTTATTTCACATGTCACACAATTTTTAAAATAATGATGATAAAATTTCTAGATTTTTAAAATGAACAGGCATTTTTCAACCGACTTTTCTAAGTATAGATAAATTTACTAAAAATCAGATTTTTTAAGTCCAATCTAATAATTACATTGAATGAAAACCTTGATATTATGAAAGAGAATGCACATGAACCTACCGCATTGTACAGCAAAGGTATCATTATCTTTACCTTATCGTGAATTCTTTCACTCAATGTATTTTCATCTTCTACATATATTGCTGTATTATGATATCTACGGGAGAACAATATCATTAGTAGATTTTTTTTTTTAAAAGATATCATTTGTCTTGATAATTTGTATATGTTAGATGTAATATCAAACATTTAGGATCTAGTGGATATTACGACTTCTCTTATACTGCGTGGGACATTCTTCCATCCTTTTTGCTTCTATAAATGTCCCCCTTTTTCTACTTGATCGATCATTAGATTCGCTGTCTGTCTTTGACGACCATATCTTCAAAGAGGGACCTTCTTCCATTTCCGGGAGGACCGTACATTCAGAAAGAGCCGGTATTGTTCTCAAGAGAGGACAAAGACATTTGGGTCCGTATTATTTCGTCGACTCCTACCAGCGATTGCTTCATTGAGAAGCCAGGCCCGGCATTTTTATGTCGGGGAAGATCACGGTCAGCTCTAGATACCCGTGATCTTCGTAGCCCGGGTGGTAAAGAAAAGTACGGAGACCCGGTCTGTCGTGCTCTGGTACCAGCACTCGGTCTGTGACAGACAGCAGTTCTGCAAACTTGCAAATAATTCAAATTTTTGTCGCATGGAATTCTCAATCCTTCCATTCGGCATCGAGATCGAATGTTCGGCGGAAAAATTTGATCGACTGTTCCGATTTCGTGGGTTGAAGATTCGAAGTGCTCGGAGCTGAAATGCTTGTCGTTGCTGCCGTAGGCGGTAGCACCGGAGCTGTGCATGAGTCGAAAGTTTGGAACGACTGGAGCTCTTCCTTCGGCTGCGGAAGGCAGCGAGCTACGAATCTTGAGAGATTGACATCATGAATTAAAGTGAGAATTCCCAACATTTTTGGACGGGCGAGGCCTAGATTGATTCGCATGAATTCGAATCTAGGGTTAGGGCTGTGATCGAACCTTTAGGGCAGTGAAGCAATTGTATCAATGTCAGATCGGATCTCGATTGAATTTGGCTTGATAATTTTAATTCTCACAGTAGAGAATCACTAGTGTAACAGCTGCCTGTGAATTATGCACTTGAATCATGCAGAAACTGGGAAAGAAAATATTTAAGTTGTCAACATTCAGTTCAAAACTTATGGGGAATCCACATACCTGTGTGGATTCCCCAACCTTCTGACTCTCTACTTTGTACACATGCCGCATGCCTTGTTCGATCATCTCCTTACTTTTTGATGCGTTTCAGCCAGAACTGGGGTGAAAACTGAACTCGCTCTTTGTCTACTTCCCTTGAAATACAACTGATCTTGAAGTACCTCTAACAGTTGGTGTATATATTCCAGTAATACACGAGAAAATCTTTGTCGAGCTGAATCCATGGCCGGAGCTAGCCTGTACAAGAGGATGGGCCGCATGAACCCATTCATGCGGTATGGAATGCCTATGATAACACTCACCGTGTTGGGATCTCTGGGTCTTTCTCACCTTCAACAAGGCCGGTACGTCCAATTTTTCTCACATCAAATGCCCCAAGAATCCCAAGGTTCTCGTGACTAAGTTAATGCGATCAGCTCTTCCTTTTCCCTTGTGTGGGAACTTGATTTTATGTGGTTGTACTTCCTGTGGGTTCACAGGAAAGATGTTGCAAATGCACGTGACGATCGGCAGTGGGAAGCCATAGCCCAGCAGCGGTCTTTGTCCCGGGAAGGGCCTCTGGCTGATTTTGAATCCAAGAAGAAGAAGCACATTGATCTGGAAGAAGAGCTCAAGGTGTGTGAACAAAATGATGAGTTTACACTGAGAGCTTCAAATTGCCTTGCACGTTTGTACATGATCCGCTCTCACGGTTGTGAAGGTGATCAATTAGTGTCCATGAGGCGAAGTAGAGCTGTTCCTTGAATTGGTGTTGTAGCTGGAGTCAGACCTTTCTTTGAGAATGGCACGGACTGCAGCACTTATATTGCACCTGAATTCTGATGAAAGTAAATAATTACTTCGTCGTTACCGAGTCGAATTCTGTAACTACCATGCTTGTGCAATGCGCAGGCCTTTCAACTAAAAGTGGACATCAATGCATTTGAGTACAAGGCCGTTCCAAAGCCACGTCAAGCAGAGTGACTGAAGAATGTCTGCCCACCAATGTTGGAAGCAAGAACTGGCACGCGTTGGGGCATCACCGTAGCCCTGTACTGTGAGTCACTTTTGGAGCACGACAGCGGACAAGTCACTTTTGGAGCTCGAAGTCAAGCTCAAGAGCAGCAGAGTGAATGATTTGAAGTCTTTATGCTTCGTATGACACTGCTGCCAACAGGGGCTCATTTTCCGAGTATGCGAAGCTCACGACATGCCTGACCCAAAGATATTGCACGGACATCTACCAAGAGCTGGAGGGTAGATTGAGATTCGTCCGGACGTACACCCAGGCCGACCTGAAACTTATATATTGTAGGGTGTATGCACTAATTGGAAATTAATACAATATTTTATCAGTAGAATGTCCAACACTAAATTACGCTTCTGTGGAGTATAGGTCGTTTCAAGTTGGGCGTGAAATGGATACACAGTATGTGAGTGGTTGTTTCAGTGTAGATACTTCAGTGAGGTTGTATACATTAATGAGTTTATTCCTCATTAATCTTGGAATATGACATTGTATCACCACAGTAGTTTGTTAAGGACTTGATGTCCTAAGTTCAGGGGCATGCTGTAAAGAGTGCAAAATCTGCCCTTGCACACCTTTTCTCGAAGTTCAATCCACACAAGTGTGCCTCCCACGAAGTCTGTCCATCCCCTCGCATCTGTTTTCAAACTGCTATTCAACTGACTAAGAGATTTCACATGAAGCAGCTTTCAAGATGTGATGAGATGTATACACTTGTGGATGAAAGTGTGATGACCGAATAATTTTCAACAGAGATATATGGCACAACGTAACTCGTGATTAGTATGAGCTGCAAAATCGACTATTCAAGTATTCCCTTCTCAACGTCGCAAAGATTCTGTCTTTTTCAGACGCCTAAAGTTTGGCGTCAACGATAAGCACGATGTAAAAAATTTCAGAGCTATGCATGAAATATCTGTAATGTGTGACTACTCTCTTTACGACATGTACGGAGAACCAGACTTCATTGACTTGCATCATCAACTTTGATGTAATGTCTACGTTAATTTACAAAACGGTGATCGTGTAAATTCAACTTGTTTACTTCTAACCTTATTTAATTTCACCACTTAATTTCATACATCAAGCTATTTCTAAATTTTTATTGATATATGTATATTTCTTTGATCAATATACAATAACGGATATGTATGTACTTCGAATTTCAGTGAAACAATCTCTTTTGTCCCAGTGCATGTTGGATGTGCTTCGAAGATCAACTTGATCTTCACAATTGCTATGAGAGCAAGGATGAAAACTAGTGCATATTGTGGACAAGAGTAGAAGAGATTAGCAATTTCAGCTTTTTCCATCATGAATTCCGGGGAAGAGATCAAAAGTTTCAGAACTCTCCATCACCAATGAGATGTAGCATGCTATCAGACGAGATGAAAACAAATCACTGCTGTCAAATTTTTCGATGATCTGACGTATCTTGCATACGATCAAGCTTGGATCAATCCCTTTAGTGTGCTGTTTAATATAGTGGAGGTCATTTAAGTTTAGACAAGCAGCCATGCATTTTCAAAATTTTATTCGTTTGCCATACAGTTACATCTTTGTCGTTTGGACCTTGTTGTAGAAGGGTGCAGCTAACTCTATCTTCTCGGATTATGAAGCTTTTCCTGTCATCACCTAGCACCCAATAATCTGCCTTCTTCTGTTATTCTTATGTTATAAGCTTAACATAAGATTATACAATAAGTTTTGTTAATAAAATAGGCTTATTTATACGATGAAGAGTATGACCCTAAGAGGCCGGCTCAATATCCATTACGTTCTTTTTTCAGGTCTAGAAAATCTTACGTTTGCTTAGCTTGCAAGGATCATAAATGTACGGTGTTCCCTTTTTAGATTATTCGAGGCATATGATAGCAGGATAATTTAACATCTCATTTATAGTCCTTTCGGTATTTGTTGATGGTTTAAGTTCACTGTTCGGATCGTGGCCAGAAATCTGACAAGAAAACCGTGTATATTCATTGCTCCGAAAAAGTGCATGTTGTTGCAATTCATAAGAGACTAATCACATAAAGTGATGCATCTTACTTAGGATGCTTTTGAGTATGTTGAACGATTCATTTGGATATTAAACAATAAGAAATATGTCATTGTGATGCTCTTGGGGCCAAGCACCATGCTACGAGATTTACATCCCTACACGAGTGATGCAGTCTTCCCATTCTGTACTACTTGGTACCAATAGTTAACCGCATTCATGTGAATTACAGTCATGATCAAATTGAAAGTCAGGATTTCTGAATCGACCCTCCGCCCATTGACTACTGCAGTGTATGCAGAACTGTGACAGGGATGAAGACAACTACAAGAAGGTTGCAATATTTAGGAAAGGTTTGCTATTAGAACTAAAGAAGACGAACAAAATGTGAAAGTTAAGAACACCACCGGAACTCCCATTTAATTTACACATCGAGGTAGAGTACAATCAAATTTGTTTTTTAGCTTGAATACTCAATGAAAAAAAACTGCACGACCAGATGAAACGGAAGATCAAGGAGAATACACAGAAGATAATTCAGTCTTCCCTCTAGAATGGACAGAGACCTTGATGTCTATCGTCTACCTCCTTTCGAGCATAGTCAAGCCGTGAATTATATTTAGCTGAGGAGATATGCCAGTCTGAATCTTTCGAGTTTAAGACTGACATATCTTCTCAATGAATTGAAAATGGACCGAAGGGAAGCTGAAAAGGGGATAATCTACAGCTTTTCTCAACTTTGAGAATGATCATAGGCATGTTGTCTAAGGAGACTTGTGCGTAGAGACTCATATTTCACCAACCGGAGGTAATTCATTTTTAGAGGTTGATGCACTCAGCACAAGATCTACGTTTTAATAACATCTACAGAATCACTCCAAGAGTGGAATTGGAGGAGTAAATACCTGGGTTTGTTCTACGAATTAACTTATACCGAAAAAGTTTCAAGATCGATTCGGCAGGAATGCAACTCGTGGCTTCTCTTTTATCTTCGTACAGAAACCGTTTCGACACGTCGGCTCTGTGAATCTCTCAAACAGAACTCTCATTTACTAATACGCTCTTCTCCCATATGCAATCTGACCGCCATGGTTTAGCTCATTAGGGTTTAAGGCCTAAATCAACTTGACAACGTGTTAAGGTCGGTGGCGATCTACCGTCGACTCGAGATCCATACCTTCCTCTAGAAGTTGATCTTGAGTAATCATAATCTGTAAACGAGGTGAAAACTTGGATCGAGTAACTCTCGGGTTTGCAGGACTCAAAATCAACTAGATCTGACTTCATTACCTGTCAGGTTGTCAATTTCTCTGCGTCTTGGGTAAGATTTTTCTAAATGGGAGAAGCCGGATCATTGATTCCTTCATCTAATGTAATTTCTGCGGAGTACGGTAGATGGGAGCAGCTAGAATATTGAAGTGTAATGATCTCCTTGGCAAGATTTTTGCGTCCTTCGGTTCATGCGTTCTACCTTCATGCCTACCCTAATGTAGCACCTGGTTATACAGAGCTCGTTGACGACATCCCTGAGCGACGTTGATCTCCTCTCATGTAAACGTTGCGTTTGAATAGATCTACACCATTCTGATAGACAAGAATTCTTCTAGCTGCGTGATGTGAGCAGCCACGAGTTCCATGTTTTGGTAGTATAGTGGAAAACCCTTCTCGTCTTTTGGGTTCCTTGTGCCTTCTGATGTACAAGGTGTTCTTGAGTGAAAAGAAATTGCCTGTAAGTTACCTGCAGAGTTCGCCTGAAGGGATCAAGCAGAACGTTATAAATTTATTTTTTTAACCCGCTTAGATCGATATATATACATGTAAAATCCACTAGAGCAGAGGAATTGGGGCCGAGATACACAAAGCTGTAGGCGAGAGGTGAGCAACAAGAAATTGTATTTTGGGAACAAGAAAAGAAGAACACGATGCAGAAACCACAAATGCCTGCTGGTGGCGAGTCATCCAAACGAAAGAGATTGGAGGTAAGAGAAAGAAAACTTAAGACAGGTGACATGCAGGGCCATGAAGAGGTAGTAAGTAGTCCCGCATTGTGGCATCATGATGGACAAGCGTTCCTGTCCACGCATTGGATCTTAGAAAGAGCAGATCGGCCACCATCCGATGACAATAACTGGCCGTAAAACCGTGGAAGACTACTGGTGAGAGATAATAAATCTTAAAGAATTCATATTTAGTTCATCCAATTGTTAGGGCAGTAGTGAGTCATAAGACCGAACCCCTACGACACTGGATGTGTGCGAAGTTTCAGTAAATGTGCAAAAGGGGAAAAATTAAGCAGTATTATAGCAAAAACAAAAAATCAGAGATTATGATTGTGAGTCTAAATTTTTTTGACTTGGTTTGCGTGTCTTGGATCGTGTGTCTGGGCCACTGGAATATCTCAGCTAGAAAGTATCATGCTGACAGGAGGATCACTGCTTTGAGTTATAATTGAATTCGAAGCTGCTGTGTCCACGTTCTCCAATTTGCACACCTTGATAATCAGTTGCGCCATTTGTTTTTTCCCACTTCTGGCAATTTCAGTTACCAGTTCATGGTGAGCAAACCATTTCATTCGTGAGAGCAATTCATCGGACTTTTGACGCACAATGATGACAAAGTTGCATTGGAAGAGTCACTTGCAAAGGCCACCCAGAGAGCGATAACCATGGGCTTGCGGCTTTCAATAACATGTGCTAATTAAGACGTACCCGTGCGACTAAAATTTGTTCATTGATGGGTATCTCACAATAATTCAGAAGCAAACTACAGCTCAGACTTATTGCGTTTCAAGAATAAGGGATTTTCTTCGGTATATTGAAGAAGATTGGGTGAGTTTCATTGCTTACTTGCGAAGAGAGGGTTTGGCCTTCTTCTTCTTGCGGAGTCTGTCCTTTTGCTCCAGAGCTTCTCGACATCTTTTCACCTCCTCTTTCAGGTTTTGTACGGTGGCCTGAGCACTGCCTCGTTGATACTCACTAGTAGACAACACTTGCTTGTATTCTTCAAGCTTTCTCCTGAGAATTTCCACTTCCTTTGAAAGTTTGACATGGTCTTCCAACTTTTCTATTATCTCTCGATCCCAGATGCCCTGTGATCTGTCCGTCGCCGTTCTCCAAGGTCCAGGTTCAGGCGGCATTTGGAAAGAATAATTATTTTTATTGATGACCTTCTGTCTCGTGACTTCGAAGACCTTATTGGCGAAGGGTTCTATGCAGCTCACTGCATCTTCTGCTTCTTGAACATTCCCCTTACATCTGCTGCATTCGGACGAACCGGCTGCAGGAACTGCCCTCTTTCTCGACGAGGTACTCTGTGCAGGAGAACAACTCCTCTGTGTCGAGCCCTTTGTTTTAGGCTTCTTCTCCCGCATGTTATTTACCTGATTTCATTCGTGGAACCATTATCGCTTGAGCACTCGAGGCATGTAAAGCGTTCCGTATTTTCTGGACTGTATAGACCGTCATAACATCCATGAAGTTAAACATGGACTCTCAGGGTGCCTCTCATATCCATGTCAAAGAATGAAAGTAGAATTCAGCTCATGTGGGCAACTCATACGAATCTTATACGCATATCAACCTATCAACGTTAACACGTTGGGGCATGAATGGGGAAGATATTGCAGTGTTTACGACTGCGAGGTATTGGGATCACTCTCCAAAATCACTTCCTCATCAAAACGTGGGAGATCTGATTGGTGTCTCGCCAAAGCAACTGGAAATATTAGTAGTATTCAATTTGGCAAGAACTAGTAGTTGACTTTGACTGCATTTGGCCCGATTTGCTGAGATATTATGAAGAGGGAGAGCGAGTGCAGACCCAACTGTCTCCTGCAGTAGGTGGATGATTTCACTCTTCTCTTTCACCTCGTCCTGCAAGTCTCTGATCTTCGTTTCTGTTGCACTTGCCACCTTCGAGACCAAGAACAAAGCACGTTAGTTAGTTGCTGATCGTAGCGGGTGATGCTGATTAAAAAAGTACTTTAGAATCGATTGAGAAAGCCTCGGAAGGTACTTCCACTAAGTTTATCCAGAGAGTTACACAACCTGAAGAGATGTGAGACCAGAGGGAACGATCTCTTGAATCAGGACACACTCACGTGTAAGTAAAACCTGCAAGCTTTCCAGTAATTGATGCGTGGTTGGTCACTACTTGTGGACTCAAATCAGATCACAGATTACGTAATTACGCATCCAAACAGTTGGAGGAACAGCCGGAAAAGCAGAAACCTGCAACGAGCAAGAAGTTGGAAAAATGGACTGTGGACTTCTGCTTCCGTTCCTAAACCAGAGCAATAGAACTGCTCAGCGTCCGCAAAGCTTTGAAACAACATTCATTTTTTAACTACGCGCTTTGCATTCTATCAAGCTTCCACATGAATCGGCTCAAAGACGGCTGCGACAAGCTTCTCACAGAAGGCCTCATGGAAGTTTGAGTCGGGGATCCAAAGTCAAGTGGCTTAACTATTACATTATGGGGCTACACAATAGAAAGGTTGTGTTCCATCTAACTCCGATCCCAAGGGTTCCTACAACATATTCGTGAAAGGAATTCCACAGTAGAGCTCGAACCAGTCATGAACTACAGTCTATGCATATCCTCTGGCAGACCGACCATGAAGGCTTCTTCCAATTCTATTTTCTCGCGCAGTCACTGACAGAGTGATCATGAGTACGAGTTGTGAATACGGATGTTTCATGGTGGTCAGAATTTTGATTCTTGTCGCAAGTGTATTTAGACAGAGAGAGGGTATTCAAATTAGGGCTTCGCAACAAGCATCCCTTGAAGCTAAATCACTTCTCTGAAAAGCCGGAGCCAGATCTTGCAAACCTACACTCATACGGTGCACAGAGTGCTATCGAGTCGAGTGCTACTTGGCGACCCACGCACAGAATATGAGGTTGATTGGAATGAATTAGAGGAAACCGGACACCCTTTCCCTCACTACGACAAGCTCCTCGTACAAACGTAAACCTATCTGTACAAATTACAATAAACTCTTCTCCGATGGATACGTAAAACCTGGAGAATGTGAAATAAGATGGAATCCTCATCTTCACAAGTCATTCCACCAATGAAGCCAACCCTGAATGTGCAGAATAAGGATATGCGAGGTCCCTTGTGGTAAGAGGTGTAAGATTTCGGATTGTTCCATGAACTAGTTGCCTGATTCGAAGATGATATTGGAGGCTTTTTATTTGGGGTTTGTACCTTTATAAGTTGTTCCAGGTGTCGTCGGATAAACTTTCTTTCTGGAGACGATTCTCCTTCGGGATCCAAATCATCCAGCTCCAATTCCATATTTGAAATGACGGCTTCGACGCTAGTAAATTCGTTCAAAACTAGCGGAGGTTGAGGACTATTGACCCTCGGGGCCAATCCATCCAGCTTCTCGATTTCATCTAGCATGGACTGAAGTCTATGCATTGTGGACTGGTGTCAGGCGAATCGTCTGGCTTCGAAGGCAGTGATGACCTTACGGTGGATCGATTACGTCGACCCAATTTCCGTAGGGCACAGCAGCATCAATAGTTCTGATGGTATAGGCAAGAACTTCTTACGGAAAACCGTAAAAAATCTCGTCAACGTGAAATTAGGTTAGGTAGACAGCCTGTGCAGTATCATCATCGATACAAGCATATCAAATCCTGTACCCAGAGATTGAAGAATATGAATGGGCGTCTAGATCGCACGTCTGGCAACAATGCGAAGACGTTTTCTCCTGAGCTCCTTCAAAATGGTCGGACGGCGACGGTCACACTCAGGATTGCTGGTCCATCCTGAAATCAAGGAAGTCGTAAGGAAGACAAAATACGATAATCATTCTCACTGAACCCCACCTGGCAGCGAAAAAAGTTATGCATGCGAAGGAGGAGGAAGATAATGAGTTCAAGAACTGCATCAAGATGCGTCACGACCTAATGCGGACGTGATCGAAATTCGGACTGTAAATATTCTCCCGGATATTCTCATACGTCCATCATCAACCCATCGAAACTGACACAAGAGCACATATGAGATCACATCACATCCTTGGAAATATAAGTCACCATAAGGCAAAATCCATCAACTCCAGTGAGGCCTGAGTTGGAGGAGTTCTGCGACCAATTTAAAAGCAAAAGTGGAAAGGGGCACACACGATGGCTGCACTGATGAGAACCGAGGGGAGCTAGAGGGCAGATGTCGAGCCTTTATGTATCACCCCCCCTCCTTAGTCTACACGTCTTACCATAAAGACATCTTCGAGGGCGGTGTGATTGGGGGCTTTTGCTGAGCATCCAGTCCGACAAGCCAGACTGGCTTTGCAGTGAAGCACTTTGTCGTCCAAATTGTGCACAGAGCACGATTTCTTCGCGATGAGAAGCGACTTCAGAGATTCCAAACTCGGACTCCGCGCCGCAGTCGGTCCAGGCTTACCTCTGCTCTTCTGGAGCTGCAATGTGCAGATTCTGAGATCCTGTCGGCTGGAGGTGGCTGACCTCGACCTTGTGGTAGATGTTGGTGCCAGAGGCCCCAGCAGCTCTGAGTCTGAGGAGTGAACGCCGGTGGGCAAAAAGGTGGAGGGAGGGCTCCTCGTGAGCCATGCTAGTGACTAAGCAAGAGGAGATCTGACTCCTAGCGGTGAACTTTAACATTGCACCATCATGACATTGTAACTTCCATTCAGAGTTTCATAGAGACTCCAATATGGGATATCGATCGTGTTTATAGACTAATTCGAGCATTGCAAACAATTGGTAATTTTTGGACTCCGGCGTGCATATGTCACGAACTTAGGAAAAGACGTTCATTTGAAGAGTTAGACATAGACATTCTTTTTTGAGGCTTAGAAAACGAGTTCTTTTACAGAGAGTAGTATGAGAACTTGAAATACTTAAAACACATCTATGTCAATTTTAGTACGATTTATTATGACATGATGAATAATGTGAACATTATAATTACTCTTTCAGAAATATATATATTATAACATATAATTATGATTGGTATGTATGTTTTTTTTGTGATGACAGTTATATATATATATATATATATATATATGCAAAACTTACAAACCTCCTCTGAAGTTACTGTCGGAATAAATCGAATCTCAAGTGGGACGGGACCAAGGAAAAGGCGAGTGCCAATGATCCATACAAACATCATATCGGTAAATCAGCGTATGACTTCCCATATGCGTTGGACGGTGATACATGAACCTTGCGGTGTCCCCTGTGGTCCAGTTACGCACAGATTTGCCTCTACGGGGATGAATCACATTTCGAGATACAGACGGTTGGTCATTCACAGGAACTCGATAGTAATTAGTGTACCTGATGAAGATCAGGCCTACATGCCTAGCAGCAACTGATGTTAAAGCTTTTCGGGCAAAGAGAGCTCTCTACATGATCTCCACACTTATCTTATGAGAATTCACCGATGAAGAAGTGATTTTTCACTTAAACAGAAGTTGTATGGACGTCACTTATAGAGAATTTACGTCCATACAACTTCTGTATATATCTTCGTCTTCAAGGTGACATCTGTATCCTCCGAATCCGACCTGAATGTACACTCATATTCTTCAGAAGATTGTATTCTTCATTGTCATTGATCGATTTTAATCTATTTGATATCTAAGTACGGCTAACATGACCTTAATTTTCTAGACATACACTAGACGTAGGGTATCTCTTGCATGTCAAGCAAAATCGTTTCAAAACGATGCATTTTTTGTTTACTGCTTTGCATACACAAATAAATATATAGAATATCAAACAAGGAGTTGTTCTTGATTGTTACCTTGTACGCATCAACATGAGCATTTTCATTATTCTTTAGAGAAGAATCTTGGACCGGAACGAAGATACTCAAAGCTCGCTTCTAGATTTCCGAAGGGTCAAGTCCGGATGGCGGCAACCATCTCTGCAGAGAGCGACCTCCACTTTGTTGGCTTTTTCGTCCAAATCACACTCATCGTCAACATCGAAATACATGTTGTCAATGATTGTGTTGACAATGGTCACATCAATTTTGAAGAGTAACGGTACAGTTTCCAACCTAAAGTGGTTAAGGAGAGTACTCTTGATTGGCACTACTCCGTCAAAGAAGCTGCACTTCTTGTCATTCGCAAGTGCTTGATTCTCCCTCCAATTGGACGTGTGTTGTGTCTCGTTGTGCTTGCGATAGCTCTCAAGCCTAAACAGAGTTGTGTAGTACTGGGCATTTCTCGTTGCCTTTCTTTTCCTTCCAGCTTGTTACTCTCTACCAAAAATTTCACAAAATCGGCAAACAACACTGTAGTCCATATTCGTCTTGGTATCAACATCGGTCACTCGTAGACCATATGTCACCTCGTGGCTTTTCTAGAATGGTGTAGTTCGCTTCTTTGGATGCATAGCTCAACATAAGCCAACAAATTGAATAGTCAATAGTGAGTGTCACCATCTTGGTTCCACGGCACTTCACGGAATGCGCCACAAACCCTTAATAGTGGCACGTTGGCGAATATTAATAGTGGCTCTAGGTGGCATTTTTATGCAATTGCCATCATTACTCATGGTGGACAATGAACAATCTTACATTGAGTTTCCAATCATACTAAATTAGGATGATTGGGAGTTCAATGATTAGGATTGATTGACTGATTGATTAACATTCCTAATCAATCATTATCTTACCAACTACAATAAAGATGACTTATGTTTATGTTTTAAGCAATATAATAACACAACATACATTTTGTTATAAAGATGTCCATTATCTAGTTTTAAACCAATAAATTAAATGGGTTATTCATGATATCTACTTGATCGCATAAATGATCATTAATCATTGTTTTATGTGGGCAGCAAGTGTAGCAGAAGCAATTGCGGAATTATGTTTATAGTTAGTTCAAGTATTTGTTGCTTTAGCGGTAGAGCTATATGAAGCTAAGGAAGTTTTTTGGCATGTTTTTTAAAATGCACAAGAGTTCATCATAAATACCTTCAGATAATTATTAAATCTATTTTGGACAACATTTTTCTTTTAAAATTTTTAAGTGATGATTGTTTGTAGATTTAGCCTGGTTTTATCTTTGATGAGTTTTTGATGGTTAATTTTTTGAAGTATTGAATTTGAAAAATTTTAATGCTTGGTCTTGGATGTGTTTACATAGATAATGTCAATGTTTTGAAGCAATATTATGAACTTTGAGAACCAATGTACGAATCAATTTGAAAAACATTAGTAAGATAATTATTTTCACTCTTGAATTTCTTTTAGTTTACGTTATATTAATACTTCGTAACTACATTCACAATGAGTTCAAACACGATAGGTTGACTATTTTAGTTTAGGACACAATAATGACGCATAATTGTTATATTAGGTTACCTTACACTTCCACCGATAATATGGCAGACATCAAGTTGTAAGGTTCTGCACTCGGTAACTGCAAGAATAGAGTGTGCACATGTCAGTTTCGTTCCATGATGTACGATCCAGTCTGTACATTTGCAACATTGCAATGGTCTTTATCGTTCTGTGAATTGACAGGAAACGAAAATGTCCGAATGATACACAATTGGAGTACTGCCAAGGTTAGGCTACTTGGGCGTCAAGACTATCCATTCGTAGCTTTCAGTGGCTCGACATGTATATCCAGATAAAAGCAAAGTAGTCGGTGATGGCGAGGTACAGGATTGAAGAGGAAACGATTTCGTAAAATTGTATTCAACTAATTTCGAGCAACAGCACTTTCATTTGATAGCTGCTGGGTACGACCACCTATAGCACATGTGCTGTGAGCTATGTTTGCTCTTGAGAACCAAAGTAGCGCATGGTTCAAAGAAACAATTTATATTGCCCATCAATGCCTTGGCTGTCACTGCTAGAGACGCTTCAGATTTCTGGCTTCTCGATAAGAATCAATTCTCGGCAACAAAAATATAGCTCTACCTAATCTCATATAATGTATGTACAACCATAATATAAAGTGATGGTGATGAAGCGAAATCGAGCGCAAAGTTAACGTGCAACCAATCGACTCGATCGAAGTTGCAGTTCTCATGTCGGCAGTAGTGCTAGCCTTACCGTGGGTCTTGAGTGCCTGAAATGCAGTCACGGTACCAGAGGATGTGATCATAAGACAGAATGTATCAAAACTCGTCTGCAAATGCGCAGGTCACGAATTCGGAACGGGATCCTAAGGACCCACTGACATGATCGTATATGAGGTGATAGTGGAGACCGCGCTGTCTCGGAGGTGCTCCACATTGGTATGGTTCTCAAACCTGGCCCGCACACTGAAGAGTGGATGGGTGCCATATCCAGGGCACGAGGAATTTGGCATTCTTCGCTCCGTAGACATTGAAGCTAGCACCCGTGGAGTTGTCGACCAGCAGCTCACCAGGGTAGCCGGGATAAGCACCAGTGCCGTAAGTGCCTTGGCAGGCGCCCGCAGCCTCCAGGGGAGCCCCTGCGTCGCCCTGGTAGTAGGCATTGCCATAAGGATTGGTGGCCATTCCAGCGAGAATGTTGGCTACAGTGATGATCATTCCATCGACGCCGACGTCGCCATTGGGAGGGATGAGGCCCTTCTGGAGACCACCACCTGCGGCATAAGGCCAGCTGCAGAATTCCGGGCACTGCTTGCCTGGGTTTCCGATCCAGCCGTAGGGGACCATCTGCGAGTTGGTGGCATCGGAAGGGAAGGTGTAGTAGTGCGTGCCGCAGACATTCATGCAGAATCCTTCCACAAGGACATCGTCAGCCGTGAGGACTAGGTAAATGGACTGCGCGTCGGCCCCGAAGGTCGTCATGGAGTCCACGACAAGCGTCTGAATGTCAGTCTGGTTCAGGTTCTTGCCCATCGAGTACTTGTCGACGATCTCTCCTGCGGCAACAATGTTAGCTCCCACGGGAGTGTTGTACAAGTCCACGTACAAACGAGCGATCTGCCACCACTTCTCCACGGTGGGATGGCTAGCTGGAGGCTGCGTCTTTGGGTGCCAGAACGATCTGAAGAATGAGTGGAGTGTGGCCTTTTGCTTCGCCGAGAAATCTCCGTAGTATATCACGAAAAGCTTGATCATGTTCTCCCTGCCTGTCATCACGGGCCCGAAATGGTAGTCCAGAATCAGAGTTGGCTCGTCCACCAGCTTGAATCCCCCGACATTAGCCAACCGCTTCACCGTGGAAGTAGGATGCCTGAACTCAGTCCGATGGTGATGAACGACCTCATCAGCTGCATTCGTGGGCAGGAAAGAGCCCATCATGAGCCCCAGTGACACTATCACCACCAATGCACACACATTCCTACACCTGAATCCCACCATTGCTAAGAATTGCTTCTAAGAATGGCAGTCGGGCAGTGAAAGCCACGAGCTTCTTGCTCCAGATGCGAAGCTCTCTGACGGTGATGGTGGCGGATGTTTCAGCTCTCAGGATACTTTGGGCTGAGCTAGGGAACGATTTCGAACTCGGAGGTTGGCGGAACAGTGGAGGAGCTGGTGGTGACGATGGAAAGAGAGAGCAAGGTCAGTTGGTTTTATCGTCGGGAAGGAGGAGCAGCTTTGAATGCAGCAGACCGTGAAGGGGTGTTGCGGGGGGATCGAGTCCACGACACCTGATATCACGCCGCCGAGTATAGCCCAAAGATAGTCGGAGTGGCTGTCAATTCCGTCGGGCACGCCATGATAGCACCATGACCAGCTCGGGGAAGTCTGGGGGATCGGCCAATGATTGCCATCTGTGCAAATCGGCGATAAGGTGATTGGGATGTGGCACCTCAAGACCGTTTCCTCGGCCGATGTCGGCCTTTTCCGATGGCGAAAGCCGCGAAATGTGCCACCAGGTGCACGATGAATCCGCACTCGAGACTGCAGCTTGGATCATGCTCGCATATCGCGGAGATGGGTCGCTATTCTTCGGCGGCTGCGCCCGTTTTGCTGAATTCGCCTGACGAGTCCCCTACCGACAGTCCCTCCATCTCAGCAGTGTCAGAATCTAATGTGATGATGCCTGTCCTGTCCGGTCACCTCGTACCTGGTGACTGGCTCCCGTTCTCGGTCATAAGTTCCAGCGGTTGGGAAAGTATTGTTGCACCTTTTCGATTGTCTACTGGAACTCGGCGGGTATTGCAGTTGGACGCAGTTCTCACATGCGACCAATGTAGGTCTTTCCTTTGGAGACACACAGTATACCGCGGTTGGAAGAATGTGGCACGAGTAGCATGCTGTTTGAGTAGCCTCATAAATGCTGTTGAGGGGATGCACATTCCCTCAACAACATTTGCTCTTTGCTGGACTTTTGCACGTCTTTAACCTCGTTTGCGAACTTTACAAGATACGTGTAAACATTCCAGTATATACAGTAGGTGAATGTAATCTTATGAATGTTTTACGTGTATGCATAATAATATATGATTAAAAAAACATAGATGAAATTCTCGTTTTTCTCAAATTGAAATTCATAATCGAAATCACTGCTATGAAATAAATTTTTCATATTGTTCTATACCATTTTGATAAAATCAAATATGTTCTAATCTCTATGAATATGATTCATCTTCATTAATCTGCTTTAATATTTGTATAAAATCTAACACATCATGACATTATGAAGTCTTAACTATCATATCTTTTTTTATACTTATCTAATTAGATGAAATATTGTAATCATGCTATATGTGCATGCTTTAATTTTAGTTACTCTAATATGTATCGTATGAACTACTACTTCATGTAAAAGTACGAAAATATCTGAATTGATTGATTGAAATATCGATCTGTTGATTGATCAAATAAAGCAACTTTTCTGCATTTGATAAGATATGATTTTGAGCATTCTCTCATTGTGTGTCAAAGCCATTTCTTGACATCCTTGTAGCTCAAAATTGTGCATCAAAAGCAATGTAATAATACACATAATAAATAAGGATGTAAATGAAAGAACTATAATTAAAAAAAAGCAAAATAGTTTTTATTAATTAATTGATGATGTATGTAAATAATGCATTATCAAGTTAGAAGTTACTAGCATGCATTTTAATTTGAACAAAAACTTAGACAATATTTTTTTTAAAAAATAAATCATGTGAATATGAATATATTTTAGAAAAATAAATTAAAAAAACTAGAATGTTACTTGTATTGAATAAACTTTTTATAAATTTAAAAATACAAGAAATTGATAATTATTTTGATACAATTGATTTCATGTTGAAATTTTGTTTCAGGTTTTATGATTATATGGAATAAAATTATCCCTAAACATCATAAAATGATATGATGTTAAAGGATGTTTAAGGAAGTTAAATGATTATAATGGTTTATTTTATAATAAAAAACCAGATGCACAACGATTGATGCAAATTTAGTGTTATACTAACAATTTAGCCAAATATTTCAGTCAAACATCAACAAAATTAAAGCACGAAATATTTGTTGTGAATGATTTGAAAACTTTTACAATAAAAAACTACTCAAATGAGCATCATAGATATAAGTTTTTTAATCCTTATTTGTCTTCATCCCTTGCAAAGCGAAATATTATGATATATTTGACTTGATGTAATCCAAATTGATTTGCACAAGCACAATTCCATGAACAAAACTATAGATTGCAGAAAGATTCACATTAGGACAGATTGTATTTCTGTGTGTTTCTACTCATATGCAAAATATATAGAAAACGGAAGTATGTACCACCTCATACAGAAAAACTATATAAAATTAAATTTTTTCCTATATTTTATTTTTTTAATCCTACATAGTGTACACGATCCCAATAGAACCACAAAAACAAAGAACAAAGACTAAAACCGTTTGTCATAAACCATTGGTCAAAAATCTAAAAAAAGAGATTATTGTGTAATTCTGAATGATTTTTATTTTAGATACTGATAAAAACACTTTTGAAAAAAACATGCATTATCATTCAATGAGTGAAAAACTCATCACAAGGTACTACCCTAATCTTCACTCTCCACTTCACTCCCTTAGTTACATCCCGTGCTTTATTGACACATTTAGTCATGATGGGCATGATAAATACCTAAGAACTGTCTCGTTGTTAAAATGAAATGAGGACTAAAAGATGTAACACGTTGAGGTCGATTAAGACTCACATATGAATTCTATTATGGGCCACTTCTTATCTTTATTATGTACTGATTGTTGTACAGGGACAGATGTAATTATGAACTACTACCAGTGGAGGAAAGAAGTTTGTGACGGGCGAGAAACTGGTTCTCAAGCTATGGGTCAAAGAACATATCGGTGATATTTCTGCAATATAAGGCAGTCGAGTCCTACCGGAACTGCTCTGAAGCGATGAACTTGCGACATGACCGGGAACCCACAAGCGGTCAGTTGCGACGTGGGTGGGTCCGGCATGGAGATTGCTCAGAAGAAGGCGCGACGGGTACGTTAGCCGCTGCACTCCGTCACCCCACGCAATGCGGTACAGTACAGTGTCTTGCTTATCATTGAAGCCCGCACCCCAACACACCTTTTCGGAAATCCTTATCGACACGGAATATAAGACCGGTGGGAATTTTATATCCTTCCTCCAGTCACATGGGTTCGCGAATGCGTAACAGCTATTTCCGTCGTCCACTTTCCGTCACGTCCAGCTCCTTCGTGTTGCCGCAGAACGCTAACATTTTGAACTCCGCGAATTTGTTTCTGGTACACCTGCCACGCGCATCGCTTCCTTCTTTCCGGCATGGCATCTTCAACTAACACTGACCAACTGCCTTCTCACTCGAACCGCAAATCTACATTGACCGGGACGCATCAGGCCAAGAAACTCCGCAGCTCTTGTGCGTGTGGCAATATTGTACCGTATTTTGAAGATTCGACGCCGCATCCGCCGCGCGTCAACGCACAGTCACGTAATCCGATACTGCAGACGCACACTTGGATAGTTTTGCATCCCGAGAGTAGACAAAGACTTCCGGCCGTCACGGCAATTTCGGGCTCACACGTACTTTGCGTGACATGTCCAGAGGTTGCGGCAGGTCAAGCAACCGTGTAGTGATTTTACGCCTTGTGGGGAGAAATAGCCCCGAAGTGTCCAGTCACCTAATCCGGCAGCGCAACGTGGGTCACAGTAATGGCCCTTGTGTAATACGAACTGGATATCCATTTAATTGCTTCAGATTATGGGGGGTAGTGAGTAATATACAAAAATCGAGGGGACGACCCCATAAAGTCGTACGAGGATGCACCCAGTACAGTACAAAAGAGGAGTTCGGGATCTGCCGCGTGTGGCCTTTTCATTGGATTGGGCAACATGCGTAAACAAGTTTGAACCCTGCCGTAGAACGCCGACGTCCGAATCGGGCAGCGGAACTTATGGACGCAGTCAGAACTTTCTTCGCAGTCACCGGAAGTTGGAACGCACGCCACCACCCGTTGTCGCATCAATTTTGAGAAGGTGCACAGATTCTCGCTACGAGCTTCCAGCAAGTTCTCAGCGACAATCCACCGAGCAGATCCAGGATTTTGTTCGCGGGAAAAACTGAAGGTTAATGCCTAATAGGAACTTCCTTGCACAAGTTCCCTAGTAAGCAGAACGTGGTCAGAGCCTTCCTCGCCTCACATCGGCGGATTAGATCTTCTGGGCCATCCGGGGAGTACGTAGAGGCTTTTCTGGACAACTTCTTCACGATAGGCTTGTGTTCTTTTGTCGAGAAGAAACTCTCTCCCGCCTACGCTTTATCTGGTTGCCCTCTGTTTATCTAGTTGACAGACAGAAGACATGTGTTACCTCTTCTTCTTCTTCCTTTGTAGATTTTAAACCGGGAAACAGGGCAATAGTAAGGAACATTTCTGATGCACTAAGGAATCCAGGGCATTCCCATCCAAGATTAGCAGACAACGAACTTAGCCTTCACACCACGCTGACCAGGTGCCTGTGACATGATGCACACTATAGATTACAGTAACTGCGTATTAAGATTTAAGACTTGGCGGTGTCGACACGTCATGGGACAAGAAAAGTGTCTGACAGGAGCTGCACCTGCTATGTGGCTACTCGGCTCGTACCAGCCAATTAACCTTCTTACAAACGACTCAGTCTCGATATTCAAAAGAACTGGTGGTTCTTGTGAGTCGCTTCTCGTTGCTCTTTCTACTTTGAGACAATCATTCCTTCTATCATTAACCGATCTATTGTGGAAACATCCAAGCAAAGCATTAACTCTTCTACATGATCATTGAGTCGCTTGATAAATATTTATATCATTCGCTCCGTTCCAACTTTTTCTTCCTTTGTGTTTGGTCGTCGACTCCATTCTCCCTACTTTCATCAATAGAAAACCGAGTAATGTGGAAAGACCCCATCAAGACCTACATTGATGAAACAGAGCGGGTAGTATGTAGCTAGAAATATGTACGAATTTACCTATGAAGTACTAACTATTTTTATTAAGAAGTCTATATACTCCTTAGCATCCCAACCACTCATCAACAGTAAGTACGCTACATGAATGAAATGTTTATGGGGTGTCATCTTGTATGGTGCCATTTTGTATGCGTTATAATAACAAATTGCTGTAGGAAGTAGTTTCTTCGCTCATTTCCACTTTGTGGAAGGGCGATATTGTTCTAGTTTCTACTCTTTGGATTGATTTTACTAAATCTACATCCTATGCAAATTAACTTAGTTGAGTAATTAAGTAACAAAATTTATGTTATAAGATTGACAGGCTACGTGTCGATATATATATATAGGGGAAGACTAGGGCCACACCCGCTTTTGCTACGGCCACACCCACGAGGATCTCGGAATCGTCCGGACCAACGAAGTTCGGCCACGCGCAGGGATCCATCTGGATTTGAATCCGTCGATCCATCAGTGGCCCAGAAGAGGAAGGAGACGTGCGGACGTTGTGGCCTTGTTGGGCATCGTTGCAGCTCAAGAATGTGCCCTGCAGCTTTGAATGCGACGGTTGCGCTCGCTTCAAACCCGACAATTGCATCGAGTATGAGTTTGACGGTTGAGCGTAGTGGCAAAAGTCCGCTTGGGTAGTAGCAAAAGCGGGCATGGGCATGGTAATTAGTGGGCGGGTGTGGCCGTAGCAAAAACGGGTGTGGCCCTAGTCGTCCCCTATATATATCATGTATTTCTTTGGACATCTAAGATCTTGATCTACAACAATTGATAATATCCTTGGAACTTAATTAAGATATAAACATCTTATCTTCACATATCTAGACACACTCCCTTCATGAGAATGTATTATATATATGAAAATTGACGAATAATGTTTTTGAAATTAAGTATTGCTCATCAGTTTAACATGAATTTTGCACTTTCAAGAACCTTTCATAGTAAGATAATGAATATCTTCACCACTTCATCCAAGTAATGATCTTCTAGTGTGTGATTTTGGTAAGAGAAGATGAGATATATCACTTAATTTCTACCACGATGAGCTATGTTTATTTTTGATGGATTACACAAACACCTTTGGCATTTTTTGGCTTCTTCATATCAATTTCTTTCTTTGTGATTAAAAATTTTTTTTATCATTGAAAAGTATGCTAAACATGCAAAATGAAATTATTTTTTCCTTATAAAGGTTGTAATACGTAAATTATTTTGCCTCAAGAGATTTTTTTTCTTTCCTCTCTAGTCTCCAAAACTTTACCTTGATAGATCAAACTTATATCATTGCATCAAGCCGATTCTCATTAGTCTATGTTACATATATCTAGTACAACAAAGATATAAACTCGTGTATCTTGGAATTTTCATACATTGAGTCATCTCAATGTATAATCAATTATGAATGGTTCACTACCATTAATGCAATGGAATACATTTATCTAGTTATATATCTGAAGAATAGAATATATGTACCCTTCTGCACTTTGGACATGATAAATGTTACCTCACCAAACATCACATTCATTATACTTCAAAATATTTTATTACTATTTTTTTAGTTTGCATAGTCTATTTTAAATTATTTGTAATATTGGAACATTTTAATAGTTGTGCCTTATTTTTGTTCAATATGATGTTTTTAATACCTAGTCCTTCATTACATCATGAGTATCAAAATTTATAGTTTTGCTATATTAATAGCGTTATTAAATTATTTTTTTGTATTAGCTTCACTAAGTTATATATTTCTAACATGCGATGGTATATTTCTGCTTCAAAGAACCCTGCATTTATATGTGACTAAGTACCTAAGAGTTTTTAAAAGTTGTGAAGCAAGCTCCCTAATTTATGCCTAGATGACTTGAGGTTATAAGACACTATCATCACCAATCCTATGTACATTGGGCA
This sequence comes from Marchantia polymorpha subsp. ruderalis, assembly GCA_037833965.1. NCBI lineage: Eukaryota > Viridiplantae > Streptophyta > Marchantiopsida > Marchantiales > Marchantiaceae > Marchantia > Marchantia polymorpha. Next base: position 25,271,751 of record AP031356.1, on the reverse strand, counting down.
TTTAAAAAATAGATGACTCCCTAATTTTGAATCTCTTGAATCCCTAATCTCAAAATAATTTCTCAAGTAGTTTCAGAAAGAAAAATTTCTAAATGGCTGGAACTGCAAAACGTTAGAACGCGGTGCTGACGCACATGACATCTTTCAATTTGTCAATCACTCGATTGCAAACACCTTTTAGTGCCGATGATATTATTTTTGAGATAATTCTTGTTTCAGGTACATGCAAGAAACATTCTCGTGGTTGTACTTAACCTTGCTATCTACTGTCTGTTACGTTAGCTCGTGGAGACCAAAAAAGAGAGAGTCATTCAGATAGTGGGTACTATACACAGGCAAGATACATCTCAAAAGAGTTCATGGAGTGGATCGGGCTGAGGCCTCGAACTTGAGATTCAGTCAAATCGGAAATACATCCACTTGATGCTATCATGAATATGTGGTTGAGAGAAACTTACTTACATCTGAAATTTCTTATGTCGAGTTATTTTTGTGAGAAGTTCTGGTTGAAATTGATGAATAAGCTTCAAATAGAATTCTTTTTTTTGTAAGATCTTGCTGAAAATAAGTCATTCCTCTATAAAATTGAATTGAATTCGATAGAATGTCTGTCTTGGGTTTTCAGTAAACAATGATGATTAATTTCATTATGGATTTGTGCATAATTTGCTTTGATTCGGCACAAATATGAATATATCTAATCTACATAGAGCTGCTCATCACTCTTTCTACATCATGAAGTCCATGACATAAATTATTGTTTCAAGTTTTGATTCACATTGTAGACATATTGCGGTGAATGTGTCTGACTTGTCGAGCTTACACCATGTTGTAAAACCTATGTGCACCAACTTTCATATTCAAAATATGTGAATGCAATATGATATTCATGCTCGCAAAAATATCTTGCTCAACTTGATTCCTTGTCATTGATTTCCAATTTTCATATTTTGGAGTATATAAAATCGTTTGAACTCATGGGCTAATACTCTTAACTCGCGTGTTGTTAAATCCTATATGCTCCAAGTTAACCCTTGCTTCCTCCCGTATATCCCGCAAGGTATTGTAGAGTGGCAACCTTTTTTGAAAAAAATGACTCGTAGCCCTTTCATACACTCAAGAGACAATCCAAATCAATTTTGGTAGAAAGTTCTTGAGAAAATTTGTGTATGATAATCAAATTGCAAATGTTGTAGACTTTAGTCATAACAAAAGAGTATCCAATATTGCTTAGTGTCTTAGAGTAAATTGCACTTCTTATAACAAAGAAATTATGTTTGCCTAGTATACATTTTATTTCCTTCAAGTCATCTTGATGAAACATTTGATTTCTTTCTACTTCTTCTTGAAATCAATTATCTTCATATACTAGTATTTTTCTGTATATTGGGGTTTTTCATTTGTAGATCTTTCTTTACATATGTAGATCTTTGTATCTACTAGCTTCGAAGGACTTCTATGTTTTCTTATGCATAGGGATTGTGAAGCTAAAGGTGAATTATTTGAAACTTTACATATTTACTAAATGAGTTTCTCATACTTCATATATTTTATGGATTTTACTTCTCCTATCTATTAATTTGACATTCCTACCCATTAGCATTGATATCTTCAAATTCATTATTTGCATTAGAGCTTTGTGTGTGTTAGATTTAGCAAACCTATTTAGTTTTTTGTCATGTAGGTTGCAGAGAAATGATACTCCATTGATGAAGTGACTTATTTTCTTCAAATTGAACACATTAAACTCACTTTTAGTCCTCATGTACTCCATTTGTACCACCTTGAACATCTGATTTTGGTTTCAAGACAAGTTCTATTTTTCATAGAATATTTTCTCTGACTCACGATTTTGACTCCCTTGATTTATCTGACTTCGTTGATTGCCTATGTGATTTTTTACCAGTTTTACCCTCTAAAAGATATTTTCATAAAAAAATTTCACTATCTACTTTGACTTATTCTATCTTGACATTATTTGCTGAATTATGTAAAGTTAGCATGTATGCTGCAAAACATTATAGGTTTTCATATTTCTTGGGGCTTGATTGCTACCGGCCGTCATTTTCATGAATATGTAAATGATAGTTGCAAAATTCTATATATTTTTTCCTTGAAAATGCAATGACAACATACACCTGTTCATGTTATAATTAGTTCTTTTCCTTACAATGAATGAAAAAGTATACGACTGAATATCTTTATAAAAATTTCTACACAAACACAATTTAGCTTTTAAGATTGGACGTGATTTCCATTTGACATTGATGCAATATTTGTGACATTTTTTTATGTATGCATTTCCTATTTCTTCTTTTCTATAATTATACTTATATCATATTTTAAATATGATATGTGTTATATATAAATTCATTTCATATTGAATCTTTATTATCTATAATTTCATTCATAACAACATATTGCAATATAACGGTAGTCACATTTCAAATGATATTATTGAAAAAAATATTCTAAATTTTTGCTGGCATTATTGTATTTATTGCCCCAAGTTGTATTTTATACATGAAAGATTTATCTAACTTGCAATAATGAATATAAGAGAAATTGAGAAAAAATATTTTTTCCATTTCAAGCATGAATTTTAAGACAAACACATCATGGAGGACAAAATATTTTTTAATCAACTTAAGAATAATTAATATTTCTCCAGAAGAAAGATTTAAAAATGCATCTTAAATATAAATTGTTCTTAAGTAAGTTTAAATCTACTTTAGGTAATTTGATAGTCATCTTATAAAAATTGACTTGTCTCTTAATGTGTTTCCACAAGCCTGCTTGATGTTTGTGATATAGATACATTTTGGATGTTTCTTTCTTTCTCTTTCATGATTCCATATGATATATTCAGTTTCAGCATTTTAAACGGGGTTTCCTGCACTTCATATTAATCAAAAGGCAATTGACTAAAATCTTGCTGTAGTCCATGTACTTTATATTTGTTATAGATATCTCTAGCTATTGTGCATATTCCTTGGATAATGCTCTCTACCATGAATAAATATGAAATACTATTTATGTATATAAACACGTATTATTTTCGTTGTTGTTTTGATGCGAAGACATTGATAAAGTCTGTATGATTTTGTGCGCATGGATTCTTACTTTCATTGCATCGTAATTTAGGTAAAGACTCAGGTATTTTACCATAGTATTCACTTTAAGTGTATCATCCAGATTTATCTTCTCTCCTGTAGATTTTCGAAATCGATTTTTTTTAAAGTACTTGGATTCAACTGAACAGATACATGTAATTATCCGTACACCTATGTTAGCTTTAATTACATGATATCTCAAATATCAAGCATTGAGAACGTTTCTCTCATGAAATTATATTTATTTCAATATTCACAATTTTCAGACCATATATTATTCAAGAGAACAGGATTCTTACATCATGCATTGCATGGACTTTATCATGTCATAAGACACTTCAGAATGGCTTTCCATATCCATTTCTTGGACTTTATCGTGTCATTGGAGACTTCAGAATGGCTATCCATATCCATTTCTTGGACTTTATCATGTCATTGGAGACTTCAGAATGGCTATCCATATCCATTTCTTGGACTTTATCATGTCATTGGAGACTTCAGAATGGCTATCCATATCCATTTCAGTTCTAACAATGATAATAAAATGAGACATTTCACCTGCATGTGATTGCGAGACATCTTTGGTCGATCCATGTATTCTTCATTTCACTGAGAAGAAAAGGCGTCTATCATGATACTTCACTTGCTATAAAAACTAAGAAATGGGGCCAAAGATTATAAAATTGGAAATAGTTTGCAACAACTCTGGTTGACGCGTCTTGGTTTCACCTCACTCACTGCCTGCGTCATTGCCCCAAACTCAAAAACTATTGCAATAACCCATCGAACTTAACTTCCAATTAGAGGTCAAGTTTGTCCTTGATCTCTAATTGGAAGACTATTATAAATAGATATTATACGGTTATCTTTATTATGCATTTCTTTTAACTATAGAAAGTTCGTGTAGTAAACTCTACAACTAGATCTTCTCACAATGACAATATTGCAAGCATGTACATACAATATCAGCACATGACAAAAGACTAATGCTTTCTACACATGCTTTCATCCATGAGATTGTTCATTCTCATCAATCATCCTGGGAATTGTTCATTCTCTTGAAGATTCAACCATAAGTGCTACTTTTATCTGCAGGTTAGAGATTCATATAAAACACTGGTCGATAATATTGTTGAATCAGGCAGTTTACTTTAGAGATTTTTTGAGCATTGTGAGTAAGTCACATTGAAATACCGCATGAGATGTTCCGGATGTGTCATATGCAGGCATATCACTGTTCAAACTCATGAACTGCGATTGTCATATTTTATCATTACTTCGAGAATATAATCTTAGTTTTTAATAAGGGCATTAACATTTTCTAGTCATTCAAACTTGCAACTCCATATTTTTTTTCGTCTCACTTGCATATACTTTTACCCTCTAGCTTCGTTCCACTCTCCGGAACTCTCACAGCCCTCTCAACAAGTTTTTTTTAATATATGCGCAAACATGACTCTTATACTCTAATTCGAATTGACGTTAGGGAGACCATTGCTCTCCGACTGTCGATATATCAGAAGTTCTTTACTGACAACAGTAAATTTAGAGAAATACAAGGGAGCGGCTAGAGAAATGCAATCACTGTTTTCTCCCTGGCAGGCCATTTCTATCAAAACGAGGGCCATCTCAAAATGGCTCCAAGAGTGAACTTTCCTCTAGACGCTTTCAATTTTAGCTGGATTTTAGCATCGACTTTGTCTTCTAAATGTGTTCCTAACTTTCTTCTCTACTCATGCATGCACCACACCCTTCACGCTGGTTACGTCAGGTCGTCCACGTTCTATTGAGACTGTTTCATTTGCCTTCGACTGGTTAGGCCCTCGATGGTAGGCCCTCGATCTCGCCCACTCGAAGGTGTGTGACAGGTATCATCTGACATGATCCTGTCCATGGTTCTTACCGCCTCATGAGACGCGGGAGTCCTTCCGACTCATCTTCCCGGCGATTCTCGTGTTCGGGATCTGATCGTAGGCGACGATGCAATAATCGGTATCAGATACCACTACATTCGTATGGTCGCTAACGTCAAATGCCACCGCCACAATCACATTCGGTCTCGCTTAATTTGGGCGAGAAGGAGCTTGCTGGCCGTTGAACGAGATGTTTGAAGACTCCCTGATTTCGGTAAGTTTGACGAACACGAAATTCCTAAATAAAAATCAAGACCCGCGCAATCTGGTTGCGATACTATTGGGGCCTACCTCTGGTTACCCCTTCGGGTTCTTCTGTACGGGGTCCTCCCATTCCTTTTAGATATCCACTTGGCCCGGCTGTGTCTTGTTGGTATTAATGAATATATATTGGCCCATGTGAGCCTTTGATGGGGTTTTATCATCCTTGTTCTTATTTTACTCTGTACACAATTCGACATGCTTAACTGGGAATGGGAGGCATGAGAGAAGGCTAAAAGTGGAATGAAGTAATTCCCAATTGGAACGGGGAGGATCCCAGAGGCTCACTACCGGCGACCAACATCACCGATGCCACGGGATAGCGCAAGGGCTCAGCGCTATTTCAGGAAGGCATTTGCCAGAGCACATGCCCATGGACAGACACACTTTATATTGAGGTAATGTTTCACTGTCCTTGAAAGAGGCGACCGGATGAGGCGAGAAATCGGATGGCTTTATATATCCACGGAGGCCATCTCCCTTGCACACCGATAAATGTAACGACGTTAATGGCCGTGAACAAAAACTGAACCAGGTTTTGGAATCTATTTCATGTCTATTCCTACCAGGAGCGCAGATTTGTGTCAGGTCCCGTAGGTTGTTTTACAGTCTTTAGTTACAGAAATCGTAGACGTCATTACTCAGACGGTTGTTGTTGCAGCAGTTGTTCATGAACGTATTGAAAAGACGGGGAGCACTCCCATCGTCATGTGGACTGCTTAATAAGAAAGAACCGGGATCACGCGTATTCACGTTGGCGTATTAATTCTATGCTCAACTTTCGACAGATCATACCTGATCCTACGTAGAGGCAGTGTTTCGTTTTCTGTTTCAGTAGACTGGACTGACGTTTGGGCCAGATAGATAAGAATAGTGAAGACCAAATTGCCAGTGGGTCCTGTTGCACATATATGTGTCAGAGGTGGACTGTCACTACTGCCCTGTTTGGAATGTTACAGCCAGAGACCAAACAAGAAAGCAGATGATAATATTCGAGATGAGAAGCATGTATACTCAGATCAATACACAGCTCTCGCGTAACCCATCCATATGACGCTATCGGTGGGATGGTAAAGGGATTGTGGCACGACAATGTTCTCTGGACATGGAATACATGTTTCTCAAAGACTTCGCTGAGGTGGAGTCTGACGCAGCATACATCCGATTGCACTCGCTTTAAGGATTTGTGTAAAGCCAGGATCATGTTTGATTAGTTCAGAATATCGTCTGTGCACAACTGGACTACAAGTTGGGTGAATTTGCCAAGTGGATCACCAGATTCCGAATGAAGGTATCTAAGTAAGCATCAAACCAGCTGCACGACTGAAGCTATATGATTGACAGTGTTTAGACTACTGTTGCTTCCCGAATTCCATATCTCACTCGAATACCTGTGCTTGACTTTAAGCCCAAACGTCGTTTGGAGAAAGAATTCGTTGATTCTGTGATGCAAATCGAAACTGCCAGCTATTTACATTGCCAGAAGAGAACCAAAATCTTTCGAAAGATTGGGCCCCACCGGTCAAACTTGGCACCAAAAATGGATTCACTCAGTCCTCAGGTGTTGAAGTCAACAGCCAGTAGACGTGGCGACTTTTGAAGTTAAGCTTGATTTCACTTGTAAGCTGGACAGTGACTCATGATGAAATCGCTGAATGCAAACTCGATTCCTCTAAACTGCCGAGCTTCAGATTGTGGAAGACACCCAACGACACTCGATATCAGCGCGCTTTCTTCCAGGAAGTTAAACCATATATTTACATGCAGGAAAACGCACAATTGTTGGCTGTATCAAACTTGCCCTGCACATTGACGAGTTGTCGGATGCCAAAGGTGTGTGAGAAGAAACTTAGAATTTCTTTTCCCGTACACGTTAAAGCTTGCATTGGTGATTTTGTCGACCAGCAATTCTCCTGGGTAGCCCGGGAAGGCCCCAGTGCCATAGATTCCCTGACAAACTCCGGCAGCTTCGAGGCCGTCGGCTTGGAAGTAAGCGTTGCCGAATGGATCGGTCGCTATACCTGCTAGGAGGTTACCAATTGTGATGATCATACCATCGATACCGGCGTCTCCGTTGGGTGGAATGAGACCCTGCTGCAGGAAACCTCCCGGAGCGTAGGGCCAGCTGCACAGTCCTGGACACTGCTGCGCCGGGTTGCCCACCCATCCGTAAGGCACCATCTGAGAGTTCGTCTCATCGGAAGGAAAGGTGTAGAAATGCGTCCCGCAGACATTCATGCAGAATCTCTCCACCTGGACGTCGTCCGAGGTCAGGACGATGTAGATAGATCGTGAATCGATTCCGAACTTCTTTCGCATGAATTTCAGAACGAGTTTCTGGATGTCCATCTGCTTGATGGACTTGCCCAGAGAGTACCGATCCACCGCTTCCCCTGCCAGAACCACGTTGCTCGCCACCGGGTGATTGAAAAGGTCGACGTAGAGGTTTGTGATTTCCCACCACTTGGCGACTGTGGGCTCTTTCCTGCTCGCTCGTTGCTGCCGCAACGATCGGAAGAACAGGCGCAAGGTTGATCTCTGCTGATCACTGAACCCGCCGTAGTAAATCACAAACAGCTTGAGAGTATTATTTCGGCCTGTCATGACGGGGCCGAGGTGGTAATCGAGTACGATACTCGGCTCCGGTACGAGAGCTTTGCTTCCGATGTTACTGGAACGCACGGATTCCGTAACTGGTGTGGGACTGAGGAAGGCTGTACTGTGAGTGTGATTGTACGTGTCGCTCACTGTGCTTGCCTGAGAAATGTGTACCCCTTCGAACGCGAGAAGCAAGACCACCGAGGCTGCAAGCACTCTCAGCTTCGAGCTCCAGACGTGCTCCTCGGATGTGAGCATCTCCACAATGTGGCTGGACGTACGGTCGACTGGTCGATTGGTCACCCTGCGACAGGCTCAGCCGTGGCTGCTGGAGACTGTCGTCGGGGGAAGGAAATGAGAAACTGGGGGAGGCTTTGCACTGCGAAACCCAAATGTCGAGATCGGTAGACTTTTATGGATGGTGCTCGGAGATTGTGTTGGGGATGTCCAGCTAAATGAGAAGGAGAATGATGTGTCAAGATCGGATTGCGAAGAGAATGCGCTGAGAGGTACCAATGATAGATGAGAAACCCATGTGCTGGATTTGGCAGTGAAGGACTCCCGAGCTTATATACAAACGGAGTGAGAGAATATAGCTGACTGTAATCGGTCGATCCAGTTCTTCATAAACATTTGTCTTTTTATGTCCCTAGAAGAGCGTGCGTCATAGCTGGCAATATCTGTCACCGGCTTGTAGAATAGAAAGAGACGAACTTCTCCCCATACGTGACACTGGGATTCATCGTGCACAGATGACTGGGCTTCAGCATCGTCCAATCAGACGAGAAGCTCTTCAAGTACACGAAGACAATGGCCCTGACGTGAGTCGAGGGATCCTGCCTGTAGAAGAGGTCATTATGCCTCTTTGACGTTTCTATTGTGTGGGCTTCAGAGTCCACCATTATTAAATGGGCACTGTGCACTAATTCTATCTGGAATGAAGACTCTTGATTCAGGCGGGTTACAGGCCTTTATATGCATGATGCCTAGATAATAGAACTGAATGGGAAACATTGGAACTAAAGAGATTATGAATAACGGAACTTGCACCCGAAGCCTCTCTGGCCTCCATCGAAGTGTTAATGCCCAATCAACTCTCAGAGCTGGCACCATCGCCTTCTTGCATAATCATTTCCATAAAGAATATGGGCCAACTCAGACGAAGAAGGTCGTATTCCTGCCTTGCTTTTGATACTTCTTTCCTTCAAACCAAGTGCAATGACATGCTTGACCATTGCGTCATGCATGGATATCATGCCAAATTGCAATAAATGGGATGCTTCCTCAAGTTGCGTTTCCTCTTCTTCTGGGGATCAAAGACAGTAAGACCAACTTTACACAACTTGTTGAATGCCCATGTTTATCTAAATCGGTTTATTACGGGCCAAACAACTCCCTTAATATCGTCAAATGTTCAACATCTTGCGCCACTAAACATGCCCACTGGACAACATTCCATTACTCTTCCGAGGATCATGGTCCCTAAATAACCATATTACTATAAGATAACGCTGTGCATGTTCAATGTGACCTGGAGTAAAAAGGTTATTGTATTTGGCACCGTAAAGACAAAAGTCATTAGACCCGTACTGTGATCGTCAACCTCGTAACGCTGTTCATGGGGTTGCCTCAAACTCTGTACTAAATACATGCCGTCCACCAAAAAGTCATTGTCCAACTATGAGTATGCGAAAGTCAGACCATTCATCAACGTCCGCTAATGCTGAATGGAGAGCTGGCTGGCCTTCAAGCAAAACATTAGAGCGTTGGCTCTCCTTCTGAGAATATTGTCGATTTTGGGGCTTGAGGCGCCTTCTTAATCGGAAACAAGGTAACTGTTCCGGATAGAAATCAGTAGTCTTCCCTTGAAGCGAGGGCGAAGTTGACTTGACAAGCGAGAGATTTGACAAAGGATTCTGTGAGATTTCCAGCGTAAGTCCGAGAACGTATCGAAGTGAACAGAACAGGGCAAATGCTGCATGACGGCCCTTCAGGGGATTTCTTACCAATCTACCTCGACGATGCAATGGTTTGCACCTTGGCATTATGACGAACCAAAATCGAAGTATATCTACGTGGATGAAAAGACCTTAACAAATTCATCCACTCATCTAATAATGTCCACTGCCTTGAATTCTTCCCTCTGTCTTTCCAAGTTGAGCATCAGTATCTGATACAGATTAAATTTCGGTCTTCAGGCACAGTCTCTTCGGATCCTTTATAACTATAAACGCAAAAATTCACGGAGAAATCAATTTGACTATAGATTTCACCACATTACATCTAATATATTATATATTTGGTAGATGATCCGCTTCGAACACATGGCACTGAACGACCACAAAACATGGGATAAGGAATGCATGAAGATGCTTCAGACAAGTCTGTTCATTGAAATTGCGCTTTATCTACTTTTTTTCCTGATTTTACTTAAAGAATGAATAAATATCTGACATTGTGGCACTGTGAAAGGCGTGTACGCCCATTGAACAAGTCCGCAAGCTTTTTCCAATAGCAAGGACTTAGAGGCTAACAACTAAGATCTGAAGCGGTAGTCGCAAACTACAATACTTGTTCAGATATTTCTGACTCAGTCTGATGAGTTCAGTCTACCAATCTGAGGCTCTAATGTCTGACTGAGCCATGTCTTCAGTTCTGAGGTTAGGCTTCAGTAGAACTGTCACAGTTCCGGATTTTATCCGCAACTAGTCATGAAGTTCTTCCCTATACGTCAAATAGAATGCTTCTCTGATCCATATATACAGGTTCATCTGTGGATCGATATCATTCAGTTCAAGATCCTACCTTGGCCCTAATATTTACAAATCTGGCTTCAAATCCACAAAACCACAAATCCTCTAAGTTCTACGACTATTGCTACCTTTCCAAACTACAGAGTACAAGTCTGAGGAAAGTCATTTTGATAAAATCGATTTGTGATCATCGATGTGAAGTTACTCGTGAAGTTTTAACACTTGACTGTGAAGTGACGCTTACACTTGTCCCGCACAGAGGAGAGTAGCTGGGTTCCACATTCTCGGAACGAGGAACTTGCTATTGCTCGATCCAAACACATTGAAGCTGGCACCGGTCTTACTGTCCACAAGTAGCTCTCCGGGATAGCCTGGATATGAACCAGTTCCGTATATACCCTGACAAGCACCGACTGCCTCCAGACCATCCGGTTGATAGAATCCATTGCCGAACGGGTTCGTGGCTATACCTGCAAGAAGATTGGCCACGGTGATGATCATCCCATCGACGCCGACATCTCCGTTCGGTGGGATGAGACCCTTGGTCAAGAAGCCTCCTGCAGAATAAGGCCAGCTGCAGAGACCGGGACATTGACTCGCGGGATTTCCGACCCATCCGTAAGGTACCATCTGGCCGTTCGTCGCCGCCGAGGGAAAAGTATAATAATGCGTGCCGCAGACAGACATGCAGAACTTCTCCACCAGCACATCTTCAGAAGTCAGAACCAGGTACATGGACCGGGCGTCGGCTCCAAATTTCTTCATTGACTTGAGAACAAGCTTTTGGATGTCCGACTGCAGAAGGTCCTTTCCGAGCGAGTACTTGTCTGTCATGTCTCCTGCGAGAAGCAAGTTGCGAGCGACAGGGGTGTTGTAGAGATCCACATAATTGTGGGTGATCTGCCACCAATTCGCCACAGTCGGATGATTCTTCGAGACTCGGGACTGACCGTTCCAGAAGGATCTGAGAAACAGGCGCAACGTCGACCTCTGCTTAGGAGAGAAGGTTCCGTAAAAGGTCACGAAAATTTTGATCTTATCATTTCTGCCTGACATGACAGGCCCGGAATGATAGTCCAGAATGATTGTCGGTTCAGGCACCAAACCAAAACCCCCAACATTGGTCAGACGATGGACAGCCGGACTTTCTGTTGGACTCAAGAATCTCGTAGTATGCGTCTGGTTCACAGCAACCTCAGCTGTACAAATCGGTAGCAAAGACAAGGATCCTAGAATGAAGATCAGAGAGAAGAGAAAGAAGACTGCTGGACATTCTAACTTGCCCATATTTTTGGATTTTGAAATCCGAGTTTCTGATTGATGCTGTCTTCAATCAAAGAGACTCAGTTTCACGGGGAATGCCCTGATGGCCTAGATGGTATAGATTACTGATGAAAACGAAGAAGTACGATAGAGATGATTTAGAAACACAGAACTGGTGGTCAGAGGATTCTGAATATCACCAGAAATTGAATCGACAAATCTGAAGAGAAAGCAGAGTAAATGAAAGAACAGGAAAAGTGTGATGTCTACTACCGAGACTAAAGTCTGCTTATAAAGCTGAATCCATGCTGCCTGTGGATCATAGCACAATGGATGTTACTGTTCTATCAATACGTGTCCTGGCTGGCACCATTATAGTAATCATACACACATGTCACATCACCTTCTCCCACACATCCCCTCAAGTTCATCGTGCAGCACAAATCAGGCTCTCGTTTGGTTGACTCGGATGTAGGCAGCCACGTAGCTCTGGACATGCGATTACGTGATTATATACGATCATCTTGATTTCAATCGGAAACTTGGCGCTTTGAAAATTTTTTCGCTATTTGGGGATTTTCTTTTTTATTGCACTTATGTGATAGAATGATTCCTTACAGTAGATTCTTTTTACAGGATTTGGAAGGTCTGAATAACTGCACAAATACTGAGCACATTTTACATTTCACACATTATGCAATTTGTAGACATGTGCACTGAAAAGATGAAATAAAAGATATGCCTGTTACCATATTTTCTTTGTTCTGCAGAAAGATGACTTCTCAATATTATTCAGATTTTAGAAGAACAGCGAGAGGTTGAAGAGACAACGCAATACGAAGGCACAAATTCAATCTCAATTGACTGCATATAATCCCTGCGCTGTGGATACTGTTCCGCACAAAGCATCATCTCCACATCTGACCGCAGAGTATAATGTCTGTACTTCGGAACTCATGGATGTTGTAACTCTATGTACTTCCGTCTCGTGCCCACTTCACTTCGCCGCAGGCTTTCATCAGAATATACTAGCACGATCGCCTATACTCTGAGAACTTGGTGGCTCATGCTGTCCTTCGCATCAAATAATGCCACTTGTCTGATACCATCTTCGCATTTGGGTTTCACGATCTCAATATGTTTCGCATTACGCTGACTCATCTTGTTGTCAATTTGACAGATTTTGATGAGTCATGCTCCTCATCTACGTCCACTTGACGATGCGAAATTACCCCTGTCACAGCGCTCTGAATAAATTGGTTTAAACATGAAGTTCCATCGAGTATTAAAAAGATATTCAGCTTTAGTTTATGAGTTTCCCTCGAAGGAGCTCGTTTTCAGCTCCGTCAAACATGCCTGCAATAGCACATTGGCTATCTAGAAGACCGAATGATTGCTTTGGTGAGAATTTTAAGAGGGTGCAGCCCAACGCGTCTGAGAGTACACAGGTGATTATTCACGTAAGTAGGAAGACTCCTTGCAGGAATTGTGGGTCGGGTGTACAGCTATCTTCTTGCGCTAAGAGGAAGTTGTTGCAATCAAGAGCAGTCATCAATCCCATGTAAAATGGATATAACCTCCTGCGAGATTTGGGTACAGCATCATGATCTACAGATCAAGGAATAAGCCTGCTCACCAAGAGCATTGTACTCCTTTAATTTATAATACTTGTACGTAAAATTTCGTGTACAACAACCCATGATTAGCCTAAATTTTCGTGCAAATTTGAACTTACTCTAAAAGGATTCCAAGTAAATCATCAGAGATGACGTCAAAGATTTGAATTACAAAACAATGATCATATCTATAATGCCAGACATTAAAGACAAAAATGTAACAAAGATCTGTACATAAATACTTCACATTCAAAACTTGACTAAGACGAAGGAAGGATATCTCCTCTGGTTTCTAAGGTCCTGTTAGAGTGTTAGTTACCTGCACACGTACATTTATTAGTACGTTGTTTCTCAGCATTTCAATACAACGAGAAATATGATCGAGTGGATTCAAGTTCAACTCTGCTTGAAATCGTAGAAGTTTAGAACAGTTTGTAGGTTTAAGTTCAGTCATACTGCCGGATTTGACACGTGCCAGCGGTCTAAGATCCAACCATCACCGGTCGAGACATGGAGTTCGTGACCTCCGATGAGATTAGTCTAATATCACGTATTATTTTAATCATGATCAAAACACAGTCGAACGGACCCAATTGAAGGAAAGTTGGTACCAGTATCGCCTGAATATGGACAGTGTCCACTAATCTTATGTCAGCTTCATATAAAGTTGAACGGTATCAAAATGCTCAGAAGAGTTCAAGTAAAGACTCCATGTTATAACTTATTCTCCAGTTATAATGAAGTAAATATATTGATCATTCTTTCTGATGTGTGTCTAGTACATTCAGAGTACCTTACTAACTGGAACAAACACTATCTTACTAGACGAGGAGAAACTTCTGACCTTTACAGGACTTTATGTTGAACGAACACTGTCATGTACATGCATCTAGAGAACTCAATCACGTCGATCATATGATCATCGTGTTATTGGATATGGACATTATTTTTGCGCTGCAAAACATGACAGTATTCGCTCTGCTATATTCCATCGAGGTAACACAGAAGATGGAACTGTCCGATTTTCAGGTGATGCTCAATTCATACCGTGAGTGGGTGTCACTCCTGTCCTGCGCACTTAAGTGTTGATGGTTGCCAGATCCAAGGAAGAAGAAATTTGGCGTTTTTTTCTCCGAACACGTTGAAACTTGCCCCGCTGGAGTTGTCCACCAAAAGCTTGCCGGGACTGCCAGGAAAGGCTCCCGTTCCATATATGCCTTGACAAACACTGGCTGCTTCAAGACCATCGGGCTGGTAATATCCCGATCCGAACGGATTCGTCACCACGTTAGCCAGAAGGGTGGCGATTGTGATGATCATTCCGTCGATGCCTGCATCTCCATTGGGAGAGATGAGACCGATTTTCTGTAAGCCACCAGGCGCATATGGCCAGCTGCAAAGCGATGGGCATTGTTTCGTGGGGTTCCCAACCCATGCGTAAGGTAGCATCTGAGAATCGGTCTCATCAGAAGGGTACGTGTAAAAATGCGTCCCACAAACATTCATACAAAATCGCTCCACGGTCACATCATCGTCAGTCAGAACCAGATACATGACTCGAGCACTTTTTCCGAATTCTACAGTCGAATCCTTGACAATCTGCTGAATGTCAAGCTGAGTGAGATTCCCCGCCGAAGGTATGTTCCTTTCTCCGGCGAGGACGACCTGTCGAGCAACTCCATCGCCGTAAAGGTCTCTGTACTCACGAGTGAGCTGCCACCATTTAAAAACAGTCGGAAAGGAAGAAACCTGTGTCGGCTTCACTCCTTGTCTGAGGGAATTGAAGAAGAGCTGGAGCGTGGATTTTTGTTTCGTGCTGAAAGAGCCGTAGTAGATGACATAGAGCTTGAGAACATCATCGAGGCCCGTCATGAGCGGGCCCATATGGTAGTCTAGAACCAGCGGACTATCTGGCACTTGATCGAGCTCAGCATTCATCGGAACCATCGGCGTGGGAACAGGAGTCGGAGACAGCAGTCCTGTTGGATGAGTTGTGTAAGAGCTTTCAATCTTATCTGCATGAGATAGACGTAATTGGGATTTCACGATGAGGATCATCAGAAGCACTACAGTATCCGATCGGTAAGAGTTGAAGAGCTTCATATCGTCGGCAACACTTATCGTCCGGAAGAAAACTGCTCTATTTGACGTCCACAGCTTTTATTCACAGTAACTTTGATCGGAAGTTCTATTGTATAAGCTCCATCGCCACAACTTCAGCTCCTTCAGCTGCGGGCTGCTCGGATCTGAGAAGAAAGACTGATCAATAGAGACCCTCTATAAGTAGCAAAGCTCTAAATCAGATACTCGAGATTATTTATGATTTGGTAACGGTCATTACAAGGTAGGTCGAGCTTGGGATCCTCCACAGATGGCGTTCGTTGCTTAATCATAGGTCTGCAAAAAAAGAAGTTTCAGCCAGGAACGGATTTCGGGTTCAACATCATTGTGATGGGCATTTTGAGAGCAATTCGATTGCACTTTTGAGAGATGCCGAGCTTCTTCTTGTGTTTACGGATTTTGTTTATCATTGTGCACCAACTATGTACCTGCCATGATGATGCATATGGTTCCGCGTTGTGCGATGTAATATCCTTAGCAAAATACACTTTAGATTTAGATGTGGTTGTTAGTCAATTACCCTAAGTACCAATGATGTCAGACTACTTTCCAGCCCACGATTTTATCGAGGAAAAGTCTGTAATTTTCCCAGCGGGCTGTCGGGCATCTTGACAATCTTTCACCATGACCCACATTTAAAGATCATAGCCTCATGTAGAATACAATATCCTAAGTAGGAACATAGTGAGCTGTTGCAGTTCACAGATCGCCTAGAAGCTCATATGAAATTATTTGTTATCTTACCTTTCGATTATCGGTCAACTCATATTTCTGGCATACAGTTCATCAATGGAAGATTAACTACAATCTTTCAGCAAGTTGCAGTATCAGATTTTGAAGGTACTCCAAAGTATCACACTACAGGTTGGATAGGTCGATCACACACTATTCTTATTCGATTTTTTATAGTATCGTACGTTTGTATAGTATACTTTGTATAGAACTTTACGTTGGTATCATTAACTTGACAAATCTGGATTTCCAAGAAAGTGATTTTTCTTTAAAGCTCATTATAAAGATAAAAACCAATCTAATATCAGTGCCGCTTTATGATGAGAGTGATGACACTCTTTCTTTAAGTTTGACAATAACCAACTACTTATGTGAAGTTAAGTTTAAAAAAATCTAAAAAACAATTCCTAATAAATTTTGATTCCAAGATATTTTAAGTATAAAATATAATAATTTGTTCTTAAATTAAATTTTTTTCTTACGTACCTATTAATATTGTGGATATGCATGACTAATGTATCAAAAACGTAAGTTGAACAAGTGAATAGTACTGTATAATTGATAATATACTTGATCGGTTATATCATTCATCATGAAATGAATTTCAGATAGAATCACTTTGAAAAGTTAGAATCATAACATGCTTTCAAACATGTGTGACATCAGTATCAAATTCAAATGTTTTTAGTTGTAAAAGGAGATACTAAACACAAATCTGGGTTTTATTAGCTTAAAATATGTATGCATGTACATAATTTTTTATGAATTTATAGATCATATTTTTTATTGGATTAAAATCAAGATATTTTTATACCAACGTGATATAAAGGAAAAAATAGTGAATATTCTTGTAAGGAAAAATATATTTTTCTTCTAAAAAACGTGTCTAATATATTTAAATTAGATTAAGTAATAATTACTTGAAATTTATGATTTTTAGAAAATTATACATTATGTTTATGTACATGCGTCATGGTGAATACTTTCACAAGCTACTCATAATTTTGCAACAAGATTTATTTCATTTGTTTATATTGCCAACTTTATAACTTCTTTATTCTGGATGAATGAATCGCTATTAACTGTTGTTTGAAGAAGTCATTACTGTCTTGTTGTTACATGTGTAGTCAAGACAATGATATATATATATATATATATATATATAGAAAGAATAATTTTATGTTATTTTTTACTAGTTTAGCTGGTAACGTTGATAATTGTTCAAAATTTTTATTTGCAATGAGGGCATATATATACAATCAGATACAATTCATTACCATTAGAATGTTATATCTTTCTTGATTTCTTTGTGAAAAGATACTTGATATTCCACTTATCTAACAGAAGACATAAAAATAGCCCGTCAAGTTGCACATGAATGAACAAGTTGCACACTGCGATTGATAATGGGGCCTAGCTCTATCTACCCGTTTGGCTAGATAGGGTTAGGCCCGAACATCAGTCACAATAGCATAACCTCCCACCCACCTGATGAGATGAAACGCCAACTACGTCAACGGAGGTCATGAGTATCATCTACTGGGATTGATTTCATGACGACTAACCGAGTAAATGCCAAATCATGAGGTGTAAAGACTACCAGATAAGACACCTTTACCGTACTAGACGAGTGAAGTTTAATATGGCATCAATAGAATAACGAACATCTCAAGTGATCCTTCTCAACGCTGACTATATCTCCAAGATGGATGACAAAAACCAAACTGTCTCCTATCTCACCTACATGCATCCTGTATTCCAGTAAGTATTCGATCTGTGAATCGAGAGATCTAAAAAGATTTGACTGTGATCATCATGGCCATTATAAACATGAAGAATCGAGCAAATATGTTTTCATAGGAAATACAGGACACTTTAACACTGTCTGCTGCTATGGTTATCCACAAAGCACGATTTTCTCCAGCTCAGTCAACTCAAAGAAAGTCGAAATCGCATCCTAGTCAACCTTCGGTGATGATTCTAATGGTCCAATCGGTGCACTTCAATGGACAGACTACTTTCCTCTCCGATATCTTGCACACCGGCAAAGCTGAACCCCTGCTCTTGTACTTTCACATACGCCAACGAAGAATGACGAAGAGTCGTCGAAGGTATTGACTACACGAAGGCATGGAAAAGGTTTCTCACTACATAAACATGTCGCTTCTGAAGCAGGAATGTGTGTTTACGTTATCACGTCGAGATCCGTGAGTCTCGACTGGGGGTAGGGGTATATGCTGAGAATGAAGTCCTAGGAACCAATATACGATCAACCATGTCTGGAAAGATTTGACTTTTAAATGAAAAGTTCAATTTATGGAGCGAGCATGACATTAACTGTTCCAGCACGTAAGCATTAATTGCAAGATTCAACAACGACACACAACGCCATGAATGATGACTGCATAAGTACACAAAGCACTACGTTTTTTTATAATAGTTTGAGGTGGACTTGAAGCGGTGGAGGTCACAGTGAATCCGTGCACTAGCAACTGTAGTGGTACAACACTGGCTCCAGTTCCATTCTACAACTTTGAGGCGAAAGATGCTCTAGCTTCTCGCTGTCACGATCGGCCAAAGACCATCCACATTCTGTCGGAGAATGACTGGATAAAGACGAACCACGGGCCTCGTAAATTCCACATTATGGGTCACTCGGTGCTATCATGGGTAGTGGAGCACCCTGCGACTTCTGCACGTACGACAGACATCTCGTGGATCTTCTCATCCCTGCACTCGTTCAAATAGCACCAACCTTCGGGAACCATAATACCGTACGGATCTAGAATGAATTAGATCATGATATCATTGACAAACAGATCGATGTGTGTTCGGATGCTGCGTCCAGCCGCCTTCGTGTGCTCGAAGCCGGTGGCATCCTCACCCGATCCGGCGCCTTGTGTCATGATCATTATATTGCCGATTAGGTGCTCGAATCGTTGCCTGGAAAACTAATGTTACAATACACGAAATCTAAGATGATGGTCAAACTCCCAAAGATGCAGAAATTAAACTTGCCCTGCGCAGTTCAAAGTGAGAGGGTTCCAAATCCAAGGAACGAGGTACTTGGTGTTGCTGACTCCATAGGCATTGAAACTCGCTCCCGTCTCATTATCGACAAGAAGGTCGCCAGGAAAGCCAGAGAACGAATTCTTGCCGTAAATTCCTTGGCAAACTCCAGCCGCTTCCAGGCCATCGGCCTGCGAGTAGCCATTCCCGTAGGGATCAGTTGCAATGCCGGCCAGAAGGTTGGCGATGGTGATGATCATTCCGTCGATGCCAGCATCGCCATTGGGTGGGATGAGAGCGTTGGACAGAAATCCTCCGGGGGCGTATGGCCAGCTACAGAGCCCGGGGCATTGCTCGGCAGGGTTGCCCACCCATCCGTAAGGCACCATTTGGTTGTTGGTGTCGTCGGACGGGAATGTGTAAAAGTGGGTGCCACAGACATTCATGCAGAATTTCTCCACCAGCACATCCTCGGAGGTAAGCACGAGGTAGATGGAACGAGAGTCTATGCCGAACTTGTCCATGTAGTCCACAACCAGAGTCTGAATGTCGGACTGATTGAGATCCTTGCCCAGCGAGTAGTTATCAAAGACCTCCCCGGCGGCGACGATGCTGCGCGAGACGGGCCTGTTGTACAGATCCACATACTCCCGAGTGATCTGCCACCACTTCTCGACAGTCGGGTGACTCTCCGGCAGCTGAACGTCGGGATGCCAGAAGGATTTGAAGAAATGCCTGAGCGTCGATCTCTGCTTCTTCGAGAAATCCCCGTAGTATATGACGAACAGTTTGATCATCTCATCTCTCCCTGTCATCACGGGACCCATGTGATAGTCGAGCATTATCGTCGGCTCGGGAACGAGCCCCAATCCTCCGATGCTTTTGAGGCGCTTGGACTCGGGGACCGGAGTCGGGCACAGGAACTGAGTCGTATGCGATCGGTGATCTCCATCGGCTTTCAATGTCGCTGGCATCGAACCCACCATCATCAGTGCTGCGAAGCACAGAATCATAGGCATTCTGGCCGTCCCCATTGCACCAGTTCTCAATCCAAGATCGAAGACGTGGAGATGCCCACTCTTACACCGATGAGGAAAAGCCCTAATTGAATGATCGTTGCAACGATCTAAATACCGAGCCCAAGACGAGACCCGGTGGGCTATTCGGCTGTCAAAGCTGAAGCGCGATAGTTTGAAACCGAAAGTCGTGGAAAAGATATGCAGACAGGGACAACGTCTGACCTCTGAGTGAATTGTCAGACGACAAAGAAGAGATTTCAAACCTGATGAAAAGCTGGACTCCCGTGACAGCGACTATGGACACCGAAGTATTTAGCTTAGCGCGCGGGTTTGACTGATGACTGGCTGCGAGATCTAGACTCGAGGTGCTGTGTTTGATTGAGCATAGACAGATGGGATTTATACTCGGGCATGAGAAGGACTCGCCGCACATCGTCGGGGGAATTGTCCTCACTATGTCCCGAAGAGATCGCCATCATGTCACTCGAAGGTATTATCGCCCGCTTCTCGTTCAAGAAAGGAAGCAGATCGTGCAAATGCTGCCGTGACTAGCCTTGGCATCTGTCGAGTCATCTGCTTCGCCGATGCACTGCACGCTGAGGAGGATGAGATCTTCCGGGAGGTATCTTCAGGGTGGGCAGTGAGCTACAGGTTGGTACCCAAGTAGTATGTTTCCCGTAATTCTGGACATCCATGTACGTACTCCATTCACGTGAATTGGCGCCAAACATGGGCTCGTTTCATCCTTGCAAGGGCTGATTCCACTATATATTTCAAATATGCATTTTACGAAAAGTCCCATATATTTGGGTGTGTACATGAATGGACATGAATTGGATTTGAGAGCTCTCCGAGGCAGCTTGGACTACGCTACAGAGGAAACTGAATCTGCACCCACGTGTGTAGGTTGATGTTTCCAACCTTATCGCGGTCGTACTGATGGTACAGTCGACTCCATAAGGTGTTCGAGTCCACTTGTTTTAATCTTCAAGTTGAACATGCTAAATTAAACAACTTGTATTTGGGCGCAAGTGTTTCAGCCCACAGACTACATGGTTGATAATTCACTGTATGAACAGCCTCAGAGATATTTCAACCTTTATCAACTAATAATCAATAATAATCGATTAAGTTAGATAATAAATTTTCAGTTAATGTTTCTCAGTCAATGTTTCTCCGCTCTACTGCCAAAAGATTATCAGTGAATTATGCAGATAAGTACAAATACAGATCCAGATAATTATACTTGTTCCCTCCTGGAAATCTGATTAAACCGAAGGCCATTTTCAAGAATGTAACTTAGACTTCAGCACTAACAAGTGGGATTTACAACTGTCAAAACATTACTTTAGATTCTCACTTGTAGAAGATTTTCTGGCTAGTTTCGGACGCAGGGCATGGATCTGAGGTTGATCTGCAGGTCAGACCAACTTCCATGGCAGCTTGTTTTTACACCGGTATCATCCCCGTCCGTTTTATTCTTCAGCCAAGGTTCTGGACAGAGCCTACGTCCCTTAAGTAAGGAGAGGAAGCTTCTGGAATGACTTTAGATGTGTCGACTACGGTGGACAGTCGCTTCTGTTAAACGTCACGTTAGGGAACTTGCATGCTGGAGAGAATGAGCTGGAACGAGTGTACTGCAACTGTGTAATCTGAACTGATGCTCGAGACACGACGTACAGCGTTGATCAAACGTTTCATGTGGTACATTTTGTGACAACGATCTCCAGAGTCTACCTGGAAACAACGATTATTTGCTCAAACCTTAATACACATGATCAAATTGGACGAGCGATGCATATCAAATATACACCAGCTTCGCATACACGCCGCTGTTCATCTTGGAGTGTGCTTCCTGTCAACTGTTTCCGGGCAGCTTATAGTACACGCTAAAAACAGAAAAAGAGTTTTAGTTATACGTTTGTAACTCACGAGGATATGTTGGCCATTTTTGTTGTCGGTTTGGAGAGGCAGCTGCTAGCCTGGCCTTTGTTGGCATTGTGTTCAATGTTTGGCAACGGTTTGACTTCTCGTAAGGTTCAGATCAGAGTTCTTACGGGAAGTCCTTTTGACTTTTTGTCCACATTATTATGCTGACGCTTTGAGCTGCCTAATGATTCAGAGGTGCCAGCTGTGACATAGATCTGCTGCCACCAATCGACTGGTGACAACTCTAGCCCAGAATTATTACCTGGAAACTGGCAACAGACCAATTAAGACTTCGGGAGAACTTCACATCGCACGACCATGTCCATCGTTCAGCTCGCTGTATGTCGAGGTCGTATGATTTTCACCGGAGTAACTGGTTACATCAACCATTAGAAACCCCTGTTACACAGTCTTAGACACACTTTACTTCATGCATGCAGGCTTCGATCGCGAGATGAAACCTCGTGCGACGCTGCGAGGTAAAATTGCATGAGATACCATTCTATTGCCAGCCACCACTAACAGAAATTCACGGCCATAGACCGGAGACGACCGAGTTGACCTTAAAAAACTTCACCCACCTGAGTGATAAAGCGTAAACAACTCGACATTCATACAGAGGAAACAAAGGTGGAAAAGCGAATTTGTCAAGAAAGCCTTGAAGCATTCAAAATATATGAGAGAAGTAACATGGGAACCTTTCATTCGGTAATTCCGTTCTAAAAATACCCATGCTGGACTACCGACACAACGACATTTGTGAGAGCTTCTACTTAGCGGATGCTTCAAACGTCGACAGGAGCTTCTGTAAGCGACGCTACGTACCGTCGACTATTTTATGAAAATCAGTTGAATCTACTACAAAATGCTCTCTTATTCTTTTTGGGCACGTCGGCGACATGCCAATTCAAACTTCGGCTTCTAAAGGGTCCCAAACCAAACCAGACAATGTGTCAGAGAGACCATGGGGTCCCATCACGAGAGTGTAACTTCTACCGCAGCCTGAGCCTGTCGAGCAGTGCAGCATTGCATGCCCGTACCAGGTTCAGACGATGAATTCCTACTTGGTCGTTGGGACCAGATGTTGTGACCCGCATCCATGACGAACGAAGGGGGGTTCGTGTAATTCTACAATCCTAGACACCAGCAAGTATGTACACTGTGATCTCGTAATGAGACTCGCAATGGATGTAGGAGCTCCCATGACATCCTTGGGTCGATCGTGCCGAGGCCGGTGTCGTCGATGGAGCCAATCAATCAGTCAGCCGCCGGAGTCGGGTTCCGGCGCGGCAGTGTGGCAAAAATTTTTCACCTGTTTTCAAAGCTGTGCGCGTTTTGCCAGTCAGCGAACGAGAGGCAGCTTCCTCCATCAAAATCTGTCTCCCATCGCTCACGGGCGAAGAATCTCCGCGCACGTTGCACACAATGCCACCACAAAGTATCCGGTTCGATTATTGCCCAACGCTTCTTCCATTCTCTCCTTCCTTCCTTCCAAGCCTACGACAACATTGGCCGCTACAACAATTGTGTTCGCTTACAGAGCTGTTCAGACCTGTCCTGCGCACATCAGAGTGTCCGGGTGCCAGATCCAGGGAACCAAGAACTTGGTGTTCTTCGCGCCGAAAACATTGAAGCTCGCGCCCGTCGCCTCATCGACCAAAAGCTCTCCAGGGTAGCCAGGGTACGAACCGGCACCATAAATACCTTGGCAAGCTCCGGCCGCCTCGAGAGGCATGCCGGCGTCTCCCTGGTAGTATGCATTGCCGTAAGGGTTGGTGGCCATGCCAGCCATAATGTTGGCGATGGTGATGATCATACCGTCGACACCCACGTCGCCATTGGGAGGAATGAGGGCCTTCTGCAGACTGCCTCCTGCGGCATAAGGCCAGCTGCAGAACTCGGGGCACTGGGTGGCGGGATTGCCGATCCATCCGTAAGGAATCATCTGCGAGCTGGTCTCGTCGGAGGGGAAGGTGTAGAAGTGAGTACCGCACACATTCATGCAGAAGCCCTCGACCAGCACGTCGTCGGCAGTTAGCACGAGGTACATGGAGCGAGCGTCGGCCCCAAACTTGGTCATCGAGTTCACGACGAGGTCCTGAATGTTGGACTGGTTGAGGTCCTTGCCCATGGAGTAGTCGTCGAACAGTTCTCCCGCCGCCACGATGTTGCGCGACACGGGCACATTGTAGAGATCGACGTACTTGCGGGTGATTTGCCACCACTTCTCGACGGTGGGGTGGCTCTCGGGAAATTGCGTCTTGGGGTGCCAGAAAGATTTGAAGAATTGGCGCAGAGTCTGCCTCTGGGGCTTGGTGAAGTCACCGTAGTAGATGACGAAGAGCTTGATCATCTCGTCCCTGCCGGTCATGACGGGCCCAAAATGGTAGTCAAGAATGAGAGTCGGCTCCTCCACGAGCTTGAATCCTCCGACGCTCTTCTTCCTGGTGGCCATATCCCGCGGGTGGAGGAAGGCCGTCGCATGGTGCCTGACCGAAGTCGCGGCCGGGGCTTGAGCAGCATCCGTTCCCAGACTGATTTGGAGAAGAGACAGCCCTATCAGACTAAACAGAACCACCGACATGGTGGTGAGCTTCGACATTGCGCCGTCCAGACGTAGATTCCTGCAGAATGAGCAAGCTTCGTCCCTAAATTGCTAAGACGTTAATAGATGTCGGCACGGACGATTTTCGAGCTCCCGACTGAGTGAGTGAGAGAGAGTGAGAGTGGGAGAGTGGAAGAATGGGAGAGCGAGAGAGGCAGGAGAATTGATGAAAGGCGAGTTGGGTTTCTATTCTGGCTCGAGACGTGAGACATATAAAGAGCGTGAATGGATGCGTGCGCCCTTGAAGTGTGGTCTACTCTATCATTCTTCCTGCTGACGTTTCCTATCTTAAATTAGCCAACCAAGAATCAGTGGCTGTCACCGGAGACTCGTCTCCCGCTGGTTTAGGGGCCATGATGCTGCCTGCCTGCCTGCTACCACCACAGCCTAGGCTACCACACCACCAGACAACAACAGCCTCTGCTCTGCAGCGTTCGTTCGCAATTCCGTTTCTCCCCCCTCGCTCCCTCCCATCCCACACAGTGCCCTGACTGCCGCTGCTCTCGTGTGGTGCATGTCCCCGTCGGTGTGCCCGTCCTCATGTTGCAGCTGCAGCACGAGCATGCACGATGGGTCCCCCCTCCCCCCCCTCCCCCCAGTGTATGACCCCCCTAGCTACTGTGCGCTCACGGAAACGATCGCCTGCGGCGGCGGTCACTATTGCCCACGAACTTACTAATGCCGCGGCTGCAGCGGCCGTTCTCCGCTTCAGAATATTTTCGTGTTCTACACCACAATCTATAACCGGACACCAAGAATCTCCTGAAATCCGTCGCCATCTCGCCATCTCCTCTGCCGCAACCGGTAGATTTCAACCCGCCCTGCCCTGCCCCTGCCCTACCTTCCTTGCCTTGCCATCCTCTCCCCTGCCCTGCCCTGCCCTGCCCCACCCCGTCCCGCCCCGCCCGACCCAACCCAACCAAACCCAACCCAACCCAGCCTAGCCTTAGGTTATATTCACCCACCGACTGCAACCCAGTAGTACGCGTTTACCGTGCAGCTGTCATGGGCAGGAATGCGCGCCATTTTGCAGGGTGTATGCTACACCCATTTCTGTAATTAGTGCGTATTACTATTCGTTGCGAGTCATAAATAGTGTGCTTCAGAGCCTAGCCGGGGGTTGAGAGTTAACACCCGTTAGGGTTCGATATAAAGTTTCCACCTCCAACAGCCCCTGTAAAAAGCTGTTCTTGCGTTACGCTAATCAGCATTAACGCATGTTTTATGAATGCTGCTCTCCAAATTTCGCCCGGCTCTGATCGGCTCCGCTCATCGCCATGAACGTATATGGTCTAGCCTGAAGGGGAAAAGGGTCGGTGTAGTATACCTTTTCACTTTATGGATTGAACTTTTGTTTACAATTACATCCTACTCTTACACATTTTTACCCACTGTAATTGGAAGATCGTGTAAGAGTGAGTTGTGAAAGTGACTTCTCGTCTTAGATCTTGTTGATGCTGAGAATCTGAGGTTTAGATTCCCACCATTCTCGATTGAATCTCGAAACAATTTCAACTTAGACTTTCTCTATAAGTTATCACGCAGTTCTTTAGATGAGCAATTTTTTTGTATCTGCATATTATTTCAGTGTAGACTAGAATACAACTTTTGTCTTGTCGGCAAGAGAAGTGATAATTATTTTGATGGGATCCAACTAGCAGACTTATTATCAGTCGGAGGTTTTATCACACACGATCTTGGAGGTTGTCCCAAGAAAAAACAGCATGTTGGTTTGTACATCATCAGATATCACTCCACTTCTGACACCCATGCACATCATCTTCGTACCGTTCTTCAAATCATCAACATGAAATCATAATGTAAGAAATACAGTTTCAAAATCAGTTTCTACTTTGTTGGCTAAATTTAAATGCACACATCTTTGTGCATGTGCTAATATTCATTGATTAATTCCAACAATGCAATATATCACAAGTTCTAACTCGTGAAAATATATTGATGATTCATGATGAATTTTCATTCTTCACCAACAATTGTGGAGCATGTGGTGCAAAATTAAACGAATTTATTATCTCATCTGTTGCATTTGCAGAACTAAGTGTCAAATGAAGACTTTTTTTTCTACGCATAATTACTGACACATACTTCACCCGCTTTGAACCGAAGATCGACAAGATGAAATCGATCACCATCTTGGAGGGAAAGGATGTGCACCATCAGGTCGGGAGGGCAAAAGATGATAATGCCTTAGTTTATAATTCTATGTGCAGTCAAGCTAACTTTCTTGCCTACTGTCGAAGAAACAATTCTTGAATCTTAAGAATATTTGATCAAACTGACTCCGTACTACATGTAATGATCAAGAAGTTGCACTCATAACTGATTACAATAATCATCGGATGAGATGTGACATAACCTAGGCCTTAACAGAGGTTTGAGTCTATTACGTAAGTTACCGAGACAGGAACAAACTCTGCAGATACTCATGATGAGGCAGATGAAGTTGCTTTTGTGGCTGGTTTATTGCATAAGCAAAACAAGGAAGTAAGTTATATCACGCAACAATTATGAGCGGAAGTCAAAAATAAGTTTGAGTCGTATACAACTAAAACCAAGGAAGTAGAAAGACATGGGGCATTTGACAAAACATCCAATATTTCACAATTATTAATTGTGACACATTAAGGATTTGACCTAGTAAATATTGAAAAGTAACTCTCCTAATGTATTCCAATATTGAAATAGAAAATGTCAACCCATATAAGGGTTAATTAGAGAAAGTGTGCACTCCCACTTCGTTATTGGAAAAATAAAAACGTCGATGGTTTTGCTTGTAGTTCGAATAAGGGCATCTGCTCACTAACCATGTTATTTAAGTCAAGATTTCGCATATAACCATCGAAGTTGAATTTTGTCTTCTGTGTTAACGATGAAGTATGTGTAAATCACATGAAATATTTGTTTAACTACAGCTTTGAACAAGCGAATGACTCACAAGTTTATGTATAGATGAGAATATGCAAGTCTTTTCTACAGTTTATGCTTTCTAAACAGACAATAAAAATGAATAAGTTTCTGAAAATATACAGGTTTACACTAATGTATTTACATTGCTAGGAGTTTTCCAAAAGATACCAGAAATATATCTTCTAATGTACACACGTGACAAATTTATTAGATTTGAAAAAAGGTGGATGTATAGTAAAATGTAAACTCTATCCCACACTGGATATTCAAATCATTGTACAATATGTGAAATTTTCACTTAACTTGCACAAGATCTTCCTCATCCTCGAATCTACCTCTTAGCCAAATCTAATCAAATGACATCAGAGAGGAGGAGGCCCTAAACGTGCACTAAGGAGAGTAACTCACCTCTTAAACTCCTACTCCATTTTAGAGATATGCAAAGAAATTACGGTGGAGGATGTTCATGCATAGCTACGTCGAGGAGGACGCTTCAACGTACGTGGTATAGTGAGTCTACCTCCTCATGCTGCGGATTTGGGCGATGCTGCAGATGTGGAGCCCATGTAGGGTTTGGGAGACTGTTGATACGTGGAGATCTCGAGTTGCTTCAATGCAACGTCGGCAAATTTTTTTCTTCACAGGTGCTCTCGACAAGCGTTCTGGATTTATGTGACTAGATTTTCGCCCTCCTTTCCCGCGTCTACGAACATCATGCCCAATCTCCGAGGCCGAAGCTTGACCCCCGGCTGCAAGGAGCCTATAAACAGAATTAGCAAATATTTTTTTAGAACGAAAAGGTAAAACGACTTCGAGATTATCATCTGCCTTGCAAAACATGTTGCTAAAATTTTGGTTACTGTTTTTTTGTCGTGGATGCTGTGTTTGGGATAGCTCAGACATCATGCTCAGATAGACAATGATCCGTACGAAATATGGCAAGCGCATCCGCTCAAGCTATTTCTACGACATTTAATTTATCTTTGCCTCTCACATGATAAGCTAAGACGTTCCTCCCGCCCTCAATAAGGGAGGGCATTTACAAATTACTACGAAGCTCTGCGGGTACCGACTAACATTATCACCGTGATATTCATTGAACAATAATGAAATGGCTGCTATTTTAGAACAGGAGCTCTTCTCGTTTGGGATCTTTCTTCCTAAAGAAGGATAGAGAGGGAGAAGGCAAAAGTGACGTGCTTGCCCAAGGGGCCACACTCATCATGTAAGGCCCGATTTGAAGGGCGACTTTATGTTGATGATCCAGGAATCATCGGCAAGTTTCCGCAGCAACAGCAGGTACCGGGATTTCTTACTATCTCTAAGCTTCTTGGCTTTTCTCGGCAGCTCACGTATCTTCTTACTGTTCTTACTATCTTCTAACCATCTTGGCGTTTCTGCTATTCTAAATGGCTGAACCTCTTCTGTCACTCGCATCGTCTGTCGGTTTCGCCTCCGACGTTCAGGGAACCTTGCCTACCTGGCACGGAGCTTCGCAACGTTAACCAATTTTTAATACTTGCTATTCTCTTCACATACTATATCCAGGCTATTCAAGTCCGAATCGTAGCTCATCGGACGTATGCGTGGCTGCCACGTCGTTTGACTACTGCCACGTCTACCTCCCGCCTTGAGCTGGAACCGAGTTCTGTATGATTAGGTCGTTCACTTTTTAGTGCAGGAAACGCATGATTTCAGTTCACAAGAATAAAAAACACACCCGTTGAACTTATTGCGGGGAGACCAAACTAGCTGAATAGCATGGTGATGGTATCAAATGGGGTGGCACCAATCTACTAAAGTGATCGTCGAAAGCAATATAAAAATCCTATAGCTTGCGCTTTGTAGGCAGGCAGAAGGGGGGCGAAAAATAAAGGAAAAAGGTAACGCGTGACTGTATTCGATATCCCTTCAGCTTTAATGGTCGGCCCTGAAGAAACTGAACGACTGAACTCGTTTGTTCATGAGTATATAGAGGTATCCGACCTTTCTCAAAACACGCAAACAATTTTTAGAGTTGGGCATTAGAGGAATGTTTCTCGAGTAGTCAGCTGTGTTGGCAAAATGAATCGAAATGTAGGCCTATGAATTAGTTGTTTAAGGTTGTCATACTGAGAAGAAGGAAGGAAACGGGGTGGCACCGTCAGCATGTGGACAGTAGACATGATGGTACATATTGGACAGATATATTTATTTTTGCAGCTGCACGGAGTCGAAGTGAAACTTCGATTTGATACAGAATGCACGTTCCGATGGCTGTTACAGCCGTCATAACTCATGCTCGCGTTGTCTAATCAACAACAACAACAACGAGAGTAGCGGCGGAGCCTGTGACCCCGAGGTCAGAGTTCAACACAGAACACGTCATTGGTGCAAGGTGGCTCGGAGAATCAGAACCGAGCCCTCACACCCTGCAATCGTGTTTCAGATTCCGCAAACACAAGCAAATAGCTAGAATTGAGGTGAGAGCTTCATCGAAACCTGAAGTCTCCCGATCTCAAATATTCAGAAACTGTATCGTACAGGATCGCGGATTTTCATGGCCTCGGGGGTCAGAGCACATTTCGGCGTCGGGCGACCGAAACCAGTGGAGATTCTCCAACTTGTCCCATCTCAGTTGTGCTCGATAAGTACAACACTCCTGTGTACAGATTTTGAAGATCGGCCCATTCGAAGTCAACGGCCCTATGTCAAACTATTGCAACCTGTAAGTTGCGCTTCTTCTGCTGTAGAATATACTCCTCGCACAACATGGCAACTCGTGCCTTCAAATAGACATCGAGTCAGCGGGGAACGATCACATTCGCCAGCCCAGCCAAGAAACTGTGGGGCATACGCGTACTACGGTTACGCCTCACAGTTCAAGAACTGCGTAGCCTAGCTGCGTGCCTCCCTGGACATGGTTGTTCCAACGTGTCCTCGAGGTGAAAAAGTCTACCGAGCCCAGAATGGTAAGATTGTGTTGGGCCTAGCCCCGTGTTACCCGTTCGATTGGATCTGCTCATCCTTATTATTGTTACTGGATTGTGTTCGGAATGACACCGAACCAATATTATACTTTACTGCAAGGTCCGCGACGACTCGGTCCCGGAACGTGACAAAAGTGTTTGAATCCCGCTCTCTGCACAGCTTTTTATGACGAGAGATCCAGCTCTTCTACGGTGTAACTAACTGCCTGTCGAGGCATTGCAGGAGGTTTTCTATAACAACATCCGGTGCGAGAAATCAACGCACGAAGATCCATCCACTCTCTCTCATTCTTGCCGCGGTCCAATTTAGCTCCCCATACGCAGTCGACAACAATATATGTATTGACAACAAAATCAGGATTCGGACAGCGAGCCGAGTACTGTAAAGTACAGTAGCCGGGTTGGCAATTTTGAGTTCGGCGCAGTTTCCCCACAGGCGCGTCTCCATATTCTAGTAGTCACGATCGTCTGGTGCCAGGGTGTTGAGGACGACTTTGGATTTTACAGGCTGACATCGCGACAACCTCCTGTGACGCTTTCCGTACCTAACCGTCTTCAAGAAAAAGCGCTGCTTCCGCCGTCCCCTTGAAGTTCCCCAAAATTCGAATAAGACATGTATCTGGCATGTCTTGTTCCAATAAGACATGAGATCTTATATGGTATTATGAGGCTTGTTTTGACCATTTTTTCCGTAGTGAGACATGGCATTGTTAGGTTATGAATTAATATGGTTACAATCATGGCTATATCATACAATTATTTAAATACTAATTTGGACTTTAACAATGATTGAAACGCAATAATTTTCATATCTAAGTGATATCCTATTGCCTACCCATTGGTTTTCGAGCCAATTATATTGTTATGATCACTTGTTGATGATTATATTCTTTTATATATAGAATTTTTATCAAGATAAGAATGGATTTGGTTTTTGAATCAATTATATTGTTATGATCACTTGTTGATGATTATATTCTATTATGTATTACTTTTATCAAGATGGATATATCTTCAGTTTTTTAACAAATTTTCAGAATCCTGATTTCAAAGTAATAAGTTAGTTGTTCCAAGATTTGTGTTGTTCATTCAACTTATTTTTAAATTGATGATTTTATTCAATTTAATATTCTTAAACTCTTCTCTGAATAAATGCATAGCTTATAAATTCATAGTAGTTTTGATTGACAAAAGAGATATCGATATATCACCTTTTACTCCTTGTAATAAATGCATGGAAAATATTTTTAAATTATTATCAAATGTAATTGAATTGTTGCAAATTAAAACAAACATTAATTTAACTCGTCTCGCTCATAATCTCTATGTTGTGATATCAGATCCTACTACCGACAATATAGGTGAAAAAAGTATGAGAAAAAAATTGACAGAGTCTAACAACCAACCCACCAAACCAAAAAACTTACTTACAAAACAAAGTCTTTGAGTATGTTTTTCTCTTGTACATGCAATTGATAATGAGATAGTTACACAAAACTAGAGATTATTAAATCTATGTTGATAAAATTTGATATCCCATTCATTTCACTCCTTGTTGTATATTGTGGTGAAAAAATTTATAAATATGAATTTGTATTTTTCTTTATTTTTATATTTTTTTCCATTTTAGAAATAAGAATATTCTAATTTTAAAATTTCAAATATTTTTATTTAAATCTTAATATTAGATAAATTAAATTTCACTAAATTGAGGTTATTTCAATATAAAAAATGTCAAAGGAAGCAAAATCTTCATCTATTTTTCTTTTTGATGAATTTTTTGGTCCGTTTTTTACTCAATAATTAATGTGAACATTTAAGATTATCATATTGATGATTTTATTTAGTTTTCATATATATTTGGAAAATGATTATATAATATCATTATGTGAGAAAAATAATTTCAATATTCAAATCAAAGTTTCAAAGTCTATCTAGAAATATTTAAAACATAAATAAACTCTTATTCATATGAAATTAAATGAAAAAAATAGAGAAATAGATAATAAAATTTTTCATTATGACAAAAATATGTCATTATAACAAAAATAAACTAGATGAAAATTTTTCATCTAGTTTATTTTCTAATTACAATACTAAAAAATAATTTGAGTCTATTATTATAAAAGTATGAATTTTTTACTTTCAGTATTGAATTCAAGTCTAATTCAAACCATGTATAAGTTTACTTAATTTGAATATGATACGTAAAACTAGAGTTTTCGTATCATGTTCATGTAAAAGTTTGGTTTACTTATTAATCTTATTAAACTCATGTTTAATAAGATTTGACAGGCAGTTTTATATCATTCTAAAATTTAATCAAATCTAAAATAAAAGTTATCATATCGGCAACTGAAATACTCTTACTCAATGTAAGGCTTCAAATACAATTGTGTGTTTCATATATAGAATTTTAATGAAAGAAAAAGTAATTCTATTTTATTTTTTTGGGGGTCAAATATTACGTTAGATTTACAATGAAATGAGAATTAATAATTCATGCTAATTTTTGTCTTTGGAATTACTAAACAACTTTTGAAATTTCTTGATTTAAAATAATATTATAGCATTGAATCATCTTCATCTCAAAGCATAAACATATGAATTTCATCATTGATTGCTTTCAAAATCTGCAGCTCAAATTAATTACAACTTTTGTGTTATCAATTCTTGATACACATCAATGACAAGAAAATTACAACTACAATGCTCATTTTTTTGGGTCAGTTTAAAAAAATGCCAGATGGAATCTCTTTGATGTCGTAGTTGTCGATCATGATCTTGCCCTGAGTGGGTCATAGAACCTGCCCAATCAATCCACATTCTTTGATGAAATCGGCAATCCATTGAACGAGCAACATGAAGAAATTGAAACTAAATTCGACATGAGCTCGTACCTCTCGTACAACTTTTGTGTTATCAATTCTTGATACACATCAGTGACAATAAAATTACAACTACAATTCTAATTTTTTTGAGTCATTATTAAAATAAAATCTTGATATAATTTGAATACTAACAAAGCAAAATATATATAACTTTCAAAATATTGTTTTGGAAAAATTTCATATTTAAGAATACATGAAAAATGACATTGCTGTTGATTGTTGATATGGTGCAAATGATTGCACATTCAAACTTGTTGATTATATTTTTTTAGGCTAAACATTGAGTATTGTTAAATTTTATAAATATAATTAAAATTATGAGACTATATATGGTTTTGAATTGATTACATGTTGAAATAAATTATATTATAAATTCTACAATCAAAAATTTAAAAGAAGAATATTCATAATCTTGTATAAAAACTAGCCAGAATTAAGCTTTTACTGATATTTTGATCATAAATATATATTTTGAAATTTTTACATGAATTTAATTAAAAAATATAAAATATAAATTATTATGTTGAATGACTTAAATTAGATTTTTTATGATGATTTATATTTTGAATTTATGTTGATACATGTCAGAGTTTTATATGATATGAATAAAAAATTTGAACTTCCGATGTAACATCTTAGAATTAAAGAAATAAATATTGAGATAATAAAAAAATTTAAAATCGAATATTTTAAAAAAATATTGATTTCTTTCATGAAATTAATCTTGTTAAATTTCAATTTGAGATGATTCATGATTAGTATTTTTGACTAACACACATGAAAAATAATTACTCAAATATGTTTGATTACTAAGTGTTACAAGTTAACCTAGGATTTGATTGATTTAAGGTAGATTAATTTTGATCCGTTGAATGGAATTTTATTCCATTTTATATTGAACTCCATGATATATCAATATTAAACTAAAAAACTTTTGCTTGTTTTTTGACATAACATCATTGAGTAAAAAATCACAAATGTTTGTTTTTTGAATATGTCAGATGATTGTGTTTGAGAATATTTGTGCATTTAATTATCAATGAAAAATCTAGAAATTAATATTTAAAATCAAAACTTAAAAGTTGGCATAACATGATTTTTACAAAAGTAGAATGTTCAATATAGAAAGCAAAATTTTATAAAATTCATAAAAAACACTGTGATTTTATGATGAGAGCTTGCGTTAAGAAAGTTATTTTGAAATAGTGAGTGAAAACAGTTTTTGAGCTTAAATGACAAATAAATACCTGATTACTAATGTCATTTAAAATTTTATTACATTGTCTAATTATTAATCTAATCCAGCAAGTTATTACATTCTTTTCTATTAACAAGAATAAAAATAATTGTATTGCTTGTGAATCTATTCATCCATATTGGTTCTTTATGAACAGTCATGTAAACAAAAACACTTATCAAAGCTTTATCTCAAATCAACTCATTATCATACATCAATTTTTAAAATTTTAAACATCTTGTGATCTTGAATTTTTTAAAAAGATTTAATTTGATTTTAACTGATGAATCATGTCGCTCACAGCATCAAAGATTTTTTTAAATATTTTGAGTTTTAAATTTGACTTAAAAGCAGAAGCTACATAACATCTATCAAATAGTTTTTTGAAACGAGTGCAAATAAATTAAAAATTCAAAGTTCATAAAATAATCATAAAGATCAGTTTGAATTCAAGCAGAATGGCAAGCAACACATGAATTTAAAAAGACTGATATTATATGTATTATAAGTTAATTCAAGTTTTGATAAAATTTAACGAGTTTACTTTATTTAGACTTTTATTATATAAAATGCTGGTCATAGTTTTAGGTGAGACAAAAATTATGATTTTTTATGGAACATTTTTTCTTGATTGTGGATGTAATTCAATTGGTTGAATCAGATCATGCTACACAAATCATCTATGAAGGCATTATTCTGATTGAATTTCATTATTTTGATATGATTTGATTTGTATATTTGAGAAAAAAACATTTTTACTCAAATATTATGATAGATTTAAAGTATATTCAAATTTATAATCTTAGTTGATTTTCATTTATTGAAAGACTTGTAATATTCAAAAATCTGCTTTCATAAGCTTAACAATTAGAAATTGTGAATGAAATAAGTTGTACATACTTTTCAGTATAATTTCAAAATTTTTATATCTTTATTTTATTTCAAATTAATTTATTTTATTCATAAATATTTAAAATATTCTGCGAATAAAATTTCATCATTTAATTGAAAATACGATTTATAATCATTGTAAACTAGAATATATTGGATTTATTAGTATGGGATGAAAATTTAATTTAGAATTTTGCACTAGAATTATTATGTTAAGTATATTAAGATTTCAAACAAAGGTTTAAAATTATAATTTTTGTTTGTAAAGCATATATTTTTTTTTGGTTTTTACAGAAATCAAACACATTTCAAATAGACTTTATATTCTTCTTTTACTTCTATTAATTAAAAAATTTATATTTTAGTGCAAAATTCATTATTTTTTTAACACAATTATTCATCAAATCATTCTATTCAATCAATTATTACATATTTTACAACCACCATGTATATCTTGCTGTAAAATATTGATTTGTTTTTTAGAACCAATTTTATACTCTAAAGTTTTGTGAAATTGCGGAGGATTGCACTTTCCTGTAAAAAAAAGGCAGAGAGCTTAGAGGCTGCGATCGGGTCGACTTTCGGCCCGATCGCAGCCTAGATAATTTTTTTTTAAAAAAACAAAAAAGTCTATCAATATCCTAACATCAAGATCTAAAAAAATGAACTTTTTTTATTATCATCACTATCGTACCAAATCAGATTGATATTAAGTTAACGTTTAAATTTGACCTTAAATGAGTATATTCAAGAATATCAATAAATATTAGTATCAGAAGTGAAGGAAGTATTCTGTTATTCATGAAAGTTGAACTAATCAATAATATTGTGGATCAAGATCTTTCACCGCTAACACTTTTGGTCACGATAGCAAAATCACAATAAAAAACTCGTATCTTGTAGCTAAAAGCTACAACAAGAGAAAAAATAAAATTAAACACAGAATTAGTTTTAAAATTCTTTGTGAAAATACGAATTTTGGTTTCTCAATTTGATCCAATAAAAAAATCTAAAGAGGAAGTATTAGATTGTAATCAATTTTTTTTTGAAATTTTGGCACTTGTTTTCTAAATAAGTGATAAGTTGAAGATATTTTAGATAAAGTCTAAGTAGAATGAGAACATACGCATAAGGAAGTCTTCATAGTGTAACATGCAGATCGATCATTTATGGGACTTTGAACAAAAGGAGAGTGTAGATATTTGTAAAGAATGTCCATGTGTTAACTTGGAATACTTGAGATTGCTCATTCTTCTTGCCAAAAAAGTGCCGGGTACCAAACATTCTCTTTGTCTTCTACGGAAGTCATTAAGGCTTCTGAAACAGGCACGAGAAGAGTGAATCAGATGGGTAGAAGAAGAAATATCAAAGATATCTTGATCACTGTGAAGTTTTCAAATATCTTATGTATTCAAACTTTTCATCTGCTATTTTTCTTTTTTGTGTACCTTTTAGGTTCTTTCTAGTTTATTGGAACTTTCATACTTGCTAATTTATTTTTCCATTGTAAATAGAAAGTTCAAGTTTTCTTTTCCACATACAAGATTTTTTTTGGTTCTAATTGCAAAAAGAATTCCAATTTTTGTATATATGATGAAAGTAAAAATTGAGATTTTACGCTAAAAAATGTGAACATTCTTTGACCTTGTAAAAGAAACCCTTTTTATCAGGCCTGAAAGGATCTTTTACGCCCTGCCATGGTGTTACTCTACAATTGACTTAAAATGACAATAGGAAGAAACTTGTTTTGATACAAAGTATTGTGTAACAAAAGTATAGAAGTCATTACGAAGTCAGATACGAGAGGAGTGGATCAGATGGGTTTATTACACGTCAAGGTCTAGATAGAAGCAATGTAGATCACATGTATTACGTTAGAAAATTTTCTAATATAGCGAATCATCTTGTAAGGTAGCTGGTTGCTGCTGTGATCATGCTGTACAACTTGAATACATTAAGCACCAGCTTGAAGAAGAATTTGAAATGTCTGAACTTGCCGACATGAATAACTACGACAGTATTCAGTGTCTTCCCTCCAATTCGGTCAATCATGACCCAAATCCACATGTCTTTCATAAAGACTGGAACAATGTGACATGGTGGAAGGCAATCCCTGTGACGCCCATCATGAAGGAACTGCAGCTAGCTAGCACGCGATAACCTTGAGTCAATGGGACTACATACCATAATTTGTTAGAAAACTACAATTGTATTGTCAAATACTCGGGATATTCTTTATGCAGCGGGCAGATTCTGAATGATCGACAAAACAATCTTAGGATATCAACCTCGCTTTGCAGATCTTAAGCTCCTGGTCAAACAAGACAATCGCACTATTCTCGGCCTCAGTGACGTCAAGAAGCCAGTGTAATAGGATGAAACGCATTCGACGAGTGGAGACGTGTTTTGGATGAGCCACTCCACAATAACATGGTAGAGTAAGAAGCGACCAACCGTGGCTTGCTCGTGAACAGAAGCAAAATATCGAGCATCGGCTGTATGAGCCGAAGAGGCTCACTGGTTACGGTAGCTTATGTCTAACCTTGAAGAGCCATGTTCTTAAACAACTACGATCGGATGTGACAACAGACAACGGGAATCTGAACATTGCCAAATATCCCATCTTTCACCAGCATATCTTAGTACACTATCATTTCATTCCCGAGGCAATTCTGCTTGACAAAGTAACTGTCCCTCACTTTCCAACTACTGATCAATTTCAGCGCATTCTTACGAATGCAATTTCAAAACCAAAAAAATATACAGTGTATAATTTCACTTAAAAGCCCACAAGATCAAAATTCGTTTTATCCTATACAATAATATAATACATATACTAGCTCTTCAAGATTTGATCTCCAAATACTGCTTACAGTATTCAATCTCTATGGACATCATCTCTCTGGAAGTCATTTATTAGAAGTGTCTTCATGTTCAGAATTCATAAAGCTTATTTCCGACCTGTCGGTCCCTCGGAAACTCGAGCCTTCTTTCTACAAGCGCTCTTCCTCTGGTCAACTTCTGCGCACCTTCTCCTCAGCCGAATGCTGGCTTCGGCTAAAAAAATATATTCGTATGATAACCACAGTCCCGTGCTATCAAGAGCTGATTTCCAGTAAATGCTGACATCGATGTCCGATCTCAAGAGACATGACTGAACGATGCATACGAAGTTCTTCTCAAGGCTGTTCTTTTTGAGTGTGGAAAGGACGGTTCGGAACGACCACACCTGAACATGTATATCGTCTTAGCTGTCGCAATTACTGGACAGGCTGCTACTTGTAGAACTAGTTTAAGGTTCATCTAAGCGATAGTTAATTGTGACTATCCATTGGCATCCCTTCAAGCTCGAAACATTGCGAGGATGTTCACAGGTGCCACTCTGATCGGCTATGATGGATCTTCCTCACAGGCCTTCTCATCTGATGGCACGTCAATCGAGGAGCTTCTACAACATCCTCATATGTCGAACCATGACTTCGTCATAGAGAGAAGAAGAAGGTCTATTGATTCTTCTAGCTGGAGTGACAGCACAAAGTTATCAAAACAAGTTTAACATTTGAACAAAGAATGACGTATGAGTTTCTGCTGTGAAGAGATCCTGCTGGTTGTTCAAACAAAGATCTTATCTCGCGTGCCGGATCCATCCTAATATCGATGTCCTCTCGGATACAATATGACATGGAAATGAT
The DNA here is from genome assembly GCA_037833965.1 of Marchantia polymorpha subsp. ruderalis. Taxonomy (NCBI): domain Eukaryota; kingdom Viridiplantae; phylum Streptophyta; class Marchantiopsida; order Marchantiales; family Marchantiaceae; genus Marchantia; species Marchantia polymorpha. Next base: position 25,232,211 of record AP031356.1, on the reverse strand, counting down.
GGTAATACACTCAGAATATTTTTCTACCTGGTAAGATTGAATGTCAACACTGAGTGCCGAAGTCATGCTGGCTAAGTGCATGAGGCCTTTGCTGTGAGGACTTTCGACCATCTCGTGACTTAATGAAAAAGGCATTTGGTGTGAAATCCTCAAGCCAGTCGAGTGATGACCGCTGTGTATGCATAAGACTCAAATCATGTGACGCTCAGATAGGGCACTGGTCTGTGTGCAATATTGTATTTTATATGAAATCTCTTATAGAGGATAATACCAACAGATCGTGAGCCTGAATGCATATCCAGAGGTCTAGGCTGGCAGTGAGCCTGTTCAAACAAGCCTCTGTAGGATTATCTCAAGTGATTTGAGTCTTAATGCAGCGGGTCATCAATGATGAATCAGTACTGTAGTAAGACTGGATTCAGCCGTTCAGCTGGAATAGCATTTCATTCAGCTTTGTTCTCATCCAAAACAGAAGTAGGCGAGTTATCTTTGATCACATATTCAGTAGATAAATCCCAGGATTCAACTATATTGGTCATGAACTTCTTATGAAAATACCTAAACATATACCATATTACAAGACAGCCAGATCTCAGGTATTGCATTAAAGTCAGACTAGTCGGAGAGGTGAGGTTGTAGGATACTAATGGCGAGCGTAGTATGTCGGATAATTGGTGACTGATGTCCCGGTCTTGCAAGAGAGAGTCGGATACGTACCATGTGTCTCGATATCAGTCATGGTTGCATGCTGCCTCTTTACCTCCCCGTTCGTTACTTCCTTCAGGTCGGATTCTTTGAAGTACAATCGCGCCGACTCAGGGCTCATCAGCAGTGATCGAGCAGGAAACCACAATCATGTGGATTATAAATATTTCCACCTCAAATGTAAGGGGAAAAGATCAATTTACGAGAGATGAGATAGGCAATGTACCAAAATTAGCTCGTATAAGAAGACAAGTGTTTCGACTTAGTGGAGAGAATGTTTTACTCATGATAAAAAAATGCTATAATTTCATCTTATTGCTGGTAGACTTGGTCAACAAGTCGGAAAATTAATTATCACAAATGATGACGAGGATAAAGCAGGATAGAATGTGAAAGCAGTTAACCAGCTTTTCCACATCTTGAAGTTTCCAAACCTCGTGTTCCACTCCATATGTTATGCGCAAGACGAGAATTGCACAGTATCAAGAAATGGAATGCACAGAGTCTGCCCAATCTCATGTCGAAAACCAATCACACACTCACGCGATAACACATCATCATATTTGTCTGTTTTGAGCGAAGTTCCGTCTCAGACATTACTGGCACAGGCATTCCATGTCCCTGCGCGCTGCCTTGCTTCCACATCCGGGTCCCTGTCACGTCACACACCAGGAGCTACTCTGATATGTGCCGAGCCTGAGACGCGGACAAAATTCTCAAGACTGTCCTACCAAGCTATTCTAGCTCTTCGTCATCAAACGAGATCATTGAGAGACCTGAAGAAGATAAGTAGCGGTTGGTTTTATAGCATGTGGATATTATGTCTTACCTGAGCATAACATTAAACTTTTCCTGTTTTTGCTTGGGAAAGATTTAACTCCACTTCGGCCAAGTTCAGGAAGGGGCTGTAGGTAAAATGCAATATCTTGACGATCAACATGCAGAAATGAACAAAGTAAAATCAGAAACGAGATTCGTTCCCTTCGTCAGGATTGTACATTCTATTTTGCACGTACATAATGCTAAACGTTTCCTTTGACTCATGATGTGTAACACTGATGAAACACATTTCCAATGGCTTTCCTTTTCATTTTCCTGGGTCCTGTCAGGACCCAGGAAAATGATATAATGGTAATATGAAACAAATATGCACACGCAGGTTTGTTTCATAGGTTCTCCTGTAGCTGGAGATAAGAAATGTTTATGAGAAAGCATAAGTAGACAAGATTTTGCTTGAACTCCTAACGATAAATCTATGCGAACATCTATATGATCTCGGCCATACACTAAATTGGTTGAAGTGCTTGTATTCCATCCATATATATATATATATATATATATATATTATGTTGGTGATCTACACGTCGAATGGTCTGTACAGATCGAGATAAGTTTTATGGTCTCAAGTCAGCCAGAGTATGTAATGAGGAATTGAATTGGGCACATCCATCCTACAAATTATCTCAATCAACGTCAGGAACTTCGAGGTCGTGAATCTGAACAGTTCCGTACCCGTCAGTTCGAAAGTGTAGAGATAAAAATCCTCAACATTAATAAATTGTACAAAAGTGTAGAGATAAAAATCCTCAACATCAATAAATTGTACAAAGATTCAAGCTGGTTGAATTACGTCCGACAAGCAGTCCTTCGAGGCCACCCACGTATCCCTGCACTTCCTTCTCATAGACTTGTATACCTATCCAGCAATGAATTCAGGGTCTTCTCAGCCACATATATCAGTAAGTTGTTCTCAGGGTAGCAAGTAGTAATTATAAAGTCGCTGTAATAGCTAGGCTCATCTCATGGGAAATGGTGCAACAATCTTAGTCCACGTCCGCATCTCTAGATACCTCGAAACATTCTGCATCAGATCATACACGCTGGTGAGACCTCGACACATATCAACGTCTCACCGGCATGAGTGATATGATCCAGATTGTTTCAAGGCTTTAAAAGATCCTAGATTCGTGCACCTCTACGTCGTAGTTCAGTTGTCTGGGTCTCGATGTCGGTGATTCTATAACTCTGATCTAGTATTGGATTTGGCCGACACACAGCAGTAAATCACTGGAGCGTTCCTTCGACCTATGTGCACTCAATAAAGTTTCATCGCTGGCTACCACTACAAAAAGGTGTGATGTGGTCGTACTCGACTTTACGTCATGTCCATGCAGAGGAAGAATGCGAAAGTCCATTGACTAATCCTCTAGATCTGCAACATTGCCTCAACTCGCCCTCGAATCTCGAACGAGACTGCTATTTTGAAACATGTAGGTGAAAGATAATAATTGGAGTTTGACCTTCCTGATTCCATCTGCAGGAAGCACCAACACATAAATATCTCAGGTATCAAACAACTTTCAGAATTAAATTCTTAGCATAAACAGGTAAGGTCTCAGAGGATCTAAGGTCTCGAATTGTTGGATAATATATATAGTATTATGTACGTGCAGCAGCAGCAAGCATGTACAGACTCATAAAATACTCACGTTTTGTACAAACGCACACAACGAACGAAGGACGGGTTGTTACTTTAGACATAGTCAGTCAAGGCACGCCTTTAATTTAAATTTGGAAATGCCGAGCAATCCCAACGCGCTCGAGTCCGTCGACTACAAATTACCGATGATGGATCGGAGCTGCCAAACTCCCCAAAAAAGTCATTGCTTGTGAGATTGACAGGATTGCCATGAATCACTTAGTGCAAGAGAATCATAGATTACTTCCGATTCTGATTAACAAAATCTCTGTTTAAATCACGTTTGAATAAAATGAAAAATTGGATATCTTAAATTGAGATTTTTATGAAACGTTAAATTAAGTGAGCAACAATTTCTTTTCAAGAAAAAAAAAAACAATTTGTGCTTAAGCACCAAAATGCATTTTAACATCAATGCAACCCATACAAACTACAAAAACTTAAACCTGAAAACAGCTCATTTAAATGAAAATTTTCTTTTTGATGATTCAAAATACATCAGATTATGAAATCAACAATTTGAAAATACTTATGTGTCAACTCATTTGCTCGTTAGCACATGGCAACATCTTGGTGATATCATTTCAGTTTATCCTTTTGGAACCTATAGAACTCCCTTGAAGATGTCATTGTCGACTAATTGGTGCTCTAATTGGATTCATAAAAGTCTGTGTAGACCTTCACACATATTCCGTCTGTCAAAGGCAGGATTGGTTTGGTTCCAAACCTTAGGTTCGACTTTTCAGCTTCTCTTGACTAGCTTTCAATGTAACAAAGGCCTAGACAACGCTCTGCTTTGACTTGACGTCTACTTTTAAGGTTTGTACATGAAGTTGAACATTTTCTTAATAACTAGTTGCCTGCTTGACTTGAAAACCACTACTATCAAAGATCATAAAAGTAAGTTGGTTATGCACACGCGGAACACATGAGACTGAAGTAGTCAAAGAGGAGAGACAATGATATGCATGTCTGATAAGTATTAAAGGTTTGAATAAGGTCCAACGAAGCGTTTGAGCATGCAGATGTTGTGCACAAAAAGTCACAAGATTTGTAGATAGAAATTTTTTTGAGATACAATTCTTGTATAAAATATATTCATATATAGTTTCATCTAGAGAAGATCAGATATCCATGTGAAGGAGAGTGTCACTTGGACCCATATGAAAAATAAATAGAATGCAATCACTTGCAATAAGAAAGGGACGGAACTCAACATCAACCGAGTCTGAGGATGTACAAGAAAGAGCTTGTTACCAAAGTCACCGATGTGAGACTCGAAGAAGGTTGTATGCAATGTCCCACGTCCAAAGATTGTGTGCGGAGTGTTTCAATTTTCCGAGAATCACGATGACAATTTAATGATTCCAAAGAACTGACATATGAAGTGAACACAATCTCAGATTGATTATTATTTTTAATTTCTAAAGGAAAAATATTCTTTCCGAAACGATTGTCCAAATAATCGTTGAATGATTTGGATAGTAAATTGGTAGACGAACTGTTTTAGTAAAATGCATGGTTACGTATTATGTTGATAGCCATATATCTTGAATACTGTGAATGTACATCAGATTTGTACTGAAGGGCGACTTGGATTATTATGCTGCGTGGTTAAAGACACTTTTACGTTAGAGAATCTTTTGTTGCGTCACTTCATCGGACATATCCTGAATAGCATGAATAAACATAAGCTGTGTACTGAAGGTCGACTAGGGTTATACTGCTGCTTGGTTGAAGACACGTTTATGTTAAATCGTCTCTCGTTTCGACACATCATCGGACGGAGATCTCATTTCGGCTTCTCACAGTTCCACGAGCAAATGGTTTGAGAATGTGTATAATTGGATCCCGAGAAGATAGATGCTCATAAGAATCTAAAATCGAGGTTCTAAAATTCGGACGTGATGGAAGGTTGGTTTGCCATTCACCTATTTGTGCTTGGTTAACTGTAGGGACCTGACATAACATAGAAAAGAAAAAAGAGTTAGGATCTTCCCAATGTCTCTTTCAAGTTACATTGAACCACGTCACAGCGGTTGGCTAAGTACAATATAGACAGACTTCCTGACAATGGGTTCATGTCAAACATTCAGATGAACCACGATTGTTGTTCATCTACACCTACATTTAAGAGTAGGCACATTGAGTACCCTAGTTGTTCTCTCCTCCTTCACTTCTTCTCAGTGTTTTTAATGCAAATATCACGCGTTTTTATTTTATTTATCATGACATTGGTGGGCTCATGGTAAAACATTAGCTCTCTACTTACTCTTAGCTTTCGATCAAATTGCTGACTTCGATCAATTCTAGTGTCCCCAATTGAATCTTCTCATAAACTTCACAGGTATATCGGTTGTGCTGTTAGCAATCCTTAAACCGTTCATAGGTAACTGCCTTTGTTGGAGATCTATCGGTATCGTCTTCGTCATATTCAAAGTTTGTTTTCTGAAGGACTGCTTGGGCAGATACTTCGGTTAAATATCAAATATGTCCGCTCTGCCACAGCTGGGAAAATCTGAATCGACCAGTAGAAGCACAGTCTCACTAACCCACAAACCTGATTATATTCTACATGTATCACCTTCTACAAAAGCTTCTATTGCATTAGACCTTCAACGTTAGACATTAGCTGATATGGAATTGTCTACAAGTGAAAGGGCATAGGCAAGGACTGGTCAAAGCTACAACCAGTAAATTCTCAGCAGATTCGGTGTAAATCCAAGACGCACTCTCTGCTATTAGTGGACCACTGCAAAATGCTATGATTCTAAGCAACCTTCACACTTGGCAACCGAGTTCAATACCCTAAGCCCTTGATATTAAAATGGTGGTTGTTCCAAAAACCATTTGTGCGAATGCAAGAACCTCAAATGCCTTCCAACAGTATTGTCAACAGTCATCACGCCGGAGGCAACCTTATCTCCAAGCAAAATTGTTGAGGCTCTCCTGATCAACAAAGAATACATAATCAAGATCTATGTGCATTTTTAAAGAAAAGTGCTAGAAAGATTTGTGTGGTGTTGAAACTTAGATGAAGGAACGTATCTCAGACTAGGAACAAAATACGTGGAACTCACGTACAACCTCTTGATCACCTTATTGCTATATGAATTCATCATACTTGCCCGACAAGGTTAGATATTTATCCGCACCTTTAGGAGAATAAACGTCCTCAGTGATGATTAAATTCCAGCAGACCAGATTTTTCTCTGAAATTCATAACAGAATTCCAAAAAAACCATGTCGGGTCCATGAAGGTATTGTAGATCGAGAAGGTAATTGTCATCCTTCGTCAGATAAAGCTGCACACCAAGACAGGAATAAGAAGGAACTTAAAAATGCCAATCCCAGAAAGGTCAACAATCTATGCATTGTTTTTATAGATAAATCAACATTCTAGACAATCAGTAATTGTACAATACGAATAAACCAAGCTTAAAAGAAGGGTAGAATTGTGGCGAAAGGCCTCTATGTGGGTTTTGAGAAGATTGTCTGTAAATGAATGCAACAACAGGATAAGAGAAGAAGAGGTAAAAAAAGGGGAATGACACAAAATAATAAAAGAATCGTCTGAGTAATGGGCCAAAATGCGCGAACGAGGTCCTGTCGCAAAAAAATTTGGTGGGAAACTTGTAAGAAAATGAACGAGTTCCTAAAAGATGAGCTAGTTTAGCTGGAGTTTGTTTTCAGTAACCAAGTAATTTGGCAATCACGCTGCACTAGGATAAAACAAGAGCACAATGAAAAATGATTGAAACAAATGATATAATTGAAATATGACACTACGTGAGTAGATATAGTTACCCCAACAGATAAGAGATAGTACAAAACTCTAGGTTTTCTGGAAGAGGCATGCAATATGTACCTGTGTTTCAAAGTTGACAATAAGTTCCTGTCTTTCGTCGATTGAAGCATTTCCGTTACAATGTGAACCTGCCCCATTCATAATCAATGGAGGCTTGTACCCGTTGTCAACAGACCTCATTGTTGCGGTGGAACACCTAAACAGTGACGTATTCCATCTACCTTTGACTGTATACGGTCCCATCTTCTTCCAGTGTACATCTAGTTCTTGAAAGCTCTTTAGCATGAATGTCATAATATCTCTGGGAGTCGTTGGGGTCTGCACATCATTCAGCATCCATGTGGATTATGAGAGAATTTTTTGTGATGATAAGGCAGACAATAGCTTTGTAGGCAATCCAGTTCCTCCTCACTGAACTGAAGATATGTATAGATATTACTGGCATAATTATAACCTTGATGAGCTTTCAACTTGAACGTACCTTGAATCCCAATACCCAGCTCTGACCTCCTGTTGACAGGCCCTCTGCATGTATGCATCGAAGAGGTAACCCTGCTCTGACAACACTACCTGTATTTACAGATGTTTCCTGCTAACATGCATATTTGATTTTGTTAGGACACGGGAAAGTCTGAACATAGAAACCAAAATTGTTTCTCTGGTGGTCATGTTTTAACCATACGTATCTTGTCGTTGACGAACTTCAGAATAAAAGGTCGAGTGTAATTTACAATTTATAAGTACTGAAGACAACACTTAAATACACAAGATAGAATTAAACTCTACCACTCAACCTTCCTGACAGAACTACACTTCAACATAGAATCTGACGTTTTAGACCTGCTTATGAGCAGAGAAAAAGATACTCGGATTAGTATTCTTCTGAACTCACCTTGTCGTCATCATTTTGATCTCTAGGTCGCCCATTTGAACTACATCGTCTGTTGTCTAGAAGGAGATAGTAAGTTACAGTTGCCTGCATTAAACAGTTCAGCCAGTCATGAGCTTAGTGAAGACTATTCATGAAGATGACAATCGTTCATTCATCAATTGAAAACGATGTTTCTGATTACTCAAGAACTTATCTACCTTCACATGCGTCGTAGAATAAGCGAAGAGGCCGAACACACATAGATACAAAGTTCACATATAGACACACATATATCTGAGAATGAGCAATATCAGGTACTTCTGTACTTTCCATCACTGTTGAGCAATCCTGAAGATCACTGTTTGAGCTTTATGTATCTCAATGAAAACTAACAAAATCTGATCAAATCTTGAACATTGGAAATGTGATAGTCAGTCATACCTTGCTTGTCACTCTCCTCCTCAATGCGTCCTTGACTTGATGTTTTTGGAATCCTAAGCTTACCACCTCTTTAACAATGTCTTCGTCAATCTGTAACAATAGGAATCTTTTCAGTGGTGCTAGTAAGGGTTAAGCATCAATAGTCCATGCAGAGCTCATAATGTGTTCTTAAAACTAGGAAATTTCTTTTTTGTCCCCTTCAGTGTTTCATGAAAGATCAGTCTTCAAAGCGCTCAAGTGAATATCCGTGCTTCCTAATGTACTCAATTAATCATAGTTTGTATCCAACTGATCTCGAGTATCCATTAGTTTTTGGTGATCACTATAATCATACTAAAAGTCAACATTAACAAAAGGTGTCAAAACCTTCAAATGATTCATAAGGAAAACAACTACTCCGAAAGAAGGAGAGCAAGCAAGCTGCTCGGTTATGCAACACATGGTTAGAGGTCCATGATCTTACGCAATTTATATGCTGGGCCATAACACCCTGTGAACCATTAAGACAACATCGTAGATTGGTTTGAAACCATGAGTGCTGTCGAACTTCTGGAATGGTAATTCGTTTCACGGGGTCGACTAACAACATGCGGGAGATAAGATCCTTAGCTCCAGTTGAGAGATAACTTGGAAGAGTGTAGATCCCACCCTGAAACATATTCCATACAACATGAGCATCCGTTAGTTAATTAGTCAAATTAGAAAATGAGAGAACTTTCAATGTTACGAAAGACACGAGAGCAGATCACTAAGCATTAATGTCAAGCAAGCATGGAGACTAGTGTCCATGATTCAGACTCAATTCCGAACGCTTGTCAAGACCTTTCGTACTCTAATTTACCTTGATTTTTCGAAACAGTGTGGGGATATTCTCGTCGTCATAGGGCAAAGTTCCACACAAAAGTGCATACAGTATGACACCACAGCTCCATACGTCGACCTCTGGCCCTGCATAGAGCTTGCCTGATATCACCTGTTTGATGGACAGTGCAGATGATTTCCGATGCTTCGACGTGAGTATTCAGAAGTAAGAGGTCAAAATCCTACGTGACCCTGAATTAAAATGCGAAAATCAAAACGTTTGCCGTTCCATGTTTGGCATAATTAATAACGTTTGTTTGTTACAGATGCATCATGAATGTCAGGAACACAGCGCTTACTGAATACCGCAGATGCAATCTGAGCTTTAAAGCACAGAGCTACGCAAGTTCCACTGGATATTTGAGCAAGAGCTATACTTCAGGAGCAGCATAATTTGGACTTCCACAGCTGGTGTTCAAAAAATGGCCGTCACGCATGATATTGCTGAGTCCAAAATCAGCAATCTTTACATTCCATGTTGAATCCAGCAAGAGGTTTTCTGGCTTCAAGTCCCTGTGCACAACCATGTTGCTATGGCAATACTCCACACCCGAGAGAATCTGTTCCCCAAGAGTCATAAAACTCAGTATCTGTGCATTGCTTTGCAATGCACCTAACATACAGAGCACAACTGGTACGAGTGGAAAAACGAGTTGTCGCGAAAACTGAACTCCTTATACAAACTTTTTGACATTACAATTTGAAGGTGAAGTAGATGTGGTATCTCCTTTTCAAACTGATCGTCAAGTGGAGACAAGTAAAGGATGGTTAATGCGAGACAGATGGATGAGCAAAACTGATGACTTATTACCAAAGTACTTTCTTACTTCGACACGAAGCTTTGAACTTACCTGTTGAAAAAGCCTCCGAGCTTCACCTTCAGGAAGACGACCCTTTTCAATAATGTAATCGAAGAGTTCCCCAGATTTCAAATACTCCAGGACAAGGAAGATATGAGTTGGCGTTTCAATGACTTCGTAGAGGCGAATGATGTGGGGATGCATGATCAAGCGCAGTATATTTATCTCCCGTTTCACTGTAATCCGTCAAAACCCATGTGAGCAACCAATTCATCACATGGAAGAATGATTACCGGCTGCAAAATTCAGCCCTAAGACATTAAAAAGTATTAAAGGGCTGAATTTTAATCTGGTTTGATTCTATCTCACGAGTCTGGAGACGACGAAAGGCCTCAAATTGATCGTCAAAATTTCGACAACATCGAACTTTTCCATGCAGAACAGGTTCTGGGCCTATGTGCGCGTTTAAATGTAGACACATGTGACCAAAAAGCAATATACATTTATGCTGACTAGATATCAGCATAAACCAGTGAGCTGAACAGAAAATACTGTCAGTGGCACTTTCGATCCACTTTGTGCGTGTATGAATATAAAACCACATTCGACAAACACGTCTATTTCCCCCCCATCAGCCACGTATCAACAGAAGATGATTCACAAACAGTAATTCAATTCGTACGTAAGAGACCGCCAACTGACAGGGGAAATCTATATTCAGAGCCCACCCTAATTCAACGGTAAAATGATATACCACGATGTAAGAACCTGGTACAAGGGTGGGGTCCATCAAAGCCGGGAGCAAATTTGCACATAAGACGTCGCTGATCTTACGTAAATATAGGGGGTCCAAAAGGTTCAGAGTAGACAAAATTACTGACAGGGTTCTAGTTCCAACTTCCTAGGCACCTATAATCACAGGGTAGATGGCAGGAGGTGATGAACGCAAGGGAACTTGTGTACCTCTTTCGTCCATGTTTTGTTCCTTGATCTTCCTGCGATGAAGTATTTTGATAGCCACCTTTTGACCCGTGAGACTATGCTCTGCCATCTTCACTTTGCCGAACGAACCAAGGCCAATAGTCTTCCCCACCTTGTAATCGGTGAGAGAATACTCGTTACCGGTGCTTGTGCCATATGAACCAATGTTGATGCCACCACCATTGACGTTCTCCATAGCTAAAATCTCTCAACTCTGTCTCCTCCTCGTTCACTGGTCATTATCCCTAGGTTCTACAGATCATCGTGCAATTTCCAGGAATAAAAAAGGTGAACATTCCTGGCCGTTGAGGATAATCCCCACGACCGCCGTCTAAGAGACACACCAGCTCTGTCATCCCTTCCGAACACTGACCCAGCCGCTTCCATCACCTTCAAAGGTCGCCTCGAGCTCAACGCGGCCTAACCAAGATCGATCTCCAGCAGCTCTCCGATTCCATGAGGAGCAAAAAACACTCCCATCCAGCATTCATTCAATTCACCAACCAGCACGGATAGCTCACAGTCTACTCATGCACAAATTCTGACCGATCCCAATTCTCTCGAGCTTCGCCGTGGATCACATCAGCTCACAGGTTGATCATCCTCTGCCCAAGCTTCTTCCTCCTCTCCAACTACATGAGCATGCGACATATTTCTTCTCTCTCTCTCTCCCCCCTCTCTCTCTCTCTCTGTATCTATCTCTGTGACTGACCCAGCTTCTTCCTCACTCTCCCTCGCTCAGTCCATCGCACATACACTGTCTGTTTGTTTGTGTGTCTGTCTGTCTTTCAGTCGCTGTGTTTTTCTTTCTGGCAGGTACTGAGCTACTAGTGCCCGGTTCTCCCCCGTGTTCCACTCTACGCCACCCTCCCTAAGCTGTGCCCAGCACTTAATTGTCAATTATGCTCAAGAACACAGCATGACGGACGAGTCTTAAGATGAAGACCTCAATCCCAATGCATGACGTGTTGCGCGCTCAATTCTACCGACCAATGGCAAAAGTGACGATGCAAGATTGCCACCAGTGACTGAGGAAAAGAGAAAAAGAAAAATAATTCCTCACTCATCACCACCACCCATCCGCTCTCGGCGCTCGCCTCGGCTCCAATAAACTGGCCCAAAAATACTCCCTGCAACAGGACAACACATTCCAAGCGTCACTCGATAACCGCACCGAATCGTCCCCTCCCCCTCCCCCCTCCCCCCTCCCCTCCTCCCGCTGCTCCCTCCCTCCCTCCCTCACTCATTCGCTTCTCCTCCACTACAGCTCCAGCGGATTCCCGAACCGCACTGCGCCGCTGCTGCTGCTGCTGCTGCAGTTCCTCCTCCTCCTCCTCCCCCGACTGCCGCACCGCTGATTATTATTCCCGCATTTCGCATTCCTCCTCCCTGTCCATCTCCATCTCCATCTCGAGCCCTTTGTGTGACTGCTGCTCAACCACTCCCCGATCTCGCCATGCCATCGCTGCTGCTCCTCACTCCCATGCCGTCGCTCCCTTCTCTCAACTACTCCTCCCCGTCCTCCTCCTCCTCCTCCTCCTCCGTCTACTACGCTCGCCACTTCTACGTCGTAGTCGTCAACTGGAGCTCCCTTCGGACCCGAACTGTGGCCGACGACGACAACCACGACGACGGTGGATTCGAGTCTTTTCTACTGCGTTGTATATTTTTTCGGTGGTGGGCTTTGCATACAACGACGACGTAGGCCGTACGAGTGTAGGCCGGGGTCTCGTGCTCGGTCCTTATTGTGGGGACCGTCCGTCGTTCAGGGCCGCTGGTACGAGGTTGCAGGGGGAGGGACGAGGGGGCGGGTTGGTTCGTGCTGGGCGGGGGAGCTATTACTGTACTGTACTGTACGAGCTGGAAGGAGAGTCTACAGGGAGCAGGAGGAGTTGTTGTAGGACGGAGGAGGGAGGGAGGGAGGGAGGGAGAGAAGGGACGACGGTGGTGGTAGAGGAGGGGCGGGGAGGGGCGGGGCAGGGCAGCGCAGGGCAGGGCAGTGTTCCTTGAGCGTGTCCGCGACGCAGGTGGTACCAGGTCGCAGAACCTGGGTCCCACTGGCAAGTTGAGTTGTCCTTTTGTCCACTTGGGTCCTACATTTGTAAAACCCTCGCTCAATTACGTCCTTCCCTCCGAGCTCTCTCTGCTTTTGCTTTTCTCGTCGCAAGGACAAAAGCTTTACCTCGAAGCCTCTGTCCGTACGGGTCGGTTTGTCATGGCAAAAGTCCTCCGCCTCGCTCCTCGCTTGGAAGGCCCCCCCACCCCCTCCCGCCCTTAAAAACCGGCTGCCCTAACCTCCAAAAGCCTCCGCAAAATTTCTTCGTGGAAGTCGGAATCTTTCGCTCGCTGCCCGTCCTCGAATTGGAGCGCAGCGTCTGGCCTGATGATGTTCGAGAGTGGCCCCTGCTCTTGATGAAATTCTTCGCTCTGACTGATTTCTATTTTCAGAAAGATCGGGCTGCCGCTGTCTGAAAACCTTTTGACGACCTTTTTCGTTCGGATGGCCCCTTTCGATCTCTTTATGTCACATCTCGTTGCGACTTGGACTTTGGGTGTGACGGAGCTGTCTGTTGTGGACACGTGTGCCATATCCAATTGGCATTTTCTGATTCATTCTCATCTGGAATTGCTTTTCGCAATCGTGTATTTACTCGTACTGAAAGTGCTAAGGCTCGATGTGGCCCCCAAGAGCAAATTCCATCGACTGACATTATGAATTTTACTCCTGATTGTTTCTCTAACGGATCTAACGAAAGCACGTGAAACTATCGTATCAATGAACCCCAAAGCTCGCCAGATGCTCGAACTAACCGACTCTCCATCGTACTTCGGAGTTGGAGATTTGTAAAGGTTTATTTATAATTCTATAATATATTTTGGGCTGAATGTAAAGCGATCACTTTAGCTGATTTTGTCTTTCCCCGGCTTTTAAACCCACATAGAAGTGAGGTGCACGACGAGTCCATCTCCCTACGAGGTGATCGACATTAATGATGGGCTAAAAGGTGGTGGTAGCTAAAAGGTTGAGTTGAGTAGACGGATGAAGTTCGTTCGAAACGACGCAATTTCCAGTCATTCAACGGTAATTTTGATTCAAGTGTGTAGCAATGGTGGACAGACGTGTATCCATAAATGTCCACCTCAATTTCCTCCGAGCACAATAGCTCACGGTGAAGAGATTTGGGAATGAGTGTTGTGCCAACTCGACAACCTCCTGTGGCTATCTTGCTACCTTCCAAGCCAGATTGATCGTGGTGCCCCTTCATCCATTCAAGATTCAGATCAATTTATAATATTCTCAACTAGGTTCCCATCGAGTCTCCACCCTGCAAACGACCGAGGAGATATTTGCAATGATATTTGGGAGTGCACGGCTTCAAGGAGAAGTAATCGACACGGACCAAACGTGAGCTTCTATTCCCAGCCGTATGAAACATGGCGACGGGAAACAATTTATCTCCTCCTTTTTCGCAGCATGGAATCGATTCGAGGGCTTCTAAGTTCAATGGTTTGGGGGAAGAGACAGGTACAGCAAAGAGTAGATGTAACTGAATGATTTTTTCACACTTTATTGGTATATATATTGTTCAAAGAGAATGTAAAGTTCTCTTCAGATTTTGTCTTGGGTCCCATTTGTACATAGTTCGAATAATGTAGATTGAATTTTGTTTTTTATCTTCGGAAATAGCGTCTACCTAATATGATTGGGAATGGTGCTATCCCAGAGGGGTGGCTTTCAGGTATTGAGGATTTTAAATCCTAATTTGTAAGATGAATACATTGAGACCATACATACGGAGAGTGTGACCTTCAGCTATAGCTTATTAAGGTTTGTCTTGATCGCAACTTTGTCAGACCTTGGAGCATACTAGATAGTCCTAAACTTTAAAACTCAAAATTCATCTATGATGAATCTTTTCAAATAGACTTTAGACTTTTTTCTCTTCTCGCTTTTTGCACCTAGTCATTATCAAGAAAATACTACTAGAGGAATTGAATTCAGCACGAACAAAACCATTTCGTCTTATTACATTGCTAAGTTTCTCGTTTTTAATGGAAACGCACCATCAAACTTTCATGGACCAACTTGTGTAGGAGATTATATTGAAATATCTAAGATGTTGAATATCTGCACCTCTCTTTCTCCGTCTGCGTT
This sequence comes from Marchantia polymorpha subsp. ruderalis, assembly GCA_037833965.1. Lineage (NCBI taxonomy): Eukaryota > Viridiplantae > Streptophyta > Marchantiopsida > Marchantiales > Marchantiaceae > Marchantia > Marchantia polymorpha. Next base: position 25,217,109 of record AP031356.1, on the reverse strand, counting down.
CAAGCATTTGAGTTCACAAATTTCAAGTTTATATTTTATAATGACGGACTCTTACTTCTCACGGAGATTGGACTTATACGGATTACTAACAACAAGTTGACATGCTGATCATATACCATTTTTATTAATATAGTATAGACCTTTTTATGTAAAACGAATTCATTGCTCTATGAGAGATACTAGTTGGTGTATTCCATATGATACAACGGACAGGAACGATTTTTTAGATGGTATCAAATATGTGGATGATTTGACATATTCTTAGTTGGGTCACTCCATATGTTGGGGCCTGGACCCATGTTGGTCAGTTGGTTACATGCATGTGGGTCTCGATGGGTCTTCCATCCTTTTTGCAATACATTTCTTGCTTCTAGTCGGAACTTTAAAACTTGGAAAGTTGTCAACTTCCCTTCTGAGGCTCAGGACCCACGAACGAGACGGGCTACTGAACACCCAAACCTTGGAGGAAGTCAGTAGATTCGCTATTCTTGTCAACTTCCTTGTCGGTAAATTCTGCTCGATATTGTTATCCGTGAATCACTCAAAGTAGGTCGTAGATACTGTGCAAAAGTCATTGCATTCTGAATTTAGTGTCCTCCAAGAAACATGGCGTGGACCAGCCCCGGAGTCAAGGACTGCGAGAGTAAACAGTGCATTTGAATGTGAACGCCTTAATGTGGATCTGCACGTAATGCAGAACATCTGCACCTCTCTTTCTCTGTCTGCGCCCATTGCGTCAAAAGAAGATAAATACAGAGTCTTGTGTCTTGCGCCAAGGTCGAATCAGATCCGGCCTTAACTTTAGCTCCGATGTTCACCGAGTCGTTGGCCCGACTGCGAACGAGGTTCATGATTTGATTTGCCAGAAGAGACGACTCCTCTCTCAGGTCCAACAGCAGAAGACTCTCGCCTCTTCGGGACTCGTTCGGCATGTCATCTCCGGTGAAGAAGACGCAATTCGATGTGAATGAGGAAGACGGTCTGGTCCAGCTTTGGAACATTCACGCCATGGAAGCTGATAATCTACAGCTGTCTGTTTGTCTGTCTGTCTGCCTCAGGGCCAAATGCTTACTCACGTCATCAGAACCGAAGCGCTCGATGATTTGAAGCTTCTTCGGCCTTATTAATCAGATCCAATTCCTGTGCCGTATTCAGCGCTTTGGACATGCAGATCGCTCGACTTGACGAATGCTGTCACGACCGCAGTCGCATCTTACGGCGCAGTCTCACCCGCCTCCCACAAGGATCTCATCTACAGCAATTTGAAGCCATTATGATCAGATAGTTGTTTCAGTCTCTCGCTGGAATAACTCCCCATATCCCGCAGGTGGTTCTTGAATCTTCGAGAAGAATGCGCTTCCTCGAAGATCGTATGGCACCGGAACTCGCCCAAGGCCCCGAATCTTTACGCGCTGATGCATGGGGATATTACAGTAACACTTTAGGGTAATGGAAACCGATACAGCTGATTGATTGTAAGAAATCCGATAAAATTTATCGCGTCAGGTCGCAACCACCGGCCATGCTATTCCTGTTCACAATGCGCAGTCGTCATGAATCAGTCTCCGTAACGTACTCTAGGTCTACCGTTCGTATCACGATTAGGCTCTTACGTGACTCTGATTCTAAGTCACCGACTTGCTGCTGGGTTCCAAGTTGCTGTCGTCTGAGTTGAGTTGATCCTGACCCTCGGGGTATCAGAGCAACAGTGCAAAAGCGAACCCTGGAGTATTCGTAACGTATGTCACAGCTTCGCCCAACCATCACCACTGCCAAAATCCGCCCGCCCTTCAAAGCAGATAAGTTTCTTCTGTGATTTTTTAAGAAGATATGTCGATAGACCGACCATATGATGGATGATCTGTTCCATCTCCCCAGTTACAGCTGATTATGCCAATATGCAATGCTTCTGCAGGGATTCTTCTCAGAGATTGTGATTTTATTCTTGACAGTTGCTTCATTTGTATGCCTCGTGGAGAGATTGCCGGGAGCTCCGTTTCAGTGTCATGAACTCGAGAGCTCATGAAAATTTACCTGCTGATTGTACAGGGGAGAGACATGCACAGCTCCGTGTGTTCAATGCACTGCTCAATCCATTTATACTCTGTAATAAATAATGCCTAAACTTTCATGACATATCTGGGCACTCACTTTCCTACGATATGAGCCGAAGAGACAGCGATATGCGTTGATTCACTCTGTTCAATAATCAATAAATTGTCTCGAAATTCATGATACGGCTGCAACCTACAAAGACCATCACTCGGCTGTCGGTCTCTTGAATAGGAAGAGGAGCAATATCTGAAGAATGACTTTATTGAAACTCTGGAGGGGCGAACCTTCGAAGGTTCCTTCTCTGATCTGCACGGATCTCTAACGCTTGCTAAAATGTTCATACCAAGAGATCTCGCATTGGTACTGCTGTTCGTTGCGTGGACGTACTGCAATGTGTTTGATCATGAATTTCCCTACGTGATATCCTGGCTTTCTGTAGAAGGTTTGAGAAGTGGACACGAATAGTTAGCAGGATGAAGAACACTCAGAGAGTCAGAGAGAGATTTAAGTGGGTGAAGCAGTGAAACAGAAGGAATGCAGGAATTGTGGGTCTGCAAGTCACCGTTACAAAACAGTTGGTACTAGATTGAGTATAATCTTTGTTTGTTCCACCAATTAAGTCTTGTCGGCGTGTAAGGACTTCCTCCTTTGTAATAAGTATCATGTGTGTACACGATCAGAGAAACAGATAATCGTATTTGTAACAGTTCGGACTAAGGACCTGACAGGAGGCCCTTTGGATGTCCTCTGTAATGGCTTCATTCACAAACACCATCACATCAATGGGCTCATCTCTGTTGACACATGCTCTCAAATGCAGAGTTTGAATCATAAGGTGAGATCTGTAGTGTCACCAACCATAAAATGACGAGGATCCTCGCTTAGGAGGTTGAGCAAACAAAATTCTAATGGAATTCTATTTGAACTACAGAGTCGTAGCTAAGCTAAGCATGACGACAGCTGTAGTACAAGCTGTCCAGCGGACATAGGAAAAGCGGTTATAGTAAGCTTAATAAAGCAAGAGTATCAGAAGACATGTAAGATTCTAGATTGGAGACGAGTCTTGCGATGGATGAATGGCCTTCAACGCCCACAAAAACAAAGGAAAGGACAACGGTACCACGAAACTAGCGAATACGACCGCGAAATAGCTGAAGCCTCAAGAGTGGTTGTATTATCGAAGTTCCTATTCAGTATCTTCAACGAAAGCATGATACAAGAGACAAATAAACTCTTAACCACATCCTAATAGCCTTCATTGGCACTTGGTAAGTCAACAAAAGCATGATATAAGCATGATACGAGGGACAAATAAACCCTTAAGCACATCCTAATAGCCTTCATTGGCACTTGGTAACTCATCAAAAGCATGATTCAAGCATGATACAAGAGACAAATATTCCCTTAACCACATCCCAATCGGCTTCATTGGCACTTGTTACCTCCTCTGAGTTCATATAATGCAATGTGGCCATCGCCGATGAACACTATTATCCTCGGTTGGTTTGGCAATGGAACTGCAATGGAAAGTTTGGATCGAAAGAGAGGAAGTGATGAAAAAGTCCAGAAGCTGGCCCACTCGTTCAAGTGAAGTTTATGGAGACGACAGGTGGTTGTACGTACAGTAATGATAACCATGACCATGAATATGGGCTCTTCTGCAGCGCATTGCTACGCATGCAGTGTTCGGATGAGGACGTGCTTTCAATTTCAATATGTTGGATGAGGAAAAGTCGTCTGAAATATCTCATTTCCGGGGAGCTGAAAGTTGTACCTCAGACCTAAACTTAATGAAATAATATTAAAGAGATGAGCCAATCATAATATCAAAAGGATTCTCTTTCTCGAGCAAGCTGCAGGCTCGCATGTATCTCTCACGCGGGGTACACCTAATCCATGGTTTGCAGACGAACAGTGGAGTCTGCAGCCCACATTCCCATAAGGCTTGTGATAAATCACTTCCATGCGTTGGATGTTCTCCTGGAAGCAAAAGGATCAACACCCGCATGAACATGTACGTAACTTTTCATTCCACCCATCACGCAGCAAAGACGCAATGCCTCAATTGATCAATAATAACTCGAATGTGGGTTCCAAAGACACAGTAGGGACCTTGTTGTGGAAGGCTCTTCCTTCCCCTTTTTCATCTCCATTGAAGAGAAGACTGTTGGATGTCTTGCGATGATGGCGGTCTATCAGCCTAGAACTCTGAATAGTAAGGCTTGCATTTCCTTGAATTCTGTTAAGCATTGGAGTTGCTCAACACAAGGATTCTTCTCTGTCACTCTTCTTTTATATCACTTTGATCTCCTTGGCTCTACAGTAAATTTGATTTTTCATTTTTTTCTGGAAGGTGTAGGATGTTCTTAGAGAACTTCTAAATCAGTAATTAAAGTAGAAACTCAAGTTTCTTCCTGCTTCGTAGTTGACAAGCGACTTATCTGCAGAAGTCCAAGACATTTCTTCTTCTAAAACTTGTATGAGAACTTTTCCTTTGTTTGAAATTGTCTCTCGTCTTTCTATCTGAGTAACAATTTCGTTCATTCAATCTCTTTAAAAGCCAGTAAAATCTTTGTCAAAAGCCAGGGATACAATAGTTAACCACTACAAGTTGTGACGTTAATCTTGAGCGGCGGAATAGAGAGACTTGGAAATCCTTGTCTGTGTATGTCTGTTAGACCATCTACAAAAAGGAATATGGAAGTCATTGTTATCCAGGCGAGTTGTTAGCAAAACACTCATTGACAAGGACTTGAATATCTGCTGTTGGTTGCAAGTAACTCACACTGACCAACGAAGTCTGGCAGTGTAACTCTTCAGCTTCATGCAGTTCATTTTCTTGGTCCTAGTAGTCTCACATGGAGTTTGTGAGATGTGACTTTATAAAAGGTCATATTTTTTATTATCATATATTATTATATCATTAATTCATTTATATATACAATTGGGTTCCAATGTCTTACATTGCAGCCAAATGAACAATTTGACAGAGATTATATTCAAACCAGGATAATTTCTATGTTGAGTTTTGAACAATATCAACAAGTTTGCCTTCCCCCGCACTAGAGTATCCTAGGTCGGTCGCCTACGATTTCGTATTGTCTATGAACATATTTCAAATTGTTTGGAATCAACTGAATAACATATCCTTGCATGTGAACAAAAGTAACAGTAAAATTTAGGTTGAACCTTCTAGTATCGAAACCATGAAGATAGTGATTTGAATATGAAATACTTGTAGATAAGTTGCAATTCCTTCCTTAATCCTTACTCTTTGTGGTAGAAGATAAGAGACAAATGTATACATGGTACTAGAACCTAGGAACATTCTACCTTATCGTAGATGCGCTGACATTAAGAAACTAAAGATGAATTATAAGTATGTTATTACCGGGTATTATTGGGCGTATCTTGTGCTCAGGTATGGACCGGATTTGACAATATATATAACAAGTATTGTAATGGTACGTTTGTGACTTTGGGCTTCAAAGTTTGCATGTTTCTTCCATGAGATTGAGAGAATGCAGGAGAAACTCAGATACCGATAACGCTGTAACAGTGATGAACAAAATCTAATATTTTTCAATGTAATATTCAAAGTAGAGGTATTCTCGACGTACTGATATGTACAAAGTACTATTTTATCCTGTACCCTAATATCGTCTCCCTCTCACTATTTCCATATGAGAAAGAGTTCTCACTGTTATGAATTCTTGTTTCCAAATGTCCCTAATGAAGTCGATATTGCAAAAGTTCATAACTTAGTATTTATTATTTTGTACTTATGATTCCTTCCAGTTTTATGACTCTCTGCACCACATTCGATGGCGAGTTACAATGCCTTTAAAACTTTTTTATACAAATGTTTTCTGCCCATGAAATACTTTCATATGTATCAGAATATTACTTAGCTCCTGTGCTACAAGTTGAATTTCGGATGATCAAATACAATATCATCAACGTCCTATATTGCACATAATCAGATTATATCTGGAAGTGATCAAATCGAAATGAATTCACGTTAGTAACTAGCGTAACTTTTGAGATATGTTTCTTCTGATCAATCACACTTGCATGTTAACTGCAGAGTCATCAGAAGCATGCTAAATTTGTCTAAAATTCATATCACGAAGCCATATACCAATGCGAAACTATTTCTGATTCAAGTCGCATCACGCTGCACTTCAACAAGTACTATAAACTCCTGAGTATTCCCAAAGACGAAAGGTTGATCAAGGTTTCATTCTGTATGCAAGAGAAGTCCGAGGGGGCTTGTGGACATCTTGCAGCAGTGTCGTTCTGATCATGGACACCACGCTGCAGATCAATCCTCTGAAGCTTTAGGCTCTTCATCTGCGTGCACAGCTTGCTTACGAACAAGGTCAGACTTCTGCACATGCATGTGAAGGAAATTCTCGACGCCCGGTTGGTGTTCAAGCTCGCAGGCGTCTAATTTCATCATCTGATGTTTGCAAACCTCAAGTGCGGTACCAACGATTTTCATTGAACGATTGTCTTGATATACCTCAGGTTCCAACAATCAGCGATCTTAAAGTAAACCGCATGCAGTCTCGTAGCTTCCACGAGTTATAAGATCCAGTGACTTCTCTGAAGAACTTGCTTTGAGGTGATTGATTTCTGTACCCCAAGTTATTAAATGCACCAACAAAGACAAAATCAGGGAATTCGCGTACGAATATTGCGTTAATCATCTATAAAAGTCAAATGTATACGTGAATCACGTACTTTCCAGAAATTTGCATGTAAACAAGATACACAAAATGATTGACCGAAAAAGCAGGTGACGTTGATGAGTTCCAAGTACAGGCATAATATGATTCGAACTAAATTATGTAAACTTGCATACGATGATTCGAGCAATAATAGCAGACCATGGATCGAAATGTCTCAAGGGTCACTGATCATGTACAAACAAGAAACTCTTAAGCATGCTATGTGAGAAAGTCTTTCATAAAGCAGCGCTAGTATTATTAATAGCTGTATCCATGTTGGACTGGACTCGAAACTGATGCCAGAAACACTCTTGAAACTGACACACCATTGCTGAGCTCAGAGATCTGTGTACTGCATGAATACATGCGAGTGCAGATATCGAGTCTACCTACACTAGAAGTACATACGCATGCAATTTACATCAACATATTTCATGTCATTTTACGACGTTGGTGTGCGTAGTGTCGGAGTCGTTCACTTAATGACATGTGTTCCTAAAGTAGATGTCTTGTTTCGCGCCTTGTAGAAGCATACTGCCTGCAGTTCTTCTACAGTCAAATCTTCGTCGAGTCTATATCTTGGAGACTGATACAGACTTTGTCTGATAATCAGAGTCACTTTGTCAAGAGTGCATCACTTTTGGAAGTTTGAAGTTCGACACCATTATGCATTTGCATGGAATCGGATTTGCCACACCGTCCTTCGTTGGCTCCACTTTCTTGAATTGCACTGTGGTCAATGACGTTTCTGACCAGTTTAAGAAAAACTTTATGATATGATGCCTTGTCTCGTGTTTTGTGCACATAATTTCTCGACATGAAATTATTAGGACTGCAGAGTGGTAGGTGATAATTTTGATATAGTCGAAGGAAAGACTAAACAACGATCATTGTATAAAGGCCCGACAAAATATTGTCCTTTACTGACTTTCACTTATCAAATGACTTCAACATTTAGTCTTTCCCAAAAGTACATCACAGTTCTTGTCTGCACAAAATCCGTTGAGCTAATTTGCGTACATGGCCAATACCGTATGCTTCGAAACCAAATGTAGCATTATTCAATTTTTTTCAAAGACCACGCCGAATGTTACTGCAGGCAGCGTGAAGACAGATTTTGAAAGGTTGTAAGATTGAAGAGGCCATGATGACTTACCTCCACCATCTAGCAAGGTCGTTTAATGTAGCACGATAGCTTCTTCCAGATTCTTGAAGTCAAGCGCATCAAGTGCACAGGAAACATTCTGGCATCTGCAATGGATGCCTGCACTCCTGTTCTCTCACAGGTATAGAATGTAAGGTTTTAAAGTATGAATTTGACTCTGAAATTGCTGCTCCTGATAAAGACCCCGTGAAGGCAGTTGCAGCGCAAGCAACGTACTTGAGAAAGCTTCTGCTTCATTATTAGAGCTATTGTTGGAAATAGTGGTGTTGATGTTGAAGCAAATACCTCTGTGAACACTGTAAGGTTTCCATATTACTCTTGAATTTCACATTCAAGTCACTAATTTCTTCACAGTTCGATCGACGCTGGATGGAACGGGACCTTGAAAAACTTTCTGTGTACAGTTCGACTGAGATACTTATTTTCATCCTTTCTGAGAATAAAAATCTGTTGCCATTCCACTTAAAGCAGCCTTCAAACGGGAATATACTCACAGTCGCATGAGTTAAAAACACTGAGTGAACTTTGAAATAATTTCTTTTCACAGGCAAGTTCGGCACAATCTACCACTTTAGAGTATCACGGATTTCCCGTGGATTCTTGAGACTCGCAAGCTCCTTCATACTCATCCTCCCGGTTGAAGGTTTGAGACAGAAAATCTAAAGCAAAGTACCGTAAATACTGAACTATTATTTTCTGGACCTGTGGACCCGTCGACAAAGTAACTTTGCTTGCTTTGAGGATAATCAATCAAGATAAAGATTATCTTGATTCAATATATACAATTGATCTTGAAGATTTTTTTATGGTTTCAAATTGGTGGAGCATGTATAGACCAATGCCGAAGGATGGCCATATGAAAACATCAACTCACGTGTGTTGATTCCTTGACATAGTATGACATAGACGACTGACCCAGTTGTGCATTAATCTTCAGCCGTCTTAATGACAGGGAAAAGAGTTAGACTGCTAGTGGGAATCGTAAGTAAAACGGTGTGTACTCAAAATATTGAAAGAATGAATCGTTAAATCTTCTATCAAAGAAAGGTATTTATTCAAACCTTACATGCACACGATGGTACATAAGTATCTGGAATATTGCAGGTCAAAAGCAACTCACTGGATATTTAATGAAGGGGACTTTTTATTGATTGCAAAATCAGCAACTAACGCAGATACCATATATGTCTTGTCGCATCTCATGTATCTTGTGGGATGAAGATTCACTTCATCCCACAGAAGCACTTATCTTAATATGCAAGGTAACAGTCGGATAGTTGAATAGGCTGGGAGAGAAAAGTCTATTAGCCAGACATCCTGCCTCTAAATACCTTAGCACCCACCAGTACAGTGTGTTCTCGTCAATTGGGCAGAAAATTCAGCAGCTGTATCTGTTCATATTTGAGTTGACTTTGAGATTCTCTAAACGTGTTGATCTACTAAATGATTCCATCTCAGCCTAATTAATGGATTTCGTTTCGTATTGACATCGTATTGATGTCAGAATAACACGAGATATTAGCCCGACAGGACTATCTCATTTTCTGAGAAATTAATTCATTGTTTGGAGGCTCCATTTTTCCAAGGGAGGAAGAAGGACGCGTGCCTTTGATATACTTTAAGCTAAACGTGTGTTTTAATACTATCGAAAAGGGAATTCTTATTCTTTGAATACCACTATATCAAATTCTGAAATTCATATGTATGTTCAGTGAGTTCAGTTGGCTATACCTTTCAGTACGTAGCCAGCAACCTCCATTGTGTATATTGCATCTCGTTCAGGTGGCCGGTGACAAATCTCATTTCGCTCACTCCCAATTCGCCCACTGAACGCCTCTCAGAACATATTTTCAAATGCCAAACCTCAGCAGGCTTTGTTACAACAAAACTCCACTTCACTCCGAGATCTTAAATCCTTCCGTCTAATTTCCCAACAAAAAATTTTCGGTTATAGCAAATACGAAATGAATGTAATGGAAGGTTACTCTGTCAGGCAGCTAACATTAGGAGATTAGTTGTCAGAATATCAGGTAACCACACCAAATAGAGGCATTTGGAAAGTTTCAAGAATGTGAGTGCTTGAGGACCAGTAAGCACATCGCTCAAATTTCTCCAAAATTGGGTACTGGCATGACTTTCCAGTACAACCATGAGCATTGCTTTCACGGGCACAAAAGATACGTAACCTCATTGGTTCATGACATTCAGCACATTGGCTATTCTTCAAAATTAGATAGCAGAGTTGTCTAGTTATCTCATAAGGAACCAGTATTTGTTACGTCTGTACCTCAGTTCTACTACACCATTCTATGACAATGTCATATTCCTTCTCACTGCCAAATAGCTTACATACTTGCAGAGAGCAAGCCATCTACCAGCTATGGCTCCTACAATCTCATATGTACTCTATAGCACAGTGTGGGTAGTGCACCATCTCTTCAAACGTATGAATTCAGAGGCGAGGCTATTTGATGAGTATTCCCTTGATGATGACATGTGGAAACCCGGACGAATGGCCCAAAAGTAGTCAATGGCTTTCCATCGACAGAGTTACAAGGCAAAGGCTAACACGGTCAATAAGTACCCGTCGACTTATCAAAATGGACAGTGGAAGTATTTCTTGTAAAAAATCGCTATTTTTCCGACTGCAGTTTTAATGTGACCTGCAGGCAATTCAGGAGGCGTAACCTGAGCAATATCCGTCATTCTTTGGAAGATGAACTGGCCAGAGATAATCTGAATATTATTCAGATTATCAATAGATGGAAGATGTAACTCTATCTCAGATCGTAGAAGGTAGAGGAAGAAATCTTTAATCCAGAGAGATTAAATTTAAGAATTGAAAAATTATATAGGAAGTAATTTTCATCAATTCCGTCCTCAAGTATTAGAGCTTCATTTGGTCACATCACAGATAATTTTTTGAAACTGAACCTGAACAAGAAGAATACAGGTAGATTTCTTTTATGACGTTTAGTGCAGCCATAACAAAAAAAACTTAGATTTATACCCGAAAGTATTTACGGAAGTTCACAACGGCGCGTTTTAATTACATTAAAAAAATTCTTCCAAGAAAAGGCATTTCCAACTTGCTAATCAAAGTATCATACACCTCGCAATTTTTTTCAATTCTTTTTGCGTGCACTTTCAGTTAGTGCGCTGATGACCCGATGTTCTTAGAAAATGAAATTAAAGTCTCTTTATTACGCTCACAGAGTTTGCGATCACTTGCATTCAACAAACGATTGTTGAAAGATGCCTACGATAGGTAGATTTTTGGAAGCCTTGATTCATTCTCATGGTTGTATTTCATTTATTCTGTTACTTGATCCACATCATACAACATGCTCAAAGAGCATATAAATATCTGTTCGAAATCAAATTGAAAAACTCAACAAATGATATGGAGCGTAAAACCACCATCCTCATCTTTTGATTTTCTGACTTTTCGTTGTCATAGCTCCTGAATTTAGTTCTGCACAATTGTGAAACAAATGATATTTGACAAAATTCGTTCGTAGCATTCAAAAAACGGATCGTTTTAACATCCTCTAAAAGAATCCTCTATCTGACATGGGCTTTGTCGACGGATATTTTATGGTTAATGATTTTCTAAATAAATATTGTCTAATGGCCAAGTTAACCTTCTTTCAATAAAGAATGGCAGGATAAGACTATGAATTATAGCTCCATACAAACACGACATTGAATCTAAAAAAAAAACTTGAGCTCTATTCCTCATTTGAACTTTGGCTTGGTGAAATTATTATCTTACTAACAAAAGCCATCAATATAGTTGGATGCAACGTAGATCTAGTTTTGTAGAGATGCCATTATCAGCTCAAAGGCAATCCTTAATATTGATCTTTTCTTCAAACAGGTAACTCGCTTATATGCACATTATATCCATAATTTACTTAAAAATATTCAAATCTACTTTTTTCAAATTTATCTTGATGTTGTAGCTATACACATGCTTTCTTCGGATCGAAAGATTGAGGCTTCATTGAGATCTGTCCTAGTTGATACATAAGACACATGTTAAGTTTTTGGGTTCATGTAAGAATTGATGGGGTTTTCCATCCTTAAGTTTTGATTTTACTTTCTGCTCATATTTTTAGGGCATATTTTATTTCTGCTCATACGTAAAGCTGTAATATATCTGTAATCATTTGTATGGAAGAGTGCTCCCGCGCTAAACTGTGCATTGACAACTGTGCTTAAAACTTCTCATGACTAAAAATCTTTTAAGGTGAAGCTCTAATATAAACCAAAGATCACATGGAAATAAAAAGCTAAAGTAAATCCAATCAAACCCCACAAAGTACAAAGTCAATAGTAGAGTAGGGACAAGGCTTTGATAATTATTATAATTCTATTATGCTACAACAAGCATGGTCCAACGAATGCATATTGATAGTTAAGTCAAAAGTTTATAGAATGTTCATAAGTTTGTTCATTATGCTTTTGAGACATAGTATAACTCTTGTAGAACTTGTACACATATTCTTATCACATGTGTGAAGATTTGTTTCTTTTAGTGAGTGTTTTTCCTAGAGCAGAGGAATTTGTCATTTTTGAAAGAGTCAAGCTTATTAGAATCATTTTATTAACTTGTCTTTTTTGCTTATTCGACTTTTTGCCACATCCAGTTTGAATCAAAATTAGCAAGGTATTGTACTGGTCATCATCATGATGATTTCAATCTGATTCTGCCAAATGAGAGAGGATGGATAAGAATCAATCTATTATAAGTAGATAACAGTAAAGGTTAAATCCATAAGAATTTGAAAGTCAAACCTGTGAACGTTTAGGAAAGGATTTTGACCACAGATGGAGGATTTTGCCATAAAGTTTCGTCCTTTCTGGAGAAGAAATGCCATATTTCCAGTGGGCGTTCATAAGAAAAGGGTAGTAGAGTGTGTGATCACTTCTTGATCAGTCCTGGCATCATTCCTCCCTCTACTTGATTGATCTGATCCATCAAATTAGTCATCATTAGAAGGTGCAATTGCATTCATGCCAAAGCCTCAACATAACATAGGACAACGGCAATGACCAAGACAGACGACACTTGTCCATTGTCCAAAGAAGTAAACCTAAACTAAAATAAGCTGCCGCAATCACCAGGACAGAGATGTAGACTTCTTCAAGACACATGAAACCAAATAAAACATTATCTGCATTTATCGATACAGTTCAACTTTAATCTAACAAGCGAAATTTGAGACGATTGTCCTGACTATATTCACATATGTAACCTGCAAGCACGGAGATCATGCCAGCAAAACTGTTCAGAGGCCTGACTCCATTATCTAACAACCAAGGACTGACATTCAATTTTCAGAAACTGAACGTGATTGTCGCTGAAACCCCGTGGAAACGACAGTAGCTGCTTTAGCCACCTCGTTTTAGTATTTAGTCGAAGATACTGTCTGAAATATTTTTTTAAATGCCTTTACCGACCGCATCATGTGAATATCCGCAAAGTGTTTCGCAAACTTTGCGAAAGACTTTGATATTCGCTGTCAATTTATTTAGTTTGAAATCAAAGTTTGATTTATATCAAATTAAAAGTGCAAAATTGTCAAAGGCCAACATACTCAATTGATATATGCATGAAGATCTGAATTTTTTATTTATTCATAACTATCTTATCTTTTGTCAAAACAACTTGATTCATCAACATGATTGATACATGAACATTGACATAAATAACTTGCATCCTGATACATTGATATATTGAAAAAATACATAGAATAGCTTGTTTTAAATTTTAATTTTTAACAAAAATTCTAATTCTATTAAGAAACTTCATGATTGTGAATATATAACAAAAATGATAAAAGTGTAGGAAAAAACTAAAATATTTCAGAGCATAAAAATTTGTAAACACTTTTATTTTCAAAAATTGTATTTTGTATATATATTTTTTAGTAAAAAATTTCTTGCATTGATAAACTATTTTTCATCATATTTTGAATTATAATCTCATTCTTGTTAATATTGAATGAAATTCATGAAAACAAGCATTTTGATAAAATTCACATTAACAAAATTATCAAAACGAGGTTATTCTTTGAGAAACACACATTTTTACATCAATTTAATGATTATATATATTATTATCATAATAAAATTTAATTGTGACATGCATTAATTTCAATTTTGTGACAAACTTTTTTTAATAAAATTATATAGATTGCTTCTTTTGTCAACACAATATTTTCAAAAGTTATTATAAATTGAAAAACAAGCTTTTGCAATATAAAATATCAACTTACTTGTTCAATTGACCATAAATACATAAATATATATTCATGATTTTTTATCATATAATTTTAATTTACAGTGTTAATAATCCACTCATATCTTGATTAATTTTAATTAACTTAACCTTAATTAGTTATATTAGCTAATCTTCCAATATATATATATATATATATATGAGAAATGATCAAAATTGTGAAAATCGAAAAATTTTAAATTTTATAATTTTTTTTTAAAATCATATTAGAATAATATTTTTTCTTGTATGATGTTTGAATTTTGTTGTACTATCTATGAAAGTATGAATCACAAATTCATCACTAAAAAATATACTCTCTAAACTTGATATCACACCCTCTGTTTAATCATAAATGTGATATAAACAAGGTGTGACATTTTTGATAATGTCACATTTTGAAGAATTGTGCATAATGTGATACTATCAAAAAAATAAGTAAAAAATCAAAATAAAATAAAAATATAAAAAAGAAAATAACAAATGAAAGGCTTCAAAGTTTTTGAATGTAAAATGTAATTCAAAACTGTGAATGTCAACAAGAACACATCATAATGTGTCATTGAGATCCGGTAGAGAACTCTAACTAGAAACAAAGAAGTTTCTAATGTCACATTGTTTTAGTTATGTTAAATGTCCAACACCAATTCTAATGAGTTTGTCATGGATTTTTTCCATTCCTAACAACTCTTGAGTGTTGAAAATCTGAGAACCTCGGCTAGCCATAAAATTCAAAAGATCTTTAGCATAATTCTTTGTCTCGCTTAGCTTTTGCCCACTGAATAGTATTTCATTTATCATAGGCGCTTCTCATGACCTTTTTGCTACTACAATCTGTCCATCCAACTGTCATATACAATCAATCCATACTTGATATTACTTACACTACAGATTTTGGAAAAAAAATAGTGACATTATCAAGGGTGATAGTGATAATAACGTGGGAGTTTTACACTAGGAAAATCGGTTTCAAACTTTTAGTTGACAATATCAAGGTGTTCTATCAACAAGGGTGACATTATCAAGGTTAGGCTGTACATTATTTGCTTCAAACAACTAATAGATTTAAATTTTAATCAAAGAATTACATAAAATCAAATGTCAAAATTTTTGGCAAAGTTGTACTTTTACGATTTATAAAAAAAATTTTATTTTCAACCTTGCTAACATAATTTACTTGGAGTAATCAATATTTTTTAAATAAAAAATATTTTCTTTTCTTTCATCTCTCTAATTAATTTTATTATATCAAGGTCTTTCATCTTCAATTGATACTTCAATAAAATAAGAAATATATGAACATCATATTTATTTTAATTTTTAATAACCTAATCATACATTTAAAGCATCTAATGTTATTTCAAATCTCATGATAAAACATGAAAAAATTCAAAACATAATAATCCATAAATATACTACTTCACGTCACTAAAACAATGTCTACAAAAAACAAAAAACATTAATACAAATCATCATATTTATGTCAACAAGAGCAACGATCGGCTCTTAGTCTATAACTGATCTAGTTCATCTTGATCAAATAATATAATTTTCTAAAATTTTATTTGATGACATGAGATCATATGATACATTATTTTATGAATATTTTGACTTAATATAGAAATATTAGCAAAGTGTAATTTTGAATTTTCTTCATAAAAATCATAGCTTGCAATATGAATACAAAGTATCATCTCATATAATAGATTCATGGAAAACACCATAAAATATTTGATTAAAAATTAAAGTTTGAAAAAACACAAAAGATTATACCTAGCAATCAGAATTGATATTAAATATCATAGTCCAAATCTATGTTTAAATCAAATTTCAGTATCATAAATAAATATTTGTTATACTCTTTGATCCATTAAAAAATAGAACTTACTATTTGCTTGAATATATACTTATGATCTAGAAAATGTTCCCTTTTTGAAAATATCATTAACTTTCAACTCTTGTTAGCAATAAATGATTGCATCACCCCTATAATAATTCATTTCACATAAAGCTATAAAAAAACTGATATTCATTGTATAAAAAATCAATCTTGTTAATATCAATTGAAATTGTTTCCAAATCAATGATTTTTGTCTATAATGCTTGCTAGATCTTTAGTTCAGAATTATCACTCGTTCATCTTTTTCAGAAAAATGTCACTTGTATCTCTTAAACTCTACAATTTTTTGATAATTTTGATTGATTTTGTTAATGATAAGCATTCCCAAGCAATTTCGATGAGATTACAGCTGTGTTCATGAAACGCAAAAAAAATCTTCTTAAAAAATGAGTGCAGCGGAGATCTTTGGCAGCTGACTTACATAGGTTAGTTAACTGATGTAGTTACTTATCATCAGATTCAACTAAACTTACGCTCCAGCGTTAATCATGGTCATGTAGACTTATAATGCAACTTTTTTTCTTTTACTTTGATTGCAAGACCAAAATTGTTTTTAGATGTCAAATCTGTCAGATCTATCATCAAATTTCAAGTGAACAAATCCTGCTAATTTTAAATATTCAAAGTCATCAAAAATATTCAAACGGGAGAAATTTGTGAAGATTAAACCTACTCGATTTTCAGAGACATGAAAAGGATGTGACATCTATATCAATATCCATGTATAACTCCCTATGTTTCTTCCTACTGCATCAAAAACTCCTACCATCTTTTATTGAATGGACGCTGTAAACAATTCCATCCATCTAGCCAGGCTACTCCGGAAAGGAAAGCTCGAGCTTGATGATACACAATCTGCCAGTGTGACCATGTCTGTCTATAAACTAGATCTACCTGTCTTAAAGACCCGTTCTGTGTTCTTCTAATTTCTACTTAAAGCATATGCGATCATGACCAAATCAGTTCCAACAACACTAATCTAATCGCACGGTTTGATGCTTGCATTCTAGGCTGCCGAGTCCAGAGGAAATATGCCGGAAGATCCCTCAAGAGGGAAAGCGATTGAAAATCGAAGACAACTGCAAATGAAGAAAGAGAGAGAAACTAATGCGGAAGATTTCGATCCAAAATCTACCTAGGCTTCAGCGACTTACGGTGTGAATCTTGATCGGCTTTGATCAGCTAGAACGATGGAAGAATGAGGGCAGAAGAGAAAGGGATGAACAATGCTTCGTTGCAGATCCGCATGTGGTGAATACTTCCTGTCGGGAATTTCTCTTCTTCGAGGATAAACACAGTTGCTTCCAGTAGCTCGAACAAGTTATCAAGTTCATGCCTCCGCCCGGCAATCAGTAAACGCGAAAATATATCTGGAATTGGACAGTGGAAGATTCTAATCCTCAGGAATACTGCAAGGGATGAAGTTGTTGGTCATCCTGATGGTACCATTGCTGAAGACGTTGCCTGTGATGAATGCTTGCGACCTTTGTTGTTGTAGATACTCGTTCAAACTGAAAGCTTGCGCGCAATTCGATGGCTCTGCACGACCTCCACAGATTTACCTTGAGTCAGCTTCGTCAATTTCCAGAGCAAGGTATGTATCAAAAGCCACAGAAGAAGAATGGAGACGACAGAAGAAACCTTGGAAGTCATTTTGAATCTCTTTCAATAATCTCTCTCAAAGCGTGGAGCCCAGAATCGAAAGGACTGTCTGGATCTAGGCAAGTCTAGAATAGAGTGATCGATGAACTTAAAGCCAAAGTCCTGCAGAGCAAGCGATTCCCCTGCGGACCTGCCTTTCCAGCCCTGCAGCACTCAGCACTTACGTGAGGTAAGTCCGCTCTCGAAGGACAGGTATGCCATGAGTGCTTGCAGGTGCTGTGAGCTTGTTGGGACCGACGGGGGGAACTCGTCAAGCACGTGCCATGTGGATCAGCAGAAACCTCTCGACATAACAGAGGCCTTCCAGATAGCCAAAGTCCTAGCCTCGATGGAAAGATCAGCACTGTCTCCCTGTCAATATGCGTTGCCTGGTGGACCATGTGAAAGAATGAGTAAAATCTGCTGTACTTCTCCATGCACGAACGCAGCTTCAATCAACTCTTTGGAATCAGGAGCACTGCATCTCCTAGTGCTGGGGCAGGATCCCAGGAACCGGCTACATTCCCGATGCTGATCATTTACCTGGTCGAGAGTGTATGAGAATTTTGAGAGCAGGTCGCTTTAGGCGGAGTTCACAACCCACTAGTGCATGGAGGGCCGTCCGATTGCCGTAAAGAATTGGTTTTTTGCATGAATGTGATAGATATTCGGACAGAGTCATGACAGGAGTACGAGTGGGAGTTGATTAGAGTCGAGTCTTGGCGTGAACATTGGTGCTAAAGGTCTGAACAGTCAGCGAAATATCAGTTGAGGTGCATGTGATCTTGAGTATAATGTGGAGTCCCATAGATTTCACTTTCCACTTCTCGTGAAATTCGGATTCCCTCAATTTGACACCCTTGTGAGGTCAAACAGGCATGTCTAGACCTGGCCTCGGGGATAGGTTGATATTCCGGTATTAATACATTTACAACATGAGAACGTTTTACGAATGTTATACATACGGACATAACGGTGGGATGAAAAATGCACGGTAACTAGCAAAATCTTCGGGGGCGATAATGATATTACAAACTTCCCAGAAACTTATTTGCTACTTTTGTTATACACTTTGCCCCCTCTTAATGAATGAATGAATTAATTGATATACCAAGTAAATTTCACATATAATAAGAGTGCAAAATTTTCAGTCTCTCTCCACTTAATACATAATTATAAATCCTACTGGGGAATATTCAAATAAACAGTTCCAGCGTGTTCTTTCTATTCAAGAAGTTATATAAATCACAAAGTTCAACTTGTGTTAATATGTTCTTTGGAACCAAAACTTTTTTGGAAACCAAAATTTTGACATCAATAAAAACAGTATCACAGTAAAACAGTAACACGTATCACATGCATGTCATGATCAAGTTTGAAATCTCAAGTTTAATCTCATTATATTGTAGTATCAGTCATAAGCATATTCATTAATATTAAACGTAGCAGTAATAGATTTATTTCAATGAAAACGAAGAATCCATTATTGCAAATGAAAATGCGATAAATATAATAAATAATTTTTTTAATTATCAGAAATATATATATATATATAAAATGTGTAGCATCTTGTACTTTTGAATCATTTGATAATCTAAGAAATTATATCTTGACTTGTGTCTTCATCTTTAATTATTTTTTTCATATCAATAATTTTTAAATGTTGTAAACTGACTTGGAAAAAAATCTTTTAATTTCCACTTTTTATACAGTTCAATGCTTGAGCTTCTCAAAAACTATATGATTTATTCTGTATTAATAGTTGTAAAATACATTATATGTATTTCAAATTTTTACAATTTTTGATAATTACAAGATTCAACTCATGTGATGAAACTAATTCAATATTATGAACATAGATTGTAATCAGAAATTAAAAATCTGATTATTCTTATTATTCAATATATATATATAAACCAATATAAATATATATTATTTTTTCTTATTAAAAGCTTACAAATATGTGATTAAAATAATACCCCAAAATTATTTATTAATACTATCACCTTACTTGAGTCCGATTCGTACCCACGACATTCTGATTATGAGCTTGACAAGTGACCAATTTCTCTATCCAGCGAACAGCCCACAATTTAATAATTCTTTCAATATAATTTATTATTTAGCCTTATCAAAAATAGAGAAAGATTAAAAAAATTTATATATAACAACCAATATCTGAGAAAAAAAATTTCATGTAATGAACACTTGAAAAAACAAAAAAATTCCAAAACATTACAAATTTAATTTTTTTCGGGAGATTACAAACAAACTTATGGAAACATACATTATTAAATTGCAACATTTAAAATAACTGTAAACATCTGAATATTAATATAGATTTATCTATATTGTCATAATAATTGGAAATTTATGTAGTATTCAATTATCTAATAAAGCATTGATTGTCATATGAAATAACACTATCCAATATTGTATGACTACAAATGTTTACATGTAAACAAACATATTATACATAATATGATATGTGAGAGATAAAATTTATAAAAAAAATATCATATTGCAGAAATTATGAATCAATCACATAAACATCATGGGTTTTCAAAGAAAAAAAAGCATTTGTAATGCTTAAAAGTGGATTGTCTTATTGTTAAAGCATTCCAAACTAATAATAAGTATGTATAATAAGTATGACAAGAAGATTACAAGAATTGGGAAAGAAGAATACTATTGATTAAACATAGATGGTAGAACTATGACTCTACTTGTGGCTGAAGTATCCATCATAGTTATTTACGAATGAGTTTCATACTATGAACTAACAATATATGCAGCTATACCTTGGATTTTCAGTTTAAATTACAAATATAGCTTAGAGTTCAAATCAACCATACCTCTTAGCCAATCAATTGGGATTTCAATCCTCTTGCAATAACAATCACCACATATTTTTAACCTTTGTACGCAAAGAGTTATATGTATCAAAGAGTTATATGTATCATGTTGCATCTAAGATAGTATAATATTTAGATGTTTTCAAACGCAATTTCATCGTTGTAAGGAAGCTACTTGATTTTAGTAGGGAATATCATGAAGTTTACAGATCCATGCATCATATATTTCCCGCAAGGTGTATGCTCGATACACAAACTTAGTTGACTCAAATAATAGAACTGTCTAATCCAATGCCATGTACAAGCCTTAGTCCTGTAATTAGTGATCCAGATACACAGTTTTCATCATATACGGTGTGGTCCATCAAACTAGTTAGTTGTCATTCGAAATATGCATATATTTTCAGAATGAAAACATAATCGAATGACAACTAACTAGTTTTTTGTCATTCGAAATATACATGTGTTCATTTTCAAAATATATGTATATCATGTTGCATTGAGTACACTCCTCGCATTTACTTAACTTGTATAAAACATCATGAGACGTTCATGATGCTCGAGTATGCTTCTCTGCATTTCGTTTTGCTAATCATCAAGACCGTTGCCAGCTGTTGGATATAACTTCTTTCGCGACATTCCGTGATTACTCACGGAATGTCGCGAAACACAAAAATACCATACAATAAGAGGTTTAGTTACTACTAGTTATGAGCACTCGCAACAAAGTACAATTTCCTCTTGAGCTAGATCGAAACCAGGACTTATAGAAGATTTAGTGTTTGGATTAAGTGAAAATTTTAATATAAAGTCTTCTCATAATAAACTAAAAAAATATAGTAGTTCTTCTTAGTGCATGTCATAGACTTTGCAGCATGATATTCACTTTTTACTACCTCGTACCACTTCCACCACGTCCAAGCTCACTGATGATTTCAGAAACCCACCATGTAGCGGTGACAAAGATCACGACTTTCCTGAATAAAGCTTAACGAATACATTGTAAGGGGTAGTTGTTATATCGTAATGATCGAATACACTATCTAGATAAGGAGAAAGCTAGATTTTAAGAATGTTCCCACACTTCAAGACTACTAGGAATGTGTATAGCGATTCACCATTCTTTGATATGTACATTCGTTGAGAATGAGGTCAAACTATGGGTCATGCTATCATTACACTTTTTGAAAGCTCCTGCTTTTACAATGCTTCAATTCAAGAACAATCAAAAATCAAATCGAGGAGATTGGTTTGGTGCTATTTTACACAAGTGAAAATCTGTGATTCATCAACTAGGATCTTTGAAATGAATATTTGCATCAGTGAGGAAAGTTTGACATAAGAACAACTTAACTCTTCTGGTGAGAAGTGATTATAGGGACTGACGACGATGGGGTCTCAAACCGAAGGGATGCATTAAGTTTTGCCAGCTTGAACTAGGTCTGCTTTTGCAAATCCTAAACATAGGAAATCATTCTTTGAACAATTCACAGCCATATTCCAAGGGAGGGTCGATTCAAAGGAGAGATTGTACTTCACAATGACCAAAAAATGATAAATGGACAGATTTTACATAATCTCGCCAAAATGATGACGTTCGCGCCATTAGCTTGTTGATGACGGAGAATCATAGGGCACGCCCACTCATTTTCTCCATCTGCTCAAGATGATTATTGAGCTCCTCTAGCTTTTGCATCCTGACTCTCTCGCTGGTTGTCACAATCTGCGATGTACCATTGTTCAACCTCTTAGTTGGAGACTATTTTGGGATCATTCCTCCATTGCATCAAATACAATGGTTCACAAGCCTAGCTCAGGGCTTACGTATTATTAGTCTCCACAAACTTTAGAGAAAACAGAAATCCTTTACTAAACTAGCATTCAAGATATCCTTCGGTTAAAAATTTTACAAAGGATGTCATCGGTTAAGAGTGTATACAAAGAGACTGGCCACCAATTTCAGACAAACAAAAACCATCAATCTGTTCAAATGAGCTCTGATCCCTGAAGTTCCATACATACATATATGATGGTATCCCTGCTCCTTAATGTGTCCAAAAGATGCGAGAAGAGTTTTCGAGACTTACAGGTTTTAAGAGTAGTATAGTCTCGAAAGACTTTAAAGAGTATACAGGAGTATAATCTTTAGAAATTGAAGTATACCACGAGCCTGTATATAAATTCTAACTAAGAATCTAATCTTACAAGACTTCTTTGAACTAAAACAAAAAATCGTCGAAGAAATGTGAGCTCTACTGATGTTCAGATACAGGAAGTGAACAGGTTTATCACGGTGGTGGTTACTTCTTAGCCTAAATCTGGGCTTTACAGTGATTGCAGGTCTGGCATTTCCCTCAACCATTCCAATCCAGCCAAACGGCCCTGTTATTTAGAGGTACACATTTTCATGTGGTACAGTATTTGATGCTCGGTATGACATAAATTGAACATAGATCCTGAAGAAATATTTGGAAAAACGAGAAATAATGCATCCTGTTGTGCATTGTTTATCAAAGACATTTGGTCCATCTCATTCGGTAAAGTTCTCGCTTATAGGAATCTAGATGGACAAACGGACTACAAGCAGATTTTTTTTAAGTAAAATCCACGGAGCATTATGTTGTGCAGA
This sequence comes from Marchantia polymorpha subsp. ruderalis, assembly GCA_037833965.1. Taxonomy (NCBI): domain Eukaryota; kingdom Viridiplantae; phylum Streptophyta; class Marchantiopsida; order Marchantiales; family Marchantiaceae; genus Marchantia; species Marchantia polymorpha. Next base: position 25,193,845 of record AP031356.1, on the reverse strand, counting down.
AAATTCTAGACTGCTTTTGTACGAAATTGAATACCTTTAAGCTCTTCACTTATAGCGATTGTCCATTCATATATGTGGTTACCTTTCTGGAGTGGTTCTATCTCAAATTATGTCTGCTGGCAAAGTTTTCAGCTCACCTCCATTAATCTGCTGACAAGTTCCGTTTTCAGCTTAGTTTTGTCATTGTGTGCCAACACCGCTTCCTTCAGCTCCTTTTCCTACGTTCAGTTCATAACACACTCCGGTTTTAGCTCCATCCTCAGCGTTAATCTGTAAACACACAAACAAGTTCTGGCAGATAATAAACGAGACGACGTATGGTCCTGTTTGTACCTTTCGTTCACACAACTGCTTCAAAGGCTTAAGCTCCCTATCGACGGTCTCTATTTTTTTTCTGATATCAGAAACTTCCCTCCTCGTTGGATCCTCCAGACTGTCCAGTTCCTGTCAAAGAAAGGTCGCCACTGATCAATGCCATAGAGTGAAAGCTGCTTGTTCTCTACACCCGTCAGCCTTTTACACCTATGCAGGGAACAAGAGCATGCACAAGTTCTTATAAAGCTCAAATAATTTGATGTTTTTCTTTGAAGAGCACGTTTCTGCATTATTTTGATTTCTCTTAGCTCTATCATGCATTGATACAATTCCATGGTAAAAACATAACATACAAGAACCTAGGACATTTCAACAACCCACTGCTTCTATATATTTCACGGGAACAAGAGACTGTAGGTATCACCTACTTTAAGGGGTTTTGTGCAACAGAAATAACTTAACATCCTCAAACTATACAAATTCAGTTAAACCACCATCTGTAAAATGGACTTGAATGGCCTCGGAAACAATGGAGTGCATCATTCTATTTATTGTCCTCAACTGATGTAAGGACCTGGATGTATGTGAAAATTAAAACTGCAAATGATACCCACCTTATGACATGTCTGACTACTATATGGATGTAAACGACTGATATATGAATCTGTTATCTTACAAAATTCTTCAACTCTCAAATTTTCGCTTCCTTCAGTACCTAGGAAACCTAGGGACATGACACATATAGAAAAACTGCAGTCCTGATAATGGTGTGGATTACTTGATGGCCTACATTTCTAAGGTATCCGTACCATCCTACGAGGAGACAATATGAAATGTTTACACCAGTCAGAAGTTCCAAGTCGAAAGATTCATCTGGACACGATTTTGATGTAGAAATAATTCAGACCAGTTGCATTCTTGGCCAACGATGGAAGGCCAAAGCCACCAAATTCACTCGGAGGAAGAAAGAATCTCAAGAAATTGAATGATTCACAGTAAGTTTGATTCAAAATTATAATTATCTATTTTCGAAAAATAAGCAAATCGTCTGCATCGCTCAGTCTTCCTGATGTAAAGCATCCTTTCGGATGAATGCTACACATAAGTGGAGGGAGCGGTCCTTAGTGCCAATTGGACCGAAAGAATATGCACGAGTAGATCCGCTCAGATTGTAAGATGCGAGAATGCTCACAATTCATCAAACACAAGCAGTAAAGTAGCAATAATACGAAATACTCACTCGACGAAGCTCGTCCAGCCTTCTGGCTTCGTTACTAACGCGATTCAACTGAAACTGCACCTTCTCCTTCACCTGCAGCTTACGCTTTTCGATCGCCGCCTCCCTCGCGTGTGTAGTCAAGATCGATGCGTCTTCCTCCGTCTGCTGTTTCTTGTCCCCTCCTTCCTTTCCACTGGTGCTCAATTCTTCCGGAACCGTGAGCACCTGTCGATTCTGTTCCCATGTTTCTCTCTGCAACTCCACGGCTCTCTGTCTTTTCTGACTATCCGCTGCTTCTTTCTGCAAGCTCTCCCTCAGGCTTTGCTCAAGCGTCGCTAGCTGGGGGCTCACGAACGCCATTTCCGCCCAGATCTATATTTCTATCCTCTGACACCGGGCAATTATTGATCGCACATCAGATTTTCGCCGTGGCCGACTTTCAATGTTCAGATCGCATCCATGTCCAGACTGCTAAATTTGTCCCTGCCTAGATTTCCCGGTGCGGATCCAGCCAGGGTTAGCACATTAAATTTTTGCCAGCATTGAAGCAGAAGCCAATTGCCTCTTCAGAACAAGCTCGAAATTAGTCCATCGACTCCATGACACGGTCCTGCACTTCCCCGTCCAGAGAGACGCATCCAAGTCACCGATCAAGCTTGCATTGATCGATCGGTGAATATCGACCGAAAGCGGTGCCAGAAAGGTCTAAAGCTTGGTCGATAACAGGGACTCTGTATTCTTGATTCCGAAATTCTGTGTGATTGGTGATCGATCATTCCCGCCACCTTCGTTCCTGTGAGTTATTTGATCGTGCACGCTGATGCGCCTTCCGTACTATTTTACGTATCCAGATACCCAATTCGAAAATCTTGTCAAGCTTTGTATAATTTAAAACTCATGAAAATGGATTTCCATGGTGTAAAGAAAGGAAAGAGCAAAGATATATCCCAAAAAATAAATTTTCTCCTGATTAAACGATATAACGTTTTATTTTTTCAAATTATAGATGGTTAAATTTCAAATTTTTCGAGCTTGTGAAATGTTTTATGTATACTTCGATTTAATGAAACAGAGGGTAAATAATATCACATTTACTCATAATAGTCATAAATGATATTCCTTACGCTACGTATTTATGTAAAAACTGAACTGTTATGATAGTGATGTCAACGTATTACAGATATTCATTATTATAAGTTGTGAAAAATGACTACTTCATCCAACCAAACAAACAAAAAATTGCAACACTTAAAAACTAGTAATAAAATATGAGCGCACAATTGATGATGAATTAAGAAATAATTGATTAGACAATTCAATCATTTGGACTAAACCAATGATTCAAACCTTCTGCAATAACCAGTTATGCACACAAATCTTGTACACAAATTCAAAGCATCAATAATTACAAATCACATGCATTACATTCAGCAATCTATGTTCTAAAAAAAATCATAACTTTGTTGACCGAAATTAATCAATTTCTTACAAAATTTATTAACTTAACATAATCAATCATTTATGCTAAATAAGTTATCTAAACGGTTTAAATTGACAGTGCACGAACAATTATCTTTAAAGATTGCAACAAAATAATATATAGATATATATTCACACTCAGATTTGGCTAGTTAATCTTTCCATTTTAATTAATGTTAAGGAAAATATAAAATCTACTAAATAAGTTTCAATGCTTGTAAAAATATAATAATAAAATTTATATGTTCACATTTTTTTGAAAAAAATTAAAATACATAATGATTTTTCATATTAAGAATTAACCATTTAATATTCATTGTGTAAAAAAATCATTATATATCGTAAAATTTGAAACTACAACACCATATAGTGAACTATACAGATATTCAAAACATATCTTTAAAGGTATAGCTAAAATATATCTACTCCCATCATACTTACAATTTTGAAAATTTGATTTTGTTGAAATAATAGCATTTGAAAATTTTTATGAAGATATATAGTTTCTTCTATGAAAGATCTATAAGCTTTCATGTTGGTGCTAAAAATTAAACATTCCGTTTCAACTTTCAAGCAATTCATATATTCATGATACATGTGTTGACTATATATCACAAATTGAATTAGATATTCAATTCAATACAAATAATGTCGTGCTTTCCATTAAAGATTGCTTTTATGAAGCTAAATAATCAGAACAAACTTATTTTCTGATTAATACAAATAAAAATGAAAAAAATACATAATTCATTTTATATAAAAAAATTTTCTAAAAATCATATATCAGTTTAAAATAATGTTTTAAATATAATAAATTTTTAATTTATATGAAAATCTATAAATAAATCAACATTATAAATTTTATATTTCATTTTTCTTCAATAGATTTTTTTATACTTAACTCAAGAACTATTATAGCGATTTTTAAATAAGTTTTCATGAATCCTTTTTGAAATAGATATAAACATATTATTTATTTGTAATGAGAAGTACACAAAACTTGCATGCACAACTTAGGACAAACAAAAAAAATTGTGGTACACTGTATGGTGAGCATATGTGTTCCAAATACAAATGTTTTGCATTAAACTTTCTTGTTTGTTTCATAGAAAATTTGTCTAGCCCTCATTTGTAAAATTAGTTTATTTAGTTTATTTGAACATAATTATTATGCAAGGAGTCACAGATTTCAATTTTAATTAAAATTTATGTTTACTAAAACATGATAAAGTGAATATATATATATATATATATATATATATATATATATATATATCTATTATTTTACCTCCTTGAAATATGACATTACGCATTGATATTTTTTCTAACTTACTCATTTGGATAAAAAGAACGTCAAAATTGGGTCTCAATGTAAACCTTCATTAGCTCAATATTTTAGACAGTCATTAGGTCTGACAAATACTATTTGATGTATATGTGCTTCATTTTCTGTCCATCATTTAATTCACATGTAGATTATACACACGGGATCTATTTTAATAAAAATTCACTATGTTATGAGTTTACCTCATCTTTGTGACAAGCACATCTAATCAAATTTTCTCATTCTCTTCTTTCCATTTTTTCATTATACTTAGTTTCTAAATAGATTCAGCTATGCATTTCTGCATTATTTATGCATCCAACATCGAGTATAAACACAAATCTAGTTCCAGTATTTTTTTCGTCCATACATAGCCTATCTATAACTTTAAGTGTTATAATTTTTTCTTTCCTATCAGATTTATTATGTGAAAACACAAGCATCTAATTCTTATGAAATCTTAGGTGTTAAAGTGTGGAACATGATTTAAATCAATCCTTGACCACTAGAGTCTGAGGAAGACTACGACGTGAAATTGGAGGATACCGACGAGCTAAGTTTTTGCAAACTCAAGTGTTGCTCATCCTGCAAAGAATATGACCACACAAAGTTTTAGCATCAAGACAAGATGAAACTTCAACATTATCTTGAAGTACAAACTTCACAAATTTTCAAATTTTATTTCTTGAATTTCAAAGATATAATAATTTATTTATTTTAATTCTGTTACATTGAAATGTCTAGCAATATCATATTTTCACTGCAGTAAAATGTTTTAGTGAAATAAGAAACTATTCCTTGCTGTTGATATTGCAAATCTCTTTTCTTCAGATATCTAATCACATAACTCTCATATTCTTGCGTAAGTCTCTATTTTGACTTTTCATATGTTAAAAATGAGAAAAATAATATTATTTTTGTGTAAAAAAAAACTCTACACTAATTTGAAATAATCATGATGATACAACTTCATTTAAATATCAGAGAATAGAAAATGAGATTCACATATATTTTTAAGTATATGTTTGAAAATCTTTCATAATCTATAGAACATCAATGCTACAAGCAACTTGATGTTGCTATCCTATCACAAAACTTTGTAGAATCATAAATTATTGGATTTTAATGTATCTGAAAAAAAATTAGTGAAAGATATACTTGCAATTTTTTTCACGTGATATAAGTTTAAATGCCAAAACTTGTCATTTTCATTTGTAAAAACATAAGTCGTTTAATAGAAAAAGTTGCTTTTAGCGCATACAAAATTTTGGGTATGTTAATTTCTAAATTTAAAATTTCATGAGCTTAACTTAAACTACACCATTCATGATTTGTCATCTTCCATTGATGATCATATGCACGCATCAGAGCAAATAGTATCAGGTTTTTCTTCATGTGACAAACGTTTGAAACATTTGAATTAAAACAATCAATTTTAACATTATAATCACTTTACATAAAAAATAAAATTTATGATACAAATAAAAACCAAAAAAGTCATTAATACATATAATATGTATATGAATAATTGAAAATGCTTTCATCTCCCTACTAATTTAGCAGATTGCAAAATGCATAACTTTTAGATCATAAACCATATGTCTTTGAAAAAACTACTATTTATGTTTTTCCTTGTAGTGTGTTACATAAATGTAAAAAAAAATCATTTTTTTTATTAAATTTTTTCTTGAGATTGTCAGCTTTTCTACAATCCTAACCTTATATCACTACTGCAAAAAATTTCAATTCCCATCTAGATATTCCTATGTTTATATCTGATGTTAGATTTTTTTTTTGACTCATCAATTTTAGCTATCAATGATTTTCATGATTGACATTCAATAATGCATCTGAAGAGATTCATAGATTTAAAACATAGATGTATATTATGTTGAAAATCATTTGAACCTGACATTCATTATTTTATATCAAATGATAATTCTTCTTATCATGATGACGTAGCATTAATGATACAGACATTTGCATAGAGATTGTTATTTTTAAGAAATTTGAGCAATTTTATATTCCTGCTCTAAATTTTCAAGCAAGTGATTATGCTGCAAATTTTGCGTTATTTCTGCTAATAATTTGCGTAAATTTTTCTTGTTTTTGGTTGATGAAACTGTGACACATCAAATTTATAAAAGCTAATAAGTATTCTGTCCATTTACTTTCAATTCTAATATGTGATTGATTATTTTCCAACTATGCTTTGAAAATAAGTGTTAAAATTTACTTCTAAATTTTTTCAAAACATTTGCAAATAGTTCAAGATATCATTTTGTATAATTTATATTTAAAAAATTATCAAACTTTCAAACAATTGCTTGTAACAATTCAAACGGGATATAAATATGTATCAAACTTTAAAATTTATTTCACATAAATTGAATTGAAATTATTTTTTTGTGATAAAGAAATCTTGAATCATAGAAGTTGCAACCTATGTTCATGACATTCGACAGGTTAGTTTGATGGAACCCAAAATTGTGACATTTCAAAGTATTGTTGAACCTGCTTGAGTATGGAAGGATCTAGATATGCTAACATCTTGCAAACTACATGGTCCTTAGAATCACTACATTGAATCTCACTTATGTTAGCAGGTTTTTCTCTCATGTATATAGTAATAACCATGGATCATAACTTCAATTTTACATGCTCTTTCCAAAGCAAATAATCACCTTGGTCATCGAAAGTTATTATGTTATACCCAAAACCGCCACCGATATGTCGCCTTGTCAGCTCTACAAGTCAAAAAGGAGAGATAATAGCAGCTTCCAAGTCAATTTTCTTCTTTTTAGTCATTTTTCAACTCTTGAAAAAATGTACAGATGCACTATTCGCGTCGAAAATTTTCCAATGATATCCAATTTGTCTATAGTCTGATCCAAAAAAAATTTAAAAAAAAATTATAATCAAATATTTTGTCACGTTGTTCCCGACCGTCACTGTTGGTCTCCACTGTCATCGTCATCGTTGATTTTCCGTCGATTGTCACTGTTGGCCGTCATCATCAAATGTCCGTTGACTATGTTGTCATGCCGATCGCGTTTCTCATCTGACCACGTTCAATCTCCGACTACGTTTGATTTCTAACCACGATTGCTATCACACTCAGCCCGATCACAACTGCGACTGCGACCACGTTCAACTCGATCTAATTCGTTCTTAACAAGGAGTTGCATTGCTCGCGTCCAACCGTGACTTGCCGGGGGAGCTCCGCTCCAACTGTTGCTCGGTTGCAAAGTAACAACCTGAGAGAGAAGGGGAGAAATTGACTCCATCCGAGAACAGGTGAAAAATGCATGTCGCTTGGTCACTTGACAACCTGCAAGATTTGCTCTTGCAAGCGACAATATCTACTGTGCTATGTAGAAATTTGTCAAGAAATCGACAGATTTCTCTTTAAAATTCTAGAAATCAAAATAGAAATTGAAAAAAAATGATGGGTTTTTGTCAATCTCTTGACACACATTGATCATCGGCACTTTGGCCCGCTTCCTTGATCTCTCACGGCACCTTCGTACATATTCATTGCGCTATGTGGCGGACATGCAAAACTGCGCGCTCATTTCTAGATTGAGCTCTTGATGAAAACCAGATTTTTCTTGAATCAATTGTTGTCTACTTCCATTTGCGTCATATTCGAGTTCCTCATGGTCATGCTCGCTCGTCTGTGCCTCCCTGCGCCTCAGCGCGACCCTTATTGTCGTTGCACGGCCCAATGCGCATCCGCAAAAACTACTCCCCCTCGCCTAGTCGTCTCTCCGTCAACCTCGTTATTTTTCCGTCTATACATGCTACTAATCATCTATTGTACTCCCTTCGAATAACACCCTGAACCTCGAGCTGAAAGAAACAAGTGTTGAACAGTAGAGATCCAGTCAAGTTTCCCTCAGTGAAGAATTAAAGTCTGAATGAGAAAGAACTATGTCTCCCGAAAGCAAAAATCTCATATTTAAAAATCTCAAACTAAAATTGGAACTCGCGAACTTTCAAATTTTCCAGTTCAAAAGCAGTGAAATAAGACTCAAGCGTCATCGTAAAAAAACACATCAACAACAGAAAAAATTCATTATAGTTAAATACATATCAGCAACAAAAAAACTCCATCTGCAGCAGAAACCTTACACTTTGCAGAAACTTGTCAATGAAAGAAAAAATCCGTTAGCAGCAGAAATCCATCACTTATAAAAACTCGTCTTATCAAAAAATTGTCACAAAAAAACGTCACGTGTCAAAAAACAAGAGAAATCATCAAGAAATCATCAAAAAATCATCACTCTTTGACAAAGACTCCAAATTGAAACCTGCTTTTATACCATGTGTTACGGTATCAAAGTGATACATTCAAGTCAAGGCAAAAACACAAGAGACAATCGTATAATGTGATTCATAGTCAAATTTACGTCCACGGAGAAATACATGTGAGAGACTTTACTCCTTAGATGAAAACACAACAACACTTGCAGCACAAAAACATTAGGTTATATATATATATATATATATATATATACATACATACATATACAACACAAGCAACCAATCTAAGCTATAAATAGTTACACATGAGGTTATTACTTAACCTGAGTTAAGCTCAATTTGAGATATACATGAATGTTTACTGTTATCAAAATAAATATAATAATAGAATATAAAAGTTTCCAATTATCATTATATTTTGAATCAAATTTTCAGAGTGATTTGATCTTTTAAAATATGAATAAATATTGATGCAAAATAGACTTAATCAGAGATAATATTGATGACATGATATGTATTATCAAAAAAAATGATTTTTTAATATATATTTGATATCTTCCATAAATTTTGAATTGCCAAAAGAATTCATCATAAACCTATATAAAATATAAAAGGTCAACTAAATGAAAATATTGAAAACATATTTAATACAAATACATACATTCAAGATTTGAATAAAATCTAAGTAAAACAACAAATATTTTCAAGCATTTATTTTAACATATATTATATGAAACGTGATCAACAAATTATCTATTATGGATTATGATATATGAATATTTTTTAAAAAATCCTTGGAAAAAATATACTTTCCATTTATATTTAACTTCTACATGTTTAAAATATATATGAATGAATAAATCTACTATGAAAAACAAAATAATGATAATGACACATGTATTAAATATTATAATTTTTATTAATCAAGAATAAATTTCAAACATTTTTTAAAAATAATTTTAAAAATGCTCACAAAATTCTTTGTGCAAAATTAATCATACTCTTCAACATGATAAAAAGTTGAATGGATTGAATCTACTCATTATATCATGACAATATTTTAATTCAATAAATTTATTATGATTTTGTAAAACTATGACGTTATAAAGTGTATGATTTTTATACTAAAATGAAAATAAATAATGAAATCTTTAAATAAATACAAAATATAAAAGGTCAACTAAATTAAAATATTGAAAACATATTTAATACAAATACATACATTTGAGATTTGAATAAAATCTAAAGAAACAAAAGAAATTTCAAGCAATCATTTCAACGTATATTATATGAAATGTGATAAAAAAATTTATCTATTATGGATTATGATATATGAATAAAAGAATTTTTTTTAAAAAAATCCTTGGAAAAAATGTACTTTCTATTTTTATTTTAGCTATGATTACCATTTTTTTTACAATCCTCAGTACGTAAAAATTACAAGCATTGTTCAAAAATAATAAGAATTGAAACCTCACAACATAATAATTAAATGCACAAAGCAAATGTAAATTATTAAACTATATATATATATATATATATATATATATATGAACAAGCTTATAACTTTATTCTTTTGATTGCATCTTGTAAATTTTCTGTTTTTTTCAAAACCAAAAACAGTATTAACATATTCAATTGTGTATAATTTAATGTGTTAAAAATAGGATAAATGATTTAATAATAATGATATGATGTATAAAATGTAAAATTTTGAAATCACTGATATTTGTGTTAAGTCCGCGTGTACGTTCATTCATCGATTGGGTTTAAAATTATTTATTAAATATATATGATATCACAAATTAACTATTTCGGAAAGAAAATAAATAAACACAAATGTTTCAAGTTGTGTATGTGCTCTCTCAGCAATGGAGTTTGAAATTTCACCAGAAAAAACTAGAAGTGTGCAATGTGGAAAAAGGAGCAAAGTTGTAGAGTATCACGATGTTCGCTTTTTTTGTTTGATTAGATGGCTCAATTGACATTGGCAGGTATGTATCACTATGACCTTGCAACTCCAACTGAAGTCTACAGTCGTACAAGTACTATCAAGCGTTGCTCTAACCTTTCCCACTCGATGTTCGGATGTAATCCATCTCAACTATAGCAATTCAAAAGCTTTTTGACTTATGCAAATTACGTGCTCGAGTCTTTTGTGGTGAGCTCGCTGCAGTAGGTACGAAAAGCACCACAATAACATCGCATTCAGCATGTCAACGGCTTCGCATCAACTCTGCTATACGATTTGAGGTATAAGGGTTTTATATTACCCAACTAATATTTAATGTAGTTGTGATTGAAAGGAAATGAAAAGACATTATTTTGATGTCAATCTGAGATGAGGTTGGTACCACATTGAATATACATAATAATAATTGGGTAATGTGAGTCACCTTCATGCAGTACAAATTGAAGTTTGACATCAACAAAAAAAAATTTAAAATCTTACACTCAAAGTCCAAGATGTTCAAATACTAAGACTCATTAGTTAAATATTTTGGCATCGAAAGTGTAAAAATCTGAAGCAATCTTCTAATTTTAAACATAATTTATAACAATATTAAAAAATAATTGATTTTTTAATTTTTTTTCTAAAATAAAACTCTATAAATGTTTTTAGATAAAAAAAAAATTTAATTCATGACATGATTGAAAATATTATAAAAAACTATTGAATCAAAAATATGATTTTATACCCATTCAAACTTTAGTTCTTTTTTGAAAAAATAAGTAATCAAAAAATGTAAGATATTCAATAAAAAAAAGATGAATAAGTAATAAAATGTTTTATAAAATAAAATTTAATAATTTATTTTTAAATAATTTTTTAAAAATATATTTTTTAAATATTTTTACACTTAATTGATATATATTTAAATCTATTTCATTAAATGTAATTAATATATTATTTGTCAATCAATCAATCAATCAAGATGAATAGTTCAAGAATCTTTATGAAACAATCAATATAAGTATACAATTTATTACTATGCAGGTTATATTATCAACCGTTTTAATCCAAAATAGCATACATATTTAGAATTTTGAAAAATTATTTAAATTTAAAATATTAAAATGTTAAAAAATATATGTCTCAAATACATGACTAATTTATTCATTATTAATCATTTATAATATTTATCATGAAAATAAAACGCATAAAATTTTTAAGTTAGCTGAAAAAATAATTTTTTTGTTTTTAGATATCAATATGAATCATTGAGATTGCATACATTTTAACTAATTATAAAAATATGTATGATTTTATATATATAAATTATAGGAGGGGTACATCGTTTGAAATTTGGAATATTTTAGCGTGAACGTCAATTGTGGCTAAAGTTCAGTGAACAAGCTGGAATCGTGCCAGCTTTCCTTTTTTCCGGACCGTCTTCGATTGCTCTGCTCCCACCAACCGTGGCGTAACTGGCGTCATGAACTTGTGATCAAATTCCGTGCTTTTTGTGAACGTCTTATTATATTAACAGGTCGTTCAAAATGACTGCAGTCAACTTGTTGCTCGATCTGGTAAGAAACTTTTATTGTTACCGTGGATTATCGGGTTGAGCACTCGAAATGCCAAGACTTTATCATGGGTGGAAGCTTGAGCTAGTCTTTGGTGGATCGGAGATCTACTCCGACTAGATACAAAAGAACAATCAATCCTTGTATGAAATGAGTGGTGAGAATTCTAAATCTTCGACTTCCCTTTACTTTTTTTGAACGCACGTTCATCCCACGAACGGGATGAATAGACGGTCAACGGCCTCAAGGAGAAACTTTCGAATAGTTTGCTAAATCCAAAGTCATCTTAGATACTCCCTTCACCACAAGCATCACCATGATTATCATGTCAGGCAAATACAACATTGAACACTATTTAAGCATATGTATGACACACATAATTACCTCAATTTCCAAACTTGATGCCAAGCTAGTGTGTCAAACTGAAACACGAATTTCCGCCAGCCATGATCAGAATTTCATTGAACAGGTCTAGCCAATAGGTAATCAGAGTAGTTACTGTTCAAAATTTCTTTCACGTCCAAAATTGAGACGCAGTGGTGATTCTAAGAGCACATATTATGCACTATGCCAGATATAGACGACCACACGACGAGCATTTGGATTTCGTGCCTGGCACTCAAACGCTAGTAGAATATCACTCAAACGCATGACAATGTTTGCACCAACTCAAAGTATTTCCTAGTTCTCTTAGAGTGGTGCAGTCTCAATGCCGTGGTCGATTGTAACACTAGGGTTTAGAGAGAAGTTCACTCGAAGATAGAAACGTAAACTCTGAAGATGAGAGATACCAACAATGGTTCTCCTCTCCCTTATATAGCTCTCACCAACAAGTACAAGGTGATAAGATCTAATCCCCACCATCCATCCCACTCCTAGTGGATGGATGACATGGCGGATAACCCTAACAAGCACACGGATCGCTGACGTGGCGCATCCAACTAATACACTAACTAACACACTCAATCCTTACCTACAAGCACACGGATTGCTGACGTGGCACTGTCAACTAACACGTCCACTCTGTACCTACCAAGTGCGCGGATCGCTGACGTGGCAGCTATGACTAGTGCACACTAAAGTATCTACATCAATATTCAGAGTAACCTCTACTTTAGTTCTAACTAACTAAAGATGGTTACAAACCTCCCTCCTTTTAAGATGCAACGTCCTCGTTGCACATACGTTCAAACTCCTGAACTATCAAAGGTGCATTTGCTAAATTTTTAGCTGGTTCTCAAGTTGATTCATACGATGGATAGCCTTTCCATTGAATCAAATACTCTACTTTGGGATATTTATGACCTCGGATACGTTTCTTGAGTATCTTTTCTACCTCAAACTCCTCATGATCTGCTATCAAGGTTGGAAGAGGAGGTGGTGCTGGTTGGTTGGTGAATTGTTTTGGTCATGGTACATGTTTTCGCAATCGTGACACATGAAATACTGGATGTATTTTCATATGTGACGGAAGTTCCAACTTGTATGACACTTCACCAACACGCTTCAAAACCAAAAATGGACCAATGAACCTAGGGTTTAACTTTGATGTTCCTACAAGAGACAAATTCGTTGTAGATAACCAAACATGATCTCCAACCTCAAAAATCACTTCTCTACGATGAGCATCGGCATGCTGCTTTTGCCGATTTTGAGCTATCACCAACTTCTCCTTGGCCTGATGTAGTCCTCGGTGAATATGCTCCACGAATTCGTTGACTGCTGCAACTTTGGTCGAAAACTCCTCTCCTTTGGGAAGTCTCATCAAACTTGAAGGAGTTATAGGATGAGCTCCATACATAAGAAAAAATGGAGACACTTTTGTGGATGCATTAAAAGAATTGTTATATGCAAATTCCACAAGTGGCAAAAGGTTGTCCCACTCTTCTTGCTCTTCTAATGTGAATGCTCGTAGCATATCCTCTATGGTTCTATTTGCCCTCTCAGTTTGTCCATCAGTTTGAGGGTGATAGGCCGTTGACATTGCTAGTTTTGTTTTGAAAAAACTAAACAAAGTTTTCCAAAATAAACTAGTGAAGTGAGTAACTCTATCCGTGATTAACACTTTGCTTAAGCCATGATTCACAAAAACTGCATCTAGATACAATTGAGCTAGTTGTGGAGCTGTTACTGTTTTTGTGGTTGGCCTGATGTGAATCATCTTGCTCAATTTGTCCACAAAAATCACCACTGAATCATGTCCTAACGAAGTCCTTGGTAACTCACATACAAGATCCATGGTGACATGTTCCCACCGCTGTTCGGGAATAGGAAGAGGCTGTAATAAACCCGCTGGTTTTTGATTACTTGCCTTGTTTTGTTGACAAGCAACACAACTTCAAACACAGGACTCCACATCCTCACGTATTTTGGGCCAATAGTACACTCGTTGTATACTCTCCACGATTTTCTCCACCCCCACATGACCTGCAATGGCTGTATCATGACTTTCTGCCAAAATCATTGTGCGCAAATCGTGATCTTGTGGAATCCATATACGCTGATTGTAAAACGCCAAACCTCGAGATTTCTCTGCCTTTCCAGTTTGTAGTGCCCGAGTGATCTCTTCATCCTCCTTTGTGGCTTGTGACATCTTGCTCCACCAATCCGCCTGAATTTTCACTTCTGCAACATGATTCAAACAAGGCATGCGTGTGAGAGCATCTGCAAGTTGCTTCTTTCCCTCCACGTACACAATCTTCATGTTGAAGCGTTGACGCCACTCTGCCCATCGAATTTGTCGTTTGGACAGATCCTTGTGAGTTTCCAAATAAACCAAGGGTTTATGATCAGTCTCCACCACAAACTCCTTATCACCCAAATAATGCTTCCAATGTTTGGTTGCCAACACGATGGCTAACTCCTCCCGTTCTGTCGTGTGATAATTTTGTTCAGCCGCCACCAACTTTCGAGAATAGAAAGCAACTAGATGCCATCCATCCTCCCATTCTTGTTGAAGTATGCCACCTACTGTTGTACCTGATGCGTCAGTGGCCAACTTGATAGAACGGTTAGGATCATACCACTTGAGAATAGGTGCGTGTAACAAAGCATCTTTCAATGCTTGAAAAGCTAACTCTTGAGCTGTTCCCCATCTCCACTTTTGACCTTTCCCTAACATGGAAGTCAAGGCCTGAGCTAGTCGAGCAAAACCTTTCACAAATCTACGATAGAATCCAGTGAGCCCTAGAAAACTCTTCAATTGAGTTTGATCCTCATGTGCTATCCATTTCTGAATGGCATCTATCTTCTCACTCATCACTTGGATTCCTGTAGCTGTAACTCTATGACCCAAGTAATCTACTTCTGACTTGCCAAATTCACATTTTGAAGCTTTGGCATACAATTGATTGTCTCTTAAAACTTGAAGTACCTCTCGTAAATGACTTCTATGGTCACTCAAAGTTTTGCTATACACCAATATATCATCTAGAAAAACAATGACATATTTATCTAGATAAGGGCGAAAGATATCGTTCATCAATCCCATGAATGTAGCTGGTGCATTAGTGAGACCAAAAGGCATCACCAGATACTCAAAATGTCCATACCTAGTACGAAAAGCTGTCTTGTGAACATCTTCATCTGCAATTCGAATTTGATTGTAGCCGCTTCTCAAATCTAGCTTAGAGAAGTACTTCGCTCCTTGAAGTTGATCAAACAAATCATCCATACGAGGTAATGGATATTTGTTTTTCACCGTTTGCTGATTCAACCCGCGATAATCGATACATAGTCTCATGGATCCATCCTTCTTCTTCACAAAGAGTACTGGAGCTCCATAAGGTGAAACACTAGGTTGAATGAATCCCTTGCTCAACATCTCCTCCACTTGAGCTTTGCATTCTTCCAATTTGTTTGGAGCCAAACGATATGGAGCTTTGCAAGTTGGTGTACTTCCAGGTATCACCTAAATCTTGTGATCTACTCGCCTCTTTGGTGGTAATCCTGCAGGTAGATCATCTGGAAAAACATCTTTATACTCCATAAAAATGTCGTTTAAGGACTCCGGGATGTAAGCTTTGTCCGTGGACCCAATATCTCTTATAAGTCCAAGGAAACATACATCATCTCTAGAAATGGATGCTGTACCCATCACAAAGAGGGGTAAATTCCTATTCTGAGATCTAATTCTATCTCCATAGATCTTCCATCCACTACTTGTAATCACTTTTCTTCTCCAATCTACCTTCGGATTATATTGTTCCATCCATGGCATTCCAAGGATGACATCATATCGAGCTAAACGAATTACTCTCCATTCAATACTCTCCTTGTATCTACCTATGGATAATTCTACACTCCGTGGTAGTGTTTTTTTTCTATCACTTCAGTTTGCCCGTTTGGCAATTCAACTTCTTCACTCACGTCCTTCATCAACATCAAACCTAACTTCATAGCAACACTCCTTGATAAAAAATTCTCAGTTGCTCCAGTATCAATTAAAACTCTCACCTTGTGTCCTTCCATGAAACCATCAGTGACAATGAGTTGAGCTTGCTTCTTACTCCTTCCATGAGCTCCCAACCATTGCCTTCTTCCAACCTCGCCTTTTCTTCGCTTTGTAGAACCAGTAAGGCCGCGAGGCAAGATTACTGGTGATCTTCGTTTCCCGAAACTGCTTCCTCCACCTCTTCATACTCTATCCCCTCCATATTGTTGAACGGTCGTCGCTGCATGGGCCGTCCTCCTTGTTGTGTCGGCCGAACTCGACAAAACTTGGCTATGTGACCCATTCGTCCACATGCATAGCATTGGCGATTGTCACGAACTCCAGCTCCTCCTCGAACCATTCCATTATTTGCATAACCTTCTTGCAAATTTGGAACTCCTAGTCGCCTAATCTCACCTCCAAATCTTGGTGGTGGTCCTCTTGTTGGTGCAAAACCTTCTCTACGTCGAAGGTTTCCCAACTCCATCGGTGTTGGACCAGATGGATCTCTAAAATTGCTCACTGGTTCACCGTGTGTGACACCAAAAGTACCCGAAATTCGTTGAGCAATTGCGATTGCTTCATTCACAGTAGATGGATTGCTTACCATCACCTCCTTTCGAATTCGATCTTTCAAGCCTCGTTTGAACACGTCCAAGGCTTCAGCTCCACTCATATCCATGATAGATACTTGAAGATCACGAAATTCTTCAATGTACTCATGAATAGCTCCTTTTTGCTTCAGATTCCACAACTTCATTCTTGCAGTTTGAAGAGAATCCACCGCTTGAAAATTTTGCAAAAGTCCTTCTTGCATTCCACTCCACGAAATGGTAGCACCTCGTTCTGAAAGCATTCTCTCCCATGTTGTGTACCATGTGAGAGCCTTATCCGTAAGATAAGATCTCATGAACATTCCTGCAATATAATCAGAAACATGAAAATGGGATAAATGAATATTCATCCTCATAATCCATCCGTCTAACACTCCCATTGCTCTACTCCCTTTGTAAGCTTCCACTTTACAGGATTTTCCCATTCGAAGCAAAAGATTTGCTTGATCTTCAATCTTTTGAAGACGTCTCCTGTTTGCCTTTGCTGCATCAATAGGAGTTGGTTCTGGCTGAACTTGGGAAGCTTGAACTTGAGGTTCAACTTCCATCTCTCCAACTCTCTCTCTCTCTCTCTCTACTTTCTCACTCTCTAATGCGAAGATTTTATCTTTCATGGCTTGCTGCTTGGTATGCCCATCTACTATCGCTTTTCTCAACTCCTTCATCTCCGCCATGATTGCATTGAGAACCTCACCCATATCAATTGATGTTCCCATGCTTTCTCACACTCCCTCTAATACAAAGTGAGTATAATCACTATGTGACCTCTCAACAAAGGAGTCACAAAAGGTGCAGCTGTGATGTACTATAGAGCTGTGATAGAGTCACAAAAGGTGACTCTATCACAGCTCTATAGTACTCCTCTCCATAATTCCTCACAAAAAAATCTCTCCATATCCTCTTCTGTCTATATACTGTTCTAATCTTTACATAAGTGCTGAATCGAACCGAGACAGGTGGTTCGCGATTCAAATCCATGAAACAATCAGCATAGAATGTATATAGTACAATCCCAAGTCTCTCCATAAGTAACTATTGGAAGAATCAGTGGCACTCTTGACTCCATCACTCTAGTCATAAAATCTGCACCCCAACAAGCCACAAGGTACATCCGAAAATGATGTTTCTCCATGCAACGAAGGTGAATATCGAATAGGTTAGGAATTGGCCAGTGCGGTACTGGATTCCTGTCAATCCCTTCCATATATGCAAAAACACAATTTCCCCCTTCCACCTCTCTCTACATGAAGATGAATGACCTCTGCCAGCCTCTATACACTCTCAAGTCTACACTCCATCATCACTCACTTGCTATTCCATGAGGGGTAATCCACATTCAAGGAAAGAGCAAGGTCGCCTTGATATCATTGTAACACTAGGGTTCAGAAAGAAGTTCACTCGAAGATAAAAACGTAAACTCTGAAGATGAGAGATACCAACAATGGTTCTCCTCTCCCTTATATAGCTCTCACCAACAAGTACAAGGTGATAAGATCTAATCCCCACCATCCATCCCACTCCTAGTGGATGGATGACATGGCGGATAACCCTAACAAGCACACGGATCGCTGACGTGGCGCACCCAACTAACACACTAACTAACACACTCAATCCTTACCTACAAGCACACGGATTGCTGACGTGGCACTGTCAACTAACATGTCCACTCTGTACCTACCAAGTGCGCGGATCGCTGACGTGGCAGCTATGACTAGTGCACACTAAAGTATCTACATCAATATTCAGAGTAACCTCTACTTTAGTTCTAACTAACTAAAGATGGTTACATCGATGCCAAGCATAAAAAATCACGCATTTGAAGATTTACTGATAAGCTTGGCCGCGGATTGAGGGTCGAGGAATACTCACCGCCAACAATAGAGATTGAGAAGTAGATCTCACATGTTGTGACTTTGTCAAAGTGTAGTTGTTTAATTCTTGCATTGGAACATTCCTCTCACATGATCGAGGGACGAATTGATATCACGAGCAAGAAGGGATGTCTGGCAGATTTGGAGCATCGACAATATATTTATCCTTTCTCATGAACGTAGACTTTCAGATAGTTACCAATACTCTTCAAGGTCTTAGAATTACCAAGAGATAAACCATCTCGTTAGTCTTGAGACTTCAAAGATGATGTACTTCAAATATTTATTTCATGCAAGTCGAGGTTACAAGTGCAGATCAAAGTCTTCGATCTTCACAAAATTATTTTTTAAATAAACAAATAAGTAAATATATAATTCATCATAAATTTAAATAAAATAAAAAAATTTTTAATTGTATTTTATCATAATAATATTTTTAATTTATAACATCAAAATTTATAAAAATGTTAATATATTTTTGCAAGTATTGTTGTGCTTACAATTAAAATTTACTATTTACTTTTGTTTTTGGCTAAAGTTGAAATTTATTTTTAAAAATTTCCGAGAAATTTGTAATTTTTAATCAAAAAATTATTTAGTGTGATACTTATCCATGATAATAACATAAATGTAAAGATGCATGCAATAATTGATGCATCATGATTTCATCATTTTTAACATTTAATCAACCATATGTTTCAATAATTTATCTAAATTTTTAGTTTAGATTTATAGATTATTTACTTTATTATTATACATATGATTATAAATTTATTAAATATTCAATAATATTATTTCATGATATTTAATATAAATAATATTATCTTTAATTAAATTTTTATACATGCTCCTCATAAAATATACGATTTAAGAATAAGTTTTAGGTTTTTGACACCCTTTCCATGCTGCCCTGCAAATATTCACAATCACAGATTTTACTAGATCCCAACACTTACTTCCTAAACCAAATGTGTAGAGAGCAGTGGAACCAAATGATTCCACCGCTCTCTAAAAAACCGTGACCACTACCGTCAACTTTGAAGATCTGAATAAGTGTACTTATATCATGCAAAAAAATTTTGCCCTTGTGCTTGTGCCTTAACTTTGATTATAATAGTTTTAAATTGAATCATCAAAAGCTATAAAAATGATAAAATATTTTTGCACGTATTGCTATGCTTAAATTTAAATTTAAATTTAAATATTTTTATTAATATTTTTCTAAAATCAATTATAATTTTCAAATATTTCAAGGCAATTTATAATTTTTAATCAAAAAAAATTTTAACGTGATAATAATTAATGATAATAGTATAAATATAATGACGCATGCAATAATAGTATTGCATGCATCATGCTTTCACCATTTTCAACATCTAATCAACCATATGTCTCAATAATTTATCTAAAATTTTTAAATTTAATGATATAAACTAGCTATTATTTATTTAAATAAAAGAATTTATTTTATTATTTTCAAAAACATAAAAAATATTTTTATTAGTAATGTTATACTTAATTAAAATTTTATATAAATTTATCGGAAAATAAACAATTTAACATAGAGTTTTATTTTTTTGACAACAAATAATCGTAACAAGTTACTATCAATGAGCTTTTAAATGATAGGCCTGCAAACATAATATTATTCTAAAATCATGCTAGATTTTATCAAATTGATTCGCAAGAAATGAAATAAGTGAAATATGTGTTTTTTAACTTACTTAGTATTACTTTTTTCAATGTAAATATGGAAGATTTAAATATTAATTTTTAGTTTAATTAATTTCTTAGATAAATCATAATTATTCTAAAAAATCATTTATTATCTTTTTTATATATTATAAAACTATAAAATAATATTTTTAATAATTAAACATAAAAATTTATTAATACTACGTAAAAACTAATTTTTTTAATTTATAAATTCTTTAACTCGTATCATTTACTTAATTTAGTGATATAAAATCTATCTTGATCAAGTTCATATCAAAGAAAAAAAAATTTGATTTCAAATTCAATCAAATTGAAGTTTTAGATACTGCGTGATAATTCATTACTTTTGATTAAAATTTAAATGATATTTTTTTAATTATATACAAAAAATTTACTTACATATATAGAATCACATATATTCAAACATTGCAAACAATTTTACAATAAAAAATATTTGCATCTTTAAATTTCAAATGTAAATCTACACCATTTTTGCAAAAGATTAGCATCAAATTTTTTCATTTTTTGACGATATTTTTTAAAAACATTTTGATGGCATACACAGATCAATTACATTTGATATCAATTAAATTTTACATAAAATTATACTATGATAAGAATTTACATGAATTTCATTCTTAGTATTATGTCATCGTGATAATACATTAAAAATAAGAGGGCGTTTTAGATTAATTTTTTTATTCATTTAATTTAATTCAATTTAAAAATAAAATTAATTTAATACAAAAGTATCGTATTTTTCTGGTTGTAATCAAATCAATCCATGAAATAAAAAGTATATTGCAATATCTTTGTAGCTGTCATTAGTTAATAACGTATCAAGAATGCATTTGCTGGTTTTATTTACAAATTAACATCTTAAGTAATGATTGAAATTTTATATAATTGAATTGTAATGACTTTGAACTTTTTTATATAGATTTAATTTTACATAAATTAAAATTTTTAAATTTTTTGAATCTTTGTTATGCATGTGGCTTCGATTGAGTTCTAATTCAGTAACATGTACATGTTAATGTAGATATATTTGTAAAAATATAACTTTGTATCTAATTTTAACTAATTTGTTTAACTACCATAAAGTTCACAATTTTGCTTGCTAGAAATATTATAATTTTATAATTTGAAGTATAAATTTCTTTTTAATTTTTATTTTATTTTAAAAACATTTAAAATTATATATATAATAAAAATATTTTTTAATTGTTATTAACATAATTTATATTATTTAATATTTTAATAAAAATAATGAAATAATTCATGTTTATATAATTTATGATGTAATAATTTTTTTAGCTCTAAATGTATAAAATTATAAAGTTTTTATAAATTTTGTAATAGGTAATACCAAATTATTCCATTTCATGAAATTTTATTTCTAATCTGTTGTAATAAATTCCAATAAATTCGAACTTTTCACTGTAACAATGATTTCTTACAAACTACTTTCCAATTTTTCAAACTTAATTTTTAGAAACTTGTTGAAATTTCAAGCTTAAATCATGAAATAATTTTTGGAAAACATTTAATTTACTTAATCAGTATTTCTTATGCATATCAATTTACTTTTTGAAACTTAAAGATTGCAAGGAATGTTAGTTGTACATAATAATGAAGGATTATAATTTGACAACTACCAACATATATATTTCGAAGAATAAATCTAATACGTATAAAAAAATTATATTTTAAAAACGTTAATTTAGATGAATTTTCTTTGTAAAATTTAAAATCCAATTGAGTTCCAACTGTATATAATTCAAAAGACTACACAATAACAACTTGTAATTTTCAAAAAAAAAAGTGAAAAACATGTAGATAAAAAAGGATAGAAGACATTCTGCTCAAGGTCATGTTGGAATGAGACGGAACATATCATAAATAATTTTCCAATGCCCCAAAATAAGCAATTAAAGACACATAAAAGTTGAATAATACTGTTAAATCTGTGCAGGTTTATGTATCGGGTCTGGGTCACTGGGTTTAAATTTCATTGGAGATCTAACAAATTAGGGAGATAAAATTAGATTGATAACTTGTTATTGGCGTGAAGTGAGGTTGCATTCTTGCCCGAATTCTGCATAATAGTCTGAGGCAAACTCAATAGGCAGGAGACCACGTCAAGCATCCAGATGCGATTTTATGGATAGACATGCAAGATTATCTCTAAAATCGAGATGCACATTTTTGGAAAGAATCTCTTGGTAGGGATTTAATACTGAACAAGTTAGAGTCAATTGAAACGTCGGCAGTATTCTGTAAAAAAATGAGTTTATAGAGCAAACATTGATGTCCCCCAGCAAACCACAGGAAAAGGATTTCAGATTGAATTGATTCACAACAAGCTTTGCACTCTAGAAAGTTTACGTACACTCTCCAAATCGATTTTTCTTGTCATTGATAACGATCTACTTATGTATTCACAAGGTCCGTGTGGCGGAATGGTTATGGATGCAAACCTCCGGACCAACAAAAACGGTTCTATCTACACTGTGTGTTTGTATGGGATGGTTGCGATTAGAAGAATGTAGGAAATATCAAGTGGTTGTGAGAGCAAATAAAATAAAATAAAATAGCAACTTCCTTCCCCGATGGAAGACGAAATGTAAATGAAGCGAAAAGACAACTCAGTATGCAAAATGCTTTTGGATCCCATCAAAAGAGAAGATCCTGTAGCATGCAGCCATGGAGGGTAGGAGTAGCAGAGTGAATCGGTCTCTCCCAAAATTTTAAAGAGGTAACATTCTACGGATCCGACAGATATCATTGGGCAAAAAATTCCAGTCCATTCCTCCGAAATGCTATTTACATAGCCCCAAAATATTTCAAACCAGATGTAAAAGCTGTTGAGAGAATCTTCGTTTTCATTTCTACATCTCTGCAAGTATTTCCAGAAGTAGAGACATAACTATTAATGTCTTCATGGAGTATAGTAAGTTGTGGCTGAAGTATGTGTAAAGGTTGGAAGTCTAAAAGAGTATGCAACCTGTCTTATCCACTTGTTATTGGCAATGTGATGGCCTGTATGTCTCCCCACTCAGTTCATTATAATTGTGGAGGTGGTATCTTGGAAAATGGTTAAAGAAGCTTTGGAATCGACAACCAAGTTTCAAGCCTGGAATCTCTGGAGCAACCACAGAAATGATCTGCTTGAAATTCTTCGCTTCCAATAGAAATATCACGAATAGAGCGAAATGGTAGAAAGTCTACCATTACTACCCCACCAAGCTGTGCAAAATTGGAGTAAATCTTCTTTGCTCATCGTCAGTCTAAGTCTTGTAGTCACGATTCAAGTTCCCGTTTGATTTTCTGCTCACATTTGACAGGTATCAACAATTGTCAGGAAAGAATGCTCCGCAGCTGAATGCGGTACTCGAGTGCGGCGAGGAGTGTGCAAGAAGAGCGAATAGCTCAGCAGGCACAAGAGCATCGTCTCTTGTGCAGTGGATCTATCTGTCTTCACAGTCCTCGCGATGTTTCCACCGAGCTTTATCCTCATGATCTGCTCGTTCCGGCTCACTCACTCGCTGCTGCTGGGCTCGGCCTGCGCACGGTCGTCAAAATAAGCCTCGCTCGCTCGTCGGTCTCCACATGCGTCGACAACAGGCAACGGATTTGTCGTATGCCTGAGGCGGAGGATCCCGCGCCCACCTCCTCCTCATGCGAGCGATCCGAGAGTGTGTCCAAATGCGGAGTCCACATGGAGAGGTGGGCATTCGGAGGGGTCAAGATCGAATCATTCGCAGGACACGTAATGGCGCATGCAGGGAAGACTTGTGACTTTTCCCTGGCGATGGTGGTGATGTTCGGCGTTAGCCTTGGGGATCGCAGAGCCCATTGACCGACCCGGAGTCGGACTTCTTGATTTACACAGACTCGTGACAAGGCCGTGCGCACGCACGCACTCACACTCCGAGGGTAATTAATGCACACAGCCTCAACATGGCGCAATTATCGTTGGCTTTAATTCATGAAGACCGCCGTCACTCGAAGCCCGGCATTCGAGCCGGAATGAGGCTCTGAAAGCGGTCACGTTGTGCCACCATCGTCGCTGGGAAAGTCTCGCGAGTGGATTTGCTCTGGACGAACGAGGCTCGCTGTGGTCAAGACGACCGACGCATGACTCGAGAAATAGGCGAGGATGTTCTGGAAAGGAAAGACAACTGCGTGAGGGTTTCTGTCATGGACAAAGAGAGATAGACTCTAATAATGCTCACCCGAAGAAGAAGCGAGTATAGCGGTCGGATCGGAAAGTAATTTCTCGGGCCACTCATCTCCAACCTTGCTTCCTTCGACTGTCAGAGCGTCACTCCGGCGAGCGAGTCCGTCGCTGCCATTAAAAGGGCGGAGCCACTGCATCCATGTTTGGCCCTAATAAGCAAAAGAACCTCATTCTGCCCGGGCCCCACCTTCTTCACCCCTTGCCTTCCTTCTGCTTTCCCTCTGCTGCGACAGAGGAACTTTTCCGCTTTAATTAATTAATTCGAGCTGTGATTCTTGTGAACCGATTCGCGCCAGGTTGACCGAGACTTTGCGAACATCCTCCTTGCGCCTCATTCCCATCCATCCCCGGCTCTGCCTATGCAAGAAGGAAGGGAGCAATTTCCCCAGAGACTAACGACGAGCGTGAGTGGGTGGGAAGAGGATCCCCGTAGGAAAACCTGAAGCTCGCGTTGAAAGCCCTGGACTTCGTCGCTTGCGGAGGAAGCGACAGGCATGCCCAGGTCAGGAAAGTTTCCTGAGCGGGGGAAACGACAGCGTCGAGCTGGGGCGATGGCCAGAAGCTGGAGATGCCGGGAAAACAAACAATCGTTCTTCCTTGACGAGGAAGGCAGAGGGAGGGCGACGACCGGGGTCCTCTGGGAAGAAGATTCTAGTGGCCCCTACGCGCAGCAGCCAGGGCAGAGACTACTTGAGAGCGTCGGATTTGACAAGGTCGCACGATCCGGCCATGCTCTCTCCCCCTCCGGCAGGAATCCTACCTGGGGACTCCTTGTCGCCTTTCGGCGCATCGCGACAGCGGCCCCCGGCTTGGAAGATCCCATGCGCTCTGTAGTAGCACTGTGAAATTCTGACGGGAGAAAGTCCTGTTCCGGATAGGAACGAGGAGAATCCTTGGGTCGGAACGAGGGACGGAAATTCCTGGAAAGCGTCGCCAATCTAGAGGCCGGACCCGAGCGAAAGGATTTGGTATCGAGTTCCCCGGAATGAGTCCAGAAGCAGCAGCATTAGTTTCAGCGTTAAGGTCATGCTCTGGTCCCTTTCGAGGAAGCGGGATGAGGCTGGCTCGCTCTCGCTCGCTCGTCCGCTGCTTGCGAGGTCTTTTCAGTCAGTCCAGCATGTTTCGGTGCACTTTTCGGGAGTTCTGATTCGAGGTGTCTGGGGGATGCGGCTCGCTCTGTCGGTTCCCTGGCTGCTTCCCTCTGTTGTTCTCATCTGTGTGTCTGTTCTGTCGCCTTCGGTTTGGATTCCACATCCTCTCACAACGCACTGCTCTGCTCTGCTCCTATTGCAGGGCTCATCCGGCAAGTCGTGCGGCTTCATGCCCAGCAGGCCGGAATCCCGGGAGTCACCATCAGCATCAGCATCAGCTGCATCGGATCGTATATCCTGCATCTTCGCTCGCAGTTGGAGAATCGCCTTGACCATAGCCAGACCTGCGACTGGAACCGCAGCATTGCAAACCATGCTCGGGGATGCGAGATCTAAGTCCGTCGACTGAAACCCAGGGCATGATGGAGAGTGGGGGTGGTGGAGGGTAGGAGTGAGTCAGAGCGAGGGCGCTTTCGCATCACTCGGGGATAAAGTTGGGGCTGCCCGCAGGAAAGTGGGGAGAGGATTAGGCACGCCATGGGCATGATGCGAGATCCAGTCGCGGAATTGAAGACAGTGCCGCTAACAGGGTATTTTTAGGGGGCCAGTCTCCGCTCGCCCCTGGTCCAGAAGCGCACCCACATGGCGCTGGAGTGTGAGCCATGTGGTAGATTCATCGAAATCATCTTGCCTCTAGGCTCCTACAAAGCCTCATTCACTTTCGGAGGCGAACGTGCGCTTTTATGTTCATGGATCTCATGATTCTCTCGCACCTCACCACCTCAAGCCCAAACCCTCAAACCTCGGCCTAATAACAGTCCTCTCCTCTCGCCTCTGTCCAATTCGCAGCATGTCACGACTCCTGTACATCATCTTCTCCGGGTCCCGTCCGGACTCTTCACCACCACCTCGGAATTCCTCCTCCCCATCCCCCTCGCTCCGAGTCCTGACTCGCGCTATGGTAGGCTTGATAGTTAGAGGAGGTGTAAGCAGGACGGGGCGAGGTAAGATTAACACTGGATCGTACTTGAATAATATCCGACGCACACTCACTCTCTGACTCACTGTGAATGATGACGAACATGGAAATAGAAATCCGATGTACTATGGGAATTGAATCCTCTTCTAGCTACCGTACTCTGCGATCGTACGAAAAGCAACAAACGAACGCAGATCTGTATATTGTCCGGTTCGATTTCAAAACTCAATCCCCATTCCCCATTCCCCCAAGTGGAAAACGCGCGAGGCAGCTGCGGCTGCTTCTTTGTGAAGCAGTCAGAGTAACTCCTCCGGTCCATGATTCTCTCTCTCTTGCTCCCTGCTTCGACTCTCGAGTTTGCGGGAACTGACATGACTCGCACCTGACCACACCTGCAGCAGCAGTGAAGTGCAGTGCAGTGCGGGGTGGGCTGGAGTACAGATCGGTACTATGCAGGTCCTAGACACTGGTGGATATCAATAACGGAATCAAACCTCGGCGCACTTTCTTATCTCCGAGTCTCAGGTAAATTTGTCACCTGTCCCCGATCCTGCCTCCATTGCACGTCTGTGATTGGCGACACGTCGCCGTGGAACTGCGTCTTGGACGAATCACGGGCAGCAGAAAGATGGCAGCTATGGCCGCCCCGCCCGTCAGTCAGTCAGTCCCTCGTGGAGGGAGCATAGGGAAAACAAAATTAGAGCAAGCGAGCGGGACGGGAGGGGAGGCGAGGGGCAGGAGTCGTAGGACTGGCCCCGTGGGGCGGGAACGGAACGAGAGCGAGAATCTCGAGTGCCCTGTTCGCTTTCGCTTCTTCCGCTTCTTCTTCGCCTTTTGATCAGAATGAAAATGCGGAAAAGACTTTTCTGCGCACTGTGGCGTTTGTGCTCCCAGTCTTCGCAAGCAAGTATTACTTGGACGTGGGACCCAAGGTGACAAAATGCAGCGGGGATAGATGCCAATCGAGCAAGTTGAGCTTCCAGATAATCGTAAACTTTGTGAGCAAATGAGCAGCTGGGCCCAGAACCAGGATTTAACTTCAAACCACATTCCTGTCTGGCTGGCTGGCTCTCTGTCTATGACGCTTCCTCCAGTTGAGTCAGCTCCCAGACTGGCTGGCTATGTTGCGATTGTGCGGAAAGTCCCATAGCTATTTGGCTTTTGCAACCTTCTTATCCCCTGCCACATCGTTTCTCCCCTCCTGCTGCTCATGTTAAATATAAGCAGCGAGTATCTCGAGCCTTTTTTCCCTTCGACACTTCGCAAATTATTCTCGTTGAGTTGCTTGCGACACACAGAAGAGACCACCTCTGCGCCGCCTCACGAAAGGACGGACGACATGGTATGCAAGCTTGTGTATTAAAAAAGCATGACCGGTCGTCTGGCTCGCCATATCCATCGCGTCAAGCGAGTTCGGGAATGACGGGAGTTCAGTTCATATTCCTCCGGGAAGATTTCCAGCGAGATCGAAATCTGATCTGCCTGCCCCTTATGATAAGATAAATTCATTCTCGATGCTTTTGAGTAGATGGCGAGCTGCTATAGTGTTGTGTTGTGCTGTGTTCAGCTTAAGACACTGTCGGCAGAATCAGTCCTTGGTCATGTCTAGCTCAGCAATCAGTCGAGCCACGATGGGCTGGGTCACTCATGCAATCATCCAGCCGAATCACATCCTTTATTGGAGAGGCAAACAAGTTATCACAAGGATCTCGATCTCTCACAAGTCCGACCTACTACTTGCCACACCTCCGTAAAAGGTTCACCCACAAGACCAAATGCTAGACCCAATGTCAAGACCCTGCTCAAGACAAAACAATGTGACGGTAACTTAAAACTTTGCTGGAAGTCACGAAGCTGCGGAACTGCTGCACCGTGATCCCGGAAGCTGCCAATGGAGACGATGGAGAGATGCAGTAGTTGCACCCGTCTCGTCTTGGCACAAAACTACCACGTAACTTTAAGCCATCGCCAGTCGACACTCGAGAACGTTTTGAAAGGTCTTGTATGATAGTCGGAGCCGCTGACTGACAGACTGAATCAATGAATGAATGATCATAATTACTGGATCACAAGAAACTGCAGTCACTGCACCATGTGCCATACCACTCCGAGTAACGACAGAACCGGAACGTGACAAAACAGGAAGTGCAACAATCTGCAGCGCCGACACGTGCGATACGCGCTCAGGCTTGGCTCCCATTTGAAGCGTAAAGAGAAAATAATAGAGCGGATTTTGATCCCGCGAGATCCCCTGCTGCTGCTTGTGAAGTTATGAACTGAAAGTCTGTGGATGCACAGACGGATGCAATGACGGCAACGACGGACGAGATGGCGATGGTGTTAACTGCTTTGAACGCAAAAAGGTACTGCCTCCAGTGCTCGTCGTCGTTGTCCTCGTCCATCCGTATAATGTTCAGTTCATCTTGAAAGCGGATTTCGGATACATAAATCTGTTCACTGAATGCTGTTCACTCAGAGCGGTGCGTTGACCCGGTATAGTGCTGGGGAGTGGCAAAGGTGAATGTGAGTGATCGCTTTCAGCGGCCCATGATTGTGAAAATGGAATGATTGCTTGTTAGTGACAAGGATGTGCCATGTGGATTAAAGAAGTTCGAGACTCGAGTTGTCTCTTCAGAATTGTGATCGCCCTCTTGATCTTGGGTGATATTATCATCGCGAGGTCAAGCCGGTTACGATCAATCAGTCCAATTAGACCTCTCAAATCACGTCAAAATGCATCTCGTGTCTGTTCTTCACATGGTAACAATCATTATCGCGTGACAGACAAGAAACTCATGAAAACTCATTTTCTGGTATCTTTTCAGAAACCCAATCTGAAACTGAGACCCGCACTGCGAGCTGCATGGAAACGCCACCCTCGAACCCTCATCAACCGTTGCACTGCTTACGCAATCATCGTATGATTGAATCGTTCTGGTTCGAAATGAGGGGCTGGACAGAGGCACGAGATAATTCTTTCGTTCGACTCTGACGGGTCAGCATATCCATTCAGATCTGAAGAAAAGGAAATTCTTGATCAGATGAGCCTCATGGATTGATCTGAGGGGACAAGGGACAATTGGCAAGATAAATCACGCAGCAGTGATATGTGCAGCTAAAAGTACGTCTCGTACTATCTGACAATAATGCTGTGGTTGAATCCACGTACTGTCAAAGGGGTCACGCACTGCACAAACCTGCCGACACCCGTGTGCATTAGTACATATCCCAACTACACAAGTCACAACAATATTCAAATCAAATCGCAGTGCACTGCACTGCATTGCATTCGAGAGTCAGGTAGGGCAGACGTCGTTGATGACAGTCTCGGTAACGTAGAGTAGAGGAGCAGAGGATAGAAACAAGGCGACGACAGTATCCAGAACACCGACAGCAGTGGACAGAGGGAGGGAAAGGAGGGGAGACAGATTGCAAAGTGCTCATGACACAGAACAGGAACCAGCGGGTCTGGGCGGAAGCACCAGGTACAGCTGCAGACCCCGCGTGAGCGAGCGAGAGAGTGAGAAGGTGCACAGATGCAGAAATTGAGGAATGAACCGCATTCAACTTTATTGCTCCAGTGAACCAAATATCTACACTACAGATGAGATATCCCCTGAGGGTTTGTAGATCTCCCAGCCTTAAACAAGATTGTTAAGCTCGAGTCGATTCGATGATGACGGATGATAAATAAACGATTGATTGAATGTTCGCGTGCGTGTTGTGACTGGAGTTGAGAGTTTCGGTCTCTGATTAACACAGCATTGATCCAGAACAGAGCAATAAGTTGCTAGCTGTACACACATAAGAGAGTGGGAGATCTGAGCCAATCACAATGCCTCGCATTTAGTATGAGCAGTGATTGGGATCACGGACAACCACCGACCCCAAGACCTAGGTGCTCATATGAAATGCGAAGAACTCTTCTAGGGGCGACAGCTGTCAGGTCTCCACCATAACCAAACTCCATCCCACACCGAGAGCTGTCGAATGAAAGCTGAGTACAGGTGACGAGGCCTGTAAAATGGCGCACTGTCGCACGTAAAAGACAGTTGGTCTATGAACTGTGCAAGAGTCTCAGTATATCGTGAGTCAGAAGTAAACTATGTACACATTCTTCGATCCAACGAAACGGAGCAAGATTGACCGAACACCTTCCGCAGCTGCTCCGGTCTATGCCACCACGCACAGCGGTGGTAAATCCCACGATTGCCACAGAGCATCTTGGCTCGGACACTCGGCACTTTCCGCCACGGCACTGTTATTCGAGCCATTGCTGCCGCTGCCCGTCGAGCCCCCGCTGCTGTTGGCTTGTTGTTGTTGTTGTTGTTGCTGGCTCGAGGAAACCCATGATGATGATCCACTGCCCCCCGAGCTCCCCACCGATTTCCACCCTGCTACCGGCGAGGCCGTGAGAAATGGGGCCGAGGTCGACGACCTCCTGAACCCGGCGGTCAGAGTCAGAGACGGCGATGACAATCCGCCGTTCCAAGATGAAGGCCCCCATGAATGAGATGAGAGAGACAAACACTCCTGCACTCCGTTGATCGCGTACAGTCCTGCGCTGATTTGCCTCTCGTATGACATGCGTCTTACGTGCTCCGAGAGCGAATCCTCCTCATCCCCGTTTGACAAGTCTGCCGAAAGGGGGCTCGGAATCAAGCTCCCAAGATCCAAATCGGGGCCCATGTCCGCGGGGAAATCAAAATCGGAAGTATAACACGAATCCACGCCGCTCAGACCCACATCGTCCAACCCGGACAAGCCACTGCTCATGTCTGTGTCATCCACGAAGCTGTCTTGTGGGGGCGCTTCAGAGCAGTAATCCTTCTCTTTGCGATTCTCCCTAATTGGGCTAAGCTCTACCCGGGGTTGATAAGTGTTGGATACTAATTCCTGCTTGACATTCACAAGAGTCGGATGACCATTCCTGCGCTGACTCTCATCGAGATCCGGATTGAAAAGCCCCGGCGCATTATTCAAGCCTGGTGCCTCGTCCATCTCGCACATCTCCTCGACTGAGCTCTCATAATTGCTGCTCTCGGATTTTGAAACCTCCCCCGAAAAATTCGAAACGTGTCCAATGTTGCTGCTGCAGTACGGGGACGTCGATGCAGCTGATGCCGAGGTCACGACTGTCAGGGGAGGAGGAGGAGGAGGAGGAGCCTGATTGCTGTTGTTGCTGCCCGAGCATGGCAAGACTACTGCCGGGGGTATGGGGGGCGATTTCGGTGGTGCCGAGTAAATTGAATTGGCATTATCATTTCCCTCTAGTTTGTTCCCTGCCGAAGTGCCACTCTGAGCCTGAGGTGGCTTGGAATTCACGTGTGCGGAAGCAGCAGCAGCAGCTGCTGCAGGTGGAGTGGCTCCGTTGCTGATGTTGTTTGTTTCTTGAGAGCTGGCAGTCGCAGCTGCAGCGTTTTTGCGAAGCTGCAAAAGTCTGGCAGCTTTAGAGGGCAGAACGGAAGCATCAGTCGAAGTGCTGGGAACGAAATTTGTGCGGGTGTTTGCACCGCGCAAAAGCCATGCGGCTTCGTCATAAGCGCGAGCAGCATCCTCGGCAGTATCGAAGGTGCCCAGCCAAAGTCTGATCTTCTGGGTGGTGTCCTTGATCTCTGCGACCCATCTTCCCGACGGTCTCTGTCTCACCCCGACAAACCTCTTCTTCGTCTTGCCACCTGCACTGACTGCCCTCCGTAGTCCTCCTCCACCTCCCACCATCTCAATGGAAGCAGCAACTGCTCCCTCCGAGCCACTGCTCGTGGTGGTGGTCATACAAGAAAAGCTTCCCGAACTGGTCTCCGAGGAATTCACCTCTGCATTACTACCAGCGCTCAAAGTCTTGCTCAAAGAGCTCGCTACACTCCCGGCACGCCCCCCAGAGGAAGATGTCCTCCGAGAGCTGCCCGAGTTCGTCGATCCCACATTACTGTTCGCTGCCATCGCTTCTTCTCCTATCACGATGCCTTTGTTCGTCCTCAAGTCCTCCCTCGATTGAGAAAAATAAAATAAAATCCGGAAGCCGAAATGCCCACCAAACCCCGGTGCGCCACTAGCGGAATCCTGTAAGTCCTGCGACTCCAATCCACTCGATCCTCTTCTTCTTCACAAACTCCGGAATTCTAACCTTCAAATTCCCCTCGCTTCCAACTGAACCCCACGCGCCTAGATCCAGATTTCGCATTCAGAGAAATACGTGAACGCGGGGATGTCAAAGCGACGGAGTCACAAGCTGGCGTCCCGAAGTCTCGAGCCCGTAGTAATCCGTTAGTGCTGATCTTTCTTCCAAGAACGTCCAATTCTTGTACAGATCGCAACTCTGAGTTCGACTGTCTTCTCGTCTTCGAGGGACAGACAGAAAGAAAGATGCAGAACAGATCAGGTCGTGATTGCCCGACAAAGTCCCTCGACGTCAAGCCGAGTCTCGAGAGTGTATCAGTGCAGAGTACGAGGAGACATGAGCACCAAGTGTCTGCTGAGTGTGAGCAGTAGTGGAGTGCAGGGTGCGAGTAGTAGTAGTAGTCGAGTGGGCAGACAAAGCAGACAGACAGCGACGGAGAGAGAGGGAGAGTGTCTGTGAGAGACAGTCTGGGCCTTGGAGAGTCTGCGTCTTCTTGAGACAAAGAGAGATGGAGAGGGAGGGAGTCAGGGGGGTAGGATGGACAAGAGGAAGAGAGAACGAGCGAGAGGGAGAGCGGTGGAAGAAAGGGCGAGCTGGGGGGATAGTAAAGTCATTGGTCTGCTCAGGCAGGGGAGTACACTGTCCAAATATGGATGCTGACGCCCGGCCGGGGACCTCCAGCCTTTCCCGACGCAGCTATTCCCGGCATTCCACTTCCGGCGCCGGTAAGCGCTCTCTTGATCCGTTTACTTCACTCTTGCGGCACTCCGGTGCGGGTCTCCTCTGGTGTAGTACGTAGTCCCCCGCCCCCCACTCGTCCCGAGTACCAACTGGCCTGTGCGTGGTCCGAGCTGCTGACATGGCCCGCTTCAACTGCCCTGCCCGAGCGCTCGCGGGCACTGCTCGCCTGTTTCTCTCGAGGGCCTTGCCCCACAGTCCCTGCCCGTGGTGCGAGCGTGGGCAGCAGAGTCACGTCACCACATCACTCGTGGCCTCGTTAATCCAATTGGCTCCGCCCTTAATCGGGAGTAATATTTATCTCAACGCGAATTTTAAGTCTGAGACTTTGCCGTTCTTATTGGCTACACAAGTGTCGGGTGGATTCTCGTGAGGGTGTGATGTGAACTGGAAGCTATCATTGGCCCGAGAATTTGCGTGTCGCCTTTTGAAGCTCCCCGTCCTCCCCGTCCTCCCCGACCCGATATTTTCTGTCTTTTTCCTTCTTTTTGAATTCAATTTCTTGAATATTCATCCGTGTTAATTTGAACCTCCCATAATTATCATCAGTATCATTACTTGTAAAATCTTCTTGCGACCTTGATTCGCGCGGTATGTAGCTGGTCCGCTGCCTCTACCGTTGGATCGGACCGACTGACTGATGGGTAGAAACTTGAGATGGTTAGAGTGTGGCAGTTAGAATTACTATCGAGTTACTGTGAGTGTGTCCGCTGCTGGCTTACTTCAAGGCGAGTCGAGTTACTATGGTAGTTGACTTCAGAAGGGCAAGAATTCGAAATATCCCCCGCTGAAGTTGTAAAAAATAACTTATTCTTTTTGAACCCCAGGTTTCAGCTGAAGGCA
Organism: Marchantia polymorpha subsp. ruderalis; assembly: GCA_037833965.1. Lineage (NCBI taxonomy): Eukaryota > Viridiplantae > Streptophyta > Marchantiopsida > Marchantiales > Marchantiaceae > Marchantia > Marchantia polymorpha. Next base: position 25,159,066 of record AP031356.1, on the reverse strand, counting down.
AAACAGCTCAGAATATTCACTTGATGCTCGGTGATTGGCTGGTTCGACGACTCATGACAGTCTCAGCGAATCCCATCTTTCGGCAGACGAGTAAATACTAACCGTCTCAGTTGTATAAAAAATTATATTTTTTATTATATTTTCTTGTGGATATAAATACTTATTGAGTCCCATGATTTTAAACTTGCATGCCTCACTTCTCAATTGTGACAACCAATCACTCACACTGGATTCAAAGCTTGATTACTGTGATATGAGCGGTCAGGTCTAGAATCATTGAATACTATTATTTCTGGAGATTGAAAAGTTGCTGGTTAGCTCTATTCGTCCATTTGAGGCCCACATCAAGTTGAATGTTGTCGGTTTGGGTATCTTCCACCCAAAAAAAAAATGAACCAAGACTTTTTAGGTTACCAAAGTTTCAATACGTATGAACGCTTGTTCATCACTTAAGATTGTCCTGACTGAGAGAACTTGTTTAGATAGTTGAGTTTATAAAAAATATTATAAACTGATATTTATATTTGAGAATCGGATTAAATGGACAATGAGAGTCAATGAGAAAAAGGATATCGTTTGTTTGAACCAAACCTCCACAACAAATTTTGAAGAAAGTAACATTTCTTTAATATGGTGTCACATAATTTATGTTCATCACAAACTAACAAAAGAGTATGTCACCTGTCATACATTCTATCAAGTCGTGTTAAGAGAGAGATCTGTTTTTCTTAAAAAACAGATCTTTAGGTCCACATTTTTATTTTTCTAAGGAAGGTGATCCATATAAAAGTTTAAATGCAAATGCCAATGACGAAGTAAAGTGGAACAACAAAAGGGTGCAAACGAATGACAGCACTGAAATGTTCTGGAAAATTGTTATTAAGTAAATGATACATTATAAATATTCCTGCTACTTCCGGCGTCATGCTTGCCTGGCGTGAGCAGTAGGGCATCTAAAATCAGAAAGTTAGCCAGGCAGGTTCATTTAAGCCAAAGAGCGAAACAGCAACAAAAAAGAATCCACCAAAACATTGGCACATGAAGGAGTAAACAGAACAAATTTCTCGAATCATTGTAGATCATTCAAGATATCTACCAGAAAATAACTGAAAGATTAAAAGATTTTTGCTAAAGATTTATAGGGCAGCCACGCCTCATCTTCCCGACCACAAACAGTAGAATGTCTATTGACTTGGTTCCTGAGTGTAGAGAGTAAACTATAGAGGAGGGCAAAAATCATACAGCTGTCAAAACACAAGCAACATGAAGGACGTTAACGGAAGGTTGCAAACACTTCTCTTCAAAACTGGATTTGAATCATCAAGCGTCTTCACAGAATTCGCACATGTTTGATAATATGAAAGAAACCCAGTAAAGGTTTACACATATTCAACAACAGTGTAGTAGTGTAGAAAATCAGTTGGGAAAAAATGTGATTGAAAGAGTACACAGTGACAGGAGAAAACAAGCAGACCGTTTAATCAAATCTATAAAAAAGTGGACTGTGGCATGTCCCATCAATGACTCTCACATGGATACGGGTCATGTGTCTTGACTCAAAACTAAGATTTATCCGAAAACCGACCAAAAGGTTTACAAAGCTTGTAAGCTGTCTCTTGTACGAACTTTCCTTATTCATCATTCATCATAAGTAGATTCGTTCTTTAAATAGTAGTGAATTCTTTGTGATGCATTCAAATGCTTTGTTGCGGGTTTTCTTCGTTTACGAGGTATCATTGGTGGTGCACATCTATTGCTATCAAAGATTGCAAGATCCCCATGTGCGTTATAGCAGCTAGATATATCCACCTGCTATCTCATACATGAAATAAATTTATCCTTTCAAGACGTTTTTTTTTCTCTTGGCCTAAGACTTTAAGCTTCAAGATTTGAAAATACTGTCATTGAGAGCAATCGTCTGTCTAGGAGAAAGACAAACTAAAAGTAGCATCGATGAGAGCATTTGACTCCAAAAAACGTGTGAATTTCATTGTCATTTACTAAAAACGAGTTTCCGATGCCAACAGGATTCAATCATGGTCTGAGCTGGATGTGAACCAATAAGGAGCCCTGGAACCAAAGCTTTTGACTTTCAGGCAAGATGACTGATATTTCAACATATGTTTCTGACCGAGTATGACAGTTTCAACTATGGACTGAAACTAAATTGCATATGTCACTTGCCCACTGGAGCGGAGGCCTAAAAGGGAATAGATCGTCCTTACAGCATTAGCACATGAGAATGTTTCTTCCGTGCTGCATACTTTGATTGAAATATGGGAAAGTTTCATGTTATCTTTGAAAATGTAGAGTGGACTTGGGTCTTCCACAACTAGCCCCTACTCTAAAACGTCAATTTGAAGCTTGAATCGCTTAAACTTATTAAAGATATTATGTGTTAGATTATCATTCAACCCTATGATAATAAACAACAATGAATTATTATTAATCATTGAGTTCTTTATAATTTCGAAACTCTCTTTTCTACTTCAAAATTCATCTCAAAAATGTTTTTTAAAAAAAATTTGTGTGCTCCAAGATTATGCAATTTAAAAAAATATAATTTCATGAATTCAGATCAATGATCTTAATTGATCACATCCCACATTATTTCTATAATTTTCTGACGAGTCTTTCAATCAATAAAATATTTCCACTGTTTTTATGATTATCAAAAAATATTTCGGTGTTGTTCAATTATGATCGATACTCAATTTCATTTTATCGTAAAGAATCATCTGAGAATGTCAATTACTCCAAATTAAAACAATGTTGAGATACTGCAACTTCTTTTACTTAGATCATATATTTTAGATCTAAAGTACACATTTAGTACATAATTATGTATGATCGTATAGTTCACAGCTATGCTGATATCCCATGCTATCAGAGCACACTTTGATGTATACATGTATACATGGATATATACACGTGAATTGTATTAATATCATTATAGATTCTAGATATTAGAATCATTTGCATTCATGCATGATAAATTTTTTTATAGTAGACGTTTTAAGAAGTAAACTTACCTTTCAATCATTCCTTAGATCCAAAATTATACAAAGGTGACTTTGGGTTTGAGATTAACAATTACAGGTATATCTGTCGGCTATCTATGCAAGTTATCCATGGTATTCATTAGTCACGAAGAAATGTTGAAAATTAACTCACAAAATATCAAAAACTTGCATTGTTTGACTAGTTGAGATATTCGTTACAATGGAATTTCAAAACAAGTAAAACCCTTCCTCTAGAAATATTAAGTTAGCTTCCAAGTTAATTGGAGCGATCTCATTCAACTTAGACTGGAGGATTCAATTCGCAAATGCTATGAGTAAATAATAATATCTTAATATCCTAACTCTTATGTAAAATGGACAACTAAAAGAGGGAATAGAAGACTGCTACGCGATAGAGACAGCCCACCTAAAAAGCTAGATAATTTCGATATTCAAGCTTACGGTTATTACGTGTATAATCTTATTTGCATCAGCCAAACAACAGAAAAACTAATTTCATAGAGAAGTTAACTTTGTTGATACTAACGATTTGAAGTGTTATGAAAATTGGTATTGTTTATATGAATTCAAATTATGATACATATTGATTATAATTTAGGGATTATATATTCTGGAATATTAAACTTAAATCTAGGTCAAACTTTTTCTAATAAGTTATAATTTGCTGCATTCAGACATGGAATTATATACTCCATGTTAAAATATATCGAAATTATTTAAGCCATTAATTGAATTTTTAAATAGTTATATTATTTTGGAAATGAAAAATTTATTATTTCTATATTATTTTTTTAAATAAATATTTAAAATATGAATATATTTTCATTAAATTTAAAATGATCTAAAAATTAAGTTGCATCAGAAATACAAGTTATATAATAATATGTATCATGTCAAAAAAGAATTTAAAGCAGTATAAATTAATACAATACATAATATGTGTACATAAACTTTATTTTCATAATGAAACTGTATAATGTGTTTCGTGATTTCACATAAATGTATGTATATTCACTTTTATGTAAATGTAATTACGTACATACATACATACATACATACATTTCAAGTTATTAAAAAATAATTGATTGAGTCAACACAAGAAAATATATAACTTCAAATCTAAATTTTTAAACAAAACCAAAATCTTGAATTATATAAAATTATATTGATATATATATATTAAACATATATTATTCAAAGTAATGAAAGAAATAAGTATGTTCCGAGTTTTATTATAAATTTATTTTTGGAATACATCAACTTATACTCTTAAATTCTTTTTTTAATTTTAATTTTAATTTTTAAGTATTTTTTAATTTTTTTCCAATTTTCAATTTTTAATTATTTTTTTAAAGTATTTGGTTTCTATTTTCTAAAATAATTTTAAATTTTATAACATATTCATGCATTATTGACAATAATGCAATGTAAAATTTCTAGATAATAAATTCTTATTAAATAGTACTTTATGACGTATATTTTCATGGCATCATTGCAAATATGTAGTTTTTTCCCAAATTAAAGATATAAAAATTTATTAGTAAGTTGAATTTAAATGATTTAAAATAAAAAATAAAAAATTCACAGTAATTTTTCAAAATGCATATTATTTAACAAGAAATATACACTTAAAACCTTAATGTCTTTCTAGTGTGCGAAACTACAACCCCCTTCGATAATGTATAATGATTAAATTCGTTAAATTCATATTACTCACAATACGAAATACAATATGAGATTGAATTATATAAATATGTGATTATATTTGTGTTTGTGATTGAATGTATATTTTTTATTAATAAAGGAAGTGATTATTTTAATATAATTAAAAATTTTATTAAAATATAAAGTTTCAATTTCATCTCACATGTTAAAAATTACATGCAGTGTATCAGAAATTGTTGCAACAAATATTTTTCGAATGAAGAATAATAATTTCAAACTATGTTAATTCCAGAAATAAATTGAAAAGGAATTTATAAAAATATTTGAGAAAAGAAAATAAGGGATTAATTTTAATTAACATATTTTATGTATATATCTAATTATGTGTTTTATTTTAATAAATGAAAAGATTCAATGTGAAACATTTGTGATTCTTTGTTATTTTACTTTATAATTATAAACGTTAAGTATCAATGTGCAATTAAGATATTATAATTTGACAAAATGAAAAAAATTTGATGATTAGAGGAGTGAAAGAATGATTTTGAATTTTCGCACTCATGCATCTTGAAAATTACCTATAAAACACAATGTAAGTAAAAAACTTTGGCATGTTTATTTTGGAATAATGACGATGTTAAAATTTAATATTTTTATTTAAAGTTTTACACAATATATCACACGTCAAATTTTCTAATTTTATTATGTTGAGATGATAAAATTCTAAAATGATTCCATTGTCAACCATATTGAAAAATACTATCTATTTGTTTGTATTGGAAAATTTTAGTGATGAATATATGTATCCAATTCATTATTAAGCTCAAACTCTAAATCAAGATGCAAAATTTGCATAATCTATGTATGTTTTATTCATAGATTTAATTTAAAGAACATGAAATATGAATAAATCAAAAGCAATACTAAATAATAATGGATAACAAAAATTATATGCTTGAGAGTAAAAATAATATTACTTATACTTTTTAAGCCATACATGAATGAAATAACATGTGCAACTTGAAGCTCAAAAACAATAATATCACATTTGTAATTTTTTAATCTTCATAATTAAAATGTTTATCCAACATAACTTGTCATAATATATATACTGTTTCATAAATAGCACTGGCTAGAAGAATCTTTAGACTAAAGTAAATTTAATACTTATACTATACTATTATTTAATCTAATATTTCAAGTTTTTCATGTTCGGTAATATGATGGCAAATAGTGCTGCTTTCGTGAACATTTCAAAGTAAAATTCATGTCAATACCTTCAGAAGATTCAAGTTTTGGTATATTACTGCGATTATTTCTTGCAAATCCTTACATTTGATATGCCTTGATTTTTTTGTCCTTATCACATTATTATGAAGATGCATAGTCATTTAATTGGAAAAAAGTAATCACAATCTTTGATTTTTTTGAGTCGTAATCTTTATCAAAGAAGCAATGTTATTATTGTCTAAATGTGTCACATGTATGATTGATAACCATTAGATATGCAACAATAAAACAAGAGTTTATAAATTCCAAACAAAAATAGATCTTCTTTGATCCTTATAAACTGCAAAGCATATCAATTTTTAATCGATGTGAAGGATACATCCTTATGGTCTCTACAAGACATCATATTAGTAATGCTAGCTTTTATATGTAAACACTTGCTTCATCTTTAATCACAGATTAGTAAGAACATTATTCGGAACCAAGCTTTGATTAGACACAAGTAGCAAAAGACATTCATTACTTTTTCACTAAGTCCATATCCGTGACATGATCTCCGTTAGAATCTTAACCAATGAGAAAAAATAAATCTTCTCCATGATTAAACTTGCACCATGCAACTTGTAGGAGGAAGATTGTAAAAGGTTATTTGGAAGGGAAATGTAAAGAGACATGCAATCATGTGAGGAATACAAAACCTACATACTCACTTTAAAAGTTTCACGCTTTAGGGTAATCATATCATAAATATATATACAATACTATTGAGCATGGTTAGGTTTTATCCTTGAATGACTTGATGCTGTCTTCTCATATCTTTTGTCATCCATTGGCGCCTTCAATATTTTAGTTTCAACTTATTCCCTAAAAGGAAATCCGTTGTATGTTCTACAGTCAAGTAATGTTAAAACTGACAGATGATTTGAAAAGTCTCCTTTACGTTTCAAGTTGTAGAGGAAACACCCATAGTTCGTTCCGCACTCGTTGGATTCTTGGATTTTCGCTTGTAAAGGGATGTGGATGGAAACTAGATGTAACTGTCATTCGAGGAAAACCGGATAAATTTTCGCTAGGCGTTCAAGACATCATGTCTTACTGAGTCTCCCAAGTATAACGTCCACTTGCTATAAGGCGGATACAAGGAAGGAACATACTTTGCAGCGCAGTCATACCAAAAATCATAACAACAAGGATGGGACGACACCATCAACTTGCACAAGGAAGAAGCCAGACGGCAAACATGGGCCTAGCCCCGAGGGGCTGTGCCCTGTTAAATAGTTCAATAAGAAGGAAGGGAGCAAAACCACGTAACCCAACTCTTTACCTTTTCAAAGGAGTCAGATAGATGTCGATAAAATAATCCTATAGAATATGGTAACTCGATTGGAGGAGTCAAAAATTAATTCACCCCAACCCACTATCCAACAATGGAACTTTCACCGCGCATTTGACGGAGTCACGAACGCGAATGTTTGTCTGTCGCTTGTTCAAAACTGTCTCAACGTAGTGGTAACTGCTTGTTACGGAAAGCACGAAGACTTGTACTTGGTGTCAGAGGGATAGAGAGTTGGAGATGTGGGGGTGGGGGTGGGGGAGGGGGGAGGGAGAGAGTCTTCTGACAATCACAATAACTGTGTTGAGGCTTAAACGTGCGTGACCGACAAAGTCAACTCTGAAACGTTCTCTAGTTTTAAATTCTATAAAGTGCCCGCGTGGACCTCGACCACACCGACGGTGATAAGACCTACCGGACTCTAGTCGGAAGCTGCCTACCGGTATATACAGCACACCAAAACTCTCCATATGGCAGACTAATCGACGAGGAATCCAATGTGAATTTGTCGTTTCTATGACGAATCTAGTCGAGCTCCAGTACTTTCCGAGCATGGAAACACGTTTTTCTACTGTAGTGCAATCAAAACTGGTAAATCGGAATCATTTGCCACCAAGTGTCTTTTAAGTGCAGGTCATGGTGTTTGATAATCCTTCTCTTATTCGAAAGCAAAAGATAAACAATTGATAATCTGTTCTGCACATGACTTGACGAACAAACGTACCGATGTAGAGGAAAATTGTCACGCATGGAAGAAATCAAGCAATGATAATTTTTCAAATAGATAAGTATAGACAGGTACATACATAAAGTTACAAAACATGCACCTTAGCTTTAATCTGTGAGATGCTGCACAAATCAAAACTTCATAGTCTTTGAGGTAGCTATGGCAGTCTCGATCTGTACTTTGGTGTGCATGGTCAAGACGCGGAGAAAGAATGTGTAGCTTCCCAGTGCAGGGATGGGCTGGGCAGTGTCAGTTAACCAAGGCGTTGGTTAAGCTGGAGTAGGAATAGGGAGACAATGTAGGGCCAGGGTAGCGTGGGTTTGGTTGCTGCGCCATCTTCAGGCAGCCAATTGGCATCGGCTGCGCTAAATTCTTTGACTTTTTGACTCTGGGAACCTTGTAGTGGTAGAGGACCTTATCTTCCATGGGTTATACACGGTTAGTGATCCGACCTTCTCTTAGGGTAGGATTATGAGCCCTCTGAGGTCAAATCGGTGAAGACATGGAAGGCTTTTGCGAGCAGACACGGTCCGAGGGAAGACCCATGATGACGTCTGAAGGACATCATGAAGTGGATTTCCAGACTTAAGGAAAATGTCATCCATTAGTGGATGAGAGAAGGAGAATATCCTGCACTGATTTCAACGAGGTTACTACCGCTATTGACCATCGTGTTTCTTTGGGTGCTTCTCTTTGACCTTCAATATTGAATCTACCGTATGTGTGAGCTCAGAGCAAACATGAAGCTTTTGCAACCCATATTTTGGATTTCTTTCCAACGCGGTTTCATTGACTTGACACTCAAAAGGAATTTCTTGACTTTTGGACAAAAACATCACTACGTAGACGTGGTTTTAATCATTATCTTTTGGATACGTTTTGACGGATCTTGACTTTGGTCTTTGCTTCAACACAAAGCCTAGACAAATAAAAATATCTCATTTTTTGAGGCATTGGGTTCCTACTGAATTCAGATTTTTGACTCCCTCTTTTTATATAAACTGGAGCTTTGGTTGATCGTCGATTTCATTACGAACAAATGGATTGGTTTCACCTGAATTCTCCTACACTTATTTTGAAATGTCAAGATGAGACTACAGGTAGTACGTAATGGAATTTCGTACACCTTTTAGATAATATTTTCCGTGTGAACTTTGCGTTACTATCAGTGAATAGCTGCGCTTTTATAATACTGTACTACTACCCTCACAATAAACGGAACCACCAAATTGCTGGAGTCAGAGGAGCATAGATCTGATTCCAGACAGGTTGTTCCTTTATTCCCCAACATCGGAGGAATAGTAGCAAGTTTCGAATGCGCCGAGATCGTTTGAAAATTGCATATCTAGATGACTATATATATATATATATATATATAGAAATAATATTCAATAAGATTATGCTCACATGGACGATCTACACGTCAAATGAAACAGAAAATCGTTAAAGGTATAAAATAAATCTTTAATAAAATCTATGAAAATTATTTATTTATTCATTCATTCATATTAAAAATTTGAATCTGTGTAGAACGAGTATGGTTTAAATTCATAGAAGGATTGAATGTGACGTTGTAATGTTCTATCCAGAGGCTTGATTTCCAAAACCAATCATTTGGTAGACTGTAAACTACACTTCTAATTCACAAGTGCAAGGTAACTGGAGTTGATGAATTCATTTTCGAGATATTAAAATTTAAAAAATTAAAATTCTCTGGACGAAATGATTTAAATAATTTTCTAATAACAAAAAGTAAAAAATTTGAAAATTAAGCAGAAATTCATTCTATCTTTCTAAAACTTGCATTATATTTTCTTGGAAAAAACTATACTCATGTTTATCATACACTTTCCAGCTTAAGATTATTTTGAAATTAAACATATGTTATATTTTTTAGATTTTGATTATAATTTGAAGAACCTAACCAATAATATATGTAGTATTTTAACTCAATGATTGAAAATTTTGATGTTTGCGAAATTATAGCTTGAAGTAAACAAATCGAATTTTCATATGATAATACATCAGAAGAAGAAGACATCAGATAATTTCCAGAATGTCATGTAATACATGACATTCTGGAAATTTATCAAGTGTACAATTGAAGTCATCCAAAAATTGTACAACAAACTAAACAGTACAGTCTTAGAAATTTGTATTTAACCCACATACTTCTTCCGTAGAAGAAATACTTGGCTTGAGAATATGTTAAATTTTTATGGGACAGTAAGTTTGATGTTCCTTTGAATTAGTTTTGTATTTATATATTGATCTTTAAGTAACATGTGGTGTAATCTAAATAATCTCGATAGATGTTGACAAAATAAATTTTCTTGATTAAATTTTAGTTCGAAGCAATGTATTTAATCCAGACGCATAAATGTATTATTCTTATGAAAATAATAACACGTTTATAAGAAGTACTAATTAATATATTCTATCTAGAAATTATCTCTTATTATGGTTGTGGAGTTGGATAGTGCGAAAGAAGCATGGTAGGTTCCAGAGGTAAGTGAGTATGGAAATTAGGTAGTAGATTTGTAGATACATGGAAGAGGAACTGAATCATTTTGTCGCAATGTTTGAGAAACCCTCATTTCGAGCTGATGTCTAAGGCTTTTCAATCCGTTCATACGTTCCAGTAAGAAGGAGGTCATAGCGAAGAACAATGTTTTTTGTTGGTTATGTATACTTGCCTTACTCGATCCCCCAGTTGTCAAATCCCTTTGTTAGATTTTTATATATATATGCTCTTGGCGGATTCTTCACCTCAAAGAAATCCCCGCATGGATGCATGCTGTACAACTAAGTTCAGAAGTATGTTGTCGCCAGATGCTAATCCTGCACTCGTGAAGTGTCCACAGAACTGTTCAGAACTACCTTACACTTGATCTAATGCAGGGGATGGAGTGAGGAAGCATTGGAACAGCTTAACATCGTAACGGTCTAAAAGTGAAGCGTGAAGGCAAAAGTACTCTACGTTCTTCACGAAGATTACAGCTTAGCAACTTCGGGGCCGAACGACATGGAAAAGTAAACAAAATGCTGGCAGTTAGCGACAAATCTATCTCTCCATACAAAAGCATGTACAGAGCAAAACAATCATATGCTCATATTAATTCAAATAAGTCCCCCGTCAAGCCATGGTGCAGGGTGTCCACGTGGCAGATCTCAACGAAAAGAACGATATAGATGGAAATCATATGTAATGTAGAAATGGCTCCTCCCTGCCCACATGTGCCTCACATGCCATCTGATACTTACCGACACTATCCTTGAAAGGTCACAAGCTATAATTGGATGCTGATGGATCTGGTCCAAGTCCGGCTTATGTGGATGCGCTCGATCTGACTTGGCGTTTGATTGGGATTCCCAGCTTGAGTGACAGAGCTGCTATAGCGGTTGACCAGGCATCGACCTTCCTTCTTGTGTACCGGATGACATTCCTAAGTTAGAGGGTAGTTTTGCATAGAAAATTCTTTCTCCCTGTCTTTGTATGTTAATATTGTTTTTTAAGGGATCTGATTCAAAGCATGACAGTTCACTGTATTGGGGAGACCAGACCCAGAACATTGGTTCTCTGTGAATGATAAAATACAATATAGTACTTCGCTCTTCCGATGCTCTTGATTTGGGAGCTGTATTGTTTCTCTTCCCGGACCCACGCTGGAAAGTCAGGGACTGTAGAATTCTTGGAAACAGATATACGAGGATGCGAAAAAGGATTGAAAATGTCTCAGGGAATTGGCAGGTTACATTACTACTACAGATAGCACGACTACAACGTTATGGTTTAGGTGTTAGGACGAGAAGAGTCCTACCACCGTATACACGGGAGCGAGGTTGTAGGTAGAGTTCAGATGCAGTACATTTTCGGCAGCATCCCTCTCAATCTGTAGCAAGCGTAACAATGTTACATACAGATTTGTCGTAGAGGAGGGAGAGGAGAGGGTTTCAGCAGCGATACTGCTCTCATGGGGTATTCATGAGCTCCCCGAGTTGCCTTAGACCTGAAACCAGGTAGGTGTGGACTACACCATGGTTGGATCTTTCTGATAAACAAAGTACTTTTTGAAAGCTATTCAAATCCATCACGTGGGATGATTCACGACGACGAGCCATGCTGATACAATCCACTAAATAGGTGCAACATGCTCGACTGTAGTCAATCGATTATAAATTCATGCGAGTTCAGCAACCCGCAGAAGCATCGACCAGTAACTATGGTAATTATGATGTGCCCACATGATAGTAATGTAGGTACAGAGGTGAGGTGAACTCAGGCAGTGAGTAAGTAAGTTCCAAACTTCGGATCACCTCATGGACCCTATCATTCCGTCATGGGACAGACTTCCCTCCAGCGACGAGACCGTTACCTCCACTACAGTTTCTTTTCTCCTTTTCTCACGAGGAAAGTACAGTATTCTCCTCCGACTGAGTACAAAGCGTTAACTTGAAGCCGTTATTTCTTTCTTCCATGACAGCACTTAAAAATAGGGTCGTCTCTTTTGTCAGAAGGACGAACGCATCTCTGGTTCTCCACAACCCGCAGATACGCTTTACTGAGTTTACGTCGTGGGAATGTATAAATACTTGAGCTCGCTTCAGTCTCATCCAGTAAGTCGCGCATCCTCCTTCCCTACAGTCTAACGGCCTTTGTTTTTCCAATACGGTTTTTACTTTACAGCACACCAGTTTCATCCCAATCACTTCGTCATCAATTTCCGCAGTTAGCAATGTCGTCCTCACCGATTACGAAGTTCTGCGGGAAGAAGAGTCAAGTTGCGGAGAAAGTGTTCATTACGTGCCAAGGAGCATGGTGAAAAGCAATAAAAGCGCGAAACTGACTACTGAAACAAAAACATAAAAGGTTTGAACTAAAGAAACGTGCCACATGGAAAAAAATTGCAAAAAAAGATTTTGGGAGACCCCATCTAGCCATAGAAGTTAGAAAATCAACAGGAAAATGGAGCTTAGGCCACTATAGTATCGTATTCTGTATTTATTTACAAAGAATACCATATATGAATTATCAAGATAAAGCGATACAAACATGAGTACTTTTCAATTCTGCATCATCTATCATGATTTACTTCCCATGTACAGCGTTGAAGAGTGACAAAAATGGAGGTATACTGCCTTAAAATAAGTTACACAGTATTCCAGAAATGATCTATCACGTAAAATAGTATATAAAGTTTTCACGATTTGACTCAAATTTAGCATTCAAAGCTCCATATAACTTCAAACCTGAAGTAACAAAGAGGTGATACCTCCGCAAACTCTTATACCTGGAGATCTTGTCTGCAGCCGTCACACTCGCCGACCATCCTGGAAGATGAGTAATCATCCCCCCTTAGAAAGTCTATCATGTGTGGAATATGTAATCACGACATCTCGAGCAGTAACTTGGTACTTTGGAACCACGTATGGATAAGTACTCACCTTGCGACCATAACTTGGTCCTCTCAGACCAAGTATAGACACGTCCTCGCCCTGGTAGATGGTTACATACGCATGCGCTCTCCATCCATGAGAAATAGGTAATCACACGCCATAAAAAAAAAAACATTTCAACTTACATGGGATAAATAGCTATGTTTTTTCACTTGGATGACATAAGATCACTATTCACGATGATGAGCAAAAGTTTGATTTGGTTCCAAACTTTCAACAAGCCCATTATCTTATTCAACAACCATACATGACATGCACATTTGGTAGCGGAGCGTGTGATGCATGGACAGAAATAAGACGACAGAAGGATATATTTATTATAAAGAATGTTGTTTTTTAAACCTATGTCTAAGATCAAGTTCCTCTTTCTAAAAGCAACTGTATAGATGTTATGTAGGAGCGAGCTTGATGCACTCATAATGTTCTATAGGATATATATGTCTACACAAGATGCATACTAACACATCCAATGGTTGAAAATTCAACACATATGGTGTTTCATGCGCTCTCATAATATATTTAATAAGCTGTTCACGAATAAACAAATATCTATGTCCATGGGATTCAGTTGATTATTCTAGTTGCAAGCTGTAACATCTAATATAATAAATCTTTACTGCGGGTAACCGAGTCTCGATGGGGTATATATATATATATATATATATATAGACTGTATGTAATCGATATCATATGGAACGGTGATGACTGAGAACATGGGGTGTTCAGGGCAATAATTTATTTCCATGAATCTGCATGTGGGCTAAAAGTATTCTTCAAAATCCGCAGCTAAAAATGAAGATTCCAGTGACTTTTCATTGAATGTAAGCTATTATAGGGAATAATTAGCAAAATATTACCCGGATTGTGGTATTATCAGGGCTGAGCTCTAAGCAAAGACAAAAAAAGTTCATTGTGAGTGTGCATGGAAGAATAAAGAAGCAGAGCCTTGAAATAAAACAGAAAGAGCAAAATTTGCGTGGTCGGATATCTTAAAACTAACGACTTCATATACTAGAGACAACTTCTAACAGACAACCTGACCGAAACATAACAATACTCAATTCAAATTCCTATCTAGTACCGCAAGTGAGCTCCTTGGACTCTTGTTCCATGACGACTCAATTTATATGATAACTACCCTTTTCGTCGGACAGCAGATGTACACAATTTTAATTTCAAGATTTTATTTACACCGTGACCGTAGATTTCAACGTGGGAAAGAGAGGAGTATGTGGAGAAGGCACAATTCATACGAAAGCTGTAACAGTCAAGAGTAGCAAATGGGCTGGTTTGATGTAGGACGACGACGTAAGCAAGGGATCGCCAAAAGCTCCACTGTAGTTCATGGCACAGCTACCATGGTCTACTGTGATGTGTTGCAGCTGCAACTGCAGCTTGGCGCTTTTTGACCGCGCCTCCAGTCAAACGTGAGTGCATGAGGTCCAGAAGGCAAAACGTGCTGCACTGCCACTGCAGTTTACTATGCCTGGTCTCAGTGCGTATACGACCGAACGCTACTGAGCGGGCAATGCAATCCAATGTTTGTCTATTAATATTTGGACTTGAGTTCCATGGTTTGACTTGGCCACGAGCTCACAAATGAGCAGCTGCTCTCTCGATCGTTACAAGCATGGAGGAGTTGAAGTCAGCAAGCATAAAAGCAAGCTTTTTTTGCCCCGCCAGTTGGCCTTCGTTCTTCGAGCTCTCGCGGTCGCGAATCATAATTTTCACCGCGACAACACCATGATGCTCAGACATGTCTCATCGAATTCAGGATGATGTCTCCTCTATCCTGTGAATGTCAAATCTCTGACCTGAATACAACTTGTCGTGCCACTAAGACTTGGATTGGATGGCTGAACTGTAGTGCAGTTGCTTGCTCTAGTAGAGCATCTGAGGACGTCGTGGACGATGTCATCAACATATGAGGGTCAATCTCGTTCGTGTTCGTGTGTAGTGTACACTGATTTTTGCTCTCCAGTCTTCTCTCTGAAATCATACGTAAGAGTTGCGATTCTCTCGTGCCATATGGAGGAGACTATGGTTCTCTATATTTTGGGCACAAGGACAGGAGCATGGGAGACAGAGAGGTGGTGGTGGGCGAGATGGGCGTGAGAAAAAGTCGATAATGGGAAACAGACAGTTAGCGAAGAAGTCTTGGATATGAGTCCGAGATGATGCTCTTGTGAGCAAAGTTTCGATATGAGTGGAAGGGATGAGGGCCCAGAGTCCAGCCCAGAGAGTCGAGGTCTAGACTTTGGAAATGATGGGGGGAAGACTTGGCGACTCGTTCATAATGGGCATACCCTTCCTCACATATTGCTTGAATGCACTCGTTCAAAAAATCGTCCAACTGGCACCACCATGTGTTGATTTGGGAGCGAGAAAGGCCCCATCATATTCCTTCCCGCGCTCACTTTTGTCAGGTTGGATGCATGGACAAGTAAGATAGTCGCCAAAAGTTGCTCCTAGGACCTTTTGGGAATAAAATATATCCAGGTTTACACGACGTTGCATCATCTTTTTGGCACCTGATCCGCCTCAAGAGCAACAGAAATAAAAATAGACACAGGGACAACCTTTACCTGAATATAATACCTTATGCACGATTTGCTTACTCATCGAATCTTTGAGTTGCGGATTGTAACTTTGAAGACACAGAAGATTCTTGGACAAGTCAATCAAGACTAAAACTGGTTTATAAAATCCGAAATACTGTTCCGGTTTTCTGAAATCGATTTACATTTCCGTATCATGAATTATCAATCGCTTCTCCCCGGAAGATAATCAAATTTTCTCGTCCACGCCTGAAACATTATGCCACGTTTGAGCTGAGAAAAGTAATTTGTGTACGACGATTACTGTGCTCATTTACATATTGGAAATGGGAGCTACATGATCGTGGATGGATATCAATTTGGTTGTTGACGCTGTGTCTCTCCATCCCCTCGAGGCTCTTTTGGAAGAAAAGAACCTTTCAGGTCATCTGCCTCGAATGAGCAAATGGAAAGCAAGGTGTTCGAGATCTATCTGAATCATCCTCACGTTCAGGAATGAAATGTGTCTAAAGAACGAACGCTACGGAAGGTAACGAGCCTGCTCTAGCCTTTTTGAGCTTTATCACGTTTGGAGAAATGGCAGAAACGGATGGATGATCCGAAAGCATGCAGCAATCAGAGTAGCCCAACCGAGCGTCCTCAGAAGATGGGGACCTGTGACGAAGTGGTTCATAAACTGAGTCACCGTCGTATTTCTCCTCTCTGTGCAAGCTGATGATTTTAGAACACTTTCTCGGCTTCTTGCATCTGTCATTTCGTTCAATGCTTTCAGTGGCTTCGTACAACACGAAGAATATTTCCTTATGATAAGTGCTGTCGCTGTACTCCCAAACCTGTTCACGCAGCTAGGGCATGGCGCATCAGCATTTACATTTCAAAATAAATTTCGGAATAAAAAAGATATAAGAAGGGCGAGAGGGTGTGCATAAGGTTCCGACGCACAACTTGAAATCATCCTTCAATCTACCAAGTAAATCTTAGAATGCGCGAGAGCTATAAATAATGTCGTTGAGAAGAGTGAATTCGTTACATGTTAATGGCACTTTGGAGCAATCCATTGACATTTGTCAGGTAAGAGTACTTCGAGCAGGGTTATGCGCAAGTAGATATTGCAGTACAGAATGGCCAGAAATAGTCAGAGACAATAATTATCTAGGCTGGAAGTCACGTGTGAATTTTTGTCAGTGTCCTCATCTTCACATGAGGCATATGCTGCCATTATAACTGCACTCAAAAAGCTCAGTGAGTGTGAGTGGCGACAGGGAGCTTCCGATCGAATGGGCTGAGTACTCCCTTCAAGAATCAAGCGAGATTAAAATCATTCGAGGCTTCATGGTACGAAGGCTAAAGAGGGATACACTTTACACGGAATCCACAAGCATGCATGGAAATTGAGTTATGCCTAAGTAATAAGGTATTTTAGAAACAACTTTAAGGAATGAAATGATAACATGTTGATTGAATGGAATATTCCTTGAATGTCAAACTCAATCTTGCAAATTTCTATCTGAATCTATCGTTCTCTTTGCTTCAAAATTTTTTCCGTTCAAATAATTCACTTCATCAGCTGCTACTTAGCCTTCTTAGGAGTCCAGTAGGCACAGAGGCCGACAACTCACACGTCCAACCAGCTCAGTGTTCCAAGTTTATAAGCAACTACCTTGGGCAATTCACTCAACCTTGCTACTGGTAGGAAGGAATTCTTCCCACGCCTGGAGCACGTCACTCAACCGATCACTATTCGGTTTTTATCTCTTGAGACCTCACTACGCAGGGTGAAATTGTAATGAAACCTTTTACCGTGCGATCACGTGATCTTTTTCGTCATGTATGTAGCTAGAAAACTGGAGCACTCTGGTCCTGAGAAGGACATAGAGAACTTCAACACGTTATTGAGCTCCTATGAATCAGTGACTGGTGCAAACGCGTCGTACTTGCCGGTGGTCAAAGTGATGAAACTGAATGCCAAACACAAGCCCTGGGTCCTGCCTGCACAAAGTCACCAGTGGGAAAAAGGCTTGTCAGTACTGAAGTCACTCCTCACAGTAAATGCTACTCCTAGATTTGAATTCTAGGTGAATTTGAACAACTTGAACTGTGACCAATCCGCATTGGACATGCTGTGAAGATCGTATGGGCTTCCTCTCTTCAGGTAAGCAGTGGAATGAAGGAAAAGAGAAGATTTAGACGCGCATCCATAGCTGCCTTATGCCACACAGCCTGATGAAATGCGGTGCTAGGCAGAGACGTCAGAAATGCCCAGCGATTGGGTGGTCATGCTCAAAGAAAAGATCGTCCAGGACAAGCCTACAGTTCTGATCGTGATAGCTTGGATTTTCTGCGTGTGACTCTTCGTCGGTGACGATTGGGGACTGTTGTCATCTCCTCTATAGCCACCTTGTTCACAGCACAGGGGTTCCAAGATGTACACTGCTCTTCAATGCCCTTATATATTGATTGCTCTGCACAGGTCGGCTGACCTTTTTCATGGCCATGTGGCCCTAGCAAGATACGTTGTACTTCCTCAGCTTTCTGCTCTCCACTGCTGTCAGTAATATCTTAGAATCAGGTACTGAATTCTTGTTAAAAGTACATTAAGTCAACTGCAAGCCAGCGTCATACGGGTACTTCACAAGAAGGATGGCACCGCTGTATGCTCTCATCCCCTATTCTTCCACACCCTACAACTGTTCTGATCTTGTCTAGAGATCAATTCTGTCCAGATTTTATCATCTGAACCCACTGTTTACTAACGCTTCATTTTTTCAGAAATTTCAAAACTGGCCTTATTAGAGAAAGGAGTAGGCTGTGCTTTTTTAGCCACCACCCTTTTCTTTCTCTTCTGACAGTATTTTTTCGCAGCTGCAGAAGCTCTCTCTCAGACTCTGCTACTGGAAAAGTCTATTCGTCCTCGAAGCGCTTTTGAATAACGTGGTGACCTATTTCTCACACTACAACTTTGTGACATGTAGGTTTGTGTTCCTTTTAGAGTTATCGGACGATGATCATAATCTGCATCGAATCGATGGGTTGAATCTCTTATCAAGAATTCCGGCTCACAGTTCTTGCTTTTCGTGCTTTCGAGCTCATTCGGAGGCTATGAGAAGAAATTCCTATCCCGTTATCCCATAATCTGGAGTAATACAGTGTTCAAAATCTTTTGTAGAGGCCATGTGACGACAGTGCTGCAGCGACAGAGATGCCGGAGCCAATTTTTACATCTTGCAGTCTCACTCGAACCGGTTGAACTGAATTGTAATATGATGTAGAAGCTGGATAGAATGAAACAAATCCCGGAACAGAAATGAACAGAGCAAAGCCTCAATTGATGTGTTCATTCTGGATCACAGTAATGTGAAATTCCCCGCGTCACCACAATGTCTCGGAACCCATTTGTTGGCATCGTGTCCATAGTGTAAACCTCTACCACCATGAGCCGGAGAGGTTTAAGGTTCCGGGCTTCTGTATGTCGTAATTTGTCTCCTGTCTCTTCTTTCTGACGTCGGTGACACTTGTGCCACCAATCCTTTTCATGTGTGGTACCACATGGCCCTGTGTCAAATACGGGTACACAAGGGTCCATTCTTGACCTGGTTACAAGAACATCCATGTCTAAGGTAGGGCTATGACCTCCCTCGTCTTCTGATGCAACAGTCCGTATTCTTCATCATTCAGCTGGTACAAGACTCTGTGTCACATGGTAGTGCCATATGGCTACCACCATGTGAATATTCGCACCGGGATGCCATCGAATATTCGATTCGCTTTTGGAGCCTGCAGTAAGAGGCACTAATTGTTCTCAACTTACACAAAGAAGCTCGACGTCCTCTGAAAGAACAATCTCTGGACGCTTTGGAGATTTCTATTACTGAACTTTGATCAGATCAGACAGCCACATTGATTGGTCAACAGAAAGCTGATTCTGCTCTGTGTTTCAGCCCTGTTCTCATCAAAGCGTTGAGCTTGACTTATTCGAGAATAATACCCTGTTCAAATTCAGACTTTATTGGAACTTTGTCCAATTGCAACTCGGTGTCTGCACCTAGTTATTTCCACTCGTCGGCGAAATCTCACGCAATGATATTCTCCTAGCCCTACCGACATCTTTTGCTCGACGAGAAGTCACTCACCGTTGACATACATTTGTGATTGCTTCGGGTAAATCTGACCACATGCTTTTCTTAGAGCGGTGGACTGTGGAGGTCATACTGCAAACGTGACCACCTGATCATTCTGCTTTCACTTCTGAAACATGAATGTGCCGTTCTCATTCTAAACATCTTACACAAATACAGATAACCTGTGAGGCCATGTTTGCATCATTCCCTGCATTTATGAGCTTTTCGGAAACGGAAGTTTAGACTTGACGGTGGTTATCGTTCGATGAGAGTTGTTTCCATTCCTACTGGTTTGATCTTCCAGAAAAATAGACCCGTATCATTGCACTCGCGATGATTGAAGATACGGTAGTAAAAGTGAAAACTCCTGTGGCCTTTATCTGTTGCTTCCAAAGATGCAACATATGTTTTCGTTCTGCTCTGCTGGGCCTGTGATCGGCAGAGCTATGAGTCTACTTGTCCAGGGCCTAAGTGGCGACTTCTAGAATCAACTACACCTTGGCAATCAACATGTTGCTGGATGCAATTGTGATGCTAGCAGTTCAGCGGCTTCACCATACTGTAGTTCGACGAATGTACTGTGCAGTCGGTGGAACACAGAGAGACATGTCTCTGTGTTCCACTACCTCATGACTGTAGCGTAGCTCCCAAAAAGTGAGCTGTTGCTCTCTCCGCCTCGTTTGAACATTCAAGCAAGCACGCGCTGGTTCTGGAAGCAAGCAAAACTTGATTTGGACCGTTAGACCTCTTGACAGTAGCCGTCCCTTCATCTTCTGTCGGTGCTTACTGTATGTTCGTGGTGTTACTTCACAGTCTGCTTTCGCTCGATGTGTATAATGCGTCGATGTTCAGCTAGTGTTTCCATGATTCCTCTCAACAGTGGGGGTGGGGGATGGATTCTCCATCAGCATGGCGGTCAATCGAGGCATCTCTCTTATTCTTCTCCAAATGTCCTATTGTCTTATATTTCACGCAACCCTCAACGCTCCAAACCTATTGGGACCAGCCTTCACTGCCTGCAGCTCGTCCAGTGATTCAAGTTTCATTTCTGAAATCATCATGCCTGTGGTCACGAAGCAAACGAGTGTCTCATGTTGGAAGAACAGCATTTCGTTAGTGGGAGAGAGGATATACCACAGTCTCGACGAATGAAGGGGCCGAAACACATGATCAGACAATAGTGAGCTGAGAAGTCTCATGCAATCCTGGTTTTGCACTGTACCCTCAAAGCCCGGATTCTCTTTTCTCGTACCGTATTGTACAAAGGGTACACAAGATTCCAACAAGATGCAGTACTGTCTTTCTGCCACTTCAGCCTACCGGTATCATGCCCATACTGACACGAAACTCAGCATTAGTACACGCTAGCCAGCATGAGTTGCAATCAATACCATCGATCAGGTTTTTTCTGAGTCTGTACGAACAGAGGGTCTTTTATTTTTCTGTACAGTCTTTGCTTCAGATCTGGAGTAAAGATCCAGAGGTTGCAGAGGTTACTTCGGACGACTACTAGAGAGATGTACTTACCTTCACGAAGTACATAGCTGGTTGTTCGTGGGTGTATCGAGGAACTTTCGATAAAGAGCGAGAACTGGTTTTCTAAAGATTACACCTGCACGTGAAATTGAACTTTTCGTTTGAAGACCTCTTGGAAGTCACGCAGGGGGTAGAAGTTGTCAATCATACCTACTGGCCCAGATATAACGCCTGGCTCGGTCTTTCACAAGTACTAAATTCAACTTCATCGACGAACAGAGCTGTTTCAAAAAAATGGATTCATTGTTCCAACTCGCGTTATGACTTCCAAGAGGTTTTCTTCTAGTCCCCAAAAAAGTGCTTATTTCACTGAAACAATCCAGTTGTGACTTCTAATCGTTTATGTGATTCTTCTCATCTACTTGATAGACTTGAGTGCTACAAGTTGTGCACTTATGCGTTCAGTCCAGAAGGTTTCAGACAATTTTTCATGCTTGCAGGCCGTCTTATTTTGAGTCACTCAATACAACTACTCTTTACTCAGCATTTTTACCTTGAATATGTACACAAGTACATGTCAACCCTCATTCAAACCATGCAGGAGGCTTTTTATTTGTCTAGAAAGGTAATAAGGTCATCTAAAACGATCGGAATGTTTGCACAGAGCCACGACTTACGGCTAGATATTTAATCATCATACATTCCTCACTGAAGAATGAATGAAGTGTTTGCTTTTTGGTCTTTCAAAGGCTTGGCTCAGTTCTTGCTTACCTCCACTTGACGTTTGTTCTGCACACCAGATTTGAGGATGGTGTCAGAAAGATCCGGAATCGACGACTTACAGCTGCTTATATATCACGTTCGAACTCCGGATCTTGTTCATTTCTCACGTAAAGTGTACCAACAAAGCACTAGCGGAAATTATAATCTGTCAGACTGAGTTCCGTCATATTGATTCGTGGTTTGATGAGTGCAAAAGACTGTCATGACCGGATTTAGAGTTCTGCACTTTCTCATCTAACCAGAGGTGCTCCTGTTGTTCTAGAAATACCTGTTCGAATTCTGTTTCGCTGGGCACAAAGTTTAAGCACGTGCCATTACAACATTCAAAGTTCATATTTCGCACTGTTTCTCTTCGTGTCATCGCGGAGGCTACAGTTCAGAACGTATCTTCTCTTTCATTAGAAGATGCCCACCTACTTACTGCGTTCTTACTGTTTATTATCGGGCGAGATGCTACTGGAAGAAAAAACGTTCATCTACCACCTTGAGAAAGACGTGGATATTGAATTTGAAAGTTGAGAACCTTCGATTAGGACAATCGACTATGCTTTCACTCAACCTTGACTGCACTGGTTTATTTTATTAATTTTCTGCCTCAATTTCATGTGTCCGAGTTCATCTGAGCGTTCCACTTTATTGCTTCATGTGCTGTCGTCCAGCAGGTTGTGCTGAGTCTAAACTGTTTTATCCTCTCGTTTATTGCTCGCTGTCGCTGCAGACCCGTCCGGGCGTTGGGCACGCAGCGAGCTACTTCTTGTATTATTTCCACTGTGTCATTCTTCTGAGACTCAGGAAGACGTGCTTTTTCATGAATACCTTTTCATTTCGAATCAGATTATGATGTCATCTGGTGGACCTTTCATGCACCACGATCATCCAAATCTATCTGCATCAAGGCTGTGTATGATGGTGGATAAATGAGACTGCTGGGATCTTTAAAGTTCAATGATTCGAGTGGGTTCATGCCATGAGTGCCATACAGATCACTTGAACCTTAACTACACCAGACAAAATTTCCATCCGTATGGTACTCTGGATTACCCACAAGACCTTGTGTTTGCCATCCTTGTACCCGGTCAAATTCCTCCGACCCGTCTTTTGACTTGTAGGTATGCCAAAGCTTTTATGTGATGATGCAAGGTGGTACTTAATATAAAAACTTAGATTTATATTCCTCTCTCTATCTTTTTTGTCCCTTTATGCTCTTTTACCGTTTCTATCCACGAGTGCATATAAATTCCGTAGTGCACATGCTTATGAGTTATGTATGTTGGTCTTTCATTTTCCAGCTTCTTTTCCTCAGCTTTCGATAAGAGACAAGTGGAAATTGAGTTTTGATCTCTTCCTCCATGGTCTACCAATCTGGATATTATTCAGATCTGATTTCTACATAGGTACATCGCACAACAAAAGTATTCGACAACCTTGCCGTGCTGTGGTTGGAAGAGATTGATACTATACGGCTCCCACAACAATTCAGAGAATGAATGAATAAATAAATAAATCTCAACGGCATGTGCCCCTTTGTGATTTGTTTTGGCTGTACCGGCTCGGGATGTGAGGTAAACTACGTAGACATCTACTGCCTTCTTGTTTTGTAGCTTTTATGGGGTTATCACTTCCTGTGGTTCCTCACTCTTCTTCCATGTATGTTTGCAAATTTTTTATGAGTGCAGGCAGGATCCGACATTTTGATGTGGAACTATGAATGTTGAGGTGTGGTCCTCAGGGTACGGAAGAAGATGAATGCTCATTTGTAATTTATTCTTGGTATTTCCACATAGTTCAGCATGATGCAAGCTTTTTTAGTATTATAATTTGTCCTAGTAGTGTTGCTTCATGTCAGCTTGAGAAGAGATGTGATTCTAGCCCACACTTTCCGTTTCCTTTGAAAATAGTTGCTTAAGTAAAGAAATGTCCTTTGTATCCTAGGATGGTGTAGCTCTCACAACAACAACTAACCTAGTACTGAATATATCAACTTTGAACCAATTCATGTGTTGTATACTTTATGTTAGATACTTTATGTTAGATATTTCACAGAAAAGAAATCCAAATCAATAACCGACACAAAAACATGCGGTTGACTTATATGGATACAGTTATCACAACGACATATATATTTTA
The DNA here is from genome assembly GCA_037833965.1 of Marchantia polymorpha subsp. ruderalis. Lineage (NCBI taxonomy): Eukaryota > Viridiplantae > Streptophyta > Marchantiopsida > Marchantiales > Marchantiaceae > Marchantia > Marchantia polymorpha. Next base: position 25,134,569 of record AP031356.1, on the reverse strand, counting down.
ATGTGAAAATCTAAATTTAAGTAAATGAGAAATAGTACCAGCTATCTTTAATAGTGGCAAAATCCTAAATCTACAAATTAGAATGACACTAGCTTGAGTTTACAAGCTTTGAGATAACTCTTCACAATCTCCCCATTTAGTCATCTTTTGGTGTCTCTAAACTCTTCAACCCATATAACCAAGTTTCTTTGTAGAATTTATGCGAGAAATCCTAAGAGTAAACTTGACAAAGTACTCTATGCAAACTAAAACTAATTAAAAATAAGACGTAGAAAAAATAATGCAAGAATAAAATCATATAAATATATACCAAAATTGATATTAAACTTTACTTGTGCGTTTTATGCAAAAATTGCAAAATGTGTACACATTTTAAAAATAACATAACATTGATGAATGCATGATCAATCATAAGTAACAGTTGTTTGTCAACCTTCTTATTGGTGATTCTATTTTTTAAAAACTGATATGTGATGTTAATGTGCTTCATCTTGTTATCCATCAATTGATACTCAAAATGTAATGCACTTCGATTATCACAATAGAAATTTATAGCATGGTGCTTTAATCTCATTTCAATGTTTAATATTTCAATCATATAGAATCATTTTTGCTTTTGCTGCTTCATATTTGATTTCTATAGTTAATTCATGTATGATAGTTATGCGACTTTTTTTTTGCATATCAATTATGTGATACTTAATATTATCTAAAATAAAAAGAGTAGCATGTTACTAAATGATTATGAAATATCATTATTTGATGACTTTTCATTATCATTTGATTTCTACTTTTAGTGATGGAAATAATATAATAGAAATAGAAAAAAAAAGTTCAAGAAAACAAAGAGAAAGTTCAATTTATGGATTAAAAGTATGAAAGAACTCATCAATCTTCTTATACTTCATTATATTTGATACAAAGACCACGTTGTTGTCTGCATGTTTGCAATTACATCATTTGTGCGAGTTTCATAACAAATAAATTCAATATAAAAAACTTCATTGAATCTCAAATACCTACATTATATCTAATTTGTGTATATATTAGATTTAGTATGACGTAAAATATACACCAAAAGACTTATCATAAATATACTGAAAAGAAGATAAGATTTGATATCCACCATCCATTTCACTCCTAGTGGATGGATGACGTGGCGGATAATCCTAACAAGCACATAGATTGCTGACCTGACGTTGTCAACTAACACACTTATCAAGCAACTAAGGTCTTTACCACACTACCGGCAGCCGGCAACGAGCTCCTGGCAAGCGAAAGAAAGAATCTTCGTAGGCATTCCTCGTCCACCTGGACATTATCCACTAACGGTTACCACGCGACCGGCAGTGGCAGGAATGAAAAGAGAGGTATAAAGTACACCTTTCGAGAAAAAGATAAAACTATCACCTCAAATTTTTTTATTTCTTCTCTCTCACTCCGAATTCCTAAGCTTCAGTGCTCATTTTCTTCACTTCCGCAATAGACTCTTGCATCCTAAATCATCATTCATCTTCACTTTCTTTCCATAGATTCCCACAATGGACAATGACGTCCACAGTCTCATTTTTCTTCTTTTATTGCAGTTCACATTGTTTTGCACGATGGAATCTTTTGATAGAGATCAGAGTATCATCTTGATGTGGAGCTGACAACAAACCTATTCCATATCAATTATGGTGCAAAGATTCATGTTAGGGAGAGTCACAAGATCTTGACGTTCATGGCCCATGATAGAGGTTGGGGGAACTTGGATTTTTTGATTGAAATTTACTCAGATCATTCACTCCGAGGGAGTTCAAGAGTCACATGCGGATGGATGTGTTTTCCGCTTTTGAGTTCTTGTGTTCCACTCTTGCGCTTTCATTGCGCTCGACTATACCGATTCAAGTGAAGGTGGCGGTCTCCATCTCAAGATTGACCACAGGTAACTCCATGCAAAGCATTGCGGATTTATATAGGATTGATCGATCAACAAGTCAACACGCTGTTAATCAGTTCACTCATGTTGTGAATTTGTTACTTCTCAAGAAATTCATTTGGTGGTCTTCCACCATCACTATGGAGAAATTTGCTGGAGAGTTTGAAGATATTCATGGAATACCGTTTGTGGTTGGTGTAGTAAATGATTCTCACGTACAAATTGTGACACCTAGTCTACATGCGGCTGATTATTACAATCGTAAGGGATTTCACTCTATACTATTGCAAGATGTTGTATCTAGCAAGTGACTATTTTGGAATTTTGACATAGGATGGAGCGGATCCATGCATGACGCCAACTTATGGGGAAGAACTGCAATTGGCCAATTTTGCAAAGCTGAAAAGCTTGCGCCTTATGCTTTGGTTGGAGATGCGGCCTACCCATGCCGGCCTTGGATGTTAGCTCCCTTCAGAGGTCACAAAGACGGGTTAACTCGAGAGGAATACAACTGGAACTTTGTTCAGAGTTCCACTCGTATGTGCATTGAGCGAGCATTTGGAATGCTTAGGGGTAGGTGGCGAATATTGTTAAAGAGAGTTGATGTGAAACTAAAGAACATGCTTGAGTTGGTGAGTACTTGCCTTGTGTTACATAACATGTGCATCATCTTAGGAGACAACTTCTAGAAAACAGAGTAGTTGCAAGAGGCATTAGACGAAGTGCACAATAGATGGTCACTTATGACACCTTCAGGTCCTGCGAGACAAGAGAAGCTTGCGGTGGCTAACCATGCTTTACATAGCCTTGATGGAATTGAAGACAACTTTCTAGAAACATTGGAGTACTTCAAACAAGAGATCGCAAGAGAATTTCAAAATTTAATGACACCTGGAGGTAAAACTGCAAAAGATTTGTCTGCAAGGCGGAACATTTCACATGGATGTTGAGTAGACTAGCATAGTATTTGATGTTCAGTGCATTTTCTGAAGCTAGCAAGTAGTAAGGTTTTTAGTGAACTACTTAGACTTGTGGCCTTAGACATCTGTTATGAGGATTAATGCAATATCTACATAAAATAAAATCCACATCTATTGATCCGAGTACATGCTTCATAATCAGAAAATTCTATTTTCAATTGAAATTCCATGCGCATTCAACACACTTTGAACTCACTATTTTACCTTTTACATGCTTCAAATTGATGATGCATCCAAGATGATCAACTCTATACAAATGAATACAGACAATTATGCTACATGACAGCAAGCTCAAAAGTGCTGGAAGAATCAACCAACTTTAGTTCTTGAAAAAAGAAACAAAAAGAACCCAAAAGGTTTGAAAAAACCACAAAAAAACATCGTCAATTTTCTAGTATGAAGATCACATTGTCACCTCATGACGTGAAGACATAAAGAATAATCTAAAGTCCACTTCTCAGACATATTGTCCACCAAAATTCATCTCCACCTAGAGTTTATCAACCAATTTCTCCATGGTTTTTTACATACTCATTAATAAAGCCATTTTTATATCATCATTGCTCTTCAAACTATCTAGCATAATCTTACTACTCTCTTTCAGCAATCCAAGACATCTTTCCAAAAATAAATCTTTTCTTCGTTTAGACTCCGGTGATTTTGATGAACTCATCCCACTTTTTTGCTCCGTTGTATTTGTCTCCGAAGTGACGCTGCACTTCACTCTATCTCCGTCCATAACATCGGCATGGTCATGTGAAATAACGTTTGCCATGTCAAACATAAACTCGTTCACTCAAGAGATACCATCGGCATTTCTCCGATCGTTGCGATCCCTACTTCGTATTCATCGCCTTGTTTTCTTTGTATTCGTTATAGATGGATTCCACTTTTTTCTACATGCTTCACTGTCTTTATTAAAATCAGGACACATTGACACAAGCTTCGTGTGAAGTCATGACCAATTATCAACACCTGAACAAAACACAAACACATAAGAGTGTATTAAAAAACACAAATAAATAGAATTGACATACACCAAATTACTAACTCACTGAGATAAGCTTTATGGTCATATCACTCTTCTAGGACATTGTTTCTTATCATGTACAGTATGCCATGCCATCTATCCATCAATAACACATCTATCCATCAATAAAAAAGAGAAATCATCAGCTTTAACAAAAAGTCTAATATAAAGCAAGAACAATATTACCCCAAAAGAAACTCGCATAAACATGCTCTCAGATAGTGAATATAGATCATACAAGTGTATTTAGTTGCTATATTATTTACATGTTAAGACGCACAATCATTGAAGAGCGCAGACGAAGGCACTATCTAGGCACACCCATATGTATTGAAATTGTCATGCAATAAAAATACAGGCCCGGAACATGCAAAAGACTTCGATCTGAAGAGATTGACGGATTTTCAAGGCAATCATACAGAGAGTATCTAGATTTCCTCTTTCACGCCATCCATCTGAGTAATTTCAGGTTTTTACGAGCAATTCTTTGTTTCTTGCTAGTTTATGTCGATATAGCATCACCTTCACTAAATTCAACTTTCTCATTACCAGTATTGAATCCAAAAGGGAGGCTCGAAGAAATGTGACTTGCTGGCGGAAAGTGCATTCCCGGGAGTGAATGCACGAAGGACTGTGGAAAAATAAAACCTAGGTGTGGAAAATTTCCAAAAAATATCGACATTGGAATGGTAGTACTACCCTGCGCATTGATGTCCGACGCCATAACCGGACAGTTGGAACCTGATGCATTATTCGTGAAATCATATGGCGGAGTTCCCTGTGACTTCATCTCGTCGAGAAAATCTCAAGAAATCTCCTATCAAGTGGGGAGTACTCTTCGAAGAAACTTGAAAAAGGCGCGAATGCTCACGTGCAATTGGAGTTTGTGTAAAAACCGGATTTCCAGGCGGAAGTGTCTGGTACTCCGGAGCGATAGTTTTTTTTGCCACATGGTATTTTTCAAATTGCCGCTCGCTCCCGTGTGGTAAGGGGGGCAGCCGGCTTGCCAATGAGAGTCGAGTATTCTTTGCCGGTGCCGGTCGTGTGGTTTGGCGCTAACTTACCTACGAAGCATGCGGATCGCTGACGTGACAGCTATGACTAGTGCATGCTAAAGTAACTATATAGACATTTTGAGTAAATTCTATTTAGTTCTAACTAACTAAAGATGGTTAGACATCCACTGTTCCGATTCTAACAACATGATGATATATATTTTGTATGTTTACTCTTGTTGGACAGGATAATTACTTGATAGAGAGATCAAGGATAAAATCCTAGAATACGACGACATTCCGGTCCGGCTGTTAGTACTTTTTCTACACTTCCAGTAAGGTTTTTGGTCGATTAGTCAGGATTTTGTCATATCGTCAAGAAAACACCGATCTTATTTCAATGTTTAAAAACTGAAGGAATACAAAAACACGGTAATAGCCTTGGAAAACCTTTCGGGCTAAAGTACTGATTCCTACATGGAGTTCTCACGACCTAGTGATACACTAGATCCTAGAATTTTGAATCCTATAAGTCCGGCTACTAATACTACTATTGCCACTATCTAACTTCCAGATTGTGAGCTGGGTGCAACCGAGCTTCATCGTTCATCGATACCAATTATTGAGATTATCCTACTCGTTACTACTTCTATTCGAATGATTGCAAGAACTTCGGTGAGGTTGGATTATGACCATAATACTTTCGCGTGAGGTAGGTTCTTCTACTTTCAATACTTATCTACTGCACCTACTGTCATCCAATCGGAGACGGTATGGAAGTTGTTGGTTGCCTTATTTGATAAAATCAACTATTTTTTGTTTTTTTATCTCTTAGTACTTTAATCTCACTACATCTATTTTTTTATTTTCTGTCCAGAACTTACCTTATTTCCTAATACATGTGGAATCTACTTTCACATTATAAAAATGCAACAAAGATATGTGATTCATGTAAGTCTTGGCACTTTTGCATCCTAGTGAAAAAGCTAAGGTTTGCAATTAAAAATTTTGAAATAACTATATTTAATTTGTCAAGGTAAATGTACATCCAAACATTTATCATGATAAAGTCAAGAACATACAGCAAAAAAAGTATCAATGTTATGTGAAGAAAGATTGCGTTATATCATGCATCTCCAAGTTAAATGAAGTCAAGATATGCCCCATCATACTCTATCTTCCATGGAATCTTAATCTTTGCCATTTTTTGAATATTTTGTCTACTGTCTTTAATAAAATGGTGCATCTTTGATTCATCATTCTCGAGTAACAAGTCATTGAGCTATATTGAGGAGTGATAAAGATGGTCATTTAGAGTTTGAAGGTGAATACGATTTGGGATTCTGGACCTTGGACTAGTAGCGAAGGAGAAGAGTTTTTATGATTTGAGTAGCAATGATTTAACAAGTTTGATCTCCCACAAGTTTTTTAGGAATAATAAACCCACTACATTATGTACGCATAGAAACATTTATATTGGTTGTAAGTGTATATTATCGTTATCTACAAGTCAACAATGCCCTCTTCATCAACGACATATATGTATTAGCGTTGTCCTGTATCAACGAATGTTCACATATGCATCAATTGCCTTGTAAGATAAAGGTATTTTGTGTCATGCAAGAAAATTGGATAGAAGGGCCGCCGAATCAAATCAGTAAACATTACTAAAAGGTACGAGATTGAATTTATCATATACATATATGTTGTTGCTCCATTAAAAAAACTATTGCGATCCTAATTCAAATCCAATACCTCATTCTCAACAAAAATTGTTGCTGTACACAAGTGCAGCAACAAATTCACGTACACAAGTTCATAAATTTAGTAAACTATGCTGCTTCTGATAACCTTTCATATACTCTGACTATTATTTCCTAATAGTCTACCTTTCATCTTCACAATCGCATGTTGCTCTACCCAACTCTTCTCTAACTTATGTAAGCTATTGTCATGATATAATATATCATGACAAATGCTCAAATCTTCTTCCGTCCTAGAAAATCTCCAAGTAATTTTCTATTACAACAAATCCACGTACAAAACATCCTTGTCACATACTCAAGGCAGCTAATTGTTCGTATGTACTCCAACGACTTAGAAAATAAAACAAATAATGATCATAATTTATTTCCTTGTTTAACAAGAATTCAAATCTAAACTCTTGTTCTTGCCTCATACTAAGAATATGTCGCAGTCGCGCATATTTGGATGGTAATACAAGAACTGTTATTGCAACTTATTTCAAAATTACAATGTTAAATTATGACCGAAAACTCTCTTAAGTGAATTATCTCCTATGACTTGATTCACTTTTCATATTATCTCGAAATCCAGATAGAGAATGTCGATCCTTGTATTTGTATTATAGGTAATGTCTCGCCTTGAGATCATGACAAACGAGTGACTCAGTTTTGAATCTTCAACTATTGTGATAGTAAAGTTATGCTGTATTGCTATATCTTAGGTAGAATTGATTTAGACTACTCAGTGGATGTTTCATAAATTTTTTTTTTATTTTTTTTTTTATCTTTGTGACTGATTTATCTCCATCCTGGTTTTATGTGCATGCCCCACGTATAACTGTGTTCTTGTTTTTATATTTCCAATGTTTTTGTTCGTATAAGCTAACCACGATAGTAATTTTCTGCACAATTAAGGATATCGCTACTGATAGCTAGTTCAGTCAAAGAAAGTTGAATTGTCTTTCAACTTTAATCGTAGTAGGTACCCTTTTTTCTGGAATTGGAAAATATAAATTATTTTCATTATTTGTTACTGCATTCGATAGCTTTCAACTTTATTAATCATAGTTGACTTCAGATTCTTAGTCGATAAGTGTAGAATTTTCATTGACAAATCTTTCATTGATGTGACTTGATGAAGGTTCTAGTTGAAGTTAATACAATAAATTGTGGCAAATTTTGAAATTGAAGATGGCATTAATGCTCATTTCGAAGATCACATATAATTTAAATACACAAAAAAAAATTTATTCAATACAACACAGAGCTACAATATCATTTTTAACACTATCCAATGTTATAAAGATATTTCATACAAATTGCTGGTAAGTTCAAACTTATAAAGTTTGGATTTGCACGCATAACAATCACCCATGCGAATTTTGTTGAGATTTATGATTATGTTTTGACTTTGTAAGGTTTATAATTTAGTTTTGGTACCAGCTTTACCTTTTCGCTATTGTTTTAAGACCCTTGTTACACTATTTACCTCATATGAATTGTGCCGTGGTACATGCTGCTTCAATCAGCTAAAAGAGTATTGTAGGTCATGTTTTGAAATGGTTTCCATGGAACAAAGTATCAGTTCGTCAGTCAGAGATTTTTTTAGTTTCCATTTCCTGAGCGATTTGCCTTTGAATGCGAAGAATAGTGACGACAGGGAATCATCTCCGACTGCTCGATGCCTTCGTGTTTAAAATTATTTGTTTGGAGCTGCAGTGAGTTCACTGCTCCCTCAGCGTGACTTTTTTCACATGGCCCAATCGAGTTTTAGAGTCTGTTCTAGCTTCCAGTGTTCACTGTTTGTGGCGACACGAAATCAACACAAAAACAAACGTAGACAACAATCAGGGTGACCTATGTTGAGGAATACAATATAATGAGAGATAGAAATCCAAAAAAATAGTCTACAAGCGCTATTTTTTTTCACCTTTAAACTGCTTGTATACAGAAGGTTTCAACGTCATGACGGAATATGGGCTATAGAATGCAGATGATGTTCTGATATGACAATGAATGACACTCGATTACAAACGCACTTCTTGTCCTAGTATTTCAGAATGTAAATCTTTACCATTTATATCAACTTTTAGTACCAATTGCATGTCACAAATTGTACAGAAGACAGATGAAGGAAGAATTGAAGGGATGAAAGACGGGCATGTACTAAAACAGAAGATGGAAACTCTAGAAACGTGGAAGCTTGTTACCCGATGCTAAAAGCCTCGACTGAAGACTACGCAACTTCTGCAGCTGAAAAGTCTTTCTATCTTGTCTTCACGAGTAAAGACGAGGAATATGTCGAAGTGAAGATGAGGCAATAACAGATCCTGATGCTGATTTACAGACTAACGAGAAACTGTGGCCATGTTCGACTTATCTAACTTGCATTGGTGTTAGTCAGTCCTGTATACATACATGGAATTCAACACGAAGAACTGATCAAAGAGTTGGTGATCATGAGATCAACAGGGTGTGGATATGATCACCAACTCTTTGATCTGTTCTTTCTCTCCATGATATCAATAGGGTCTTCGTGTTGAAGATATGTTCTTCTCTGTCTCCATGAGATCAATAGGGTCTCGTCCAGGTTGTTTGTTTCGTGCTTTCATTATAATAGTACCTGCATTGATTTTGAACATAATTTAGATGCTAACACAAAAATCGATCGATGCTCGAAGTGCATACAGGCTAGATAACAGACAAGCATTGACCTTACAAAAAAAATTCAATCGCCTCGATGAGTGAGAACTTTCATCAAGCTTAGGAGGAAGACTTGACCACATAGTGAATGCTGCCTTCCGTAAGTTTGATTGAACAATAGAAAGACGTGAATATGTGTGATTCAAAGCTCGAAACCAGTCTTCAAACGATATAAACACGAGAAAAAATATTGCATGGTTGTATTAAAGCAGGTCATGGGGAATCTAATATCGGCGTTTTGTGGCATTCTCTGCTATCCACAGCCAGGATTCTGATAGAGGGATCCTTACGTCCTGCCATCTGGAGAGGTAAATTCTCTCCACTCAGCAGAAGTCGAAGCTGGTGAAATTCCCTGGCGTCCAAAAACAACCCGGAAGAATTTAGTAAACAAATGAAAACTCATAATCCACATAGCGAAACGAATGAACATGGTTCTTTATGGATAACCTTGCTAACCGTCCATGATCATAAAGCATTCACTTCGTCTTTGTCGACAAACCAATACTTACTGGCTGCGGTCCTTGAAACTGCTGTTGAAGGCGTGGTCCTTGATTAGGAACCATGGGGTTTGATCGTCCATATCCTGGATTCTGCATCTGTGGAGCTCCACGTCCATATCCTGGACTCTGCATCTGGGGGACTCCGCGTCCGTATCCTGGAGCCTGCATCTGAGGAGCTCCACCCCCAAACGCTGGAGCTTGTTGAGCACCACCAAAACCTTGATTCTGTGCTTGGGGAGCTCCGCCACCATACCCCTGAACTTGTCCCTGTTGAGCACCAACAAAACCTTGATTTTGGGCTTGAGGGCCTCCTCTACCATAACCTTGAACCTGCGCTTGAGGAGCACCCCTACCATACCCTGGACCTTGTGCTTGTTGAGGACCGCCATACCCTTGAAACTGTGTTTGAGGAGCTCCCCTACCATACCCAGGACCTTGTGCTTGGGGAGAAGCCCCACCATATCCAGAGTTCTGTGATTGTGGCGCTGCACCGCTGTAACCAGGACTTGAGGGTGTTGCCAGAAACTGATCCATGTTGTTGTTGAATTCTCTCAATGTCTGGGTAGCTCTTCGAATCATTCTCACCCCAGTTTCACCAGGTGGAACATTTTGATTCTACACACCAGACCGAGAAGTGAAGATGAGGCAACAGAAAAATATTTACAACAAGAGAAGTACATAGAAACGACCATGCTCAAGAAAATCATGTAAGTGGCTTCAAGAATAAAGCTAAGATCTTGGTGACGAGCAGTATGAAATGTTCGTTGTGGATAGGATACATGCTTCTGAAGAAAGCGATCAAGAAATATTCGATTCAGATTCGCATATGTAGTGGTGATATGGTCTTCTTTCATCACTTGCATTGGTAAGGAATATGATAAAATGGTCAAGTTAGTTGCTACAGGGTGTGACTAACCTGCTGACCTTGACTCCAACCTTGCTGGAGTCCCTGACCGGCTCCTTGTGTCATTCCAGTATTGTAAGCAGTTTGAACATTAAAATTTCCCTGAGGCTGGTTGTACGAAGTACTTGGTCCTGCAATGTTCTGGCCCATGACCCCACCTTGCCCTTGCATACTCGTGGATGGTCCGAGTTGCTGAAGCATCCCTGGAGACCTCTGAAAACCCACATTACCTTGAGGCTGGTTATTGGAGTTTTGAAAGTTTCCACCCCCCTGACCCATAGCAGCCTGAAAATTTCCTGTATATGGCGCAGTTACACCAAATGGGGTCGAATTGCTCACGTGGGTGGTAACACCAAGAAGGGGTTTGCCTTGACTGGAACTTTGATAAAACCCACCGCCCATACCTCCCATAATGCGTTGTTGCAGGTTTCTGGAATCCTGTGGATTGGTGTAAGCACCAAAGTTTTGATTAGAACTCTGTATAAAGCCTCCACCGCCGCCTGACATTCCTGGCATCATGCCTGCATTCATGCCTGGATTCATGCCCGGATACATGTTGGAAGCATTTTGATCAGGCTGTTCGTAAGGTTGACCCGCTAACAGTTGCTGTGCTATCTCCACTGACCTTTCCAAAGCTCCCATCCATCCCGTTGCTTCTTCCTGCAGAGTTCATACCGTGTTCCATAGATATATGTGTTCGGTGTAGGACCTTGTCTAATGTGGGGTTTATACAACTAGATACTCTTGACTGTCTGTTCGACTGCAAGCATATTGAGGCACATGTTAAAAATAGGACGACACTTGCAAGTCAGATAGGACGAATTAGACAAAACAAGACAGACTTGTTCATTCATCTCTGACACATTGATATTATGCCTTCTGAGAGTGGAAAATGACTTGTGAACCTTGTTTGCAGTAAGTGCATATCCTACAATGAAAAAGTGCTTTTGGTGGAAATTCTTGAAAGTACATAGTCCTGCAAAAGCTTATGATCGTCTTGAAAGAAAGTTTTATAAGAGGATCTAATAGATTGTAGTAGTGTCCAGAATCTCTCAATTACCAATCTCTGATCAGATGAAACCCAAGCTCCAACTTCTGGCTGAAGTCTTGTCCCAGAAAAAGCTACGTTTGTCATACGAATAGAACTATGGAAAGACTTCGATGCCTAAAAAGTAGGCACATCTAGCTTTCAACAAGTTTCCAAAACAATTTCAATTTCAAATCCCCTTCTTATGAGACCATGTACCACATTCTCCGGGATGAAGCTGAGAGTCTTCGTTCCAGGGACCAAGAGCTCAAACTCAAGTCCTCGCAGCATCTGTTTGCATGAGCATATACATTTCATACTGACAGTAAACTTTAATTACTGTATCTGCTCGAGCACTCTAGGCATCTAATAACTTGCTAAAGAAATATCTGAATAATGTGGACAAAAGTATCACCCGAAATATATGTTCAGCACGCGTCCGATGTTGCTTGTCTACCTCACCCAACTGATTATAGACTTAATTAGTTGCCTACAGCTCAAATTAATTCATGACATTCAATGACTTGTGCTTTGCCGTTATGTAGAACGATAATCGTTTCACAACTCTCAATGTGGTTAGTCCCGAGGAACGAAGTCGAAAAGAGGGTTCATTTATCATTAGTTTTCTGAGTGCCATTACTGTGCATATAATACGAAGACGAGCATTATATTCACACAACACATTCGGATTTGAAAGAGCCACCAACGGGGAGCGATGGACTCACTCGAACACTTGCTCCCATAAGAGAAGTGACATATCGTACATGCTGACCGGGAAGGTTAGGATTCTGCAATCAAGAACCAGAAGGGTAAGTATAGATCCCGGGTATATTTAAAAGCCATCTGGTTCACTGCTCAGAGCCGTCATACAGCACACACATCTGAAAACAATAGTAATAAGCTCAACTAGAAGAACAAATAAGATCCAGATCTTGATTGATATTCATGTCCATTAGGACATAACTAGGTACCAGAACACGACCCAAACACGACATGGCGAAGAATGCAGAGAACAAAGAACATGTGAGAGAGAAAGACAACGCTGCAGATGTGAGCCACCAATTCTTCCAAGCATGGTGTTGAGCCATGTTCAGAGAATCTCTACACTGTAGCAACTCCAGATTGTACAGACTGAAGTAGAGTTGATGTTTTATTTATCGTACATCACCGTAAAATGCACTCGCAGCTTGAACACGACTAATAACTTATAATCCAGATTCAAGTAGAAAGCGCCAAATACATGTACAACGTGTTGGTACATCAACTGGTATTTTATTTCCGAAAGTGGTTTGTAACCTTGAACATGAAAAGCTTTCCGGGAACAAGTACACAGTAGCGTTCATCCTTTTTAAACTGGGTTCTCGCCTTGCGGATCAAGATGCCTGCTCTAAGAACGCTTTTGTTCTGCATTAAAGACATAAGAAGGTAGTTTTCCAGTGAGGTTCTTAGAACAAGAAAGTTGCAAATCTAACAAAGTAAACAGAAAAGTCCTCTCCAGATATCTTGACCTATCAAAAACCTTTGCTTAAATATCATGGTTTGCCTAATTCTTGCAGTCCTTCAGCCCACATGGACTGAGAACTAGCGCCTACCTAGCAGATAAGTCTGTTGCTTCATACAGGAGCTTCGGATTAAGCCCTATGACAATCACAATGATCCGATGACTAGAATACATGATCGCTGCAGTTCACATTGCTTACCTCCCAGTTTGCTCTTTTTGTCTGATTTCCCTACTCTTCCCACATGTGCATATTTCATTATGTACTTGAAAACTGATACACATAGATTGGACGAGGTTCCCACCAGACCCAATGTTCCAGGATTGGCTGATGTGAGGGCCTCTTCAGCTGATGTATCCTTTGAGACGCACTGAAAAATCCACAAAATCTGGCAATTTGGTTTCTTTATCATCGTCATGAACGAAGCTCTTAGGTTGATGTTCTACAAGTAACTGAGGTAAAGATGCTCAATAGACTCGTTAATCTGATCTGGTCGTTTTCATTCTTTGTGTTGCTCAAGCATTTGAAATATGTCCTATCTTACTTACAATCGTTTCCCACCTGGAGAAGGTGCAAAAGACAAGCCTTCTCAGCAGAATTTTGAGTCATTATTTGCCACTGCTGTCCACTGTAACAGTCAACAGAAATTGTTAAGTTGGAAGATGACCAAGCGGACGCATCAGTGTTTTACTGGGGTGTTTAGTGACTAGTTTATGCACGTTTTGAAATCAATAATTAACATCGTACAACATGTACTACGAACTCATCAGTTTGTGACAAGTAAAACCCAGCTGCAAAGACGGTGCGGCTCTTAAAATCGTAACTGGGTTTCGCTCAAAATATAGGATAAATATCATATGTTATGAGCCCAGTCTGGGCGGTCCTAGAAATCGATAATTAGACATTTTCCTGAATGCAAGCTTGACTCAGAGGTAACAATGAGTTCTTTATCTGTGGTAAGATAACTTACAACCTTTTACATCAAATCTTCAGATTTTTTTCAAAGAAACTCAAAAATCGGTTTGTGGTGTAGGCGTCGATGACGTTTTAGTTCTGTAACTATCACTGAGACCATTTGAAATACATCCTGACCGTGGACCAGATCCTGACAAAAAAGGCTTACAATTTGTATTGAAGAAACTGCAAACTTCTACTCGAATACGAGGGCATCTAACGCTGGTCGCAAGAAAACATTTTAAACAACAACATCGGTAATGGATACAGTAACCTACACAGCTGTAGAATACAATTCCTCAATAGTCTCCACGATCAGGAAAGGCTGTCAGAGAAGATAAGAATAATTGAAGCTCTAGGTGGTCTTAGGAAAAATAGAGTTACTTATAGTCACAAGGGCATGAAACTCCATTCACAGAGTGGGAATAATACATCAGAGACCGAGGACTCACGTGAATCGTATGGACACAAGATTATCCTCAAACTCCTCTCCAGAAACAACGAACTTCTTGAAGTCAGAGAAAGGTTGAGCCTGCTCGAGCAATAATTTAGCCATGGTTACTTTTCAAAAAGGCTTTAGACTTCGTTTCTGAAGTTGAGGACTCCTTTCAGCCCATTCAAAAGTTTTGTTAATTTGTCGTTACATTAACATAAACAAGCACAAGAGTCTTTCTTTGAAAGCGCACGATGCGAACAATGTATGAACGGAGACGAATTCGATTAGCATTGTCGCACTTAGTTCAGTGTTTAACAGGAATATTTGACTACTGCGATTGAGGTGATTTCTAAACTACATCTCGTGTATACGTGGAAAAAGGTTCCTCACCGCTATAATTTTATCTTTATCTTGCAAGAAAATCATGCCATTGGTGAAGTCAACTTCCAAAATGGACCTATTCCACTCGCCTTTCTGCACTGAACCACCAAGATCTACATCTATCTTAAGTATCTTAAAACAAAACACTTCAACACATCAAACATGCTGATTTCATAGATGGGTTGGAGAGTCAGTTCGTCTCTGTAACTGTTGTAGCTTATAAACGTAACAAAGCTCCAATGGCAGCCGTGTATTTGATGCATCTTACCGATCTTATTACAAGCGGGCAGTGCTGGTAAGAATAACCTAGTCATCAATCTAGACTTCACCGTACTGGCATTTGTGATTTCATGCAAGCAACGAACTCATACTCATGGTAATTCATCGGACTGCAGAATGAAGTATACTCCGTGAGCGTGTATTTGTGAACAAAGTTCATACTGAAGTTTAGTACCTACCTGACAATGTTCCTCAATTTGGCAGAAAAACTTGGTTTTCAAAGAATTCCGTAGACAAGAGTCAAAAGTTGGAAAGATATTAACATCCGAAAAGCGGATTTGAGCAGGCGATGGATACGAGCTGTGTGGCACTGAAAAGACTCATTGGTGTTTCAACGTTTCTACAACTTCATGCCGATTGAATATAGGGGATCGTACGTGACGTGCAACAGACTTAGTGCTATGCAAAGATGCTTTCTTACGACACAAGATTACCTTGAGAAGGTCTTTGAAAGCGCTTATGTTTACATGGTATCTTTCACCCGCTTGCTGGGCAGCCACAAGATTGTGAGCAACCTGGAAAGAAAACAGTTGGGAGTAGCTCAATCGGGGGAGCTGTCCATTCATCTATATCACAGGCAAGCAGATGTTGCAGGGAGTTTAGATCAGTGGCAGGTCAGAATTTACGAACGACTCACAGAATACAGTGAGAGACACTGACGTGCCTGCCAGCTATATGATAAGGATTTGAGTGACGAAACACACTAAGGGTGGCAACCGAAGCTCGTATTTGGTTGCTTCCCAAGTGACATGTTACGAATCGTGATTCAGGTGAAAATCCGTGGCAGAAAGCAAGAACTCGTACACACTCTGTAGATTGTGTGAGGCAGCATTCGTGTACTCACAGTTTCACCAACAGGTCGGATTTTGACTTGATAACCGACTTTCGATGACATCAAATGCCCATTGTGGATACGTCTGATGTCCAGAGCCTTACTACGGGGGATGGGTAAAGAAATACTTATGAAGAAACGACAGAGGAGTGACGGTGTAAAGTGAAGGTGAAGACCAATGTGGAGAGAAGGGCGTGAAGAAAATTGGCACTCACCATCTTGCCGACGAGATTTGATAATTCCCGCCAATTCTCGAGTCACCCAAGGTCTCGCAGTAAGGCAAGCTCACAATTTACGTCCAAGTGTTGAGTTCAAGGAATGAATCACGGTTTAGGTTCCCAAAATTGTGTATCGCACCCACTGCGGAAATGACCAGCGACAAAGCCCAACGCCGAGGAGGGATGTTCTCCCGAATTCACACGCACGGTTCAGAATTCTCTTCATATGAAATCGTAACCGCCTGTGGCCTCGCACTTGTTGTTGGTTTCCGTATCATTTCAAAGAACTTATGTTTTCATACTCTACCAGGACGGACCTTTTCTCGAGAGCGGAAATATGTCTTCTCGCGTCTTCTCCTTCCTCTTCCCCCGGAGCTCATGATTTCTCATCATCATACGACTAAATTTTCCAGAAAAGCGAACATTGGTCATAGGTTCCAGGCTAACCCTAGATCTTCACACCGTAGCACTCTCTGACACGTTCTCCCCACGGGTTTTACTCATCTGTTTTGTAAATCCTGTGCCTGCTCAGTCTTCATCACCATGTTATGAAATTGCACACCTCACAGCATCGGGAACAAAACCTTCGAGTGATGGATGATGTGGTTTACACATGGTCAAACACATATGTTCTTCGTAGCATCCATCACTCGCGCTCTTGCTCCAAATTTATCGTGCAGGGCGAGAACATTAACTTCTCGGATTCGCACTGCGATGGATCAATTATTTTGCCCCCCTGACGTTCTGTTCTTTCGCTCGAGTTTGCTGCCTCACATTGTCTGTCACAAATATTGAAGGGCATTGCAGCTCAATTTCAGGCAATTCTGCATGTGTCATTGCTCGTGCATCGCAAGAATCAAAAGAGAATTTTGTCTGACCTCGAATATCCATGAAAAGCTTCTCATCTCGTACAACTGAAAAAATACGAAATCCGCACGCGTGACTGTGGAAAGTCGTCACGACTGTCTTCTACTGCTCAAGAGCGTCAGTGATCTGAGCAATCGACGGCGCTTCCAGGATAAATACACGCACAGTCTTGATATACTACAATTCTACTTCTCACTGCTTTAGCCTGTGCAAATTTCAGAGCTCTCAGAACGGCGGGAGAAACACTCTCCCGATCAACAGCGCCACCATGTAGCCATAGATCATGCACAGAAGAACTATCAATGCGGAGAGAACGATCCTAGCGAGTAGTAGCAGGGCAACCGATAACATGTTGTGCAAACCGAAGAGTCTGGCGTGGCTGGCAGATGTACAGGCCATGAATGAAACAGCGGTAAAGGCATCAATTTTCTGCACTGGGAGTGACGTGTATGTAGTCAATAACGGAACTTCGATTCTGGTGCTAATTTTCGTTCCTACTCTTTCGTAACTGCTCAGGGACGATGCACTCACAGGGAAGCTACTTGGTTAGCTGCTAACATTGCTGAAGGGAAGACCACGATTTTCCATATCCTGCTTGGGGCTCAAAAGAGGCCAGAGTTCGAGAGGAGATCAGACAAATGCACAAGTGTTTCTCCCTTCCTGTCCGACCGATTGAGTTTGAGGTTTGGAGCACTGCACGGCAGCTCGTAGTGAAGATTTTCCATGGATTAGTCGTCTTGGGAAAGCTTGCTGCCAGGGTTCAGGCATCTCGGTGAGGCAAAACACCAAACTACATCTTTTTATATCACCGACGGCTGACAACGATCGGAAATCCGTGGGCATTAGAATTCGAAGAAGCAGGAATCGGTTGTGATTGTTGTGTTGTGCACATGAAGAAATTATCCGAGTCAGATGTTGATCTCCATCTTCACTGCTACTGAGGGGAGCAATTCTCCGGATGGAAGGAAGAACTTTGGAGATTTTTGCAGTCTACAACTGACGGCGATAAGTCACTTCGAAGCTAAGCTACATGTCAATTCTGACAATCCATTACGACTGGGAGACAGGGAGAGATGCAAGGACCAGGGGGTAGGAGAGGGCAAGTGTGGCAGCTCGCCAGCGTAGGAAGCGATCGCCACGCACGAACGAAGTGGCCGGGCAATTTGCAATGTCCACCAGGAAACGACTGCCATGGTGTAAACAGGAATGCGTGCAGTGGAAAGTGGACAGTCCCTGTACCTGAACCGCCTACAATCACAATCAAAGGCTGGTTCCTCAACAGCAAGGAGTGGTTCTGGGATAGCCTCTTCATCGACAGGAGAACTCTCGTCAACAGCAACAGTGGCCTGCACTGGGGCTTCCCTATCACAGGTACCTCGAAGTGGAGATCGAAGCTATCAAGTCCCAGGTGAATTTCACTCCCCATTTCTTAAAATCTTCCAGTACTACCGTCCTCTGCGCAGAATGTAATTCGACCAGTTCGAGTGTGAAACAATTTCTCGTTCACATTTGTTCATTTGACACTCGAGCCCTTCGTCCGAACACTAACGAAGTCCTTACGTCAAGGCCACTACGAGCCATAAGAAGACACTTCTCCTCAGCATCGAGCCTCGAAGTTCACCAGTGTGAACGCGTTCTTTTCTATCAGTACTTTTCTATCAGACGCCTCACCGGTTCGTCGTCGTCGAGAGAGTTGAGTATGGTGACCGGTTCCGACGGTATTTCTAGCCGGGTGTACACAACATTTCCATAGCGAACTTCAATTCAGCACAGAGCGGGTACCTTGGAGTGCCACGTGACTTCGGCGAATGATGACCGGAGGTCACTTCCCGAGTCCTGTATCGTAGTTTCCATCATGCTGCCCTTCTCGGTATGTATGTATGTGATCGACGGAATCATTCGCGTTCGCGTTCCCATGCATGTGCATGCATGGGCTCGCACTTCAAGTCAATCTCTCTGTTTCTGCGAAGGACGGACGGACAGACAGACAGAGATCCCGTAGCTTTAACTGCCACGTCCGGCCAGCCCCTGCTTCCGAGCACAGTCCCACTGCTTCCTTCCTTCTTTCCTTCCATCCTTCTTTCCTTCCTTCCTTCCTTCCTTGCTTCCCACCTCCTCCTCGTACCCCTTCCAACGTTGCTCTGCCGCGAACCCGCGGTCTCGCCGTGTACCTTTCGACGCCTCGCTTGCTATCTCTGCATCGGCCTCTCGCTCCATATCTGCACCAGCTTAAACGCCGCCACCGTTAGTGGTGCTCGTCAATGCGAAAGGCCGGCCAGCTCGTTCTCTAATCTGCCTCTTTTCTCCTTCTGTGAGCGAGAGTTTCTTCTCGGAGCAGGTAAAGGATTGACTTCCTTCCTTCTTCGCGTGACGGTACACTCGTGTTTTTTATACCCTTGACGTCCCGCCCTTCGAGAATTGGCCTACTATCACTGACACGTGAAGACTTTGCGAATCCCTGTCCCGTCCTAGATTTGAGCCATGACCTAATAATCATCGTTTTATGGAAGAATGCGCGCGTTACAAAAAATAGAAATGGTAGATTTAGCTCCCTGTGTCTGGGGCGTCTATTACGTCGTTCTCCGGTCCATCGTAAGAGTCCCTTGGGATTAAACCCTATCAATTTGAGGGATTGAAGAAGAAACTGACTTTAGGCAAATCGTCCTATCAGAGGATTATAACAAAGATTGGGTCGGAGCAATTGCTTTCAGGAGTTACTACTTCAGAACCCTAGATGAGATGTTGCACACGACCGTGGAAAATGATTCGTCCAGATTAATGCGTGCCATTGCCAGTTGTGCTCACAAATACCCGCAACCTGGATAACAGGTTTGTAGAAGTTCATCAACTCCATGCTGCGCCTCCAGTTGCCGGCAGCGCAGTGACGGCAGTGACCGGTGATGGGACACGAGCACAAACGTCGGCTGAAACACAGTCACAACCTCTGGCTGATACAGAGTCCCAATCTGAAAATGGAACAGAATTGCAACCACCTCCAAATGGCACCAATGCCCAATTGCAAGTAGTCGACGGAAGGAAATCGCAATTTCTCAGACGTGGATCATCTTTCAATATTGCGGTAGGAACACCGTCTCAACTCGGGGTTCCATCGGAAACCAAGGCTCACGAACTTTTGAAAGGTAACGAACGAGAGGATCCATACGCTGATATCACATTTCTTGACTACGGTCTTTATTCAGGAGCGAAGCGCTGGTCAGGGGGCCATTCTCAGAACAAGGTTCGAACAACTTGAACTCACTTTTCTTCCTCCTTGAACCTTTCATATTATCAGTAGGGAAGCCCTTCTCTACACATCATCAGAGCCGAGTATCCTACTTCATAAATTTCAAATGCGACAATCGCAACAGTTTTCATAGGTTCAATAGCAATTTCATCGTCTTCCAAGCCCGATCACAGATGTTCAAGCTCATCAAAGACAAACTCAACAGCTTCTGACCATTTCCAGCATGTTTTGAGTGTTGGGTGCAATTGCTGGCGCTTGTGCAGGGATGCTGTCCATGCATACCTGAGCGATTTAAGTCGCAGATTCGTAGAGGATTTTCTCTGTGTTTTAATTGTGCAGCTGGATCGTCTTTGTGTTTGTCGAACTGCTTCGCTAAGTTCTCTTTCTGCCTCAAGGACTGTGCACGTGTATGAATCCTAACCCGGTTGCCTTCCTCAATCCCTAACCGGCAGCATGTGGATCTAGAAGGCTTGTGGGAGCTGAGTAATATGGCAACGCCCATGAAGAAAAGTCATTGGAACTTATTAAATCAAACTCTCAGATTCAACAATAAATTACAAGCCCCTTCGGAATCATTAATTAAAAGTTGATCAGTGAAATTTCAGCCACATCATGTGCTTACGATTCCCAAATTGCTTCGCTGTTCCAAAGTCCCGTGAACGGAAACCGAGCCCCAGTGGATCCACCACACCCGTCGAAACATTGGTCCCCTTGACAGTGACAAACAGCTGTGAGGTAGCGAATAAACGAGAGCAGAGAAGTGAAATATGGCTTTTTCCTTTGCAGACGGTAGAAGCAATGGCAACGACAGCTGTGGACGTGAAAGAGCTTCCCAACTCCTACGTCTTTGTTGCAGACATGCCTGGGCTGAAGCATTCAGAAATCAAGGTATAAAAATGCCGTAGAGCCTCCTGGATGTGAATGCTTTAATTACTGTAGCACTCGAAGAATAAAAGTATCAAGTGTTCCAAACTCTAATGTCTGAGTCATGTGCTTTACAGTATTCTATCCCACTCAGGTGAGTCCAATGGAAACAAACAATTTCATGGATGATCATCACATTTTCTATATAACCTACCGAAGTCTTCGCTCTGTTTCAAAGTGAGTCACTTTCAAGTCAGAAATATAGGGAAAGCTGCTGTGGCAGGTACGATTGGGGATCAAAGTAGGAAGTAACAAATACCGAGTTTATGCCATGATACTATTCTGTTTTTTGAGTACTGCATTATCAACTCCTAGTGTTTTAGGCTAAGCAATGCGTGATGATGCTCAGAGACATGAATGGCGTTTCAGGTTGCAACAGGATCTAGATTTCTCGTTGGTACATTCCAACGAACTTCTGGCTGCAGCTGTGTGTACTCTCTTCAGATATGAAGTTTGACATGTACATGAGCTCCTTGCAGTGCATGCGCATCGGAATAAACGAGGCATTCCAAACTAGAGAAGTACTGGAGTGGAAATCTAGTCTCTTGAATATACAAGCATTCAATCTAGGTGTAAACGTCAAATCGAGTCTAGAAGGTTTCCGATCCCTCCTATTGGTTTACATCAGTCGTTGACTTCATGATTGTAGAGAGAGCTCTTTCGTTGTCAAATTCTGGAGATGTATTTGATGTAGTCTGATGTTTTTCAGTCATTCTTCTGTGGTTACTGCACTCACTAGACACGCCGCGTTGCGCAGTCGCTGCTGCATTGATAAAGATGTCGTTCACATCAACTGCATTGAGTAAATCCAGTAGATGTGGACGGATCATGTATATCAACGTTGACAGTTTGGAGGGTGGGTATTGAGCTGTGAATAAAAGGTGCAGGTACAAGTGGAGAATGACAGCGTGCTGAAGATCAGCGGAGAGAAAAAGCGCGACGACTTTGCGTCGGATACCGAGATCAAGTACGTTCGAGTGGAGCGGAGTGCTGGCAAATTCATGCGCAAATTCAACTTACCGGCAAACGCCAACTTGGATGGCATCTCAGCGGCTTGTCAAGATGGTCTTCTAACTGTGATTGTACCCAAAAATCCACCCCCTGATCCTCACCGTCCTCGCACCTTCGACGTCAATGTTGGCTCCTCGACAGTTCCTCCTCCATAGTTCCCTGCAATCATGATAAAATGTGCCTTTTCTGGCCTCGACAAAACCGGAGATTTTTGCCATCTACTGCCTCCATTGACACGACGCCTCTCATGATTTACATGCTAATGAAGCTCTCCATGTGTTGAGTTGGAACATCCTTTAGACAGATGGATCCACCTTCGTACTATTGTCTCCCGTCTAGGCTGTAACCAATTTTCATTATGTCTGGAATTCTAAGTAGGGGACGAATGACCTAGCTACACATCGAGGATATAGGATGCTGATGCTTTGCTCCTATCTTCTCATCGTCACTACTGCCTTGTCCATTCAACTCACTCACCACTCCGCCATAATTTAGATTGACCCGTAAGGGGAATGTAGTATTATTACCTTCTGTTCAAATTGACCAAACCTTGCAGAGAGAGCTTGCCTAGACTTCGGTCACATATCTGAGTCTTTCAAGACTGCTCAAGAGATCAAAAACTAGATGTTCAAGCATTCGATTTATGTAAACCGTCATCATTCCTGACGAAGGTCGAGTGAGCAACGACCTGCTGTTCCTGCAAGCTGCAACTGTTGTCTGCTCCCCAGGCCGGTTCAGGTATTAGAGGCACGACATGTTAATTATTTCCGGACCTGCAAATGTAGAGACTGGGTTGTTATCCTATATCACTGGGCAAGAACTGCAAATGGGGAGTTAGATTGACGCTTGTAGTTTCTACCTGATCAATCCAATTACAGAGTACCAAGAAATCTACAACTTATAATTTGACAAGCGTAGCACCAGCAGCACTGAATTATCTTGATCTACGCGAACTCCAAAATGTGAGATTCACGTCAACAGCAGCCTCCAACTTTCTCTGTGTTTACTGGAACAGTCCATTCATTACACATATATCTTGCAGTTCGACAGCCAACCCACTTGTCTTCCAAAAAAACAGAGCCTGCTGAAAATGACAATTACTAAATCGAAATTTACAAAGGATACGCCTAATTTATGTGCAGGTAATCAAAGTTTAACCGAAGTTACGTCCAAGGCGTTGGAGTGTTGCTTATAGAAGACTATCCCTCGTGTGCTGATGCTAAATGGAACAAGAAAGCACAAATTGATAGCTGTAGCACAATGAATATGAATATTTTGGTTTATCTATTTTACATCAAATATATTTGAACTAATCATAGACAGTTTGAAGGGATCTGCATGAATATTTGGAGTATCAAAGATTGGAATTTTACACCTTGATGGCAAAAAAGAGAACAATTTATTTTAAATAATTTACATGAACAAAGTCCGAACTATCTACTAGCAGGTTGAAGGAATCTTAATCAATTTTTGGAATATCAAGCATTGGATAATAAAGGTTGATGGCCATAAAAGATGACGATATGTGGGTGAAATGAATAGTTGTGTAAATTTCAACTTCAGATGCATACCATAAAAAATATGAATAGGAAAGTGCATGCATTAGTGATGATTGGCTCATCACCTACATTGCATGTTATCAAATGCATCGGTAAGATGCTCCTTTATAAAGTAAATATATTTTTCCGATGAATACAAAGATATATAGTTTACCATTGATTTCAACATTCTAGAAAATCAAACTTTTGATTTTTGAAATCTTGAGTATTATATATATATATTAAAATAATAAATGTTAAAAAATAGAAATAGATTTCTAACTAAAGACTATTAATAAGTCTGATGCTTTTAAATATTTAAATGTTGATAAACAACCAAGAACAAGCATGATGATGATCTTTTTATCAACAAAGTATATTTGAGTTATTCTAGGATGATTAGACAGAAAGGTCTTTCTCATGCTAATTAAACTGGTAATATGATCTATACTGTCAATTTTGTAAGATTTTGATAGTGGTTGCATATATCCAGATATTACATAATGCTGATATATCATAATAATCTTTAAATTAAAGTCAGACCATTTGAAAACTCTGAAAAGTAACACACTAAACTTTCAAATGAAGGAATGCTAATATCGTTATCACTCAACAGTAAAAAAAAACTTACTTTTTCATGTTCAATATTATTCTAACAAAGACAGTGAATTTTTTGCATCCATCTTAGTAAAAAAGATTACATTTTATTTTTTTAATGCTAGTTTCTGTCATTGCCTTGAGATAAATAATAGTTATTGAGATCGATAATTCATAAATGGATTTTGCTTAATTGTAGATGAAACTTAAAACATCTTCCATCATTATGAAACATTATCATGCATGAACTCCATATACAACTAACATGAATAATTCACAAGATTTTCAATATTTTTTATCCATTTTCTTTTTACTTCTCCGAACATAATGTTAAAATGAATGATGGGAAAAATCTCTTGCTCATTGCACTTACCAAAATGAAACATAAAAGGATGTATTCCATTATTACTACATTAGTTGACATCCATTTTCAATAATGAAAAGTATCAATTTTTGCTAAGAAAGCTTTTGGAATAACTTTGAAACGCAAATCTATCAAGTTGCAACTATATACCTTCAAATAACTATTCCTCTAGACGTCTGATGTTCAAAGTAAGTGTAAACTTGCTTGTAGTACACACTAGACTCTAGTGTGTACAAATTCCAAATTTGTCTCTAGTGACTAAAGACGAAATTGGAGCAGCATTGATTTACCAAAAGATAGATAACATCTAGGGGATAGTCTGCAATTTCATCCGTTGTCGATTTTTTAATTGAGGATTATCAATCGCCTTATTTTAGAGAAAACGAATGATGAATTGACTAAACCGATGATTAAAGATAATTTTAGGTGCCTAAAATAGCGCCAAATCATATGATAAGCCATTGATAGAACGACGATAAAAACATGTCATCAGCGAGCAGTGTAAGGTGTAATTTCACAAGGGCCGGAATAACCGTCCTGCCATTTGGCAAGTGGATGGATCGAATAAGCGGTCGGGCCCTCAAAGATCGCTAATGATTTATCTGACCTACAACCAGAGTTAAAAGATAGTGAAAAGAAAATAGATATTGGCCATCCTGACCTTGGAAACGCTACGCTTCTCAATATTAGGTTGGGAACCATAGAGAAAGAAAATAATCCTTTCTGTCATTTCAAGCAGAGCTCACTGGCATGGAAGGTATCTTTACTGCGAAGATATTTCTGGTGGAATGGTACACAAAATTCTTCCGGATTCCGTCTCACCTCAATTTACAATAAAAGGAAAAAGATTCAACTAATCGAGGGAATCATCTAACAAGTAATGCCCTTTGACAGACTATTGTTACTATCGAAACAGGACTCATGTACTGAGAGAATCCTGCAAGAAGCTCTTCGCAAATTGAGGAAGAATGAATGCCGCTTCATGGACCTGTCACATAGAATCATCCGAGGTTCAATACATGAGTATACCAGTAAACATGAGTAGCATTGCACATGTTAGAAAGTAATATACACAGAAATAAGGTGTACTAGCAAAAGAACTTTCAAATTTTGACAAAGTGAAGACATCGAAACAAGTAACGAAAGATGGAAGACAACCTCCGAGTTATAATACTTCATTAGTCTAGACTTCGCAGCTTCACCCGTAACAATCCCTTCAATGGGATTAACGGGCTTCTTAAAATTCACTTTTGTTGGACCCTCGGTTGAGCAAAGCATAAACCCAATCACTCCACTGGGCAGACAGACAGATGCCCACGGTTATATACAAAGATAAGTTGCAATGAGCCACATACGCTACGGAACTTGTACAGCATGTGAAGATGTTCTAAACCATATTATACATTTGTGTATACATTTGCACAAAGCGACAGCGAATACATGTACTCCAAACAAGCTAGGGAACCTATGGATAGCATACCTTGGATAGGTTGGGACACTCGTCCACGCATAGTTGACTGAACCAGTGAATATTCCAGAGCAGATAGATACGACTTCCTTAATAATTGGAAGGTGCAACCATATACTCTCTGCCTGCGTGCAGGCCACACCACCGGGTCGCAGGGCCCTCGCAAGCGACTCGTAAAATGGTTTCTGAAAAAGACCTTCAGCAGGACCTGAAAGCAGCAACGCACGTTGAGGTCGGTACAAGATATACGTAAAATATTTCGAAAATAGACAGAAACACTGGACGATAAGAGGCAAATTTCCTTTGCATTAGACCGCCTGCCGATCGATAATGTCAGAGTGTTGAACAAATTACGATGCTGTTTCTGACTGTCAAAATGTCTGAAATTGCTAAAGGTTGTAAGTCCAACAATCTGACAGTGAGAGTAACACTCGTAAGAACATGAACGCCGAGGCCGAGGATTCCAACGTACCAACAGGATCGGAAGAGTCCACAATGATCACATCGTAAGTGCCGGTGTCGGCCTCTTGTAGAAACTTCACACCTGTGTAATAAAGCCAAGATCAAAAAAACATAAGAGCATGCGTATGGATTGACTTTGTTACCAATTGGACCCACAAACCTCCTCAGTCAGATCGACGCTATTTGAGATTGACATATGCTGGCATCCATACTGAAAATGTCCAATCAGTTTCGCTCTTCTGCTTCATACCGTCTCCAATGACAAGATTGACTCGCGGATCTTGGAATCCAATAGAAACATTTGGAAAGAATTCCTTAGAAACCTGCAAGCATAAGGACATCTCCCGTGAGAACACGAATTTTGAAGTAAAATTTTTGCTGTAGACCTTTTATTCGCTAGTAGGAAGCAAACAGGAAACTTACTCAAGAGCTACAAATTATAACCAGGATTACTAGGGTTCTTAATCTTAAATCGTGTTCCCCAGGCGAAAATATGAACAAGTACAAACTGAACCACCTTATCTGACCGAAACTCACCTCGACCACCATTTTGTCAATCTCGCACATATCAATCCTCTCAACAGAACTATGTCGAGACAATTCTCGGAGCACACCTCCATCACCTCCTCCAATTACGAGGACCTGCGGCGATCGGACAGGCCGTCAAAATAGATGGAGTTGGAATTCGACAAAAGTCTTGGAACTCGTTCGTAAACTTCAAGTAAAAAAGACGATAGCGTACCCTCTTGGGATCGGTAACAGAGCACATCGGAAGATGTGTGATCATCTCTTGGTAGCTGAACTCATCCCTTTCCGTCAGCTGAATCACGCCATCCAAAACAAGCACCTTGCCGTAGGTTTCCGACTGTAAAAACGTGCTGAACTGTGGTCAGGGCCTGACGTGACGTTCAAATGAAAGTAAGTATACGATTCCCACCTGATTCAAATCAGATTGCCCGGCATTACATTCGAAAATTGACAATGCGTACAAGTTAAAGGTATATTTGCTGAGAGTACCTGAAAAACCTGAACATGCTGGAAGTCGCTTTGCCCATCGAACAGGCTCTTCTCCACCTTCAAGGAGTGGGCTTCGCCTGTCCCAAAAACATCACAACATTTCTACTTTGAAAAAATAACGACTCCATACAATTTGCAGTCTCCGAAGCAGATTAAATGCTGCTCCTGAATTTGACCATGACTGAATCAGATCAGATCAGATCAGAAATTATCGATAAATCTGGTTTGAAGGGACGGAAGAGAGGTGGAAAAAAAGCAGAGGTTTCTCATGACGCAGAGTGAACCGAATGGCGTCAACCTCCTCCCTGACACCAGCATGCGAATTCATGGTGCAGACAGATCAAGGCAGAAAGGGACAACAAGTGCTGGAACAGGACACTGACTGCAGGCAAGAATTTTGAAAGATGGAAACCTCTGAGAGAAAATGCACAAACCAGGCCACATGGAACCGATCTCCGAAAACCACCCAGGCATAATGCTGCCCATGTTCGAAGGAGTGGGAGCTGGGGTGTCTCCGCCCGGGGCCATTCCCACAGAGTCCACTCTAAACCTGCCCTTGCTGAGAGCTCCTGTAACAATCCGATTTCGCCGAGTGGATTGAGAGAAGATTGACAGGGCGAACAGAGAAGAACTTCCAAATCGTCTAATGTCCTTTCGGAAAGGGAGCTGAGATGAGGAGCGAAACAGACAAGTAAATGTAGACTGCAGCGCAGCTACGATAGCTAAGTTTCTCTGTCTCATCCACTCACCCTCGAAACTCAGCAGCTAGCTAGTTCTAGTCAGTGTTCCTCTATCTGACTTGCATTCCGACTTCTATCGTCTGCATTCTTCGGCAACCACAGAATCCCAAGCTGGTCCATAAGCTCACTTAACGCCCAGATCCAAGATTAAAGACAAAACACACCAGTCTACAACTCAGCTCTACCCTCTAGAAAAAGGTGCCATAGATGAGTCTCACCAGCAGCGGTCCACCCTAGAGCAGCACCAGCGCTTGATCAAGAACTTGATATTCCCAGACTACGGTACCACTCTACTGATCTCTAGCGGTGACGAGGGCACTTACCTTTTCTTTTCCCTCACTTCGTCTCTCTCGCTCGGGGCTTAATTTCCAGGCGCTCGATTCATGCGGCAGCCCGCCCGCAGAGATCTAAATGCTGCGGCCTCCGCTATCGGATCCGACTGTAGAATCGGTAGAATCGCTAGATGTATCACGCCCCCTCAGACGAACAACCCACAACAGCACCAACAGATTCAGCAGTACTTGTACATTGTACAGGTACCGGCCTGGTCCGTTGTCCGCCACCAGTCGGTGTCTGCTCGGCGGTACTTTCTCGTCGCCTCCCCTGCTGCAGCACAGTCTCCTTTCCGTCGGCCGGTATGTTCGCCTCGTCGGGCGTTGCAACTCTCGCTTTCCGCACTACCCTAAACCCTAACCGAAAAGCTTTTCCAGTCACCAGCCTACCCTTTCCACCTCGATAGATACCCGCCCGTGCTCCTGCTGCCACGTACCCCACCTCCGGCCCCTGTCACCCTGTAGGCCTGCCCCCTCCCCTCCCCCCCTCCCCCCCTCCCCTTGACTACCGTCGATACCGTCCGTCCTGTTCCTGCTCCTGCTCTCCTGGGGCGTTGAATTTTCTTGCAACAGGCCCACGGTCGGCCCCCACCGTTCCACGGGCCGTGCTTCGAACGATGGACCGGGGCAGGACCGGGGGACGGCGTTTGACGAGCACCCGATATTCATTAGACTGCACAACGTGCGGTGATGGTTTGTGTCCTGGCATAGGAGCTCTAACGGTGTCTTCTACGTGGGATCGTGATCCGGACCGACTTTTGACTGGAATCCGCACCATTGGCTACCCAGTGCCCACATCGCTCGCTCGCTGTTCGTGACGGGCGGAACTGTTAGAATTTTGTACGCTCATTTTGTTCTTCTCATTCCACCCTTTCGTACGTAGCACTGGGCAACAACAATAAAAAAATTTAAAGCATCGGTGCATTTTGTTTATTCTTTTAGGTGTTAAAAACTATCATGCTCGTGGATTTAATTACTCTCGTTCTGCCCATTCAATATCATCAGCCGTACGGCTGTCTCCGCTTGACTAAGAATTACCTCTCTCAGATAGCAGTCCACGATAAATAGCACTCTGGTTTGATTCGAGCAATTCTACATCCTTGCTCCTAATCTCTCGAACCAGCAATATCTCAATACGGGATTGAAATAGCAATAATCACATGAAATAAACACATGCCATGTCTTACCGCTTTACTTTCCCTACAAAAGTTTAGATTTCAACTGTTTTAACTTCCTCTCCGCTGTGCACCTCTATCAAGTTCGAACAAACTCTATGCCACATGGAAACCTTTGTTCACAACTGCACTACTATAACGAAAATTTATTAATTTCCCATGATCGTACAATATCTCATCTTTTCGTTTTATTACTTTTCACATGTACGCTCAATTTTCGACTTTCGTGAGAAGTATTATAACACGTCGAGGGACTCTTCGACGCCAAGCTCCAATGCTACATTCAACACATTACATATGGAACAACAGTTGAGCGGTAGTTGGCCAGGGGAGGTTTCTCATGTCATCGTAACAGTTTCCAGCTCCCGTGATCTATTTCTGGACAATGCTTACTATTGCACAGTTGCTCTTTATCTCTTGTGCGAGGGCGTTTTGGTTTATCATTGATACAACAAAAAATTCACCATAAACGTCGCATAGTTGATTCAATATTTAGACTTTATTTAGAAGTAACAGAGAAACACATTACATCCAAACCTCCAATTAAGAAAGCATAAACATTGATGGGTGGCTACTTTAAAATCACAAACTAGTTTACAATTACACAACAGATATGACCCATAAAAAGAAATCCCTCATAAGTTAAAACATAAAGTGAGGATTTCATACGGATAACTTATGTTTTATAAGTAAGTATAAGTACTTTAATTACAGAGAAAATATTTGTAACTGTACATTAATAAACATATAACTACTTTTCATTGTCACGGGATTAGGGATGTACTTTAATTTTAAATAGTTTTTAATGATACAAACTTATAGCTTAGACCTTGATGATACTGCCGTAAAGATTGGGTATAAATTACTAAAATAAAATTTCCTTTATTTCTTTTTGAAGATCAATGTTTATATTGGCTGAAATAGTCACTTCACCGTGCAAGAATCTTTAGATTAAAGAATAGTTATCTAAATCCAGTTGTCACACATTTAGTTATCAGCATGTAGGTGATATTAGACCAAATGCCACCTTCATGCAAATTATGTTACATCGTGATTTAAAAACATTGTTGGCTACTTCATTTTGGTCCTTGGGTTGGACTTCTAGCTTGCTTTTGCTGCATGCTCCAGTTAATGGTGTTTCAAATGGCTTTTGATTTCCTTCCGTCTACTTTCTGTGGACTATAAAATATTGCACTCCAAGGCTTCCGGGTTAGAGAATCGGAGGTGCGTCCGTTCTTACTGCAAAGATAGCCCAGCAACTTCACCGAGTAATATAGCCAAAAGGATGCAGCTCTCCCGATCGGTGGAAGGTACCGACATCAACTCTCCTACTGAAGACGTACAATGTACATCCGAAAGCACCAGCTGGCGCTGTCGGCTTTCCCCGAAATAGATGTGCTCGGTTAGCTGATTGCCGTGGTTGAAGGACTCGTTGACTGGACACGCTGTCAGGGCTACTGCGGCCTACTTGGCATGGCCCCTGTGCCCCCGGTCACACCGATTCCGGACTTCTAGTGGATCACCATCCACCGGCCACCGCAAATGTGACTTCATATGGCTATCAGAGGTCGTTAATACTTCACCTGAGACTGTCTATGCACGGATGAGTGATAGGTTACAAATATAGAGAATAAGTAACCAGCTAGTGCTTTCTGCTCTAGTTTCCTTTTCTTCCCATGCGCCAATGTTGAGGTTTTAATTTTTATCTAGAGCAGACAAGAACCATACGTCTATCACATTATCTCAAATTCAGATATGTCTGATTCTATGGATTCAAATATTTACTTCTATTCTATCTGAATAAATAATTCGGAGCGCTAAACGTTCCAGGATCTGCTATTTTTTAATTAAACCACACATCGAAGTCTTCCCCGGATGTAACCTCCGCAGAGATCAAGTTGAATACGATTTTGCTTCCCAATGTACTTCTCAAAGTAACAAAGAGAGTAGTAAGGTGCACACAGATCTCGTTTGAAGAGTAAGGATCGCTTTCGAACACAGAGAATTATATTGATTTAGTAGTTTAATTAGTGTTTTCAAGATCTTCACGGGTCTTGACACATACTTCTTCACATCTACACATGAGGACAAATTTGATGATCGCCTTCGCTGCATTTTCTACAACACTCCTGCAAAATGTGAATGTTTATTGATATCCCAAAAGTCTTTTGCAAAGGTTTTTCGGAAGTGGATCCTCATCGGTAGGGTCAATGACATCGTCACATGATAAAGTCCAAAACTGACTGTACGTTTCAATAAGGAACCCAGGAGGTTGTTCCTACCTACTATAACCAGTAGCATGTAGCATTTCACCAATTTCTAACCGGTGTATTGTCACCTTCGGCTAGGACTTGCTTACTGAAGTTGGCGTAAACCGGTAAGTGGGCATAATCGCATAGTTACTATTTCTATAACAAATAAAAGCTACGTTATGTGTGAATAAATATAACTATATAAATTTCGAATGACCATTAATATATATATATATATATATATATATCAGTTTTACAAAATAAAATTTAGAAGAATATACCTACACATTACTATATAAATAATAAGAAACCTTCTAACACTATAACACCCAACATTAAAAACTGTTCTTCTATGTAATGATCATAAAACAACGTTCACAAAACTTTAACCTTAATCAAGTAACAAGCTCGTAAAATTTAGAAAAATTAGAAAATTAACGTTTTATTTTATTTTAAATAGATAAATTTTAAAAAACATATTTTAAGATGTCTAGTATCAATTATATAAATTATTTTAATTTTTAATATAAAATATGAATCATTTCAAGTCAAATTTTTTATGTGATGAATTTCATCAAAAAAGTAAATTTTTAATATGGTTTTAATTTTTAAAATTTGTGTCATATGAAAATAATATTATCACATATTTTCATCTTAAAAAATTGTTTGTATAAAATTGTACTCAAGAATTTTAAAATTTTAACACGTCATAAATCTCAAGACTTGTTTAAAATTCAAATGAAGTATTTAAAAAATCAACATCTCATCAACTTTAAGAAATACTTGTTTGGAACTTCATTTGGAAAATTCTGAAATTAACATTTTATGAATAGCAAAAAGTGATTTTCTATCATGTAAAATTAAAATTTGAGTGAATCAACGTTTTATTTTGTTCAAAATTTGAATTTTGATAAAATAAAAACTTTAATTTCTTGAATATTTTTCATTTGATATAAAAAATTATCATTATTTTTCATCATAAGCCTTTTTTGATTGAAAGCATATTATATATTTCTTATTAAGAGTATATTTTTTAATGAAATCCTTCACAATTTTGAATCATATTGCTGAAAAAAAATCATTTTTTAATTAATTATTTTTGTCAAATCTTTAACATATCGTTTTTTAACGTTTTGAAATATTATTTTCTTATATTAAAAAATGAGAATCCATTAAAATTATAAAATTTTTATGAGTTTCTAATTGTTATTGGGTAAATGAAACTAATTTTACTAAATAGCTGATAACTTTCAAGATTTTAAATCTTATTAAATTTTTCAACGTGATCTTATATCTTTATTGAATAATATTTGTAGTACAAACTTTATCAATTATAAAACATAATAGATTTGAAATTACAGCTTTTAAATAAGATTGCCTGAACATGTTAAGTCTCAAGTTATAAAAGTAGTAATAATAATAATTTTATATTATATTTAAAATTTATAAGATCTTATCATTTTTTTTTGAATTTAGCTTGAATTTATTTGTTTCTCTTCCAATAGATATTATTCATGTAAATTTTATTTGATAATGTCAATGTTAGCTCCTCAATTTTCATGATAAAAATGTATTTTAACTTGATCCTTGATTTTAAATATTAATGTTCTTTACTCATTTAAAAATTTCAAATATCTTTTGAAACGAATGTTAATTGTATAAATTGTGAATAAAAAACTAGATATTCAACTTATTCATAATTCATAGTTTTTTCAAAGATTTAAAATGTAAATTCTAGAAATTTATTCTAACTGTAAAAGAGATTTAATGTTATCATCTTTTATGTTGTTATTGTCAACATCATATTTATATATGTGTATGATACTTTGATTTTTACGATTTGAAAGAAATTTATAATCATTGAAATGACTTTTTGATGCAAGTATAAAAGTTAGTCAGTTTTTTCTATATATGAAGTGATATTTGTAACAAAAATCATTTCTTTTTTTGTTTTATAATATTAATGTACATATTTTTTTCAAATTTTGAGTTACACCCATTATTTGATAATCGAAAATTTTATCTTTAATATACAGGATGTGGAAGTTTATTTGGGGCTAAGATCTTATTAAAATTGCACTTATCTTAATTCATTCATGATTTTCATCAACTTAGTGATATTACATTATATAGACATGTTTTTGGATATGCGAAATAATGTTAAGATATTGTTTGCAATGAAATCTTTTGTAAAGATGTTAAATCAAAATTAGATTGTATTTGAATCTATAATTCACATTTTGAGAAGAGAATATGGTTTATCTAATGTCATTTTTCATATAACTATAAGTGTGTATCATTATTATTAACTAAATTTCGCTTGTACTATCTATTTTGATTTTTGTTTTCTCTCTTTCGAAATTTTAAAATATAAGTATTTAGATCATCATAGCACAATTTTATAAAATAACAGTATTTCAAATTAATTTTACTAGATTTAAAATATATTACTTATTTCATTCCCTTGGCCTGATGGGGAATTCATGATCTTTTATACAATTCTTCAACGTAACTTTGATTCGCTTTGAGTAACTTTTTATTTACATGGACTGAACGAACCCAAATTAACTTCCTTCACAACCAGTAGCAGGTCAGGTCACTACCTAAGATTGCAGGTCAGGTCACCACCTAGTATTGCAGGCCGGTAACTTCCTACATGAGGTCGCCGGTCAAAGATTCCCTGATGCTGAAACTCGATTTGAGTGCTGGTCGTGATTAGCATTAAATCGCTCAACCATATTACGTTCAAGTGCTCAAGACGCAATCTCTCGTACAATTCAAATCCTGTCGTCCTTGTATTGATCATCAGCGACAGATTTTGAACTTCTCGAGAAGCGGGCTCGAATCCCTATCATTCTGAGCAATAATTGTGGAAGGTTTCAGGAACGTTAGGACTGATTGATGCGATAAAAGCTTTGGAACCTGCAGCAACAATTTCATATTTATGGCTCTTATAAACTCGATGGCATCAGAAGATTCTCGTGCGAGCTCTTGCAATGATGTGATGTCCAGAAAATGGTCTCAG
This sequence comes from Marchantia polymorpha subsp. ruderalis, assembly GCA_037833965.1. NCBI lineage: Eukaryota > Viridiplantae > Streptophyta > Marchantiopsida > Marchantiales > Marchantiaceae > Marchantia > Marchantia polymorpha. Next base: position 25,099,149 of record AP031356.1, on the reverse strand, counting down.
AGTACATCTGACTGTAAATTTACGTCCGTGTAGTCCAGTTTCGGTCATCGTCGACTTTTCCCGTCTCGTCCGGTTTTGTTCCTCTGTCACTATCGGCTGAACCTGGTATACTTTGGAAAAACACAAACACATCCACTTGTCCTGGCATGGTCACAGTACTCAGTTGCGATAGTGGGGGACAGCAGTTATCATGGTACTCAGTCTATGTGTTTTCCACAGTATACCAGGTTCAGCCGATAGTGACAGAGGAACAATTCCGGACGAGACGGGAAAAGTCGACGATTACCAGATCCATGGTTTTAAAGGCTCTCACATGGAGCTACTATGCCCTATCGGTGGAGGGAAGACCGCGCGAGACCAAATCGCGAATGATTACCGAAGTTTATAACAAAATAATGTTCAGACCCTGTCATTGATGGAACCATTGGCTCAATCAGCACAATGAGCGCCAAATAATGTTCAGACCCCGTCATTGATGAAACCATTGGCAAAATTAGCACAATGAGCGCCAAATATATCACATTAACTGAGTCTAACATCCTGTTGAGTACAAGGTATCGAACATATGATGAATCATTGCATTTGATTGGTATATGTCTTAGCTAAATTATTCAATATGTTCAACAAAATATTTTCTTTATTGTTCTCACAAAGTATCAAACAATAATCTAATAAGCATTATAATAAGCACCAATAATAATCATTTACTTGAATATCAAAATAAGAGGAGGCATGTTCCTGAACTCTACGAAGTTATCTGCATAAATGAAAGAATCCTCTACAATATACCAACGCATGCACGTCACCTGGCACTACAATCTTACCAATAAAAAGCAGAAGAGAAACACTTAATATAAAATACTGAATGGAAAGCGCTTATCCAGCTCTAAATTCATGGATACGACCAAATAATAAGTATAAATTATGCTCTCAAGAGCATCATATCTATGAATATGTTATATTGACCTAAGATATACACACTAGATATATTTAGCTCAAATTCCCACGTTCCGATGATATCAACGATTAAGTCGATAATAAGTTTACATATAAATTATACATTTTACAAAAATTTAATTTAATTTTTAATATTTTACATAAGAATGAATGAATAATTTATGATTGATATATTTATTGATTTCTTAGACTATTAAAATTATAATACGTGGCTCCGGTATCGATTTTAAAAATCAAAATATATCGTTTTCTTTAGGATTGGAAAAATAATCTTTTTTCTTGAAAATTTTAAAGTTTGATATGTGTCAAATATTTTCTTCATATGAGATCAAAATATATTTAAAAAACAGACTGTTTATAAACATGTTAGCTATGAATTTTTTTTCATAACAAAAATAGATAAATCCTCCATGTAGTTGAAATATTTTTAAAATATTCTTTAATAACATGAACAATCACTCTTTTATACATATTCGGATAATTTTGTGACATAAGTAATTGAGTAAGACATGAGAAGATCATTGTCAGAATTAAAAAAATCTGAGATTTTAAAATACAAAATTTGTAAAATTTCAGATACATATTACAAACATTAAATTATAACTTGTAATATTTTTACCCAAAATTTAATGATAAATATATTTATAAACAAAATTTCTATTCATCCTTAATATTTTTCATCTCTAAAAATGTGATATGCAATTTCATAATTCAGTTCTTCATAAAGATTAAGTTCACAAATTAATATTTTTTTTTAAAAAAAATCAATAAAATTAAACTTAAGATGTATAAATGATTTTTCAGCATTAAATTAAAATTAGTATTCTTTTCCTTAAAATCCATTTATGCTTATGAAAGATATTGATGAATGAAATATTACTCTAGAATGTTTTTTAGAATTTTTTACTTGAAATTTAGGTGAATTTAAACTTTTTTCTTTTTTATCAATCACAATGAATTAAATGATGATTTCAATCATAAAAATTTTAAAAAATATAAATAATCATGTGATCAAAATAAAACGTAAAAATAAAAATAAATGATACTCTATTATGCATTGGTTTTACGATTTATTTTGATAAAGAATAGTGTTGCATGAGTATTATCATCAAATATATGTTAATGATAGTAGAAAAGGACATTTGTGTTGGTAGAAAATGCTATTATATGTTTTTCTAAGTATTTCATATTCAAGTACATTATAATCAATAAAATATACATAAATTTATTAAGAGATTCCCAATTTCACAGTTTTTTTTTCTGAATTTCATTGAATTTTGTAATTTTAAAAAATATATTAAAAACATTTTTTTATCAGAATGGAAATAAGAATCATCACATATGTAAATCTTTCAAATTTTTTCAAAATTCTTCCCCTAAAACTATTTTTTTATATGTTTCAAAGTTAGATCAATGAGGTTTTGGATATGAAGTGATGATTATTATATCACTCTATCACTTCCAAAAGATTCAAATATATTTTAAGGTGTTAAATATATGATACTTATTAAATTCATAAGTTTCGTTCAGTTGAATTGAATATTAGAATTTTGAATTTAGATCTAAAATATGTGTGGAATGGAATCAGATCACTCAAAGTCCATTTAGTTTTCTACGTTATCTATTCATCGATAATTGTCTATCGTGTACTCCAATTGAGTAATAGGCTCAAGGTTTTTTGGTTTTGATTTCCCATCCTATTGATCTCCTATCCTATGAATATTAGAATTTTGAATTTAGATCTAAAATATGTATGGAATGGAATCAGATCACTCAAAGTCCAGTTAGTTTTCTACGTTATCTATCGATCGATAATTATCTATTGTGTACTCCAATAGAGTAATAGGCTCAAGGTTTTTTGGTTTTGATTTCCCATCCTATTGATGTCCTATCCTATGAATGATGACCAACACTGTACACGAAAGTTTCTCCTTAGAGGGAATCTTAGTTTGGGAGATTGTTACCACGAGTTTCGTTTGTGACACATGAATTGGATATACTCAGGCCTCTTTAAATATGGCATAGACGGAACTTGAGGGCCAAAGTGCCGTATTTCGTTTTCTGAAAGTTCCGTATATCCAACAAAAAGTCTTTGTTTTCTAGGTGTCTTTAATAGAGAAACTAACAGAGTCACTTAGATAAAATTTTGGAGTGACAATTTTTGACAAATCTTTGTTGATGTAGATGATTTTATTAGAGAAACTTACGTAAATATTCAGCTAAATCTTTGTCGTGATCGTTTGTGAAAATTTCTTTGTTGATTACCATTACTTTACTAGAGAAACTAACTGAGTACTTGACTAAAACTTTGCGGCAACACCTTATGAGTTCAACCAAGTTCTAGTATTTTGTTTCCTTAGTTATCTCTATCACTTGTAGTTTTGAGACCACAAAAAATTATTCAAGTAGTTTTAAAATATCAAGATAGTTTCAAATTTTCTCAGAAACAAAATTACATAGATAAAATAGTGAATCCATAACATTACGAAGTAAATGTACTAGGTGCACAAAAATCTGTTGATTGAAAAGTCTGATTCCAAATTTAAAGAATAGATTTTTTCAACTCATGGAGTTTTTCGTAGTATTAGTTTCACCATTTCAACGGTGCGGAGAGTATATTCAGAGATTAAAGATAACATCCATTTATCTCGAAGGTGTATTACATCATCGACAAATTAGGCCGAAAACATGAAAGTTAGGTCAAAATTCGACCTAAAACTGTCAAGTTTCGTATATTGATTTGAGAATTATATTTATTTTGTTGAGATACGGAACATAAGGAATCCGCCCCTATATAGAGAGGCCTGGACGTACTGTATAATACTGTGCAGTTATATAAGTCGTAAAAGTCAACTGAACTCATCATACCATTATGATCATCTCGTTACATGAAGATAATGATGAGATCCATGTAAACGATTAGCGAGGTACGCGATGTTTTGACAAGATCATGGACGTTCGATGTAATGGTTTTGACCTTATCATCAGTATTTCAACTGCTTCTTTAGGATTGGCTTGGATCCTCGCGCTATACTTGGGTCACAGATTCAGTCTTGGTTGTGCATGGATTCAAGGGTTTTAACTGTCAAAAAGTTCCCACTACATGTGGCTCTATATTTCTTGGTGCTGACTTTCCAACTTCATCAAATCAAGTACTGTACCATCTTCCTCCTCATTAAGAACTTGGTTGCTCATTGTCAGCGTAGAGAAACGTTTCAGCAAGTAAAACGATTATCCAATCAGCTTATCGCTGAGATAGTTTGAGACTCATTGAAGATTGTAAAGAAGAGTTAAGATACCAGAAAGATGGGAAGAACAGACGGCTCGATGGGCTCTTCCCATCCTTTTCGATATGTTTGTTACTTTGAATTAGGAAAGATGAGAAGAACAGAGACCTTTGAACTGATTAGAGAAGACGTCCGGTGCTCAAGCTGGGAGGGGGGTACGAAAATTGTACGAAAATTCCGGTAACAGAATGGAGTTCTTACCGGTTGTCGCCATATTTCCTCTTAGATCCAAACATATTTAATGCTTCCCGTGTGCGTAAATCATTTTGTGTTGACACGGGTAATGTTCAGAGACCGAACATAAAGGTCAGTACTCGCAACACTGCCGAAAATACCCAACACCACAAGCCGAGGGATCCCCCCTCTCCCAAATTTCGATCCACGAGACCTTGCACTCTGATACTGGTCGTAATGTTTTGATGTAGCAAAAATAGGATCAAAACGTTGCTCTTATCATGCATTACACGTTTTCTCTGCAGCCAGTTAGATCAAGTACATCCTTAATTTCTAATGTCGGGACTTAGTAAGAAATTACTCACAACGAGAACCGTCTCCATCTGAGTGATAAGTGCACAAAGTTGAGACAAAAATTGTTAATGTTAGCTTGAGAAAATCTACTCTTTCCCCTGTCCGGATCGACATCAAAATATTCTTACTAGTTGGATCTGTGTTCTTCCTTACTACATGAATCGCGTAGTATCATGTCCAGATAGGTGTTTGATCGTCTGATCGTTAACTAACATCTGTACAAATCTGCTAGTGTTCTCTATATGCGATCCACCCAGTTTGGCGATCTAGGAGTGAGTGTTTTCAGCATGAACTTTTGCTAGTCCCAAAGCTGTAACTAGATTGTGTCAAAATCTGCGTAACGGTCTAATTCCCGAAACTGCAAGCATGCAGTAAAATCTAGCGGTCGTGTACCAGTCTGTTGTGGGTCATGCAAAAGATCATAAGGCACAGTTGAAGATTTTACGTAATCTTTCCGAGTTGTAGATTTTACAGAAATATCTAGCATATAATGACAATGTACTTTTCCTTTTACAAGGGTGCAATCACAGTGAACGGGCTCCAATGGAAGATCAACTTCACCTTACACGTATGATCTATGCATAGATGTCTACTAAGAAGTTAGGTACAGATCTGTATGTGATTCTGATCTACTTGCACATACATCTAAGATGGGGAGTTCTGTAAACATGGTGCTCACTCTGTCTCTGGATACAAATACAAAAATATCATTGTGGGTGTATTCTGGCCACTGTACAGGTTGCCAATCCAAATGTGGCGATGTGCATGTTAGATAATACAGCAACGGTAGAAGTAATGGGGAAGCTCGAAATGCACAAAGGATATCAACCAAATAAAGAAAGGTAGATTCGATCTCTTGTGGTAGTGTATTCTCTGTTCAACCCTGTCTCAAATTTGTAGTTGCAGTCAGGTGTGTTGGTACCAAAGAGGACACACTTCACTGGATTGTTCATGTCGCACTGGCATCCATGTCAGCATAAGTTAAACCTGCACAGACCACCATCTGATTAACACTAAATAATTCAACCTATAGTTTGCATGCATATTTATCATCGACTAAGAGTTGGTTAAGAAGACACCGTTGGATCAACTTTGTTGTTTCAGTACTGTACGTTGAAAATTATTCAAGAACAGGATATTGGATCGTATCAAATACGAAATGTGGTCAGTGTGACGAATTTCTTCAAATCGAATTCATAGGTATGAAAGCTTTGGTTTTGGGTTCGAGTTATGACAAAGTTTATGAGATTTTGAGTAGTTTTCAAAGCATTTGTGAAATATTATTGTAGATTGAATTACAAGGCGAGAAGTGGAGGGGAGGGCATATAGAAGATTAATAAAATTGGAATATTGAAAGGAGTAAAACTCAAATACCCTCTAATAAATTAATGTTGAATATATATATATATATATATATATATATATTTTAAAATATCACTTGGGTTCGGAGATTTTTAACCAAGAGAGAGTGTACAATTCATACTTGCGTTGAACTTTAAATTGAGTTGAAAGATAATTGATTGCAATCGTATTTTGAATTTTGCTTTAGGTGGCTTATTGGTTGTGAAATTCAGTTTAAAATCATCTTAAAAGTAACTTTTACCTTTCAATAATCATAAATTTTGATTGAAATTTCACATTTAGATGGATTCAAACCATTCGTAACAAAGATTACAATCTTCATATTGATTTTGTAAAAATTAACACAATTTTTCGTTTTTGGTTGTTTACAAATATTGAATTTATAACATAGAATGATTTAGATAAATATGTGAATATATACTATTATGTGATATGATATACTATTAGATAGATGTCTTATTATTTTTTTAGAAGGTTTGAGAAACTAAAATTTGGTTAATTTTGGCTAAGAATTAACGATGCAATTTTACAGTTACAAAATCAAATCTAAAGGGTGACGAAGTAAAAAAATTAACTCATCACACCAAGTGTTTTTTAATAATATACTTTGCAGCAAAGTATTCTTGAATTTAAACAAGTTACTTCGACGATATGAGTGTGGAGTTATCTCATATTATATGAGGCGGGACACTTTGGATTTCACATTACCATCATTAACAATAGAAAGGGATTCGAAGCACGGTTGTTGAGTCAGCTAAAATGAAAGAAAAAATTACCTTCTTCAATCAGGCATGCTGATCATGCTCCCTTTAAGTGTACAAGAAATTCGTTAGTTCTCCTTCGGGAACTGGGGGAGTCATCAGTAATGACGTGTCATGGGGTATTTCACATCATACTCAATGTGATTTTTTAGGGAGCGAATGGTCAATGGGTTATTTGCTCATCTTTAACCTATTCCAGATTGGCCAGTTTGCAAATAACAACTTGTATGTCAATCATAATCGCTAAGAGCCTGCTTGTAAATGGATCAAAAGGTATTCTTGCTTTCAGCGTTTTTAACCAAAAGCATTTTTAATCAACACCTGGCGTTCGGTGGTTTGTAAACGTTGAACCAAGGAACAGGACAACATTGAAGATTCTCCCAATTCATCTTTCTGAACATACAAATTCACGGCCAACTTCTTTTCCTCAAGATCTGTAGGTCCGCAGATATAGATTTAGCTAATTGATCATCATACCACCTGACAACATATGGATATCGATACATTGAATCTAACTACATCGAGCCATGTAGTCTTATCAAGATTTATAAATACAAAGCTTTTCAGATTTGCACATGGTACAAAGATTAAGGCCTCCGTCACTCGCCTACGACTCGCCACATAGTCGTTGGCGAGTCCTCTTAGATTTGGTTACGTAGTACAGCCCACAACGTAGCTTACCCTATCACAGCTTTCAGGACCAAACTCTCTAATGAGTCTAGTAGCTCAATACGTATAAAGCCCAGCTGTTATTCGCCAGATTTCACTCCCGGGCTAATGGTAGTTTACAAGGATCAGTCAAGTGAAATGTTTTCAGTACCCTGCCGTTTTGCACAATATTTTCCAACGAACAAAACTTCTTCCTACTTCAAATCCTGCGAAACTTCTGGACTGCGTTTGCTGACAAGCTTACTGCACGGCGAAAGAACATATGTGTGCCTCCTTTCGTGAAACCATAAATGATATAGGTGCTGCTTTGTCAGCGTAGGCATCTTAGAGTCACACCTCATGATAGACCGAAAACCGAGGACCTTTCCAGAAATGTTCCGACAGCGCTCCTAACCCAATTTCATCGACGACATATTGATGAGGAATAGGAAAAAAATGAGTTCGACAACCACCAATCGCATTATGTGAAGTCAAGGGACTTACAGACCTTCAAAGAATAAATAAAATCTGACAGGCAGACACAAGCCCTATACAACGCCTGATGATTTATTGTCATGGTGAAAAAAGACATCACTTAGTCCCTGTCTTACAACAACTGTCCAACTGCGGGGCATCAACTTGACAGTGAAAAACTCATGGCTTTAGCTGATCTATGTACAAATCTGGCTTCTGACATGAATGACTGCACAAAGTCAGCAGTCTGCCAGTGCAATCAAGAACGTTTCTTCGAGATAGAAAACGCTTTTGATCTCAACTGCTATTAAACACAGGAAAGCAGTGAGCCAGATCTCAACCCGGAAAACACATTCAACTTCAGTTATTCCAGTGCAGGAAACAAAGGAACATTTTACAGCGAATATGTGCAGATCTTTTGGCATCTGCTTGCTCCCAGCGATACAACTAACTGGTCTACATAAAGGAAAACTTTACCAACAACCAGAAGAGTTGCAGCAAGACACGTTCACCACGGAGATCATGATGAACACAAGCTGAGAGACGCAAGCTTCTCTGCAGTCGATCAAAGAGGATATTGGTTCTATTTGGTACATCTAGAAATACAGCGCTGCAACTACTGGTCTCAAAAAGCAGCCCACAGTCGATTCGGTATGTGTTGTGGCGAATCTTTGAGCTATTTATCTAGCTTCAAGTGCAACTTTCTTCCTGGAATATGCATCAATGTGGGGTCAGTCTAGGTAATGGATTGAAGCTGCTTGTTGAGTCTCCCCACTGTGTACATAAATATATAACTTGAGACTCAAAAGAATTGGAATGATGGACTACCTGTTGACATAAGAAAACGTCCTCATTGAAATTTATAGGTAGCAAAGCTGTAGCCACTACGCCCCTCATTTGTTGCCATTAATTCAAGCTTCTGATAGGGACTGCAGAATAACTCAAAGTTAAACCTCAGAAGGGGCATTTGTATAACACCCGATTATACTGATGAGCAAAAATACCCACTGCCTAAAAAGCTCGGGTTTTATACGATGTGTAATTATACATCATGCGAAATATACTGTTATCTCCTTTTTGGTGTCGTCAGATGGAGAAGAAAAGGAGGAGTACACTAGCATTGCAGAATAACCAAAGCTAGAATCGGTGTTATGCTCTGCACGACTCTCCAGAGTAAAAATTCTACGGCAGCACGTCGAGTCATTACCATTCTCGCCTTGAATCCTCAAGGCTCAGTTAGCTGAAGACTTCGAACTTCTAAATGAACAAGATTCGATTTAACTCATGTCAACCAGGGCAGCATGTCAGACGCAGTTAATGGCTCAGTTACATACCTGCTGTTTGGATCGTAGTAAAATCCATTGACTGAGCCATTGCTCCTGGAAAAGCACACGTAGTAGAACCCTGCAATTGTCAACCCACAATCGGTACCAACGTTCACAAAGAACTTCTCTTTCCATCTCTGCGGCAACCAGACGACAAACAATTATAAGCAAAACACTTCACAGAAGACAATTAAGAACAGTTCCTTTGATTGCTCAGATCTACAGTAAACAAGATCAGTGCATCAATATCACATTGAACACTTTAGTTCATGAACGAGGTGTATACTACGCTACGAAACGCCATGAATATGACTATCAATTCAAAGACATTACCATAAACATGAATGGATAGTTTGCCAGATCCACGGAGCGACCGCCATCTCTCTTTACGTCTTCCTGTGGTTTTCGTGGAACATCATGTTCAGGCTCAAATTTCAGAGGCAACCTACGACCACGCTCAAAAAAGATTGCTGACCGTCATCATTACCATGCCCACCTTTCTATTTTGGCCAAGTCACCTGAACGTCACCATTTTCTAAATAATCAAAGAATCGAATCACCCATATCAACGGGAAGTCACATAATAGAAAAATTTTAGTACCTTCAGAGCAGCGAAGGAAGGGAACTTGTCCCAGTGATTAACATCCGTGTCCCGCCTGAAAGTACAATTTTGATGATCTTTAGTTACCACAGGGAAATCCCTAACGCTAAGGAACAAGTATATATGTACAGACTTAGCTTGCCTCTAGAAGAAAGGATCGTCGGTCAAGACATCCGACTTCTGAAAGAAATTCTCGGCAAGCCAATCAAGACTTACGTCGCATCCCACTGGCCGGTGAAAAATGTATAGTTCTTGTTATCCACAATTTCACCTTCCCAGAATGTCACCACCTGCACATTACAGACTTCCGTCAGCATTTCCAGGAATTACTAAAAATGATGTTGAAAACTGCCACTCGTCCGCGTTTGGTGAGACCCCTCAACTTTGATCAGGTAACCTCGAAGGCAGATGGAACTGGAGAACGCTTTAATTACAGGTGAGAATCGATTAAATTCATAATTCTGACTACTTACAAATATTAAGAAAGAAGGTGGCTGCTGTGATACGAACAATAAATCTATGGATACTGATCAGCTCTGACAATATGCTCTTCTCAATTCAGGCCAAATAATTATGTAAGCACGCTATAATTTATAGGAAACCTGTTGCTATATACAACTGTAAAATCTAAACAAACCTCGATTAATCTCGAGGCAGTACAGCAACACCTAGAAATGAACCAAATATCAACAAAAGAAAACCTGGATGAGCTACAGAGATTCGAGGATATTAGATCTTGGAACCAATAGGATCACATGTGAAATCTCCATAATGTAGACACAGGCTGCCTCTTGAAACAAAAGGCTTGCCCAACTGGACCTATCGTGGAAGGAGGAGAAACACAATAGAAGGTCATTTAGGTTTCGGACATTAACTGGTGTTTCGGCAGATGGGACGTTCAGAGCTTCCATGCTTCCACACAAGTAACCCTTTTGTATGTCACATCCTTGTAATCTAACATTCACTTTCCATGCCTCGTCCTTCTGTCCACTGGACACATTCTGTGTACCAGTGAAGGCCTGCGAATACCGGATCAAGCGAGGGAGATGCGAATCCACACTTAGAAAACTTTTGACATTCATATATGTTAACACTCGTCCAACAGACCACCAAAATATATACTCTCTCATGAGAAAACCCTAATAAACGCCCGGCCTTTTGTTTCTCCGCACTAGCGAAAGAACTTTCCTAAGAATTTATTCCTGGTAGAACTGGCACCAGTAATCAAAGTTGAATTCGTCCTCATTGTGGTCAGCTTGCGATAACTTAACTGACATACCTGGCCCACATTCAAAAAGGTGCAAGGCGGTGGAAGTGCTTGGCCAGGCATGGAATCAATTTCGAACAAAACGCAATTCTCTGACCCGATAGGGCAACCTGCAATATAAAAACACGGCATTATAATCTCACCTTCGGCCAAGAAATATTCGGTTCGATAGCATGTAATTAGATCTAAACGTCCCAACCTTCAAGTTTCCTGCGGCGCGCCTAAATACTGTTTACACTTTTGTGTGCCTGTCACAATCAGAAGTCCATAGACCTCGCGCAGTGGCAGAGCGTCTGTAAACATACATCACAAAGTACATTGATTTCTCGGAAGAATTCAGATTTGATTGAATGTTTGATTGTTATCAGTACCCTAGCAACCAGGACAACGGCAGTGGACTGATCTGTACGGAAATACGTTCGAGGTTAAAAGCTGGCTTGAATCCGCACACCGCAGTGCTACCTCTCCGTCTTTCCTGTCAATTGGGGTTCAAACCCAAGAGCCTGACACCTCGTATTCCAGTTGACGTGGAACAAAAACTGAAAATTGTCCTCGCTACTGCAGTACAAAACCACCTTGAACGAGCGCTATACACATTCCCACCATCGTCCGTCAAACCTACTCACTGCATCATCGTTACCAACCGGCATTATGTCAGTCTAAGTTTCCGTCCTCAACCTTTCGAACAATCGATGCCAGAAAAGGCCTTTGTAGTGTTTTTTTGGCATTTTTGAGGTGATAATGCAGACTCTCCTCCACTCACAGCGCAAGAAATGTGGCGTTTTTTCCAGCTTTCGTCAAGTGTCGAGATCAGACAATAAGAACCATCGAACTTCTACTACTCGGAAATCTCTCCGGTTTCACATTTTCTATTTCATTATCCAAATTGAAACTTCTGACCAAAACTAGCACTCATATCTGACGGCATCTCCCCCAAAAACTAAATGTGCAAGTCTACTTTCTGAACAACACACTCTCGCATCATGCTAGATAATCGACGACACAAACAACGCATCCACAAAAATAAGGGAAGGATATTTCCACAGAGGCTCGTCTGAAAATTCCCCTAGAAAGATCAGCTTCCCGTAACTCTTCACTCAAATGAGAGCCCTCACAAAAACAAAAAGCAAAAGCCACAACCCCCCAGCCTATCTCAAACGCCATACAGACCTAGACTTATCGAAATGCACGACAAAAAGTCAGCTTCCAATAGCTGCCAGAAAACGGAACAGCACGAACGTGCAACTGGAAACAGAGTCGCACCTTCCACATCCTCTCAGCACCGACAGCATCACCAATCTCGTTCCCTACGCCTTTTTCAAGCCCAAACCTTCAAGAATAGGGAAACAAACAAAGCAGTAAGTGGCCTCGCAGCTCGTGGGCGAGACTTGCATCATCCTGCTAATTCATTACCAGTCAAAGATTCTTCGGTCCATTGGTCAGCAGCAAAAAGTCGTCATAATGTTGCACTCGTGACCAGTCTCGTACGTACCGTAGCCCTCTGTCACACTGTCACTGGACCGTGGAGGCTGCCTTCTCCTGAAGCCGACGACGTACTGGCAGCGGGTTTTGGCCAACGGCTGCTAAGTCGCCGATCCCTGACTTCTAAATTCCCTGCAAAGTTATGAACGTTAGAAAGTTAGGCCGCGGGATTTAGATACTGTCCACGGTGTGCAGGACGTCCTCGGCTATTTTATCTATTCCGTGAGTTTGTCTTCACCGCGCTGGAATGTTCAAGACACAGTTTGTCCTTTCTTTAAGTTACAGTTCTGTGGTGTGTCCCTTGTACAGGGCCAGGCGCAATGTGTCCTTTCTTCGGGATGAATTCAGGGCTTGTGTTGCGTTCCAAGTTTGCTGGATTTCACGTCATGTATATTAGTGCCATATCCTTACCACGACCATAATACTGTAGTCTCTAAATTAAGCACGTTAATGGATATTAGAAGTCATCGTTATTATTATCGTTAGCCATATGCTCTCTTTGCATCTTTGTTCTGCATGGATTCATTCTCACACCATTGACTCTTGAACAAGAATTTAAGCGAAAGGCAACAATTGCATACAAAAGAGAAGAAACAATAACGTGTGGGTGCAAGACATTAGAAATTTTCAAGTGCCCAAAGCTCATACCTGCTTCAAAGGTAATTACTCCTGATGGAATGGGTGTACTCGATAATATATCGGCAAAGAATACATGTGGTAGAACTACAGAGCTCTTGTAGACCTAGAGATAAGAACAGAGAAGTCCTTCGAAAAAATAGGCAAAGCCTCCGAATGGTGAAGGCTATACAGGAAGTCCATATCATGAACAGGGTTATAATCAAGTATGTATCTTTCTTTCTTTATATTGCATTTATATCTTATTTTAAAAAATGGACAATTCATCTCCGTTTCTGTCGTTTTTTCTGCATACAATTAGTGTTTTCAAGACACTAATTGCAACCAGAATATACTGATAACTTCGGAAATAACTGCAGTATATTGTGAGTATGAAAAATCATTACCTCCTGTTTCTGGAAATTAATTTGAATGGACATATGATGCACTTTTCTTACCAAATTAACTCATTACGCCTTTCAATTTTCAAAAAAGTTATTCATAAATCATAACGAAAACGCTATATTCTCACGAAATTAGAGATTTATGAAATTTCTTTTGTTCATCTAATGATGCTAAAATCTTTGGTGAAGAACAGCAGATGGAAGGCGAAGTGAATCTGATGTTAATATTCTTATTGCATCACAACAATCCTCTTTCCATCTTGTGCTTGTATTTCAAAAGATTACAATGGAAAGAATAACTCAGAACTCATCAAATCGGAGTTATTTAATCGAGAGCATGCAGTTGAATTATTAAGGCACTCTTTTCGCAATATTGGACCGCACTCCGCTATGTGGATAACAATAATAGATTCCTATGGATAAATTGCAGACCACCTGTTGCACTCAGTGATGACAGCAGTGTAGAATGCTATCTTAAAAAATTTCTCAGACTAAAATTACAAATATTCCGCCAGTCTTGGCAGTCCATGAAAAGTATGTGTACCCAGCGCACGTCTACAAGACTCTTAGTACAAAGTCCGGATTCAGGAACTTAGCGAATGATAACTTCTATGGATTTTTAGCACAGACTATGTCAATCACTATGCGCGTTAACTCTCTAATCTTTGAAACGCAGTTGAGTTCTCATGATGCTCATTGCACTTTTGCACACTCCCTGATTAACCAATGATGTAGTTGAAGAGGCATGTAACTTGCTGCTAAGGTAGCTTTTCCGCATATCCCATCTCGAAGGAACACTTTCTCCCATAATTTCACAGAAACATTCATTACAACGATCCAGGCACGGCTCATAAATTTGCAGAGCACCCAACGTCCAGATCGAAGCAACGAATGTATGCCACCTCTGTGCCATGTCACTGCCACGCAGACTCCATCTAGGATCGGAACTTTTCACGTACCCGATGACTAAAGAGTTGTGTAAGGCGAGTTGGAGGTTTTATATCTCACCCCATTTTCGGATCGATAATCAAACCGAGCTCTTGCGTCTACGGAGACCCTTTGATTCTGCCTGGAAAATGCTTCCTTGAGCATCCACCGCCGACGTGCGAACGAAGACGTGAAGGAGGAGAGACGAATTTACACGAAACCGCAGAAGACAGAGCCATGGGGAAATCCATATGAAATCCATTGGGGCTATTAATAGCTTAAAGGTCACGGCTCCGCTTGTCTCCATTTGGACACCAGTTTGTCCACATAAGGTTCGTCTGACGTCGACGTATTTTTAGTACGTCACCTGTGCAGCGGTGCTACCGAGCGAGAAGGAAACCGGCGAAGTTTCCGGTAGACGATTTCGGTTCGCAGGAGGGTGAATCACCCGGAATACAAGAAGGAAGATGTCATGGAACGCAAGATCGAGGGAAATGTTGTACTGTATATAGTGAGTGGTGACAAGAATGTGGCAGAGTCGGTCTGTACGAGAAGGCACCCTAGAGTAGCATCAGTCAGACCAGGTAGAGTATTTCGATGAGTGTGGTATTTTCGGAGATACTCGCCGCAGGGAATTGCGGGGGAGCCGCACGGAAGGTGGTATGGATTGTGAAAACTGGTGTTATTTGCAGGACCGGCCGCTGAAGCAAGGTGATAGTGTGTGGCGGTGCCAATTCCGAGCTAAGGGGCCGAAAATGAAGCCACAGGTGATCTTCTTCCTCACCGCGTGAACCGTGTAAATTGAAGGTCTGACGTGTGGGGGCTCGTGAATTTTCAAATGGAGAAGTCTGAGGAATGGAGGACCGAAATTCTGCTCTTCGCCTCCGGGCCGTCGTTCACCTGGTTTCCCGCCTCGTCGGTCGTCTCCAAGAATTCTTCGCGCACTGAATTTGAAGCACTTCCTCTGCGTCTGTGAATTGTGAAGGCTTCCCCACGACGGGAACTCCCGTTTGGTTTAAGGGGAAGCGAGTGGGAACGGGAAGAAGGTCCTCGTCATAAGCAGCAGAGGAGGAACAGGAGGAGCCATAAGAAGAATTCAAGAAAAAAAATGAAGCGGAGCGCAATCAATAACGCAGAGGACGAGTTTTTCATGTCCGAGATAGTTCTCGTCGCCCTGGCTCCTTTTCTCCTGGTGGTTGTGCAGGTGGCGAGTACTTTTGAACTCTTGACGACGTAATAGACGAAGATCATCGTCAAGATGTGGTCGCAATGGGTCTTCAAGAGAGTTTGCAAGTTTTTCGTCAAACGCCTGTTAGGGCGGTTGCTGAGAAGCGAGGTAGACTTGGATCAGCTTGACGTGCAGCTAGGACTGGGCACAATTGTACTCAAGGACCTACACCTTAACACGGACTATCTAAATGATCAGGTAACTGGGAATTCTCAGACGTGGGACAAGGGTTGCAGTGACATGTTCACAGGTGTTTGATCTTCGAAGGATACAGAGCATTATGGCAATATTTCTTGCCCTCGTCGTAATTTAAGTAGGATTATATCAGGAAAGTTAAGAATCGCCTATGAACAATGTTTGTTTCTTTCTTTTCTGTCGCTGATCAGGAACCTCGACGAGATCGTCCTTTCGTAGTAGAACGTAGGGTTTACAGTTCTGAGTAGTTCTTGTTCTTTGAAATGCCATTTGAAGATTTGTGAAGGTTTGGTTGAGTACATTCTACATAATTCTCATTTTCCGAGTACGTTCCGTGTCCAGCTCGGGTATGCAGCAGTTGCTATCAAGGAAGGAATCGTTGGCAGTGTTAAGGCCAGGATCCCGTTGAGAGTCTTGACGGATGAATCTTGTATGATCGAGTTGGAGGATTTGAAGCTGGTCGTGATTCCTCGCCCGTCAAGTCAAAATGGTGCAGATGATTCACTTGCAGCATCTGGAATCGAAGCCGTAAGATTTGTTGATAGCCAGGACTATCTGGGCGGAGATGGAGACGGGTATTGTCAGAGTGCTGGAGGAGGTGGTGCATACTTGGGTGTGGATGATGGTGTCAGGATGATTGCGCAGATGGTAGAGAGAATACTGTTAAATTTGCGCGTTAAAGTAACAAATTTGGTTATTGTTTTTGAGGAACAAAATTTGGCGTCTGGGAATGGGACCTGTGAACATGAGCAGGACAGACGCAAGTCTTCTCACCGCTCCTCAGTATTTCATAGTATTCTTGTCGTTCGAGTTCCACGTCTGGAATATGGAGTCGAAACTGCGCCGCCTGAGGTAGATGATACCGGAAAAGGTTCCAATGAAGTAGAGCCAAATATGCTCGTCAAAGTTGTCAAATTTGAAGGTGCGACTGTTGAGGTTGCAGATGTTTTGAAGGTTAAAGTGTCCAGGGATGTAGAGGAAGAGTCGATAACCATGGATCACTCGCAGCCTTCATTTCTACGCAAGCCTGTAAAAATTCTCGATGGAGATCTTGATGGCATCACTGGAACCATTCAACTTAGTGTGCCTTGGAAAGACGGAACAGTCGATGTACCGAAGTTCCACGCGGACATCATGATTGGCACTGTGAAGTTGAAGGCCTCACCGCATGAAATCCGTCAGCTTTTCAGTCTAGTGCAGGTTTTTACAGCAGTAGGGGAAACAGATATGGATAAGGGCAATTCGTTTCCATTTGTGAGTCCATCAACTCAGGGTGCGGTGAGTGTTGGAGACTTGAGCAAAACCAGAGGTTATGTTGCTGCCAGCATAGACAGGAGCAGGGACATCTACAGATCATTTGCTGAACCCTTTCCTATCAATGGTGGACAAGTGTCAGAAGCAGCACCGCCGAATTCGTCATTATTACCTTTTACAAAGTTCATTTCCTGGAACTGGATGTACTCAGGTGCAAGTGAAGGTCAAAGAAAGGACGTAGAAGTACGGGATGCAGACTTGGCAGCGAGGTTTAACCAGTACTTTATACTCTTCCAATTTGCAATCTTGTTGAACCTCACGTGCCTGGTTGATGTCCATGTCAGTGTCTGGATACCGAATGACATTTGCTTACTGGATTCACTGTCTGTATTGAAGAAAGGCTTGAGCTTCATGCTTACTCGTCGTTTTTTATGATTCGGACATTTCAGTGTTGATGAATTTTTTGAGTGCTTTGATGGTACTCGGAGCATCCAACAAAGTCAAGCTAGTGGCCTCTGGAGTTGGCCTCGCTCAGCTTTCAGTGCAATTACAGCTGCATCAAGCTTGGCAACGGGCTCTACAATAATTCCTCCTGGTACGTCTCTAGTCGTCAGTTCCATTATGGGGCTTGCGTGCTGCTGGATGTTTTTATGATTATTCGTTTGTCAAGATAATGCAGATGGGTTCTGACCGTTCTGCTCGCCAGTCACAGATAATTTCAAACAAGTGGAGTACAGTATAAAGGCGAAACTGGCTGGAGTATCATTCCAACTGTATTATGACTTCTTCCACCCCGAGGATACATCAGAGCCAAGGAGTGCGTCAAGTTTGGGAGGCTCTTTTGAAGAGCATTTGGATGCCATCTTGTCAGACATTCAGTTTGTTGCGACGGTAGTAATCTAATTCCATTGTCTTTTCATATAGTAGTAGCCCAGATTGCCTTATGGTGTACCAAGGAGTCCGCTAAAATCTTGACGTTATTCTTTATCTGAAATGGGTATCAGCCGATTGTGAATTTATTGTATTTTTACGGTAATATATGGGGTCACTTTTCTTTGCATGCGAACTCCTGATTCAAAGTTTCATCCTTTGTTAACTGTTGTAGTTTAGGTGGGAAGGTTCAAGGATTGACCCTAGTATGAGTGCTTTTTTCTGCAGGTTTCTCCAAATCAAGTGGATTGCACTACAACTATAAAGACTTTGGAAATTTCTGAAGTCGAACAACTTGGAGAAAGTTTGAAAACGACCGGGACACAAAGTTGGCAAGATGATAGAGAATCATATCTCAACCATACGCGATCTTTGCAAGCATCTATAGAAACTGCTCTACCTCCATTTCCCGCAACTTTAGGCTCTTCTTCCGTAGGAGGTACGACTTCTAGTTGCGAAAAGGGGACCTCGGATGATTGGAAGGCGGGGAGACAAAGTGTGGGTGGATCTCAACAGCAGGTCGAGAAGAATGTTCTACCAGGAAACCTCGAGAGGAAACGTTTGGTAGCAATACATACTGGACCAGAATATGGTGCACGTGTAACTTTGACGCTTGAGTCTACGTCCAAAACGAGTTTCAGCTTAACTGAAGTCCACTGCTTCTTGCAGCCTTTGGTTTTTTGGCTTGATTTGCGCACGTTGAAAAGGATTGAGTCACTTCTACGGAGGTATGAAGAATCTGCAGCTAGTTGTGAAAGGACTGCTGCACTCGACTTGAACATCCAAGATATGACGGGGCCAAGAGATGGAACGGATGGAGGGTGTAGAGAGGGCGTGAGTTATCAGCCACAAAGTGCAGCAAATGAGGACACACATGCTGTTCCGAGAATGTCTTGCCCGCTGAACGTTTATTTATCAAGCATCCGTGTCATTGTTTGCTTTCCCGCCGACACTCGGTCTCTCTGCTCTGTTATACAAGAAGACTTCATTGGACTAGATTTAAGAGGCCCTCCCCTTAATAATGGAGTGATCCAACCTATGCTTGTGTACAAACATGTCGAAGAGAAGCACATGACTGTGACTGGTGGAGCGGGTTTTTCTGTATTATTGCGTTTTGAAGATATTGCAGCTAATTTGATATCAACTGATATTAGTCCATCAGAAAGGCCCATGCCAGGTGATATTACCCCTTTTTCTGTGAAAGAGATATCCACAGTTTTTTATAATGATCCGATTTGGGGAGCGTTACCAACTCTTGACAGACCACCCGATCAAGGTATCTCTGTGGAGATCCAGTGGTTTTACGCTGGGAAGGATGGTAACAGGTTGGCTAAGAAGACGTGGGATGGGATAGCTGCTCAACAAATACAAGCTGATGGAGGCCGAGGCATAGGGGGAAGCAATTCGGAATATGCTGCTGCCACAACTGCGGCAGAAGTCGTGGAAGAGCAGAACTCACAACTCCGAAAGGAGCTTATATCTAGCTCTTCGTTGGTGGTTCGAGTCCAATTCCCGCAAGTGCAGCTGCACCTTGCAGAACCTCACTATACTCGGGTGTTGGAGCTTTTGAAACGGTTTACAGAATCACTCGTAGGAGATAGTGAAGAGAAGAGTTCTGGGGAATCCAGAAATCTTGCTAATACCACCGAACGTCATACCGACTTGCAAACGGTTAATAGACCTCAGATCTGTGTGCTTCTTCAATGTGGTAAAGTCGATGTTGACATGTGTCTTCCACCTCAGTCTTTGGGTCTTACCTCCATCCATTGTCCAAAACCTTGGGAGGTCATCAACTTCGACATTGAGAAGCTTCAGGTGCTCTGTGTGACTGGAATTGAGGGAGTTTCTGAAATCTCTTACTTATGGGTTCATCATGAAGAAGGTCAGGTCACTGGTTCGTATCGGGAAGATAGCACTATGGGTGCCGATGAAAAATCAGAGGTGCTGCTTTTGTCTTGCAGAAACAAAGCACTAGGTCGAGGTGACGGAGGAGGGGGCAATGCCTTAGCTGCAGGGACATCAGGATTGTCCCTTACCTATATGGTATGGCCTGATCAAGAACCTGCTGACGAACTTTTGGGTAGTGCTATATTTACTGGAACCATTCGTGGATGCACTTTCGTAGCCCATGGTGGTCGTCTCGACTGGCTGCTAGCTGTCTCTTCTTTTTTGAACCCCGCTGAGAACAACCAAGACTTGGAAGATGCTTGCACTGATTCTTTGTCTGCTGGAACGGCTGAATACAAATCTACGGATGATCAAAGTGTCTCATCTTCCACTTCCCACCTCTTTTTTCTCCTCGACTTTCAAGATGCAGCATTGTGCTATGAGCCTGGTTCCGAGGCAATGATCGGTCCAGGCTTAAGAGCAGAAATAGATCCACTTAGACGAGGTGCCGGCTCGTCGCTTGAGTCATCACAAATGCATGCACCAGTAGCATGTGTTCTAGCAGCTGCAGCTCTAAGAGTATCAAGCAGTGCAGTTCCTCAAGCGAAGGGTGAGCAATTCGATATATGGCTCAGAGATGTGGCACTTCACTTACTGGATACAACTTTGAGGAAGCACTTGACATCAGATTACACTACCGCCTCCATGAAGCGTACAGGATATGTGCAGGTTAACATTAACCTTCTTTCTTTTTCAAATCGTTTGTTTTATCTGTAAATGCAGGCTTTGCGAGGTCAGTCTTCAATTTTAATTAGACTCTATCCATATGTTCTGATATCCTGACAGATAATATTTTGTGGAAGCAGATTGCCAAAGAAGCGGTCATGGAGGCTTTAGTGAGGATCAACTGTGAGGACGGGCGTCAGTGGGAAGTAGAGTGTGCCAACTCTCAGTTACATTTTGAAACCTGTCATGATACAACAGCAGCGTTCGGTCGCCTTGTTGCTCAACTTCAACAACTGTTCGCCCCAGAAATCGACCCTACAAGCGTAAATCTGCACAACAACAACATAGATCGAAGGGGATCCAGCTCTGGTAGTCCCAGTACCAGGACCATCAGGATAGGAGCTTCCGGTGAAATGGATAACAGTGTCAACGAGAATTTCAGTGAAATCAATCTCTTTGAAGGGGTTTTGGAAGATGCCTTCTCACGTGTAAAAAGTTCACCTTCTTCTGTTGCAGGAGGAGATGATCAGCTCTCCAGTGGTGCCTATAGTTTACTTCATAGTCGAGTGGGCTCTATGGATAGAAATGATTCTATCGACAGAAGACAAGATGCATACGAACCTAAGAGAAGTTCACCTTCTACTCCAACTTCAGAGAATCAGCAAGATGTTCTTGAGGAACCCCCTGTGTTAAATAACGCCGGCCCCCCGAAGTTCATAGAGGACTATTACATTACCCTGCAAAAACAAGGGTCTCTACTCGGGGACGGGTTTTCCAAGCAATCTGGTGAATCACCACGGCCATCAGGTGGACCATCGAGAGGCTCAAGCAGTTCAGGGGGCGGACGCGAGGTGGAAGGAAGAGGTGGATGGTACGCTGGAAAGGTCTTGAAAGTGCTGGAAAATCATGTTTCTGAAGGGAGACCTAGCTCGGATGCTGATCAACAAGGTGCATTTATAAGAGAACATCCGAGTAAGGAAGGTCAAACTCCTAACAAAGCTCCGAGTCTCCCTAAGAAGTATCCTAATTCTGTCGGGAGGGTTCTGCTTAGTGATCTCAAAGCGAAGTGGCGCTTGTATGGAGGTTCTGATTGGCCAACAGGTAGGACGTATGATAAGGATTCGATGTATCATTCAGGCATAGAAGAAAATGGGCGTCAGTCAAACGTGTGTCTGGAGGTTTTGTTGAACGAAATGAGAGTTCAGTACGATACCTTCCCGGCAGTCGGACTTTATGCGTCGAGACTTGTCGTCACCGTTCGGGACATAGCCGTTTATGATGAGAGCAACGATGCTCCTTGGAAGACGGTGAGTATTTCAACGTCACTAGCATCCTTCTTCCAAGCCTTCTATTTACGTCTGGAATTTGCATCCAAACCAGAGATATGTAACCAAAGTCTTCAATCAGGCAGTATGTGAAGATTGGCACGAGAGATGCATCACATTGGCTCTGGTCGTTTGTAATACTAACGTCATCGCACGATCTTATTCAAGAGATTGCCTTCACTTCGCGGTGTCAGATGTGGCCAGCAGTGTTAAAATGGAGAAACTTATGGTCTTTAATCCTCTACCAGGGGTCACGCTCACACATGGCAATACCACGCTCACAGCTTGCTATCCATTAGGAGTAAAATAACGTGGAATGGAAGATATCGTGTCGCATATGCCCTTCTTTGAATTTTGTGGCTTACAGGATCTCATCAGTGTCGGTACATAATGAGTCATCTTTTGATCCTCAGGTTGTAAGTTACAATCGTTCAAAAGGTCGTCCCCGGGAATCATCCGCGCAAGCAGTTATAATCGAGATGGATGCAGTTCGACCGGACCCTACTGCCCCACTGGAAGAATATAGGTGTGTATATGGACATATCTCAACTCCTAGAATGTTCAGAGGACTAAGATAGTGGAGTTTGTATGCAGATACCAGTCTATGCATCTATATATTTTATAACCTTTCGTAATCGTTCACAATGAATATTCGTGACTACATGCCTAGTAGGGCATATGGACTAGTCCACTTGATATACTTGAAACTTATTTAATATGCTCTTGAAAGGGTGCACTGTAATGATAGTTCTCATTAGTTAGAAGTTCTGATTTTGAATGAAGGGTTATGTTTGAAAAGTTTTCAGTATGAATTCATATTCAATTTACTCGTATTGATTTCGCGCATGATTTGCAGATTGTTAATTAGCTTGCTCCCAATAAGTCTGCATCTGGACCAGCGACACATCGATTTCTGTATACAATTTTTTTCTCAACACCGATCTGGCACAACTGATGTAACCCCAAGAGATGAAGCAGTCCATCCACTATCCGATTCCACGTCAAACCTTGCATCTGATGTGTCGTCTGATATCAATGAAATGACCGACGAAGAACTACTTCCTTTTTTTCAGGTCTGTTTTTACCCAAATCTGAAGTAATTGTTGTGAGGAGCAATTTGGCATTTTGCAATGAGCACGAGAGAGCACTGACCTCGTGTGCTTTGGTGTGTGTTTGTGCGAGATTAGATTTGTGAGATGCGCCCATTGACCATACGTGTCGATTATGTCCCTCGACGAGTTGATATCAGCTCGTTAGGAAAGGGCAACTATGCCGAGCTCTTGAACTTTGTATCTTGGAAGGTCCTCTCTCTTTCCTTCACCCACCATGAGTAGGTCAATCGTAAAGCGTTTTTCTTGGTTTATAATATAACTTTTATAAGAAAGGTGACGCAATACCTGAATTAAGGTTTTTGATGTGGAGTATTGCAGGGAATAGAGCTTAATCTTAAGCATGTCAAAGCGACAGGGGTCCACGGCTGGAGTAGTCTCTCTGGTGTGATGGTGGGAGAATGGCTTGAAGATATCTCGCAAAATCAGGTCCAAGTCGAAGCTGTGCAAACGTCCTGTGTCATCGATTGTGCTTTTCTTGCTGCGAGCTCATGCGACTTAGCTTTACATTGGGCTTTTGTTGACAGAAGTCACCTTCTGTGTCTATGTTTTACCCGCTGCGGGTTGTCAGCTTCCGCAATTGATGAAAGAATTGGTCAATATCATGTCAGTCAGCACAGCGACTTGCTGTTTGAACGTTCCTGTGTCTTTGCTTGAGAATATAGGAGTGAATACGTATGACCTTGCATTCCACTGAATTTGCGATTTTGTTATTGCGATTCTATTCGGAGGTGTGCAGATTATGTCTTTGCTCTTGTTGTCATTTTTTTGGGTGATTTTTGTTGATATGCTTTTCACTATCTCCGTAGAGATTATTTTGACCTTCTTCCGTTAATTCCGAAGGTGCACAAATTTGTCAAAGGTGCGGCGCCAATACGACCCTTCTATGCAATGGGCTCTGGTGCCGCAAAGTTGGTCGCGCTTCCAGTTGAGCATTACAAGAAAGATCGTCGTCTGCTCTTGGGGATGCGCAAAGGTACCTTTTTGCAACTTTTGGAAAACTCGAGCACTAGAATGTATTATTGTGCTTCAGTAGAAAAATTGTCATTGAGCTTTTTTTATTTAGATAGTTGTTGAAGTTTGGAGTGTCTAGTCATCAAGAAATGTCGTGTGTAATAGGCTCTTTGTAGTTGGACATGAACCCTCACTGTGCGTTTTAGGCGCATTGAGTTACACTCTAACTGTCTAATTCTTGGATACTTCAACAACTGTCTGGCAGTGCCAGATCGTTGTTGAAGTACTTCTTTGTTAATATGGTAAACCAGATTAAAAGATCTTGCAAGTCGTTGTTTTCTAAAATAAAGATATGTGTTTCTTTAGGGGCTATGGCTTTCTTTCGAAGTATATCAGTGGAGGTTTTGGGTCTTGGAGCGCATCTGGCTGCCGGTGCACATGAATTTCTACAACAAACCGAACTAGCAGTCGGTGGAACGCTGAGTCCGTGTACATTTACCGCCGAAAATGGGGAGCGGCGAAGTAAGGCTGTACAGCCAGGTGATACACGCGAAGGCATACAACAGGCCCGCGAAAGCATATCTCGTGGACTTGAGAGGACAGCTTCTTCATTGGTTGGAAATCCATACAAGCTGTATCAACGCGGTGGGGCAGGGCCGGCTGTTGCTAGTGCACTACGCGCTGCCCCTGCGGCTGCTGTAGCGCCAGCATCCGCAGCCGCAGGAGCTGTCCATCGGCTCGTTCTTGGGTTGCGGAATGAGTGAGTATCTTTAGAGAGCCTGAGATTGCTCATTCAAGAATCAAGTACAAGCCTTCTATAGCTATACAAGCAAGTCATTGATATTTACTAAAATTCAAAGTAGATTGCTACAACGTGGTTTTGTTCCCTGTCCGCGTCACAATCATACATCAGTTTTCCAAGCCGTCGTCGTGAAGCTTCACTATCTTGGGTAATGCAATCTTGTGAGGAGCACAAGGATGTGGTTACAATATTTTGGGAAAAGGATTGTATACAGTTGTTATTGTACCCTCCTTTCTGACCTGGTTGTCATTCACATCTCCTTTTTAAGTTCTGGATTTGACCTGACTGCTTGTATTGCCCTGCAGATTGGACCCAGAGAAGAAAAGAGAATCTGATGAGAAACATTCAGGTCCCCCTCCTGATACAGGGCGTGTTCGATGACGAAAGAGAACAAATTACACAACGAGCCTGGCTGTCCGCGAATATATTGGGTGGGTCCGCCTACATTGTCGGGAGACGAAGGTCATTGCAGAGGAATTGACCTCCATGTATGTAAAGTTATGTTTGACTATCCGCCCTGCCTATCAAGTCGAGCATCGTTCTCGCTTGTATTACAGCTGAGCACCTGACCAAGTTAGGGAGCTTTATGTAACATCTGCATGTGGCACGGAGATCAGTACAACTCACATTCAAAGTCTGACGTTGTAGATATGGCAAAGCATATATCAATTACCAGGTCGAGGAGAATATCTTAAATCGGACACCATCTCTTGAAAGTCATATAGGTCCTCTTTTGGAAAAGGAGAGAGCAACGTAAATTCATTGGCACTTGTACACTATTCTGGAGACTCGAGTTGAGCGTACTTCCACAACATCATCATCATTTTTTTGCCGACAAATGAATGAGAAGACTCACAACGGCCCTCCTTTTGAGTCTGATAAGGCTACTATGTACAGTGTAGAAACATGCTTCACGGCAGATGATGCCTCAACTGGGATTTACTTTCTGACTAGAGGTACGTACTGCCTAATCTTGGATTCCAATTTGCAAGGATCCATGTTTCGAAATTTGTAACTTGTAACATTTGTATCTAGTCTTCTATGACACTTCATATGAATCCTAATATTTGTGCCAGATCTGAAAACTTGTTTTTTATCGTACTCACAAGTATTTACCTCATATAGCCTGAAGACCTAGATTGTGCGGTGCTTGTAACAACAGCTGACATACAAGAAATGGTGAGAAGAGGAAAGGGGAGAAATTCTTTAACAGAGGGGAGGGTTTCGCTTATAGTGGGACTTGAAGTTTACAAAATTATGGTTTGTTCTAATTGGTCAAGTATCAGCCAATAAATCTTTTTCCAGATCATCGACTTGTACAACTCTGGAAAGTCCTCAGGAGCGGAACCGTAGGGCTTTGAATCTAGGCCGAGAAAATTTGAAGATAAAATTGGTCCCACCAGCTTGAATTGGTTTCAAAACCTGTACCAAAACAAGGAACCTGTGAGGATAGTGCCTTGAAAGCTAAAGAGTTGATTTAAAGTCAGATTTGAATCTCGCTATTGATGTTTCTCGTATAGTACACACACGCCTCCGAGAGTGAGACTTTGAAGTTCTTGCTTCTCATCACATGATTTCCGGTCCAGAGGCAATCAAGGACGGCTCAAAACTTGTCTAGAGAGATGTTTAGCCAATATCTAGTGCCTATTCGGATGCAGTCTTATCTGTACCCAATGGTGCCCACCCTCCACCTAAAGGCAGTCATTGATGCTTTTCTGATCTTATTGAAGAGGCTGACGAGGAATTGGACCATTGCAGGCCCACTTTAATTTATTGCTGTAACTCCTCTGGCCAGTTTAAATCCTTAATCGTACCTCTAGACAGTTTGTCTCAGCCTCCTGCGATGAAGTCTGCAAGGTCTTCATTGCCCATACAGCCGGGTTGGAGGTTGAGCTATGTGGTCTTTCCCAGTGGCATCTTGTAATTCTCCAACGCAGGTCTGTAATAGTTCCGAAAAGTGGTGGTTCACGTGGTCACGTTGGAGCGTTTCTATGCCTCCAAACCATCGGTCCTCATCGTTTTATTGAGGCGTTTCAATGAGGACAAGGTCAGCCACCGACGTCCCGATTTCCTTTGGGATTAAACCGCGTCCACGTCCGGGTAATAAACTTGTGTCTCCAATTGAGAGCCACCAAGCAGAGCTCCTTCAGCGTCGTCTGGCTTACAAACACATCCCGACACTCATTTTCTCTCAGGGAGCCTTGCCCTATCAAAATCGTCAGTTCTATTGTTGCGAAATGCCTCGTGACCAAAGATGGTGCTATGCTCGTAGTTTCGTGGAAGCACACCATACGTAGATTCTCTTGGCTCCGAATTCTCTCTGAGTTTGATTCGGATACTGTCTTCGAGAGGTCAATTTGGTGCAAACGATTTCACTTCAATTAGCACAAGTCTCGAATGAAGAAGCACACTCCTTGTATATCACTTAGGATGGGTCACATTCTACAATTTTCCCGATACTACAGCGAAGGCGGATTCTGCCGTGAGGTATTTCCTAGGTCTCCTGACCAGATCAAAGAAGGATGTGGGTGGTTAGTTACACTCCGTTCATTGGCCTCCATCGGGTCATGAGCCCACAAAAGATAATATGAAGCTTTGTATGTTCGTCGTATGGTTGGTAGCATGCGGTGGTCATGTTCTGGGAGGGTTGGAAGTGCCAAGATCCTGTTAGGGTTGGGGAGCCTGTCCTGTACTGCAGAAGAGGCTTACGCTACGCTTGGGCAAAGTATTCCCCGTTTTATATTGGCACGCCAATTTATTTTGAGCCTTAATCCACCAAAAACCTCACTATTATGTGAGGCCAAGTATGTAGCATTGATGCCCTTGACACCTATTTGGAAGACGCAGGAAGCTCCGTTCACCTTCCGTGTAGTCTATAGTCCAGCCAAACCCAAAGCTGCGCATAGGATTTCGAACTTTTAGGTGGACCTATACCAATGACCTACCGATCGCTTATTGGTGTAGGTCCACCAATGACGAGATCAGTAAACATGGTCTGAACTAGCTGAAAATTCTCAGCCTTCTTCATCCATATCCATATTTGGACTCGTATAAAGGCTAAGAATCGTTCTTATCCAGTACGTGTATGGACACCTTCTTTAAGATCTGTAGAGGATATCCAATGATCCTGACTAGCTTCCTGAGTGAACCTCCCAGGCATCTATACAGAGAGAGTGCGAGTGTTACTGTAGGCTGTGAAGTTAGCTGCACAAGATTATCCGGACCTTGATCCACTGGCGATCGATCTCATGCTGGAACAGAGGTCAAATCAGAACGGTCGAGACACCTATTAGCTAGGAAAAAATTATAGACAGATGAAGGCAGAACCTATGATGAAATATGGGCACTTCCAGATTGAGTTCTCATATGTTCCACCACAGCTTTATTCATAATAATCCTGTCTTAGGTATATATTGGAAGAAATGTCCAGCTCGACACATCAGGCCTGACGGAGCCTGACGGAGCTTGTGGGTTAGACAATGAACTGTTTCAGCCTAGTTTCGAGAGTTATAATGGTGAGTTACGTCCACAGTCTGTTCATTTCAAGGTTTCACTGACTGTTCATTGTGTGATTTTTTGTAGGGAAAGTGATGATGCAGATGCAGACCATCCATAAGATTGGGATGAATCTGACTGATAGGAAATCTCAGCGTCAGTGATTCTGACATCGTTTAGAAGTGTCACTCGGCCTTTTATCCAAAGTACTAGTAACTCCAGTTTTGCAAACAGTTGCGTAGGATACGAACTGGAAATTGACTTGAATAAGTTGGATTCTGCAGCTCACTTGTATAGTTAAGGTTTTTGCGTGCTGATTTCGAGCTGATAGAGAGAGGGAGAGAGAGGGAGATAGATGTTTAGAGACAGAGAGTAGAGAAGGGGCTTCTCAGCATTTCGGAGGACTACTATCAGTCCTTGTAAATAAATTGTTGTATTGAGTTCTGCCTGTCGGACAACAAGGTGACGGTGTGCTGATTTTGAAATGGTGTTTGATCATTTTGGGTTGCTTGGAAAGTTCAGATTGACCTCTCTGAGCATGTATCAACGTGTTTTTTTGAGCAAATGTTTGGAGGTGTGTTGTACATACGAAGATACTTTTCTGGTGTCTCAACACCTATACTCGAGATCGGAACTTGGAGTTCTAGATTATATCTAGTTACCATATGGTGCTTGATGGGCAGTATAGTAGAATTTTTTTCTTTAAATTCATTACTGTTGCATCGTTTCTCCTCGTTCCTTTTGTTTGTTAGTCCATTTTCTTCATTACCTCGTAAAGAATTCCTTTGGCTCAGTCTGAAGATGCCGGTGTCTTAGACCTTCTGGATCCCATATGGTCTGGACAATGTATCTGGAGTTCTTGGTTGTCCATTTTTTAAAGGATAACTCTCAACTTCTTGAGAGGATGAGGCTCCGTTAATAGTGGTTTAGCGAGGTTGATACTGCGATTAATTGTAATTTACTTAGGATGTGTGACGGACGTTGGAGTTGAAAGGATATTATTTAATATAGCGAAAATTTCAAGGAATCCAATCAAATGGGGCATGTATGAAACCATATGGGGTTGGATTCCATTAGGTCTTAACAGATTCACAACAAGACATGTAATAGTGCATTATCTAGAATATTTTCCCAGCTATTTAGTGAGAGGTCCGCATTAGACGAGAATTCGAACATTCACTACGAAAGGAGATAAATCTAATAAATTGTGTTACACTAGCTGATATTTGGTACATTTCAATGCACATATTCACTGGATAACTGTTAAGAAAGTAATTTACATACTTCCATAAACTTCATCTAGAAGAACAAATATTTTGAACCAATTTGCATTCCCTGTATATGAACATATTGTGTGTTGTTTGGGTTATTCATGACAAGGGTGCAAGCATTAGCAACTTTGAAAATAACACTACTTACATTTGATCGACAACCAACAATTTGGAAAAATGATATTATGTATGAAGAAGTTCAAAAAATAAATTGGAACTGTGCAGTTAGCATCGGTATTTTAAGCAAATTTAGAAATTAATGTTTAAAGCTACTAGAGTTGGGATTTTAGAGAATTGGCATGTATTAGCTACTGAAGCTTGTATTAGAATATCAAAGTGTATTGATGTTTTGCTACTTATAATTTATATATTTTAACTTCAAAATCAAATGTAATTTTCTTAAGTACATTCTTAAGAATATGTCATAGTTCAATTTGAGAGTTGTAGTTAATTTATGAAGAATAAATCATTTGCTTGTGATTACATTCTCATTTTGATTTCATTTTTTTGCACTCAATATTTGTTTGGTTATTTTGCTGTCCAGTATACTAGCAATTTATGCTTTCAATATCAAATGTTAGTGATTATAATCTATCATATACAAATTATTATTTTTTATATAAACTTTGGATACGTTGTATTGTATGAATGTTGGTGATGATGTAATATTTCATGTTGGTTTTTTTTCTTCTTTTTTTTTTGGCTTCGTGCTGTTATCAAAATACTAGCAACTTAACTTTATATAATCAAGAAGTGATTGAAAGTGAAAAAAAATCAAATAAAGGTCTAGATTATAGCAAGTTTGGAATTTGACTGATGAATTTCATAAGTGATTCCACTTAATCACTCCAATGCAATTTGAAAACCGTTCAAATTCCCAAGTGTTATTAAAAGCTTTGCAGAGTTGCACGTGTTGATTTGTTTATGTGATCATTAAACAAATTGAATTTGTATAAAAATTGCCAAACATTGAAAACTATTCAAACAAAAGTGAAATAAAAAAGAAAAAAAAGAAAAAATCACTTAAGTACATCAATGTATTGTATTTTTTTCCTTTCTTTTCATAGCAATTGGACATAAAAAACCAAATTTGATAACTTTAATTAATTAATTGTAACTAATTAAAAAGTAAAAACATGAAAACAGATTGTGGTTATAAGTTAAGTTATTTTTTTAAACTCTAATTAGTTGAAGTAGCATCAATATTTTTTATGTATAAAAGAACTAGTATAAGCATTGAAAAAAACACATATTGTAGAATGCTCAGTAAAATATCTATCTTACCGCTTGGATGTAGTCTTCTAGATATGAAATATGAATTTTTATCAACTTTATTTCATTGTTGTTGATGCATTTGAAGATCTATTTTGTACAAGTGTAGAATTCAATCCACAAAATTTGAATATGTAAGCATAACAAAAATATCAAAATATACTACATAATTATATAAGCTTATCATTTATATGAGATTGTCACATTACGTTGTCAATGTTTATTGTGATAGTTATAATGCATTCTTGCTCCAAATCAAACAATAAATTGAAAAGTAAAATACTAATGTATTTTACATAATGTATCATTTTATCAAAGAACATGATTTCTTTAGTTTCAATTAGTTAACTATATTTAGCGTGAATATATGTGTGTTAATTGTTTATGATTGTGCATTTTCAATTTTTTTTGGAATTTTGCATTTCATTTGAATGAAATATTACTATGTAGCGTGATACTGTGCAATTGCTAACAATGAGACGTGAAAGCTAGTGAAGATTTCAAAGAATAATACTTTCATTAATGTACAATTTGAACATTGATCTACAAGTTGAACAACAATTCAACAAATGTATAAAAAATAAACTCAAAGTGAGTTTGGTGGATAAAATCATAAGAAAATTGACAAATTACAATTATAATTTTCAACTTAAGAGAAATATGTATCAATTTGAAGTATAAATGAACTTGTTGTGATATCTAATTTAATTATAAATAAAAATTAATCATAACTTTTGTCTATGATTCTTAAGATTATCAAAATTTGGATAAAAAAAAATGATTTTCAAAAAAAAATCATAAAAATTGATCTTGTAGATTGTTGGAATATGTTAAGTAATACACTTGATGTATATAAATTAGTTAAAATTCTACTTTGCAAAAGTGCATAGCTTAGTCATCTATAAATGTTAAATATGTACTAGCAGAAAAAAATTTATTATATAAATATAAAATTTAGGTAAAATTCAAGTAGTATGTTATTCATATATATTACAACTGTCAAGATTTATCAAAAATTGCAAAACATCAAATGATAAATAGTTTGATGAAGCCATCAAATATAATTATTACTTTATCAAATATGCAAAATCTGAAAGTTTGTTGAACTAGTCATGATTGAGTTTAAATTAAATCAATTTGATTGATAAATCAAAAATTTTTCATAGAAAAAATTTTAAATGAATTTTATTAATAAATTAAATAATTGTTTAAATATTTTATAAATAATATTTTATTATTATAAAGAAAAATTCTTTGCATATGATTTTATTTTGTTTTGTACATAGCTTAATTCTAGTTAGTTAAAAATTATTCCTGATCCTAATTTAAGTTTTTATAAATTTTGATAGAATAATCATGTCGGTTATAGAGATTACGAATTCTAATACATGAATCAAAAGAAATAATTTAGTAATTAAGTTAAATCTTGGTAAATCATGTTAGTTCAACTTTATTTAGTTCGACTAAGTCTAGTCTAATACTATATTAAGGAGCTGATTATAGCTTTAATGACACATACTTAAGCATTTTCAATTACACTCTTTTTGAACATATTTTTTCTAAAAACAAATCATGTTATTTTTTTTATTTGGTTGCTTTGTTGCATCTTTGTGAAATTTTAGTTTTTTAACAAGAAAAAAAAAGCAAATAAGATGTTTAACAAATATTTAAGAAGTTTGCAAAAATTTTGAAATATTGTGACACTCTAGAGCAATCAAAATGTAGCCAATCCTTGAAAGACATATCAATTTAGTACTGTACATCAATGATATTTTATTAGATTCTATTAACTTAATATGTTGTTCAATGAATATATTATACTTTGCTTGCAATATATTTATTGCAAAAAAATATTTGGATTTGTATATGTTGAATAAATTCTGGCCCAAAGCAAGGCGAGTTTAATCCCAATTATACATCTTGTGTGACTTTTAGCTCATTTTAGTTGAAAAAAACATTCAGGTAAAAAAATTTTGGTAATTGATTCTTCAGGGTTAGAACCCACTAATCTCACAAAAATTGTAATGAATCAAGCTGAGAGAATCATATTTAACTGTATAGTAAACACAATTCACGTTCTGCTAATTACGATGCATTTTCGAATTCTCTCTTATTGATATCAACGTTATGTATTGTAAAATTTCGTAGTGTTTATCAAGCGAATTGAAAGCTCTTGTTTATGTGTATGTTCTAATTATCTTTTACGAATATCGACCTTTAATATTGCCAAAGTTCATAATTATTCTCAACAATGGAACTGAAATCTCTTAGTAGATTGCTTGTAGGATTAGATACCATGTCCTCAGCTGCTTCGGCTTATATGACTCAAGAAAGTGACACTTTGCAGTGCATATGATGAATTATCCTGAAACAATGAAAGAATCATATCATTTTTTAAATGATAAAACAAATACAAATCACTCATCTATCCAAGTGAGTTTTGGCTTTACTCTTAACTAGAAAGAGAGTCAAATATTACTCTCTTTCTATATCAACTATGATTCTTGTTTCGGACTCATGGTGGAAGCTGTTTGAGTATGAAGCAAAGATGGAAGGTTCAAATTGTATTTTTCAATATTCATATAGTCTACATGAACAGCTGCAAGAATAAAGTCTGAGATTTTCTTCACCCGAAGCGTTCATTATGGGGGAATTCAAATTAGATCAGGAAGAAAAGTGGTGGGAGTGACCCATTTCAGTAATGTCTTGACATAAAAGCATAAACTCTTATTGCCGATGCGGTAATTTTGTTCAGGTTCAAACTAATACTGAAATGCAACCCAACAAAAAACTCTGAAACACGCAAATCTACAGTTTGTTCAACAAATATGATTTCTCTGTATTTGTACATTATTCTTGATACAGTCGTCCTTCTGTCAGAAACAATTACCCAGTTTTGCACCCATTTGTGTTATCGTGAGCCGAAATGTTTATTTTCTACCGAATTGTCCTTTCATTTTACTTTCAGAGCTTTTCTTGAGAATATCCTCTCAAAGATTTGAGATCCGGCAACAAAAAATGAGTACAAAGAACAGCAGTTTTTTGCATGAGAAATAAATCCATGCATGCGCATGAGCATCAAACTTCAAAAAACAAAAAAAAAAAACAAAACAAAAAAATTAATTAATTAATTCGACGTGGGAAAGCGAAGAGTATGCTCGCATTCATTAAAATCTATTCGCCGAGTAACCGAGGTTTCCAATCCCCTCTCGTGCAAATTTACAGCAAGTTACAGTACTGCAGTAATTGATGAGCTTTCATTGGGAAGGCCTTGTCCAACTCGAATCGAGGGAGGTAATGCTCACAAGGAACGAGCACGAGCGTAGGAGTGCATGGACGTGCGCGAACTTCGATGTTGAATGTTGAATGTTGCTGACGCAAGTCGAGGGATGTGCATCACAAGGAGTTCGGGAGTTTCATGAAGAGCTGCATGATTAGTCGAGCACATCCGTGAACAGTTGGAGAGAGAAAAATCTACCTCTCTGAGTCGTGTTCCTGCTGTTCTCCGTGGCTCTCTGGGAAAACGTCTGGAAAATTTTGCACGTTTCCGCATTCCGATTCTCACTCTGTCATAGGGTTTAGTGGCTAGAGGTGGCATTTACCTGGTGAATCTGGCGAAGGTGGAACAGGTTACCGATGTACTTGAAATTCGCGAAAATCACACTCTTTTGACATCTCATCATGAATGGTGCGGGAGCTCCAGACTTCTTCTTTCGAGAGGCCAAGCGTCTCAATTTTGTAGCCCGATCTGCATTCAAGGTCGGCCTGAATTACTTTTAGAGCAAGAGCACCGGTTGTTAAGTTATAAACTTCTGAATCTACCTTACTCTAGCTAATCGGCGTTCTTCGGGACGCCAGTCATATCTCGTCGCGATGCGGTCTCGGATGCCTACTTGCCTTACAAAAAGTCATGACAGAACGTTCCGTGTTTTGTTACATACTTACAAACCTGGAGAGAGTTCAGTTCACCTCGATCTTTGTACTGATTATTTTTCTGTTTTTATATTCCCAAATTCGAATTGGAATTGGTGCATGATGGCAGCTTTTGGAGATTCAAAAGAAGTATGGGATAATCACCCGAGGGGCATCGGTCTTGGACCTCGGCTGCGCCCCCGGCGCCTGGCTTCAGGTCTGTAGTTTTCTTGTAGGCTCTCTCTCTCCGTGCAGCAGTGAAGAAAGTAAGTGATCGAATTTTTGAGTGAATTCAGAGATTTCACTCAGACATCCGATCACTTACTCTCTTTTACACTTGCTCATTCGATCACAAGACGAGTAAACATTAGTTTATAATTAGGATGAGGCTTTCCGCGACAAAAATTGACTTATCTATTTGTGGGTGGGGATGAGTTTCTATATGGCTCAGTGTGATGACAGAAGTGATTCTAGTGTATCCTGGTTGTAAGTTTACCCTGGTTGCTCAAGAACATAATGTCCACAGCACGTTCATCTCACCATAGAATTTAGTTAGTCTCACTCAAAGAGAACTTATATGAACGTATGTACTACTCCCTGACCAAGTTTCATTTTTACTGGAATATATCGAAGACTTTAACGGCGGTCCGTCATTTAACTAGTTGAATGATCTGCTTGGGGTGGAATCGCAGGTGGCATGTCAATGCTTGGGACCTCTAGCAAGAGGTGGAGCTGTTGTAGGTGTTGACATCAAGGTCTGTACCATCCTTTTGGGGTTGTTGCACTTATGGAACGTGTACACTATTCTTGTCCTTGCACGTTTGTGCTCCCTTACTAGGTAGAGGACTTTGTGGTCAGGAACAGACTTTAGAAGCTCGAGGTGCTAGTTGTCTCTCTTTCTGTGATGTCAAAGTTGATGGAAGTTTTCTGGTTTGCAGAGCAGAAAGTGAAGGTGCCTCCTCACCATTGTGACGAAAGAGTCCGAACTTTATCTGCAGACGTTTTAAAAACTTCACCTCGAGACCTTGCAAAGCTTTCTCCAACAGTACGTGTCCTTTTTTTTTAACACCTAGTCAATCCTGTTGTGTTTCCGATTCAGAAAAAGAGTACGTCTAGGGCATGCATTCTCCTCGTTCATGACTCTGATGTGCGCGGCTTATATTCAGAAGCTCTGCACACTGCTTTCGAGCGGAGTAGTACAGATCTTGATTGTGGAATTTGGTTTTCTGATTCTTTGGGTCTTAGAGTATCCACACACAAACTGATGACATTTACGAACGTTTTGAGCACCTGCCATCTGGAGCAAGAGTAAATTATCTAAGCCAACGTTTTGTTGACAAAAAAAGTCTCTTCAGTCAAGGATCTAATTGATGTGGGTCGATGCAGGGAATGGGCTTCTCTGTGATCTTATCCGATATGTGCCCTTCTGTGTCGGGCATTAGTTCGAGAGATGCGGCTTTGTCTGCCGAATTAGGTTTGTGCACTTTGAAGTTAGCGTTTTCGGAGAATCCGGAAGAAATTCTGCAGGAAGAGGACACTCTTCCTCCTCTTACAAGTAAAGAGGGGCTGCTGTTGCCAGAGGGGAGCATAGTTATCAAGCTCTTAGAAGGGGAAGACTCTAGTGGTGAGTCCATCCCCTTACTCCAACGTAGCTATTCATACTCTTTTCATTTCTATCTAACCTAAAATTTCATTCTGGCATCCATACGAATAGGACTTGGGGCATCTTTCTTCTTTGTTATCTTGCATCGTCCTCCGAAATTCCTCTGACTCCTTCGCATGTGGACATATCTCGTTACGATGCGCTATGGGTGTTCAGGATATGCATGTCACATTTTAAAGAGTTGTACTATTGACGTCTCAAATCAGCAATCTCCGTCAAGCGTACAGTCATTGAATTGCTTAACAATAATCGTTTTGGCTGTCTGTGCGCCGCAGAGTTTCTGCAACTGTGTAAAAGTCGTTTCAAGACTGCGACTTGGTTTCGGCCTAAAGCTACACGTCCTACCTCAAGAGAAATCTATTTAATTTGCAAAGGACGCAAGTAATCTTGCACTTGCTCAAAGTTGCAACTCGGCATACAAAGATTTCTCACTCATAGAAAAGGTAGTAGAGCTTGGTTAGTTGTACAAACAGGCAATTTGATAGGAATAGACCTCTGGAGATTTAAGGATTTTGGCTATATTCAGTTGTTGATGAAAATTAAAATCCGGCCCTCCTGTTCTTTCCGGCCATTGCGCCCAACCGTGTAGGTCTTCCGGTTCTTTTATGTCTTCTCTTTCTTACCTGTAATAGAGCTCATCTTCATCATGAAAGTAGTGTATAGGCACTCGATTTGAGGCGCAGGGTATGACACAAGCTCAAGACAGGTAGCACAAGCTATGACATAAAACATGGTTTGAGATAAACGGTATACGCTACCGAAGTGCTAGCGGAATGTCAGATTGCGTCAAGACTGACGAGTCTTGTTTAGCCCCCCATTGGGTGAGCTTCACATGCTTTACCATCGTGACACATTTCAACCTGCCCATTGCTAGAATATCGCCTGAAGATGTGCTGGATTGTGCTGTTTTTGGTACCTTGCACAAGTATATGGGGTCCAACTTAGACTTGGACGTTATTGTGTGTTGTACTTTAACGTTTCGACAGCAATCACATACAATTCACTGGACTGGGATCTAATCAGATGTGGCAAAAGTGAACATGCTTTCATCCTTGACGTGTTTTCTCTCCGCATAAAGCACGCTGAGGTAAACGGTAGCTATTTTGGCATATCCACAGCTCTAACAGCGCTGCTCTATCGAATCAATAATTTGAGTAAAACGAATGCTGGTACAAAAGAGAGCATAGATTTCACCATGTCACGAAGACCAAGCATTTTCAGAATAACGGATTCGGTACTTATCAATCTCCAAAACGAGTTGTAAGTACTCAAGTATGACTCTTAAATGTTCCACAAGCAAATTGAAATCGCAGTTGTAACCTGAGATGGGTTCACAATACTGGTTCACGGACACCAAGTTGAATCTATAAGTTACTTCCAAGTTGAGTTTACAGTTCTAGCTCAGAGACACCAACTGAAGTGCGCTTTCCTAAATCCCCGCGTGATTGGCACTCAAGACCATTGTAATAGAGAAAGGAGTTCTTCTTGGGTTTCCAAAACACCAGCAACGGCTCTGGTGTGCCATAGACAGAGAAGTGGCTTCAACGCTTACACTTTTCATTATAAGCGGCCTGTAAAGGCCACTTGCACATGCATTTCAGTGCCAATGTGTAAATTTCTGCTCAAATAGAGCCTTAATGTACATTTTTGGAGAAAAAATAGGCTAGATGATATAATACACGACATATCTCGACAATTCAAAAATCGACCAAAACTTCTACATCCTCGTCTTCCGTGACGAAATCCTCGTCTTCTGTGTCAGATTCTGCTGCTACTGATGTCCACGATGCCCCGTTGACGGCATCCTTCTTCGCTTGAAGCTCCTCAGATGTCCTCGAACGGACAAGCTTCTCAATGTTGTCACAAATTTCAGGATTTTCCCTTAAAAATTGCACGACTCTGTCCCTGCCCTGGCCCAACCTCGTGTCTCCGAAGCTGTACCAAGAACCTTTCTTCAATATAACACCGACGGATTCGGCACAATCCAGTATGCAACCTCGAGTGCAAATTCCCTCTCCGAAGATGATGTCAAATTCAGCTTGTTTGTAAGGTCTTGAAACCTTGCTCTTCTGTACCCTCACTCGAGCTCGAATGCCTACATCATCCTCTCCTTTCGGCGATTTTATCTTGCCAGCAGAACGAATCTCTAGCCTCAGTGAAGCAAAGAATTTGAGGGCCAATCCTCCACTCGTAATCTCCGGATTGCCATACATGACTCCGACCTTGTATCTGATTTGGTTGATGAAGATCAAAGTGCATCCGGCTCTCGAGGCATTGGCAGACATTTTTCTCAGAGCTTGACTCATCAGGCGAGCCTGCAGGCCAATTTGTTGCATTCCAATTTCTCCTTCGATTTCGGCTCGAGGAGTTAATGCAGAGACGGAATCGATGCATATGAGGTCCACAGCCCCTGATCTACACATCCGATCGGCGGTTTCCAGAGCCATTTCGCCGTTGTCCGGTTGGCAGACGATGAGATTCTCGACATCCACTCCCAGTGCTCGAGAATAGTCGGGGTCGAAGGCATGCTCTGCATCCACCAACATCGCATTTCCCCCGGATTTCTGAATTGCAGCGATGGCATGCAGCGCCAATGTAGTTTTCCCGCTGCTTTCGGGTCCGTAAATCTCCACGATGCGCCCTTTGGGCAAGCCCCCGCCGAGGGCGAAATCCAATGTCAGGCAGCCGCTGGGGAAGGTTTCGACGATGGCGCCACCCGCACTGCCGAGCCTGGTCACGCTTCCCTTGCCAAAGGAGCTATTGATGTCAGCCATGGCAGCTTCCAAAGCCTTCTGGCGACTGCTGGCGCGAGAGGGAGAAGGTTCATCATCCGCGACGTCGGCTGCTGGAGCTTCGCGCTTGCCTCGTCCAGCCTCTGCTACTACCACTTGCGCCTGTCTCCTGCCAAGTCTCCGAGCATCGTCGCCGGAGAACGATCCCGAAGGACCATTGCACGAAGCGGAGAGTGCTCCATCGCCACAGACGACGACTGGAAGAGCA
This sequence comes from Marchantia polymorpha subsp. ruderalis, assembly GCA_037833965.1. Classification (NCBI taxonomy): domain Eukaryota; kingdom Viridiplantae; phylum Streptophyta; class Marchantiopsida; order Marchantiales; family Marchantiaceae; genus Marchantia; species Marchantia polymorpha. Next base: position 25,059,488 of record AP031356.1, on the reverse strand, counting down.
AGACAAGGTCTGGCTTGCATCCCAGAACGCTGCAGCCCCACATTCTTAATAGTTTCTAATCCTACTCCATTACTACCCAATGCCTTCGACAAGGAGAGGGGACGTAAAGCCATCTCCTCTGGCTCGCTGGACTAAGAAATTGCCCCAAACCCTCAGACGCAAATGCGTCTGGATTCTCAAACGAACTCCAATCCAGAAAACAGGAATTTTCAGCTCTCTGCTGTCAGCCAAACGAACCCTAAACACAGAATTCCAGAGCGAATGTTCTAGGCTAGAATTGCATCCACCTTCTTCCTTCCCTACTCTACAATTGGCCTCTACTGCCGAGCTAGGCGCAGCACACACGAGCGGCGAAATTCACCTGCTGCTTTTCTCCAGAGCCTTGAGCCTAAACCCTAAAGCTTAAATCTTAAACCTCGCATCGCAGGGAGAAAGCTGAATTCCTGTCGTCAGCTACGAGGATGAGCGTCCTGTCGGGGATCCTGAAGCTATTCGGGTTTCCCGAATTCCCTCCGATGTGCACACACTCACTCGATCGGTCAACCGTCCCTCGAACCCCCGCAGTTTCCACTTGTCATTCATTCGCTCTCTGCAATTGCGCACCCTCTCTCTGGCCACTCAAGAGCTTCGGAGTGAACATGAAGCTACCGGCCTAACCTTTAACACTTAGAGGGAAGGCCCTACCAGTGTCCAGTTACTCCATTCCACTCCAGTCCAGGCTGGGTTATGGTGATGGATCCAAACCTCGACCTGAGTCCTCGTGTTCTTTCTCCTCAGCTGTGTAGCAGCTGCTCGACAGCCAGACAGACAGACAGACTCGGCGGAGTTCGATGCCACAGTGGTCGATGGGCAAGCTGAATTTTCTCACATACCCAACTCAATTGAAGGCAACTGTTCTACAAAGATCACAAGCAGAGTGAGAAGAAAGAGTCAGGAATGGATGGATCATCGGAACTTCTCGAGCATTGAGCTGATCTGGATAGCTTGTGTTTGGATGGGAGACTAATTTGAAGGCAGACAGTGAGGTTTAGGTCTTATGACAGTAAGAGATAGGATTTAGGCCTTTTGGTTGAATGGCTAGCCGCCGATGTGATCACTCAGGCAAGTTTACAAGATCTCTTGGCAAAGCACAGAAACAGACAATTTTACTTTAGGCTTTAGGCTCCACTTTCTGAGAGGAGTTTGGGAGTAGCTATGATTGTTGGAAAAAGATAGGCCTGGACACGCTTGACACATAATCAATCAGTTACTGCAACATAGATCATCATGTTTCACTTCAATGGGCGGGTTGTAGCCCTTGAGAGCGAAAGTAAATCACTAGGTGACTATAAGTTTCTCTTGCTAAATTGCAACTGATGTAATCTAATTGGATGCAATTGGATGACATATCCATATGTGCTTGTAATTCACAAGCACTTTGTACTATATACAACAATCTTGCATTCATATTGTTCGTAAATATGATCAGACTTCATATCAACCTCTTCATATTTACAGGATTCATGCGGAAGAGTGCTTTAAAGCTCTCGGGGCTGGTTGGCTGCTTCCTTTGTAGCAGTTATTTCACGTGATGCATCGAAGGAACAAGTCCTGGCAACTCTAAAATTCTGTAATGGAGGATTTGGGATAGGTCTAAAGTCGACGGCATCCTCCACGGCAGAGTCCTAAATTCATTCCAACCAGGAGCAACCCTGCAGCAAAAATGCCTCCTTTTTTCAAAACAGTATACATCGAGAAACTCAATCAACCAATGTGTGCACTTGTTTTCTCCGCTGCAATGTTCGATCACGGTCAAAGTCAGAACTTGCAAATGAAATTAATTACGGATTGGAAGCCATACTTTCTTCGTGCAAAGGTGTACTTTTCAACTTTCAATCATTCGCATCCCGCAAAATATTAGACTCGTCGCTTCAAGCAATGCTGTTCATTCCCAGTCAGTGGTGTACTGTACGTCTCATGACTAACGATAATCATAGCGACGATACTCTCCTTGCATGCTGATCAACTTTCCACATTGTTTCCGCCAGTACGAACCATAATTTGAAGAGGTCTCTTTTTGAACAGCCATTGCAATCCGCTGTCTTTGGGAATAGTTTAGCGATTGTCAAACCGATAGTCCTCCATAGGATGCACTACCAAGCCCAGGTGGCGTTGATACGGGTCCATAGTCGCTGTTTTGTTCGTACGCAGAAAACTAGAACCCCTCCAAAGGTGTGCACCACACATGTGATGTCGTGATCTTGTCAGCTCTCTGCTTTCGTCAAATATACTGGTTCACTTTGTCAAGGGATTAAGATGAAAAGACGCTTCAGCTCTTTTGGCATATGTCAGCGTTCAGGTTCAGATCACGATAAGATCTGACCAGCTCGCTCCTTCATCCTCAATTGTTTCATAGAAAAGCAATGTATCCAAGAGCTTTCTTCCTTGGACTGCCACCTTTTTATGCTTCTTTCTCCAGTCATCATACCGATGATTATGTGGTACCACCACCTTTTAAGCGAGATGCCACATCAATCACAGGAGGATCTACCTTTTCTCTATGGAGTACACGTCTTACTTTGGATCTTCCCGCCAAAGTCTCCAATTTAGAGGATAATAAATTTAGCAGACGAATCTCAGAAGTAACCACGTACCTTGGAATAACCATCTGTCACCCTGAGGCGAATAATATAATCATAAAAAACTTCAAGAACCAAGACGTTAAAAACTTGCGCTCGCACCACTACCTTTTCACATGAGGGGTAAGTTGGGGTGTAGGAGAACATGAGTAAGGTAAAAGAGACATTGCATACAAACAAGGACAGTACGAGTAAATGCACTGTGCAGTGCATCGACTTGTGAGTTTTCACAGATCAACGTTATGCTTTTCTCAACGCAGCAGCTTCTGAACAAGTTGAGAAAGTTTCACAGCGTGACTTTGATCTCACTGTACAGAGTGCGAGTTTTCATATTTTAGCTGGAGGTGAACTGAAACTTCGTTACTGTGTTAAAAGGAAACATGTTGTTCACACTTTCCCTTTAGTAACAGAACAGAACTCGTAAGACCACCCAAGTCATCACCGCTTCACGTACGAGGAAGCACACGTGGACCATGACAGAAAATACGGGTGGAGCAAAAAGTGTTGCCTACACATACTGTGATTCGCAAGACTGGGACCTGAGCAGTCCTTGTCCATGAGGCTCTGTAGACGTCAGTACATTGGTCAAGTGTAAGGAGACAGGCGAGGAGCTATTTGCAATGACTGTGTCGACAACAGACACGTTTGTATTGTATCTACAGGATCCCCGACATCAATCTCCTCGCTCGTGCAAAAGACGACGAAACATCAAAGAACTCAACGGGCGCAGTCGTGAGAGAGATATAAGGGGCTTACACCTTCACTGGCATCACACCTTTACTGGCATTTAAATGGGCCTTTGGTTCCAGTCTCTCTCACCACTCTCTCCAGCAAACGAGTGTATCGTGTTCTGAACCAGCAATCTTACTCCATGTTCTTCGCTCTTCTTCTGATCGATTGTTCAAGTACATATGTTGAAAAGCATGGACGCGCATTCCCTGTGAGGGAGAGCAAAAGTGTCTCGGCAGAACTGCTCCTGGTGGAACTTGTCAGACTTAACGATTCATTCGAAGGAGGGCATGGGAGACGAAATTGGTACTCAGCATCTCAACGCTATTAAGGAACATCCAGATATCGAAGATAACATCAGAACCTCCGACACCTACTACCGTGGAATGATTAGCTGGGAGACAGACAATATCTCACGTCGTCCAATTATACAGTTGTAACCATTGTTGTACTGCAAAAAGGCGAGGTCTTCAACTTTTGTAAAAGGTTAAGATATGAGATTCGCCAGACCTAATTGGGCAAATTTGGAGATAAGGTCCTACGTACAATAACAGTAGGTAGTGCAGCATTTCATGGAAATTACAAATCATGGAAGACATTGTCGGCTGACAAGCGAAAGTCTGTACTTCTGCATGGACACAATGATTGCTACGACGACGTCTGAAAGTTCACCGAGAGTTTGTCTACCGATCACCAATGCTCTCCGGCACAGGCGCACCTTCCGTGAGGAGGCCCAATACGGCCATGGTCAAGAGTGTACACTGCAACTTTGACGTTACCGCTCACTGCGTACCGTCTTCCGTATGTTAGCCCACGAGACTATTTGTCCTAGGCATGTGCTACAGACTTACTGATCACCAACACTGAGTTCATCGTCTATTCAAGATCTCATGCCTTTCCTGATTGTTCCCACTCTTCTTTCCTACTCTTCTCTTCTCAATACTTCTTCCATCTCAAACTCTCGCAAGTTTTTAGTCTAGAAATTGTGTGACGACTTCCTACAGACCTGAATACAATAGCAACTGATATTGATCAGTTTAAAAAAAGATCATGGCGAACATCCATCACGAGACTCCAAGCATAGATTCAGAGATCACACAGATTCGACGCCCTACTCAAATTAGCACAATCACATCGGTCGTGTCACAGGTGGTGACGAGTCCCATGAGACTGGGAACACTATACATCTAAGGCACTGACAGTGTGCGCTTCTGAGAAATCTGTAAACAATATCTCCAAAACTTTACATAAGAGTTGACGTGAAACAGCATTACAGACATTTGCCTCGAAAAAAAAGCAGGAAGCCACAACGTAACGATACGGGCACAGTGGAAGTCTCAAGGGAGAGCTAGTCACAAATGCATCCGCGGAGGGCAACAACCCAGAATTACATCAGGAAAGATCCTCTTCAGCCATTTGGATCATTGTACCCCACCTATATTAACATCTACACTTGCACTGCTATGTACAGAAACGCTAAGATGCTACCCACTAAGATACAGCGGTTGTACTGTTCATAATCATTCTTTCAACCGTGGGTCTCGCGTGTGGCGAAAGTCATTGACAGACCACCAAGCTCACGACTAAGATTCGTTAACCACCAGCAATCCTGGAAGCCACTGAACAGACAAAGAGAAGAATGGCCTGGACACATTTCTAGCAGGTATCGCTGTAGGTTTTCATTTTTTCAGATTTTTTCATTTCATGGACAAAGTACATGTCACATATGGTTGAGAGCTGGAAACTACGACTTTCGCGCGATCAAAAGAGGTCATCAATTGAAAGTGGAGGCATCTCTGCAGATACTCAAGTTCGAACGAGAGGATGCCGGTGGAAAGGCCACCTCGAAAATCAATCAATTGCACAATCAGTTTATCAGATTTCCGATCTGTCATGGTGTTGAATCTCGGTCTGACTGTCCAAAGGCATGTACTGAGCCATAATGGCACGGATTTCCGAGTCCATGTATGACCTGAGCCTATACTTGTAGACCATGTAACAACCAACTCCGATCACTGATAAACCAGACAGTACAACAACTATCACTAGCCATCCCACTTTGCCTGTTGCGTTCTTCTTGCTGATGCAGGTATCATGCTCCTTGATGTAAAGAAGATCTCCTTCACACTGGCAATCATATCCTCCGTAAAGGTCTTTACAGGTGCACTCCGGGCATTGACAGGCAAGTTTCTCCTTGCATTCATTGATGTCATCGCAGTGGTCAACGCCGTTTCCTCTGAATCCTGGAGGACACTTGCAGCCCGTCAGCTCAGTATCCAAACATGCCGAGAACTTCACACCGTTACCGTTCTGGTCACTTTGGTCACTTTGCCAACAGCCTCCGTTGTCTATCTTGCATCGTCCTGGACCCGTTGGCTCACACTTGTTGTATCCATCACCCTGGAATTGGACACCCTGCACAATGGGGCACTGGCAGACACGGCCCCTGAAGGTGTCCATGCAAGCCGTGACATTCGCCTTAGGGTTTTGCCAGCAACCTCCGTTGTTGGTGAGACATTCATTTGTTTCCACTTCTTCACTCAGGCAAGGGGGAGGATCTGTTGTTTCTTCAAAACCTGCACAGATGGCCTTGAGCACCGCTCCTTTATCCAGCTTTCCACGATACTGTCTGTTGTTGATGATAAGAGTTGGCAAAATTGTTACGTCTCCTCGGCTGCCTTGTCCAACCTGCGCATCTTGCTCGGCTTTTAGAACAGCGTTGTCCTCATCTGCATCAGGGTTGCCCATGCACTTTTTGATCTGGTCAACAGGTAATTGCAGAGATTTTATAACTTCTTCTGCACACTCTCCGTTGTACTTCTTCTCCTTCATTGGGCATCGAATTTGAAAGTCTGTAACGTAGTCCCACCAAGTCCACGGCCTTTTGCTGTCCTTGGAGACCTTGTAAACACACAGCTGCCGCAAATTCTCTATCACCACGTCCTTACCATCGTACCCGCGGCCAAAGTCTTGTTCCGGATCTGGTGCACAGTACCTGCCGTGGTTGATGCATTGAGCCTGGCACTGCTTGCTGAAAATGAATGGCTGAGGACAATACCAAGTGATGTAGTGAGGAGTGAACAGAGTATACCCTCCCTGCTCAAAAATCTGGGCAGCGCCTTTAAAATTTTTTACAAAATCCACCTGTGCATCGCACTTGGGACCGCACTCGTCGTTGCTATTGGTCCAGAATTCAAATTCAACACGATCGTCGGGATGAGGCAAAGACTCCCTCCAGTCCAGATTGATGTTCACCATTTCACCGCCACTCAATGACTTCTTCAAGTCATCACTGAAGGCCTTGTCGATGAGGGCGGACGGGATTGTGATGTTGTCGACGTAATCCAAAACTGCTGCATCCTCCTCCGGTGAGTCCATGGTGATCAAGGGCTCCAACCTGTCATCTGCGACGAGCACCGCAGCAGCTCCGGCTAGCTGCGCGTTGTACACTTTCAGGGCGAAAAAGCAGTCACCTCGGTCCACCAGGACGACGATGGGAAGCCCACCTGAGGGACCTGATTTGAAAGAGGTACCGAACGGCACACACGCATTCGAGCCTTCCTTCGGGTACACGACGGTGCCGACCATAGTTCCTCCATACTGAGGAATACCAAAATTTCCAATGGCGCTGTCATAATTACCCTTCAACGAATCGGGTGATGTCACCTTGATGCTATTCTTTTCGACTACAAATCGAGCCCACGTCTGGCCGGCCAAAGTGTGGAAAATCACGACGGCAGCTAAGATCACATCTCTGATAGACACGGACCTCCCCATGGTTACCCGATTCCCAGGTAATTTGCGCGAAATCGTGTAACCACCTCTACAACCCCTTCGTGAGCGACAACGCGAAACACGATCCTCCTAACAGCTTGGATATCGGGCTCGACCGTCCATCGCCGCCTGATTGGAAACAGCCCCGGCCTCGAGTCCTAACGATCCGCACATAAACGATCAATCTTTTCTGCAGAGCATTCACAACTCAGGAAAACGGATGCCACACGAAGAATACTGATGCCCTACGACCTCCTCTCCGGCAAAACTCGACCTATCCCTGATCTTTCTACACAACTCGACACACCTCGTCCTCCTCGGACCCTTGCGGCACCCACGGCCCAAAGAAGCGAGGAAATCGCACACCACTGAAACCCGACCGGGGCAACGCGCTCTCTAGGATCGAACGAACACCTTACCTCCTTCGCGATCCACAGGCGGAAGGGCTTCGACTCTCTCCCTAAGCTGTTCGATGGATCAGGCCTCACAGTCCTCGGCTTGCTGGCTTGCTTGCTTCACCTTCTACCACAAACTCCTCCACCCTAGGGCTGTTGCTCCTGCCACCTCCTGCCACTGCTGCTGCTTCTTCCTCTCTCTCTCCCTCTCCCTCCCTCTCTCTCTCTTTCTGTCTCTCTTTCGATGCCTGACTTTTCAACGGCGACCGTTCGTCCGCTCCGGTGACTTGGACCTGACGCCCTGTTTACATACCACCATCAGTCGGAAACCCGAAGTAAGCACGCGCGAGATGCACACAAGTCGCCAAGCATCGGTGTCAGAGACGAACAACCCAAACACCAAATTACGAACCCAAATCCTATGCAAAGCGCGACCGACCCACCCCTACCCTCCCCTCCCTTCCTCCCTCCCTCCTCATCCCACCGACCAAAGGAAACAAGTGACCGAGCGAGCGAGAGAAAAAACAACCCTCAAATTTGCCTCCGGGCCATAGGAGAAGAAGATTGTGCGAGAAAGAGAACTCGGTGCGGAAGAGCCAAGGGAAAGCAAGGCGAGAGGAAGGGGGGATGGAGGGAGAGGGAGGGGGAGGGGGGAGGGCGGTGCAGGGCAGGGCAGGGCAGAGAACTGAGCGGAGGGGAGGGCAGAGATGAGGGATTGCTTTGCGCGAAGGCCTTCGTCCCTCAATCTTCGAGCACCAGGTGTACAGCCCTGGCACTATTGCGCGCATGGACCCCAGCCACGTTCCTCTCGTGAGACCGATTCCCTTCGAGCCCTCTCTCTACGACCTCCCTCTCCCTCTCCCTCTCCCTCGCTCGCCCTCGCTCGGCCCCCAGTTCTTGTGCCAACGCTTAATACCGCACTCCATTCACGAAGCACTTTCGGGCCTTCCGTTTCTCCTCGTCTCCGCTGGCTCGCGCGTATTGCGACACGCCATCGGCCTCGTCGCCAGGGATGACGTCCATTTCCGGGTCCGGTGCGCGCCGTGACTTTGACCTCTACCGGATACCGAAAATACGGCACAGCTAGATTTCCCCCGTAGATCTGACCGCCCTACGGGCCCCGTTTGTCCTTGAGTAGGAGCCGCGGATCGAAGATACGCGAGTGATACTTATCTTGCAAGAGAAGACAAGTCATCAGCTCATTATTCCTCAAGATTTTCTAGTCTGCCAACTCCTGGGAGCCAAAGAATTTAGAAGAATCTTGCGATGAAATTAACGTGAAAATGTCTGATGTAGAAAATCTTCGGATTTCCTAAGACCATGCTACGCTCACTTGTGCTGGTACGTCCGCGAGAAAATCCTCCGACTCATGCTACTGAGGGAATATTCTCTGCGTGCAGGTTTAGGGTTGCCGTAAAGACTTCTCGGGCGGGCAACCGTAAAAGTGTTGCGGCGGTGAGTTGCCTGAATTTGATGATTCCCTAACTTCGTCCCTCGGAGCTGGAGTGCCTGCCATAAGTTGGCTCGGCTTCCGCAGTCCAGCACGCAGTTCTCATTACGCCAACTTCGCCGCTGATGACTCTCTCCCTTGCGGCTTAAGGCTTGAGGCATCTAGCGACACATGCAAGTCTGAGATTGTGTTCTTCCTCACTGAACCTTTCGCTGCACTGCACATGCTTTTTGTCCCAGTTTGCTACAATCGTGTTGCTTTGTGTAAATTTAGTCATATACCATGTGATTTATCAAATGAACAAATGATAGAAGCTCATCTTCCTCTTCACTGCCGGAAGACCTTGTTATTCTGGAATGTCACTTTCATTCTTTTGTATAAATGCTAGGCTCTTTCCATCCACACCAACAACAACAAAAAAACAGTTTCTTTCTGTCGATTACATTTATAAGTATTCGAGAATGTGGAACAATTACATTATTATTTTTAATATCGACCGGACATGATAGCCGGTAGAGTGAAGATTTTAATCCGATACTGTGAATTTTGGAACACGTTCTGCAAATTTTGAAAATCAATTAGCTTTCCGGATCGGTAACTTTGTGCCAACACTAAGGAATCTTGGAGATACAAGACCTATGGCGTCCATCCTATTATGTATGAAGATTCTTGCCTGAAGCAGCGAGGCATGGAAAAACTGCTGTTTATGTAACGAAGATGGAATGGAAAAAAAGGTGTACGATTTGTCTATACCGTTGTATGTTACGATAACCGAAAATCCATCCGGGATAAAGGACATTCATAGAAGATAGAAACCATGTATATCGAAACACGTGGAGATCAACGTGGAGATCAATCCCGTTTCTAATTCCAGTATGCAACCCCCACCTTTTCAAGCTATAATGTTTTTTGGAACGATTGTAATGAAGACAATCCCTCACCTGCTACAAAATTATGAGAACATGTTGCCGCGAAATTCATTTCGTAGCAAAGCACGGGTGTTGCAGAGACTGACCAAGTCTAAGCAAGCAAATGGTCCTGAAATTTCTTGAATTTATTTTCAAAAGAAACCCAGAGCTTAGAAACGAACGTTTTCATAAACCAAACTTTCCCTTTTAATGAAATGAATTCTTTATTGAAAATCATGCCACATCAGGGTACATAATACTTCCGAATCATCAAAAGATCTTGTATGTTTCTAGATTATGGGCTAAGTAGAGGAGGAAAAGCCATCAGTTTGGGAAATATTATGGCTACTTAAAAGCCTTCCTGTCACTTTGAGGCCAATGAAGTTTCTTGCCTTGACAGTGGTTAGTAGTACAACGTTTTAGAGTATGCAAATCATATTTGCTCTAGCTATGGATGAACATGCGTCTCCTACTAAAATTTTTAATCCAAATTGAAAAGTTCAAAACCTCAACACTATAATTTCCCACGAAATCGAAACTGTAGATCTAACCATGGCAAACCTTGAGTTATACAATACACGATCATCAAGAAACCTCTCGGCCAACTTTTAGTAAAACTTCGTGACACTATCTGGCCACTTTTCTTTTGTTGATGAGATACAGTTTTCTGCAATTGATGGATAGATCTACAAAGCTAAGATCTATGCAATAATCTTGCACAAGAAAACAAGAGCAAATATCAGTTTGAGGTTGGAGAGACGATGTTATCATGGTAATATCCGAAAACATTGGATACGCATGGTTATAACAGTCAACCACTATCATTGTTCTCATCAAAGGAAACCATGGATTACAGTTAAAAACTTAACGAAATCATAGGAGAGATTCTCTTGTTGAAAATTAGCATCAGAAACTTGAAATCAAATGTTCATTCTCTCGAAAGACTTACTGATTGGAATCATGGTAAATGGGAAGTCTAGCTTCCTATGGCAGGAGTGCCCGAATATGCTCTTTGGCTTCAAAGGATGAGTCTCAATAATTAAGATTTATTTAGTTAATTTCTGCTTGGGTTATAGGTTTGCAGATTATTTTTTATGAGTGATATTTGATTATTATATGGCCATGGAAGATGCACAGCCAGAAACTGGAGCCAGTCGTATATTCGATGCTGCAGATCATGATTCAGTAGACTGGTCGGTTTAATAGAGAAAGTTTCAATGGATTGCGATGGAAGTCACCTGCCTTGGCTTCGCCTGCTTGGAGATCCTCAATCGATGATCAAACGTCAATTGACCCGGAGATTAACGAGAGGACAGCATCAGAATTCTCGGTCAACACCTTTTCCCATAGGTGGTGCACATGGACAACCCAATTTAACCACAGAATGCCCAGTAAAATAACAGAAAAGATGCGAAGACCTCACGAAGTGATATGAGGATGAAAAAAAAAACAGCTTGCATAGTGCTAGGATCAAGTAACATTACAATGTGAAACTTGTCATCCGTAACCTAAGGTGTGAACAAAAAAATAATTGGTCAAACATTGTACAAACAAAGGAACAAATGAAGAAGTAACTTCCCTCTTATGAATCGCACCACTTCCATTTCTATGTATAACAATAGAAAAGAAATGTGTTGTAGTGGAAAGAAGAAGAATTGAAATAATACTGAAGGAAGGACAGAAAACTTTCATTCCATGTCAAAGTCAATTTCCAAACCTCCAAATGACTCCAAATTTGGGAAAGAAAGAAGTGAACTCTCTATGTTTATATCCTTGAAGAACTTGTTTGCTACCGTTGCACTCTTCCTCCATCCCTTCCGAATGAATTATTCATAAAAATCACCCTATCACATCAATATAAATTGATATAAAAGTATAGGTATCCATTAAATTCTATATAACCGCACGAATAAATAAGATTTTACGTAAAAGTATTGTCATTGTTTCTAGCATCACATTCAGGATAGGATCATGAATAACTATACTCTCTAGTGTCATACTATACATTCTCAACAAGTAATTTCAACAAATGTTACATATAAACTAATACCAGTTGCATTTAAAGTGTTGGTGATTTGATCAAGCCATAACGAATCAGATGATATATTTTGAATTTGAAAGAGTACCTAAAAATGATATGAAAGGATTCCTCAAGCCAAGACGCACAAACTGTTGTAGATATAGTATTTGTTGTGAGTTGGAAGTTAGTGGAGCATATGAAAGATATTCTACATGCAGAATCTAAACATAGAAGCATGTGAGTCTTTAATGCTAGTCTAAGCGTAAAGGATTTCTAGTAGTACTTAAAATGGGTAAGTCATCAAGAATTTTTTTTGTTGCATGCTGTAATTGACACTCCATCACAAGACTGCACAAATTTAGTCTAATAAGTATTTCATTATGAAAACAAATTACAAGCAAGGTTTTCAGATAAAAAAAATTTCTTTGTATGTAGTTTTTGGGAAAAAAAATAAATTATCTATTTTTCTAGCATAAATTCCAGGGATGAGTCTAGTTTCAATTACAGTCGGAAAATTGACAAAAGTTGCCAAGAGCATTCAAGTAGCCTAGACTGCCACAATTGCAGATTTCGATTTCCTCTCTACCGAAATAAGTCTTGTCCTTCATACAAAACTAGAGAAAATATTGAACTTACTATAAATCTCTTGGTAAACACTTAGGATTCAGGGTCAAATTTTGTCATGAAAGATCCCTATAACCAACTTAACTATGTGTATCACTTTGTTCCACCAGTGATTATGATTGTGCTGGGGTTGTTATGCATGTGCTGAGTCAGTCTCGTATTGGAGGTGGTGGAAATAGCCACCACTCAAGTTTACATGATCATTATATCTCAGACCAAATCATGGAGAAGTCAATTTTCAAGGTTACTTTGATACTTTTGCATATTTTAAGCACTACGTGCAAGAGTACAGTAACATACGCTATCGCATTGTTTTATGAATCTGCTACAAAATACCTACTTCATGTGAGCAATTACAGCCTACTGTCACGAGGTGCATGCGTACAAAATGGATACAGTGCTGAATGTTCCATTGTCCTACCATGTCTGAAACCATGTCTTCAGGGCATGCACTTGCAAGGGTCGAACAAACATCTCCATCTCTCAGAAGACTTATAACTTTGTTCCGAACATCGTTTGCAACGCATTCCGATCTGAAGGAGGTAAACATACCAACACTGACAAAAGATCGAGATTTCATTAGTTTTGATTGACCCGCAGAAGAGATCGAAGAGCACGAAAACTTGATGGAAATGTGTGAAGTGAACGATGAAGGAGACTAAAATTCCGTTTCGAAAGATAACGATCTTATTGATCTTGTCAAAAAAAAGTTCATTAATATGATGTCAATGATGCTCAGCTTTTATCAGGACTTGCAGTTTGTCAAAGCAAGATGTGCTTTCAATGATCTACTATCCTTGTTTGTGTGATGGGCCTTTCCATCTTTTCTGTTGTAGGTACTACTTACACCTTTAGTGCACTGTTCGTGTGATACTTTGAGAAGGCTCGAAATAGGACTTGGGGCAATGATAAACCGTATACTTATCTTTGGTATGGGTTGCAAGCCCGTACTCCTTGATGGGGTCTTTGCATCTTTTCTTCCATATTAACTGGGAGAAACCAGCAATATGGCAAAAAAAGCTTCTCTCTGCATGTTTTGATATTTCTCGTCTTTTTATTCACTTCTATGTCACAGAATCTGCACAACTTCCACTCTACTACTAGTGTACATGACCTACCGTCTGTATAAATGCGAAAGGCCCTAGATCAGAGGCAAGATCCACCCCACCAGGGCCAGGAAGTCTAGTCAAGCTTCCTTCATAGTCCACACAACTTGTCATTCGGAGCATCGACCTCACTTTCGATTGGTCCGCTCGATCTGTCGACCAATAGTGGAACTGGAAGTTTGTCATGGCCACAATGTACCAGATCCTCTTTATTCGCCACGGGTCCTGCCTACCAACGGACATGCATTATACTATGCTATCCAGTTTCAGGTTCTCAGGTCCTCGTCAATCTTGAGCCCCGGTTTATGATTGATTCTTCTGGTGGGACCGACTCATAGTGAGATCCACTGTCCAGTAAGTCAAACCCTGTAAATTACAGTACTGTGATCAAAATGCATGCAAGAAGGCTACTGGATGATTTCCCCTTCTTTTCTGGAGCTTTTCATGTGAGTCCTCACATGAAGGTTTGAGTCTCTCGGTCGACATGTTAGAAGACACACAAATAAGTGGTACAGTATTGATTATCATATGTATTTAGCCTCACCTGACCTTCATGTAACTAAACATACCAATAGTAATATCATTAATCACCGTTATTGATATCATATTTACTTTATCTACAATCTGTCGTCAGAATTTGATGGAATTTTTAATTAAAATGCAATAAATTTATTTGAAAAATATTAGAAATGAACATACTCACAAAGTATTGGCTACATGGATGTATGATTAATATTAATTTAATATAAAATTTTAAATCTCTTCAACAAGTTTTACGGCATGCACTTGTGGTACAGTTGAGTTGTATCTCAAAACAGATGTTGCATTAAAGAAAAGAACCAAAAATAACTTATTATATTTTTTAAGTTATAATACTGAAGCAATGTGCTAAGAAGGCACACATTGTTAATTCAGTTATTATTATAAAAGATTAAAAAAAATCAGCATAAAAGTTTTGAAAATCCATGTAGCTAATTATTTATTGCAAAAACTATTATTTTCAAGATTTATGTAGTTGATTATAAATAAGGGGAAAAGAATCAATTCTTTTGTAATTCATATGATCCATTGTGTCAATATGCATCAAAGTTGATATATTAAGCTCCTTATATAATCAAAATGATGAAAATAGAAAGATAAAATTCATCAATTTATTCATCATTTTAGATATTCAACAATTGCCGCTACACTTGTTGTTCTTGTTAAATAATGCAGTACAATTTTTTAAATAATGTCAGGTGTAGTATGACAAATAATATATTTATTGCAAAAACTTTAATAATAAGTTTTAAGTGCTAAACTTTATTTTAATTTAGCATTATAATCATTGCATAATTAAATATCATAATGTCAACTTCACATCAAACTACACAAGGAATTATTTGTTTAAACAAATCTCAGACACATCAGAGAACATATTTTTTTCAATAAAATCATGCACAATGTAAAATTCATAGGTGAAGAAAATTATTCCATATATTACTTTACATTGAAATATATTAACAAGATTGAATCTAAAAGTCAAAGTTTGAAAACACTCTTTCTTTTCATGTAAAAAAGTGTATAACTTTTATCTTCTAATTGCAAATTGTGAAGATTAACGTTTGTTTATAAATTTGATAATAAAAAATTTTGTAAAAAAATAAAAAATTTAATTTGAAACAAAAAATTATATTTTTGTACCAATAATCATACAAAATATATTGAAAGAATAATATTTTGACTTTTTATTTTGGAAAGATTGATGTTGTAATAAATATGCATTAAAATATATGCAAGATAATATTACATATTTCATTTTCAACTCAAGTTAATTCTGAAAATTTTCAAATTAGTTTTCATCTATTTTTTTAAACTTATATATATATATATATATATATATATATATATCTTCATAAATAGATTGAAATACTTGTTCTAATATAATCTCATCCACATATAATTGTTGTAGACACACAGATTTTAAATTTCAATGGTATATTACAACTAATTTTCTTTTATACTTTCTAAATTCATGAAATGGTTAAAGATGTTTGATGCAAACATTCACATAATTGCACAAAGGACATAATTTTATCCACACAATGCACACACATACAATAGAAACAAACAAACTGCAATGATATACTTTGTTCAACTATTTGGATTATACTCATGAAATAGAATATCATTTAAAAAAACATAAATTGCATAAATGAAAATCACAATTCATTTTGTATGGTATTCATCTAATGGATTAATTAAGTATGATACTCTTGAGGTTAATTCGTGTGTTTGGGGTGAATTCTTGCTAGCTAAGTTTAGCTAGCCATCTCCTAATTTGGGGTATTTAACTCCATAGATTCACTGTATAACTATTACTTCTTCTTATCAATACATACGAGTTGTATTCCCTCGGTCAAAGACGTAGCCCTATGTGGTGAAGCACGTTACATCTTTGTGTACTTTGCGTGGACTCGTTGTGCTGAATTGTTTGACAGTCACTTGTATTAACAGTTAGACTAGGTTAAGTTTCTACAAGTACAAGCATATACAGTTGAACAATATATGAATTAACTATATATAATTAAAAATATACTCTAATAACTAACTAGAAAAACTAGTCAATGTTGTTTAGTGTTCGATAAGACTTAAATTTACTCATGAAGATGATTTATTTCTATAAAAATAAAATCTGATGTTAAATAATATAGAATGAACAATGTTTGATATTATTAAAACTACTACTGTTTATCAATTGAAATAGATATAAATACTTCTTATTATACATAAATTGTCTACAAATAATATTTTGATCTAAAATATAATCAATATTGAAAAAATATTGGTTAAATATTTTTTTATGCATCTACTCGTAATATATTTATGTTTTTTCACTTCATCTTTTGATTTTGAAAATAATAATTTATTGCTGATATATTTATATGAGTTATGAAAATGGCAAAATTCAAAAATGAAAAAATTATGATTTTTTTATTTGCAAATTTATGCAAATATGTTTACAAAATATTGGTTATACAATTGGTTGATATTCGTCACAATATCAATTGCTGAAGATATGGGATTAATGTCACATAACACAAGCTTTTGATATGAATAAAAAAAATAAAATTGAGTTCATAGTATTTTTTGATTACAAAAAATAGCAGTTTTCTAAGAAAAAATAAAGATTTGAAAATTTCAAAATACAGAAATGCATTAAGATGAACAAAAAAGATCATATGAAAAATCATAGAATATTATTTAATTTTTATTGTGGAATGAGGTTTACATTTTATCATGGGTATAAAAAATTCAACGCTGTAGAGTGATTAATTTATATAAAAAAGCTGTACACGTTATTCCCAAATGTTCAATGTAAGTGATGTAAAGAAAATTGATTAATTTGAATCTAATGAAATAATTGAGCAATAATTGTATACATAGAGCTATAACAAAACCTTTGGTATAGGAATTGCTAAAAGAAAAAAATGATTCATGTTAGTTTTCAACATGAATCCTTTTGTAAATTTGTAAATTAATATACTGATATGTAAAAAATGAAAGTTTTCCGTCCATAATTTTTGAAATTTTTATCCATTGAAAATGCGTTGATAAAATAAGAACAGAATAAAGAATTGAAAAACATCAATCACATTTGAGATGATTATTTTGATTAATTCAAATTAAAGTGAAATATTTACATAAATGAAAATTTTCTGTTAAACAAAATTTCTCTCATAAAATTTCAAATTTTTTCCAAACATAATGATGTGTTGTTCAATATAATAAAGTTTATCAATTAAAAAATTTGGATAAAAAATATTTTTTCATAGAACAAATATTGACGGTTTTTCTTTCAACACACAAAGTTGGATGCTAATACTCATATACTGAATTTTGATAACACTGCCTAGAGCTTTCCTATAACTGATTAATTTTGATGGTCTTATGATTTACAAATGACTTTATAAAATTAATATAAACTTAATACAAACTTGATGGTTTTTAATTGAGTAACTTTCGAATATCTGAATCTAATTTAAATTTATACATCATTAATTATTATATATTTATTTTAAATAAATATTTATAACTATATTTGTATCTAATTTAAATCTATGCAATAAAAATTATTAATTCAATAATTTATTTTTATTTTTATGAAATTAACCCTTGATTTGATGTGTTGAATATAACATCATTTTCGCAATTTAATATGAAATTTTGGCAATGTAGATTAGAATTTAATATGAAATGGGATGAAAAATAAAATTTCTTGTGATTAAGTCTTTTGAATTTAAAAAATAATAATTTTATTCCATAAAAGTTGTTGTATGTGTAAATGTATTTAAATTGTAAGAAATTTAAAATAATTTTTAGAAATTTAGAAATAGACACAGGTTTTCACATGTTCAGAAAAGACTATGAGAAACCATCATAGCGGACATTATTCTTTTGTCCAATTTTATAACGCGTTGCAAGATATATGTTGAATTTCCTCTGCATTTAGCAGTGGGCAGTGCTATGCAAACGAATAATTTCTATTAATGTACGGATTGTTAAAAACTGTGATGTCACCTTATTTCATACTTTTTAGTCTTCATCTTGTTCTCCCATACAGTTGTTTATGCAATTGGTCCCAAAATAAGTATTGATAATAGTTTGATAGAATGACCGTCTATATTGACAAACTGTGGAACCAGTTTACAAGCTGACCGCAACTATGGTACCTTCGTAAGTGCTACCGTGTTGGACTACCCGTATCTTCCACACACAGTCTTGCGTAGTTGTGTCACTGCGCTAGGGGAGAATGCGAGCTCGATCAAATCGAGCGAGCGCGCAGCCTGTTGATGTAAGAATTGAATCTTAAATTTGGATTGGCAAAATAATCGACAAGGGGAATCATGCATGCTGCGCGAGCTTTGACACGATCGCCCGCGAAAATCAAAGTTTCGGATTGCGTTTTTTAATCGGTCTCATGCGGATGTAGAAATTTAGAGCACTTGAATATTAGCACGAGCAGCATTTGAGAAGGAGCAGATAAAGAAGAAAGATGCAGATTCGCGTGAGGCAGTATGAGCAAGAGGCAGCTTCTTTAGCTCTCCGTGGAAAGCCTACCACGCAAAATCCATTGAAGAGTTCAGTGACCAATGTCGAGAAGGTTTCTCCTCTCAGTGGCAGAATCAATGCAGATAAAGGGTTTGCTGGCGTCCATCAGCTCACAAAGAGCAGGACCTTTGGCTCTTTTGAGGTTAGTGGTTACATTCTCAAGAACAACACCTGATTCTCTGTGAAAGTAGTACAATTGCTAATTGCAGTTCAGATTTATCCAGATGAATAATATGATTAATCTCAACTTGAAGATAACACATCAAAAATTGTCGACGAAGTGAAGTTGGAAGTCACGGTCACGTGATCATGTAATTTTCGAAATTCTTGAAATTGAGGTAGATCACAATTACCATGTTGCTCAGTTCAGCTGATGAATTTTCGGTGAAACGCTGACTGTGGATGATAAATGGGGAAGAAGATGAACGAAAAATAAAAAAATAAAAATGAAAATGAACGAAGGAGAGGTGTTGAATGCTTTCTGCCCGTTACATTTATCTTCTGAATATACTGTTTCCATTGATGTTTTACATCATAAGTTCAATTTGTGTGCTTGAGCTTCTCAATTGGTCAATCAATCAATTTTCGTCTTCAGTGGTTAACAAAAAAAATATTCTTACAAAGCAGGCCCTGATATCTTACTGATTTTCCTGAGTATTTAGTAGCTCAAGTGATGCCGAGTAGATGAATGAACTCCAGAGCATGAGGACGAGTTGAATAAAAAAAGTATGTTTTTGTTTGTGCTTACCTCGCAAGAGATTCATCAACGATGAAGCTTCAAG
The DNA here is from genome assembly GCA_037833965.1 of Marchantia polymorpha subsp. ruderalis. Taxonomy (NCBI): domain Eukaryota; kingdom Viridiplantae; phylum Streptophyta; class Marchantiopsida; order Marchantiales; family Marchantiaceae; genus Marchantia; species Marchantia polymorpha. The sequence goes on along the minus strand of AP031356.1, from coordinate 25,039,991 downwards.
TGCATGTGACGCATCACATTTGGAGTGATTAGATTGAGGGCAAAAGACAGACCCACAGAAAGGTTATCCTTTCTCGTCTTAACGCCCCGAAATAGCCGAGCAATGCCATCTCTCTGGTGGAGAACAATTATCTCTTAGAATTGTTCAGTAGTTCCCTGCTTCACTCGCTTTATGTGCAATGCATGCAGTGCGGTATCTCTCATCATTACTGGGTAGTACTATTTTTATGTATTGCAAATATCGCGTCTATACATGAGAAGAACTGCTTTGAAGCCACGTCGATGTTGGGATCCAAGTCTGCATAGTTTCAGTCAGAAGTCCTGATTCTCAGCATGTTCTAGACTGATAAACGCAGTGAACAATCTTCTATCTCTTCATGTACTGTCCTGCTATTTTTGTGTCAACGTACTTCATGAGAACTCAATTCTCATGGTTTGTTCTCCATGAATCTTGGTTTTTCCTGATTGGTACTGTTGGACTGCTCTGCCTACGTTGAAGTAAAGCGAGGTCGAAGGCTGAAGCATTCTGGAACTAAAATTAACAACTTCTTTTCCGATTTGTAAGGAAATTAGCATACTCTCATCGGCCATGCTGCTAATTCGTCCCTTACTTCTTTCTCCTTTGGAGTATCAGGTGTCTTTCAGCTGGATTGTAAGTTTTCCTTGGTGACCGCAGTATATATAAATAGCGACCTTCGTCCACCATGGATTCTCGGTACTTTATGCTCTTATAGATTCTACAACGTTGCTCTTATTAAGTCCTCATGCAATGGTTCCAAAGGTTGTCACCCAGTTCTGCTGTCTTTGTAAGTTTCCTGACTGGTGTCTGCAAACAGTAGAATGAATGTCTCTTGGCAGCGATCGGAACCTCTATCATGTCAGCTGTTTTTTCTATATACTTATTGGTCGAACATATAAATTCTTGGTTCTACTGTAACTATGCTCGATAAAGGTGTCTCTCCTTCCTCGTATCTCGAACATTTTTTTAAAATTTTTTACTTCTCCATTTTTTCTACAAACAGTCTTAGCGCAACTAACAGACACTTGGGCATCAGCAACTTTAGTGTTGTGACATTGTTTGCGCATATAATCTTACTTAACATTTGATGGACTCGTATCCATGTATTATCAGTATTAAACAGGGTTTTGAGACGTTCGGAAGTCCGCTTCCTCTTCTGATTTACCTCCGATCGTCATCGAAGTTTTGTAGAGTCAAGAACTCGAATTTCTTACGGCAATAAGTTGCATACTACATTCTGCTGGCAGTTGAAGGATTCCAATGTTGACGTATTTGGTGTTTGATGGCTTTTAGGATGAAGAAAAAAATGAAAAAGCTTCTGAGGATCCCCTAGAAGTGACGTTCGAGGATCCTCTTGGAGTATTGTCTTCGCAAGATTCCTTGCCGACGGAGGACACCGTGAAATACATTCCAAGGTTATCACGACGGATCACCAAGGGTGCCTCAGACGAGCGCGCAGAAGCTGCCGCGGCCGAATGGGATGCTTACAAGTTATCTATTATGCAGAGATTCACATCCACAGGCACAATAACGGTGTCAGCAGTAAGAGTCTACACATGTCCTTATCCTCGCGTTCGACCTTTCCCTCCTAAGCAGCCGACAATGAGGCTGCAGAGTGAAGTAGCAATAGATTCAGACACATCTTTGTTTGATGAATGTTTGTTTTACAGTACCTAATGTGGGTAGAATTCTCAGCTTTATATTTTCTGAACCAACATCATATGAGGAGTCTGCTTTTAGAGTTGCATGTGTATACCTGGAGTTACCTTCGCTGGCTTAACTCTTTATTGTGAATTGCAGACCTTCGATATATTGTCGAAAGAGCCTAAAGGTAATTACATTCCATCAGTCCTGTGGACGATAGTTCTTTGCATTTCATAATCAGAATACTTTCAGCTAGGAGATGAAATTCAGAATTATGGAGATGTGTGCATATTGACGCTGGGTAGGAATGACATTGAGTGTTGAGCAAATGTTTTCGTACAGATGGCGATTCACAGGTTTTATCCTTAGTGCTTTTGTTAATCAATCGACGGGGTAACTCGAATACATATGAAAAATTGTTGCGGTTACATTGTAATAATGATGTTACTGCCTTATGACTCTGCGTTTTGTCTTTGACTTTTGAAGTTCGTGGGAGGTCTGTTAGTGCCGCTCATCTAGAAGAGCTAGAAAATCCAGAGAAAGAAGCTCGAGAGGAAACCAAAATAATATCCCAACAAGAGTATGTGACGCGTCTCAAAGAATTAAACGAGGAGATCTCACAAGCATGGATCAATAGTGAACGTGTTGCAGCCCTTCGTCTTTCTATCAAGGTAAGCAGACACGATTCAAGTCGCTATATATTTGTAGACTGTGCTGTCCGATATTTCATCTTGTCATCACAGGCTTCAAGTCACATTGTCAACACTTTTTTTTATCTGTTATTTTTTGTTAGGACTTTCTGGATTTGGAAGGAAATCCAGAGTTGGCGTTGAAGTCAAAGTCCTCCTAGTGTTCTACTTTTCTTTGAGTTCTGTTCATCACAGTGTATATATCCTATATATTATGGTTCATTACGGGTCTGCAATTTACCGTCACTAATTTGTGGCAGGTGGCCAGGCTGTTGTCAGATACATCAGTACCTCAGTTTTATCCGACACTTTTTGTGTTGGTAACTGATGTGATGGACACTGTTGGAAATCTAGTATGGAACCGTATCAAGAAAAAAGCAGAGTGTGATGAAGATGGGAAATTGATATCTCCTCTTCCAGGTACTTGCCCATCATACTGTTATGCACACCGACTTCGTAGATTCCGAGGCGGATTTTAGTTCCCTTTCGTGGACTGTTACCTGAAGGACTGTAAAGGAAAAGAGACCACCCTCTAAGCTTTTTATTTTTCCTGTTTTGCAGTCAATTTCACTGCGGAAGATGTTAGGCAGGAAGCGAAAGATACATGCTTCAACTGGTTTTACAAGATCGGATCAATTAGAGAGTTACTTCCTCGCATGTGGGTGAATTACTCTTCCTCTTCGGTCTGAGAATCTGACTACTCCTGCACTTATGTAGAGTCACAACCTGCAAAGCACTTCACACTCTGTATGCAGACGTCTGTATTCTTTTATGGCATGCTCTGTACATGAAGGTCACAGTAGGCTCTATATAACTTTTCAGAATTGGACTTTGCTATCATTTCATCATAAAAGTTAACATGTATATTTGTCAGATGCAGTTGACATATGTTTTGCACCATCTTAAGTACGAAAGTTTTGGTTGCAACCTCTTGAAACTCTTGGGAAGCTTTCGGTTTGTAAACTGATTATTTCATCCAAATTGTTCTTGTTTCGGCAGCTACTTGGAACTAGCAATCGTGCGTTGTATGTTGTTTCTGGAAAAAGACCCTCCGATATCAACGTTCCAGCGGGTGACACAGATGATGAGGGGCCTTTCCGATCCATTAGCATCTGCCTACGCTCATCTCTATTTGGCGCGCAGATCTCGAGCTACTATGCCTTTAGAATCAAGTGCGTGTACTTGCCTTTCTGCTTTTAAGGTGTACATTAAGAGATTTTGAAAGCATAATATCTTATATCCTTATTTGTAAGTTGCCAGAAGAAATCAAGTACTTTACAGATTCACTAAATTTATCTTTCAATATGTTACTGTTTGATCCTAGGGAATCAATATTTCTGGATTCAATCTGGTCTCACTTCGCCAGTATGTTTTTCTGCTGGTCTAGGTTCGTCTGGGGCGCTGCATAATTTTGCCGCCCTTATCAATTCTTTGGAGCTGCCACTACCTTCTTCGATGCCCCAGAACCCGCGAGGTTGTTTCCAGAATCAAAAAGCTAATTGTAGGCTAGCTTCGCTGGTGGTGTCCTGACGAGAGGAATGAAGTTGGGCTGTGACCAAGAAAATCATGTTACGCATGGGGTTAAGACGCTGATGGCATTGATCAGATCAGACTTTTAAGCTTAAATTCTGAACGATCTACTAGTTATCCCTAGTTTAGACTTTCTGACTTACTGCTAGAGGCTTTTTGATTTGTCAGACAATGCGAGCTGAAAGGAATCATTAGCCCCAGTCATCTAGGGTCACGCATGATGATTTTATCCTCGATGATGAAAATTATTGATTATGTGACCATTGATGGAGTTGACTTCGCTGAAAAGCAATAACCTGCTGATTAGTATCGAAACGATCACGTCTGCAGTTTACCTAATAAGTGGACTCAAGGATTACTTGATTCTGTTTCAAAGACTGCTGGCCGGAGACTTTGACTCAAGGCTTACCAAAGCGGGAGCAGACCGCAGACTCTCAATCATTTTGATTGAACCAGTTTTCGAATGGATCATGCAATGTTTATTTAAGCAAGCAAATGAGGTCAGCACGTGATTTTCTTTACTTTATGTTGTCGTGCTCTGGAAGGAACTAGGGTTTATCATGGGATATAAATGTCGACTATAGTTGAATGTACAGGTTCAAAATAAACTACAGGACAATGCTGCTTGGAACTGAAAGATTTTTCTTTTGTTTTTTTGTTTTTGTTTGTTTTTGGTTGGTATTATACGAAGTCCTGATTCAAGTTCATCAACACGTTGTGATAGATTTAAATTTTATTAAGTTCGGAATCAATTGAGCTAGGGAGATGTATGCAATTGACAGTTCAAGCTTCTTCTGTGCAGAAGGAGATGGCGTATTTCCTGGAGGTTTTTGGAGAAGTTCAGGAAGATGATATAAGTGTTGATGCACCATCTCCAGGATTTATAGCTCCTGTCTCTGTGGTCGTACATCATCTGCTGAAGAATTTACCTGCAACATATGTGGGTAATCATGCTTTGGACATTTCAAAGATTGTCAAGTCTTCAATTGATTTATCCATGCCTCAGGTGAGACCTATTCTTCATAAACACGTATTCCAACAACTGTTCGATATAAGATAGTACCATGATAATTTAACTCAAGTCTTATGAAGATTCCGGACGCCACATTCCGTCTCGGCCTAAAGAACGAATTTCTGTGATATTGCTGTTGCTGTCGATGGTTTTCCTTCCAGTTCACGAGGCCTTTATCTACGTATATCTAGACAACATGTAATCAGTAAAGCTCAATGGCTCTCAGGTCAAATGAACTTTGTTACTAATACGTTGTCTTGTGTCTACCCAGTACATGAACTACCGCTTGCTGGGTTTAAAGCTTTGCGAGTGTAGTCCGCCTCGTGAGTTTCGATTGACCGTCTTGAATGACGTTTGGAGGGTAAGATAACCGGAACAAACTCATAAAATGAATGTATGTATGCAGCTAAATGTGACTTAATAGGCCTTCAATGTACTGCCACACCTTTCAAATTCAGTCACAGACCCAAGGCCCGTATTGATCAATTGTAAAATGTTAACTAGGTCTCGGTTGTCTTCTTTTTCCGTCTGTTTAGGGACTTCCTCTTCTCTATGGACTACTTGCCTTCATCCTACGTTCTCTCCAGGGCTTTCAATTTTTTAGTACCATTCAAAGGTTCACCTGTGCTATACAATCTCTATAGTAGGTCTGGGCACCAGTTATGGGAATTCTGCATGGTCTGTAGAATTTGAGTTATCCGAAACCACCGCGCGGTCCAGTGCAGATCCTCTTGACCCTGGCAGCCATTAAGGAAGCAGCTGGGACAATGTGACGATTTTTTGATGCACGTCGGGTAGATTATGTTGATGTTCTCTGGTTCCGTTTCTCGCATCCAATTTGAGGAACTTAACTACACTTTGTTTAGACAGTGCGGCCGCGCTCGTTGTTGTCTACCATGTTCCATTTCTGTCTCTTATATGTGTGATTCATCCCATGGATTGTGACTGTCTGGCTGCTTTCCATTTCCGCAAGTCGCATGCAGGTTTCTGTTCTTGATACTCTTGTCCAGTGAATTTCTCGATATCCTCAGCAGGATGTATGCCATGCTTCGATCGAGTTTTAAAACTTGACAGCTCTAGTGCATCGGGTCATGCCTTAGATAGAGCCCGTATGATTTTACCTCCAAGATATTAAGCCCTTACGGTTGATCTCGTGTTATTTGAACTGTCTATTGTCCTATTGTAAAGTGCTTCGATAGCTGCATCACCTTAACACAACCGCAATCACGATACGCATAATCCACTTACTTTCTTAGCGAAGCCGTCGAAATCTCATCGGCTCACTTTGTTGTTATAGGAGCACCACCAGGCAGGAGTTGGGGGCTGTTGTTCAGACTATGGCAGGTGGGTCCTGATGAGTTCAGTTTGTTGGTGCAGGTAGTAATGAAGTATACGAATCTGGGCGAATATATATCAGTCGCGGATGTGTTTGTTGAGTATATATTACAGAATTGTACGGTAAGTAAACTAAAATGTAAACAGGAACGCTTGTCAAACGCAGGCTTCTGCAAAAGTTTGGGTTATGATTCAAGGACAGATTACAAAGAATTGAGGGGCAACGCTTTAAAATCTCACCATCGTGCTTGCAATCACAGGAAGCAGAAATTTTAATAATTTTACGGGACATTATGAGGCATGTGAAGAAAGGCGAAGTCAACGATGGAGTTCTTGCGTCGTTGGAGTCAATAGTCTTCAAGCTCGTTACACATTATACCGACCTTAGTCACGTGTTACAACTTGTAAGAAATTCTTGCTCATGGTGTTGATCAGCTCATTTGTATTGTATATTTTGGGTTTCATGCCTACGTTTCGTGGACTCTTGGTCTACGAGGACATGACTGCTGCATCATGATAGTGACAAGAGGTACGGAGTCAGGGGTTTTTCCGGGACAATAGATCTATAACTTTTGCGAGTCAACTCTTAACAGGGAATGGACTGTCTTTGTCTTCGTCACAGGACCACTTCGTTGATATTCTGGATGTTTTTTATGGAGATACGCGAATTTCAGTTTACAAAAGGATATTGTCATCTATTTCAAGGTAAATCTCCAACTTTATCCAAACCTGCTTTAATTGGATATCGTACACATAAGAGATGTCGAAGTCATATATGACCAAATTTGAGGTATCTTCCTGTTAAAGCATTCGAGGTTTTTGCAATAAGAATGTAGCAATTTGACCAGTACATTTCTCGTTTTCGTATTTCTCCACTCTGCAGAGTGGAGAGATACGAATATTGGTATAAAGCCAGGTGATTGCTTGAGGTGCTTTACTGTATGTGTTTTGTCTTACATGTCGCTTGACAACTGAAGCACGTGTCATTTATCAGGAGCAATAAGCAAGTTCGTGATCCGGTTACAAGGCATGCAGTATTTGAAGCTGCAAGAGTACTGCACGATTCACTAGATAGCTTGAGCAGTGATGATGATCGACGCCAAATTACCCGGCTAATCGTGCGCTATGTGCAGCTGGTAGGACTTTTGATCGTTTGGATACATTGTAGGTTCATTGATGTAAGTTTTGTTCAAGATGTGAGTTGTGCTTTGCTTGCAAGGGTTAGTTCACATAATGTAATGAACATGCTATGCAGAAGAGAGTCTTACAGTGTAACAGTCACACACCCTACCTACCCGCATTGTAAGGCTTATTGATGTCCCCGCTCACGTCGTATTTGTGGCAGGTCGACTTTGATCGCGATTTGGAGCAGCACCTTGCTTTCTTGGTAGATTGCCGAGGAACTTTTGCAGACATGGACCCTTTACGAGTAGGTTACCGTTTTTGGTCTAGAAGTTGTACATATTGTATTCTGCTCCTCGACCCTCCTTTCTTCTCACGAACAAGATGGTCGATGTTCAGAATGTATTTCGGATGCGTATCTTGTGTATTCATGAAAATGATCATTTAGCTGTGTTAGACGATTTCGTTAAAGAGACACTTTCGATAATGCTCTGAACTCAGGCAGGCTTTGGACGGCAGCAGTTGTCACATCCTTCAGTGAACTTGTAGAAACACGCAAAGGAGAGTTCTGTGGTTTTTTCTTCTAGATGATGGGAGCGAAGTTGAGGGGACACCTAATTTAGGTTCCAAATTTTGCAACAGGTGACAGTTATTCATGCCAGCAACCGACTTGCCATGACGACTTTAAAGATGGTCAAGGGTTCTCACAACAAGCGAACGAGAGATTTTGTCAAGGCTTGCGTCACATTCAATGAGATAACTATCCCTTCAATCAACAGTTTAGTTACACGAATCAATCTCTTTTTAGAAACTGCAGAGGTAAGAGCTCAATATTCGTAGATTTTAGACGACACCGAGTAATGTAGGACTAAAAATAGGAAAGTGTTGCTTCATATAACCAATGTTCCGTAATCTTAATCTGTTGTGCTTTTGTATCATTGTTCATACTTCGAAGTTATGACTCCTTTTGCAGGTGGCTTTGATGAATGCGCTGCCATCGCACGCAGAGAGCGCGGTGAAAAGTACTCTTTCTAGCCTCCAGGACGTCACCAGCAAAGATGGTGGGTCAGCTGTTTTGCTCCCATTTTTGACTAGGAAAGATGCAAAGTATGTTCTGAGACAATTTTTTGTTAAAGCTCTTATGAGTATGGAATAAACATGCAAGGATGCTAGTACTCACGCCCGTTTTAGCGGGTCCAAGGAATTTACATTGCGTTAGAGCGAGGGTTCAGAAAGAAGAGGCTTACCTATATTGATACGGTTGCAAGTTGCTGACAATTTTTAGTCAATGGGGGAAACTTTTTACCTGAGCAGATGTCAAGGCCGGAGACTTGGAAGGAATTTCTATGTTCCTAGTAAAACTTTCCGCATTTCTTGTTGTAATGCCAGGTCAGACATTAAATTCCTGAAAAGCTGATGTGTATATATCCTGCTTGTTATTCTTCACACACTTTGTATGCAGCTATCCAGAGCTCAGCTTTCTTACTTTTTTGCTTACATGATAATTTTGGTGATCGTAAAAGTGGTTCCACACTCGCCCTCTGAGTGGGAAGGAGCCCTGGCAGTTTATATATTTGTAAAATTCAATGCCCATCGTATTAAGCGCTCCTAGGCTCATTGATTGAGGCGGTTGGTGCTTCTTTCTTGCAATTCATATTGAGCTGTCTCGAACTCTCAGTTGTAACTTTGTCATTTTTTCAACAGGGCATCCGGAACATGGAGGATTTTACATTGTGAAAGGCCTCTTGAATGTTTTAGAAATGCAGCCGTGGTATTTGTTTCCTCCATACCTCTATACCGTGCAGGTTCTATTCAATTATCAGCTCCTTATCTGCTTGTTCCTATTTCACATATATGTTCCAAATTTTATTCACATTCCTCTCCAATGAAGCTACATAGTAAAAGGGAATAGGGAGGAAAGAGAGAGGACGAAGGAGGAAACGGATGCTGGGATCTGAAACCGCGCAATTGATGTCATCTGCATACGTCCGGGTTTTTTTATATTCTCAGGTTGACGCCAGGCCGGAGGAGAATACAAGTCTTGAGCGGTGTGCTGGCCATGCTAGCTGCGCTGGCTCAGGAACGGCTACCTTATCATATACAAAACAGCCAGGTATGGCCATGTGCTTACATGCATCATTCCTGTTTCATTCTGAAGAAGACACGTTACTGTATTGCAAATTCCTTGCATTTAAATCTTTTCTAATTTTTCTGGTTCTTCAAGGTCGATAGCAATGACGGCATGTTTTTCGGAGATGACTCGTATCACGAAGAGCTCGAATCTCTTACTGAAATTCTCGTGGAGAATATTACTGCGGCTGCCAACGACGGTGCTGACTCTGTAAGTGCTTACAACTGTAGGGGATTTTATGCGCAAAATTCTCCATCCATGAACCTGTTGTTAGATAAATCAAGGTTGGTTAGTTTGGAACTTGCAAGCAACTAAAGCTTCCTACTCAATCGCCTATGGATCATCTCGTTGACACGTGCTATAAAGGGCTAGAGAAGCTTGTGTTTTCTAACTTTACTGTTGTTTACATGCAGGCTCAGCAAGGTCTCCAAGCACTCGATGCTTGTACTGCTCTTCTACAGGTCTTCGATGTAAGTACTTCAGACACTACCTTGACTCTATAGGTTTGCTTATAGAGCTCAGACTTAAATCCTCATTTCAGGTGCATTTCTTCATGTCGTATGTGAAATGTGGTTGCAGGCGAACAGAGTGGGAGAGATGTGCATGACCTTACTTAAGAAGGCAACAACATCGATTACAAGAAATGATCCATATCTGCTCTCGACACGACAACTTTGTCAGCAAAGAGGTGTACAGTTAACAAATGTGTGAAAAAGCGCCATGGGTGACTAACAACTAACTTGCAATTTAGTTGAAAGGAAACCCGGCGACAGGCTAAGCAGCGACAAAACTTCTTCATTGAGTTAAGAAGTAAATTTGGATCTCTTAACATGCACATCAGGGCGTGCCCACACGGCAAGAACACTTGCCGTGTGGGTATGCACGGCAAGTGCTCTTGATTTTTCAAGAGCGACACGTGAAAGTGACGGGCGAGTCCATCCAGTCAAAACTTCTATCAAAAGCTCAATTATCTGTCGGAGTCTGATGAGAGATGATAGCGAAGGGAGCTGGTTTTTTGGGGTGGCCGGGAATCAATCAGATTGAAGGAATATGAGTCGCATAGAATCCTTAAGGTATGGATTGTCTTGGCGGTATAACAGATGTAATATTCACCTTGAAACATAAGATTGTTCGAGAGGAGCAAAAGCCTTCTGAGACATTCTTTTAACCTCACAATTTCTCAAAGAGACCAGGTTGCAGCCACGCAATGATTTTTTAGGGAAGGATTGGCCATGAGAGTTTGAAAGCGCTAATCATTACCTTGCACATATTTGTATGGGAGATATGCTTCATAAGGAATCCCGAGAGATATACGTAGTGGTAGCCTCGAATATAAGCCCTAAAATTATTCTGCTGATTATGAGATTTTCTGAGCACATGCACTAAGTAGGAAGGTTGCGTTCATGATAAAGAACGACCATATAGATAGATAGTCTTATTAGTTGGACACTAGTTAGGAAGTTACTATGGGTCTGTGTAGAGCCGTGGAAGGATTGACTGTCCTATGGGTTTTACAGTAAAGCAGGTGTGCGGAGATAAGATGTTACGAGTACTACGATTGTTCCCAAGAAAGAAATTTTTATTACTCAAAGCCGTGATAAAAATTTTGCTTTTGAGTAAAATTCGCTTGAGCATGACATTTCCCGAGTCTCCGTTGAAATTTCATAACATTATAATTGAATGATCTATGCTGTCGTGGATGAAAGCCAATGACTATGTCTACATCTGAAGCAAGCCGTAAATTTGTGTCAGCTGATTTCTTCTTCATTGAAAGATGATAGTTTTAAATCACTAGCGTGGAAGTTGTGAAATGGTTTCTCACCTTGTTGACAGTAGGTGTAAAAATTGCACGTACTGAGAGTGTGCTTTTTGTCATTCAAATCCCAACATAGGCTTCAAACATCTATTAGAATTGGCTCGGTTTGCATAACGTTATAACGTTTTGGATAGTTTCATAGAATCATATAGAACATGGTGGATATGGGAGCGGCTAGTTATCCTTCATCTAATATTCCTATTTTTAGCATTTCTTCTCCATGTCTCCCTATGCCCGCGAAGACTATATCGCCGGTCTGGCATGGTATGGATCAATCAAAGATCTTTCTTCGGAGAGGTTGAGATAATTAGCGTCAAGTGTCTTCGCATGGTATCGATCAATCAAAGATATTTTTTATGAAAGGTTGGGATAATTAGCGTAAAATGAGGTATAACTAACCATTACTATGGATATTTGTAGAGTTTCTTTTCTTCTAGATGAATTTTTTACATTCAATATTTTTGTTTGTTAATATGTGAGTATCATTCTTAACACTTCTTGTTTTAATATCAACTCCTACCTGTGGGAAGACTTCTATTTGCCATTGTCCATCATATCTATCGTATAATGGTGTCAAGTTCTGTGTTTCTTTCATCGGCAGATAATATAAAACGTGAATCATATATACCAAATTAGAGAAAACTCAACTATTTGACACGGATAAAAGAATTTTACATTCTTGGTACGGCAATAAAGTATGATAAATATCCTTCTATAATATATTTACACGAGTCGCTTGCCGAGGATGTATGCAAGTATTATCTATATAAGAGATGAGCAAGTTATTTTGTTTTACTCAATGTTCGATGAGTAATATTTATCTATTGTGTTAATTCTTCTTTCATTTGTAGTCTATCAAAGTTTACTTATTGTGAATGCAGTATAATGAGAACGTTAATGACATCATCATACCCAACAACTTTGAAAGTGCGAATGGCAATTTGACATCTTTCTTGATCTTGTGTGATATTCTAAGATTAATATCAATGAAGAATATTTGTCATAAATGCAAAATAGCAGACAATGTTTGCAACATGTTTAGCAAGTCTTGCACCTCTAGATATTATCCTGATTTGTGATATTAGATAGAAATACATATGAGATGTATGAAACGGAAGATATATTTCTCTCTTTCATTCTTATCAATCCGATTGCTCTTACAAGTGAGAGAGTTACAATAAAGAGTTACAACAAGTGTTTACTTAGCATACTGAGAGTATTAGGGGTTTAAAAAGGTATACACAGAGTTTACATTCTATTAGTGGGGTTGGTTATTACTCTTATTATTGGAACTTTTACAAAGTATTTTCTTTAGCAATGCATGCATGAATATCTTGGCTAGATTGTGTATCAAATTTTCCTTATCGAACCTGCAACCTTCTATGAAGTTATAATGTATGTTTTGGCTCAATAATCACCATGTATCTTACTTAATAATGTGCGAGCAACCTTCTATGAAGTTATAATGTATGTTTTGGCTTGATAATCACCATGTATCTTACTTAATCATGTGAGAGCAACCTTCTATGAAGTTATAATGTCTGTTTTGGCTTGATTTTCACAATTTATCTTACTTAATCATGTGTGAGCAACCTTCCATGAAGTTATAATGTCTGTTTTGGCCTGATCATCTCAAGGCATGAATGGGTGTCATATTTTCAATCTCTAGTCACAACATGAAGTTATGAATGGCAATTCGAACAGCATTAGTGGATTGATTTGTGAGTTAATTATATATCACATTTGCATCAATTTTTGTTTGTGTAATTTTAAGACCTTGCAAAGAACAATAAATAATTTAATTCATTATAAAATTCTTTGGATTGAGTCTGATTCTCAAGAGTGTATATATCATGATAATCTTATCATATAGTTTTCATAGTGATGATATTGGGATTTACATTGCTTATATCACTTTCATTTCATTCATTTGAGAGTCATGATATACTCCCATTATTTTCTAACAATTGTTGGTAGAGATTAGCTGCAAGTAGCTAGCAACTTTCGGTTGATGGAGTAAAGAAGAAAAGGAAAAAGACAAATTAATACATTTTTGCTGTATTTGCTTCATGTGGTATGGGAAATAAGCACTACAAAGGGTCCTTGCTAATTCAAGGTCAAGAATATGAGAGTGAGTATTGTCGTTGAAGTTTATCTACTTTTCTTTGATAAAGTTGAAAAAGAATTCATGAAATTACAATTAGTATAGTTATACTTTGGTTCTATCCAACTATAGATTTTGACGTTTTATGAAAAAACCATTATATTTTATTCTACTTGACAACAGATATATAATTTTCATCTATTTCTTATACGGTTTAGTTTTGCCAATGTGTTACAAACCAGCACTACATAATATAATACATGCAAAAAATCATTTCAAATAGGGCTACATTGAAGATAAATCATTATTCTAGGTCCTACATAACATATATGCTAGAGGTATCTAGTTACATATTATCTTTGCCTCACTTGAAAAGTTACTCCATTTTTTTCTATAGTACTCGTGTAAATTCAAGTTACCATATATATGAAGTGACATATGATCTATCAATTCAGTGTGAAGCGTGACTTCTTAATAAGATCTCTAATGTTAATCGTAATTAGCAAGGTGCAAGTAGGCTGTTTTTACCACTCATTCAATCCTGCCGTATGCTCGTAAACTGAGAATTTACTGCCGGGCACGTTAGTAGCCAAGAGTGTAGTGCTGGCCTCGAGGTGGGCCTTTCACGGTCTCTTTCCAGAATCTTTTTCGTCCGCGGCTCGGTCCGGAGCGTGAGGGGCTCGCGAGAGATGGTAGGAAGTGGCGGGCACACGCTCGGCGCGCACAGGGCGCTCCACTTGTCCAGCCAGCCATCGATCTTCTAAAACAGAGTCGCTGCCATCGGTCTCGCGTTTCTCTCTCTCTCGTGAGATCCCCACTTCGTCGCATTCTGCTTCTGCAGACGCGATCCTTGTGACTACTGGGCCGATCACACTCCTGTCTGTTCGATCACAGAAACATCGATTGCGTAGCTGCTGTCAGTGCACTCTGGTCTTTTCCCTGATCGATTTCGCAGCGATCGTGCTTGGGCAACAATGCAGGGGGGTTTGAGAGCTTTCGCTAAGCGCGTGGTTGCTGTCCCGCGCTTCCCATCCGTGCAGGTTCGCAGGATGGCAGGAGAGCCTGGTGCTCGAGAAAAAGCGGTTCGTGTCTGCACCTTTGATCTCTCATCTTGTGTGTATCCGATTCACTCATCGGCCCGTTTTCTTTACTTTCATGTAGTAAACACAGGAACGGAGATTCAGTTCATCTTCCGTGCGGCTCTCATAGTACTTTGAATCGATGCTTCGATTTGTGGTGCTTGTGAGCTCTGTTAAGAGATTATAATGTTCATTGTAGCTTAACTCTATATTTTCTGTTGGAGCAGACGAAGCCTTATCATTGGCTGATATAACAAACTGAAATAAGATTCTTGTTTTTCTTTTCTCGCATATGCAGCTGTTAGCTGAGGATCCTGCCTTGAAGGAGTTCCAATCTACGAAGGGTACCATCCAGATGATCAAGAGGTTCGGAGACGTGCTTGTAATGGCCGTCGTAGCTGGTATGGTTTTCTGTGCCAGTAGAGGATTTGAGAATCTCAAAGATCTTTGGCCAAAATCTGATAACCTATGTTTTCACACTGATTTAAGCAGAAGACCAGTTTGAACGCGTAATATCTTTCCGTCTGGTACTGCGTGATCGCAATGAACCCTAAATCTACGGTTTAATTTTTGTTCCAACATCGGCTCTGCGAAACGTGAATAGGAGGTTGCCTTTAAATAGGAAGCAATTGGGACTGGGCTCACAGAAATCGTAACCTAGATCACAGAGTCATGATGAACTGAGATTATTACAACGTTCTATCCATCATATATTTGTATCTAAAACAAATGATCGAGTAGTTTTTAGAACGATTTGACGGTATCATTGATCCACAGTACAGGTCTACCCTGAAGCTAGATATTGATATAGCAGACTCATAGCAGTCAATGAAATGATCAAATTCCGACACGCTATATTACTATAATCAAACACGGTAGTATGCTGGATTCTTACTGCCGTCAGTATCATGAATGACTTAGGGCTAAGTTAGCTTGACAGTGGTTGAATCGATTTCTAACAGAGAGTATCGCATGATTATGAAATGCACTGCGCGGGGATCTAATAGTCATGCTATTATCTGTAATGGATTTGACCCTGTTTTGAAGTTGCTCCCGCACGGTTTAGTTTCAGTACTGTTAAAAAAATGCAGGAGCTTTTGCCTGCTGGGGGGATACTTTAATTTTGTTTCTAGTGTATTTTTTAGAAAGAAAATTCAGTGGAAGCATGATCTTGTCTGTAGGCCAGAAGAAAATAGAAGAATTACTACAGTTCCGGTGTTATTTTGGTCCGTTTAGCGAACCTCCAATTCCCATCACAGAAGGTGCTGGATAAATTACGAGAACATGCGTTTTGTAGGACAAGGGCTGGCCACATAGGATCATCTATTCTACTCGGATGTTGACTTGGCTGAACCAAGCTTGAAACTAAAGAAGAGTGCTAATTGTCAGTTCATGATATGAAAAGTTGAAAGAAGCGATTTAATCTTTTGCTCAATTGTAAAAGTGAGCTTTTACTGCGAACATCGTGCCGTCATATAGTCGATTTGACTGTAACAATTACAGCGTGTTGTTCATTGATGTCGAATCTTTAATTGTGGTCTTTCCTTTAACAGGTTCTGTGTATGAGATCTACTGGCGAGTGGAAGCTAGAAGTGCTGCGCGGGCTGAAGAGGCCGCCAAGACGACTGTATGACTTCCGACTCATTCAGACTCGAAATGGGTTTGCATTTTTTTGAGTCGCTGTGCGGTTGTGAGAAAGTTGTGGTTTGTTCGTTACCAATTCAAGGTAACCACATGTAAAGAGTGGAAGTTCTGTGCATCTTTTGTAGAAAGACTGTTTTTTGTGCTACTGTGGTTTCACAAACCATAAAGCTCGAGTGGGTATCTTTCAGATTGCTTCATCAGAAGCGATCTTGGTAGGCTTAGTTATCCATATGTTTACCTGGGAAATAAGTGTCCAGTTTACTGTGTAAAAGACATGCACCAACAGCACGTTCAGAAGAAAAGTGCCTGCGATGGTGAAGATTCTGGATAAAGCTTCTTCCTTTTAAAAGAACTTACAATCTCGGTCGGAGTGTATCTTGTACATGAGTGGTATATATCTCTGTATATGAAAAGGTGCTGCGAATTTTTATCAATCCTTTTGTTTCCCGTTAAAAGCTACAGTGTAGTCCCAGTAGCTGCTGGTACACCAGGTGCTTGAATTTACATCAGTGTCGTGAGGTTTTGCTCGTGAGTATCACGCTTCTCGCTGAAGCGTGATGCTTCAGAGTTTGCTAAGTGAGTTGGTGTGTTCCAGTTTGAGACTGAGATTCCGGGTTTAGCTTTGCATAGAACGACGTTTTAATCAGCTGGACCTCATATCGAATTTTGCGACGGCTAAGTACCTACTGTTAGATCGAATTGGAAAAACTAGAGCCCAATCTGAACACATTTCCTTGCAATGGACTCCATCCTCACGAGTCACTTATAACATTTATTGGTTTAGTCATCGCTCCAAAGCACACCTTTGATGTTTCACCCACTTATTTTCTTGTACGACAAATCATAGAATCTATCAATTAAGAAACACAAAACATACAAATTCTCTATGAATTCTTGTTCAAAAAATCTGATAAAAAGCCAAAGTAGCTTGATCATACATTTTCAGAAATGTAGGTATCTTATATTAATTTGATTGCTTTATCGTAAAGGAATAAACAAGTTCATAATGTTCTGGAATGGTAGATGGAATGGTAATGTTATAAGAGTGGTGATCTTCATGATAGTACATGGATCTATACTAGATATTAATATGTGAGAAATGTATCAATTCAATGCGGACTTTTCACAAACTTAAAATAATTTTTTGCGACAAATGTATAGTTACTTTAATTTTTGATCACAATGAAAATTATGTGGCATTCAAAATCATATGAATACTTTCTTGATGTGTATCAAAATAATCTACTGAATTAGATAGAACGCCAGAAATAGCTTCTGAGTTTATATTGTAAAAAAATGATTCCACAAAATTTTTTTATTATGAGATGATGACTGAGTTGTAAGTTAGGAGTGGGAAGATCTACTCTTAGTAACAAGTAGAGGGCTAAGGAATAGGAATTTAGATTTGTGATTATTGTGATAGTCTTGCATTTAATGTGTGAATATTCATAATTTAGGGCTCTTTCCTTCATCCTCCTCATGCTGCGTTTGCGTTGCGGCGAAATGTGAGAATGTGAATTTTCCGACTTGACGCAAAGCGCGAGTATACTCTACCATAGTCACAGGGGACGCAGGGACAGCAGCAGAGTTCCAATATGAACTGCAGTCTTCCACCGTGGTACGTCGGAAGTCAGGACTTGGGGATAGAGATGAGGGAGCAAATGAGACGTCGCCATTGGAGTCGAGCCCCGAATCCCGAACCAGGAAATCGAAGGCACGCGATGGTGGGCCCGGGCGCTGCAACGAAAGCCATTCCAGTGGAACCGGAGCGATGAAGCTGTGGTCAGTGTAAAACCTCCATTAACAGTCTGGCGGTTGCTTCGCTGAGCTCTGCCGGGAACAGCACAAAGCATTCTTCGGGTGGAGACGATCAGGAGTCCTGCGCAATTTTGAACATCTTCCAGATAATTGGTTTGAGGAGGTCTGACTTGTGGATGAAGGTAGTGCTTGCTCCTTTTTAGCTACAGCTCTGTTTCTGCTTCCATGGTACGCTGAATACCTCTGAATTTCAGGAGATCGTAGGCGCGCTATGAAGGAATTTGTGATGAGAACGGACGAAATTGTGACAGAATTCCACAATCAAGGATGATCAAATCGTTCAGAACCGCTCGAGCAGATGAGGTAGTATTTTCTTCCGGGACCTTGCGACGACGAGTCACGGCGGTGGGAATATCATTTACCGGACAGAAGCCACGCGATCTTGCCTCAGAGATTTGAATGCGTTTCAGAGCTTTGGAGCTGCATTTGATAGGAAATCTGGGGTTCCGACCGAGCTTCGTTTTCAGCTGTGGACAACCAATGACGTGCTTGTCTCCTCTCGCGCACTCGTCTCTTGCTTTTGGCACTTCTCGCACTCCTTCATCACTCGCTCACACTTCTCATACGTCTGTAATTTCGACACAGTTATGTACTGCGGGTTTGCTCGTCACCCACACAGGTGGTAAATTCACATCGGTGACCAAGGGTTTAGTACAGCTCAGACCGAGCACCATCACTTCCTTCCAAGATGACAGGGAAATGCAACATCAGCAGGCGGGCTCGCGGAATGGCGCAATTGTCAGCAAAAAGACTCAGGCAGATCTTCTGGAGAGAATAGCTTATGAAGTCCGGAATAAAAGACCTTCCGACAGAGAATCGACTCCAGTAGTAAGAGCCTTGACGTGGGCCTTTCGGCAGGTCAAAGTGCCTGACGATGTGGATGCTCTCGTAGCTGGTCTCGATCTCCCCCTTCCTGTATTTACAACTACAGTTCAGAAACTGGGTTTTGAGGGGAATCCAATAGCAGCCTTGGCTGTTTTCGAATGGTTACAAGTTACAGAAGATAAACAGCCCAATGTGTATACGTACAACAGTTTGCTAGGAGCACTCAAAGCCAATGGACGGTGGGAGATTGCAGAGATGGTTTACGGGAAGATGCAGGAAAGTGGGATCGCTCCTGATATTGTGACCCAAAATACGCTGATTAGCATGTATGAGCAACAGGGGGCGTATACTTACGCTTTGAAAATTTTTAGGAGTTTAAAATCTCAGGGTTTGCAACCCTCTCTGTTCACTGTTAGAAACGTAATCCAGATTCTCGAAAGAAAAGGGGATGTGGAAACTGCTCTAGACGTATTTGGAGAATTCAAGCAGCAATGCCGGAGGCTAGAAGAAGGCAGAGGCAAGAAAGGGAGTCAGGCAGTCGAAATGAAGAGAGATGCCGAGCAGAAACAGCAACTGGAGACTCTGGTAAGGCAAATGTGCTACGAGAGGATCACTTACTTGCTCGCCCACCAGATCAATCGGGAGGAGGTGATACGACTGTGGACAAAAATGAAGAGTAAGCAAGTCCAGCTGAGCAGGAATATCTTCGAGAAGCTGATACGAGCATGTGGAGACGGTGAAGAAGATCACAAGTTTGTGAAATTGCTGTACATGGATATGAGAAAACAACAGCTGCCCATGAGCGTTAGTCTGTGCAACCATGTGATTCAATCTTTGGGCTGGGGTAAAAAGTGGTGGGCTGCTCTAGAGGTATTTGAGCACATGGTGCAACTTGGACCGCAGCCGAATTCATACACTCGCAAACTTATGCTGTCCCACTTCCAAGTGCTGCTGAACTCGGCCAAAAGTAGGAGAATATGGAAGTGGGCCCTGCAACTGCTCGAAAAGATGATACAGAGAGGCGTAGAGCCCGACAGATTTTCTTGGAATGCCGCCCTCATCGCCTGTGCCAAGGCAGGAGAGACAGATTCAGCTGTCTCGGTGTTTCATAAGATGATAGAACGGGGTCAGAAACCTGGGGTTTTGAGCTATGGAGCACTTCTTAGCGCTCTAGAGAAAAGTAACCATCTCACTGGAGCAAAAATGGTTTGGAAGCACATGCAGGATATGGGAGTGGAGCCTAATATTGTGGCATACACAACAATGATTTCCGCTTGCGGAAGAGGCGGTTCCTATCCGGAGGCCTTGCAGTTGGTAGAGGAGATGCGAGCAAACGGAATCCAACCTTCCTTGATAACTTACAACGCGCTCATCACTGCTTGTGCCAAGGCTGGCGATGGTGAAAGAGCACTGGACGTGATTCAGCAGATGACAGCTGCAAAGATGCAACCGGATGCTATCACTTACTCGAAACTCATCGAGGCTATGGCAAATGAGGGCAGGTGGGAACCAGCCACCGCAGCCTACAGGACCATGCAGGAGTTGAATCTCAAGCCTCCGACGTATGCTTACGAGGCAGTTTTGCGAGTCTGTGAGGCCAACAACATTCCCTTCGATTGTAAATCGCTTGAATTGAATCCAACAAGTTAGGCAGCTCGTTCTGAAACCCTTCCTTCATTTGTATCTTATTGCTTGAGCTGCCTTTTGTATAAGAAGAATTGCTGTGGAGCTATTTAGGAGTTCCATACGTGAGGAAGCAGGCATTTCGATGATAGTGCTCCGTTTTTTAATTAGATGGGCTCTATTCAAGAGCCAACAGCGTACCTACAGCCCATCAATTTTCAAGGTTTAACTACCTGAGGACTGACGTTTAACCCTACATCAAATGTAGCTGTACCATGATAGAAGTTTGCAAAGCAGAAATCTACATATCCGACTTGAATTGCCTTTACTTTGAGACCATTTTTGTTCTGTTGAGTTGGATGTACTAATAAGCTGGTGCTGCAGTTATGTTCATGAGACGCATCGAGTTCTTGAAGAAGCTTGTGAGTCTAAGAAGGCAGCCAATCCTGCCCGAAGGAATGAAAGTGTTTCCAATCCTTCTGTTTTTTACTTTTCTTCCCTTCTGGAGAAAGTGAGTTATCATGGCTCTGATTGTCCATATCAGTAATCCAAGGCTCTAGACTGGAGTCTCTCCCTTCTGTGACTGGTGTACTGGATAAGTATACAAGTACTCATATTGTCCTCGTAAAGTTGAGCAATTTTGCTCAAACCAATCTCAGTCTAATCTTCTTAGTTGCTCCTGGAGTCATATTGAAAGGCTTCCGTTTGAAGCTCTCAAAGCCGTGAACCAGAATCAGTGGATCCGACGGGATTCATTTTCATCTATTAGACTGGTCCTCGTCAGTCTTCTTCTCCCCTCTTTGCGCTTCCATCTGGATCACCTGTCCTTGCTCTTCACTTAGATGAACTTTCAATGGATTACGCATGTTGCATAGGTCGCAGATTTGCACATTTGAGTGGAGCGAAACCTTGAACTCTTTGCCCGTCTCTTCCTTGTATTATCCTTCGCTCTCTTCTCTCAGTGCAAATCATGCTCGATAGCTTCTCTCATCAATCACAAGAGAGAAAAGGCGTTATTATCAGGCTTTCCAGAGAGTGGTCGAGAGGTGTTACTAGAGAGAACAAAGTGCACAACCTTGACCCCTAGTCGAGATCACTGTCTCCCTAGAAGGCGTGAAGGTCTCATAAGGGTGACAGATAGACAACAGCCGAGACCTGTAAGGACACACTTGTCTCTTGCCAAACATTGTTTAGGAATGGTAAAAATGAATTCAGTGTAATCAAGGTGAAGTTGTCGACAAAGTGAGGTCGACTCGCGGCGCAGCGGCAAGGGCACTCCGCTACTACCTCGTCAAACGGTGGGTGTCCGTGGCAAGAAAAAGTAAAAGTCTCACAACACAAACGTGTTCACGTTGCACACCCAAATTTGCCCTCAAAACACCTGCGTAATCCATTTCGTGCCCGTCATGGTACCTTTGTAACCGCGGGACGAGGTTGAGCGTACCAGAAGGCAAGAATAAATTTGATCCTAGACCTTTTAAGAGGACATCGGGAAAGAATTCCAGTAAGTGAAAATTTTAGTTGGCACTTCAGGGATAGCTGCTTAAAATGGTCTCCGAGTAGCTCACATGCTTCGCCGGCAGGAATGTTTTGGAAACTCAGGAATGTTTTGGAAACTCAGATCTGTTGAAACGTCTCTGCTCCAGAAAATATATGTATGCTCAATAGTGGACATTTCTGTTGTATTTGCTGGCTTCTTCGTTGTCCCTATTCGACACTGTGCTTTAGCCTGAGTGATGCCCCTTCAGCTCTGACATCATTTCTGTTCTGCACACTGTGACTGAAGTGGAGTCGTGCGGTTATTGACCAGACCAACTCCCAGTCCGCTGCATCAACTATTGGGTTATGTTGAAAAAACACAATAGCACTGATTCAGCAGTAGTTTGCACGGCGTATGAGCAGAAGATTCCCTTCAAGGCGACAAGTGCTGCACCTTGGACGTCAGCATCCGTTTCTTCAAGTTTAAAATAATCCTGTGATGTTTTATCAACAATATTTTTTTCGCCTTTCAATGCTAATATATTACATTTTGGGCATGAGCCCTATGGCAAAACCTTGTCCTTTGCTTCGAAATTCGAGCTAGCATTTCTCTTTTTGCAAATCTCCCCAATAAAATATTATGACATCATTCTTACTAGAAGAAGATACTATTTTGGCTGTCACAACACAATGTTGTGGTCTGGTACGAACGTTTATTCGGAATTACCAATAAGTATGTATAATCACAATCTTTACTCTTAGTTTTTATATTCAGATTCTTTCTTGTTTAAGCCTGGGATATTTTACAGATTAAGATGTGCGTCTCAAACAACAAGTTAATATGTCTACCTGTCGAATAATATGATATGATATTCATATGACAAATTCATTTCATTCATTTTTTTCCATATGCTTCTTTGAATATATAATTTAATATTACAATCTGAGTAAAAAACTTCCATTGAACATGTAGCATACACGAACATAAAAAAGAATTGACCTGGAATTTTTTATTTATAAAACGTAGATTTCATAATTATATATTATAATTTCATATGTTTATCAAATACTAAAATTCAGTTAAGAAATATAATCAGTTCAATATAAGAACTATTCGGATTAAAATAGATATTTTAAGTCATAAAATGCATATCAAGCATTGAATTCATGAATCTTTTAAATTTTGATCCATCAACATCCAATATGATTAAATCTAAAGTTCTCGAAGAGATATACAATAATTAGTAATATATTCTTCAAACATAAAATTTATCATTATATGAGAGGAATTCATCAGTCACATCATAATTGAGAAAATTCCGCTCATAATATGTTATTTTGGGAGGGGCAGGATTTGATCCTACGTAATATACCTTCAGCATGCATACAGTCTGTCATCTTTAACTACTCCCCCTACGACAAGTCTTTTACTTTCCGGAGCCACAGGACTATCAGAGAAATAGTTCCGCTCATGAGCTTCGCCACTTGCAGAGGTCAGTTGCTAAATGGTTAGTTGTGGGCTGACAAGGACCGAAAGAGTCTCCGCTTAGCCCGTACATAACCTCATGCTATGTGCAAAATATAGATTTATTCATATTGTATAAAAGTAATAAGCTAAACAATCACCTTACCATTACATGTTTGAATCCTTCATTGAATTTATGCAAAAAGTGAAGACGATATTTGTATAAAGAAATTATTATAGCAAAAATTACAGATGATTATCATAGATTTGCATACACCTGCAATTGATATACATATCAGATGAAACAAGAATGCACAA
Source organism: Marchantia polymorpha subsp. ruderalis (assembly GCA_037833965.1). Classification (NCBI taxonomy): domain Eukaryota; kingdom Viridiplantae; phylum Streptophyta; class Marchantiopsida; order Marchantiales; family Marchantiaceae; genus Marchantia; species Marchantia polymorpha. The sequence continues at coordinate 25,016,339 of AP031356.1, read as the reverse complement.
AATAAAGATGGAGAATAATTTCTGATATTTAATTATTTTACAACAGACGATACATGCATCACAATAAAATTAAAGAAATACATTAAAAACAATCCAAAATTTTAAACATAATATGTCAATACTAATGTTTTACTCTCACATCTGACAATATTTTTATGTAGAATTGTGGATATTGTCATGTTACATCATTTGCTAGATAATCTAAAATAAATAATAAACAGATATATACAATTATTATAAGTCTCTCGATATTCAACAAATTTATATCATACAATAGATTTGAACCAAAAAATCAAGTTTGCGTGGTGCTTGTAAATAAATTTTCTAAATTTTTTCAAATTAATAATTGTAAATAATTCAACAGAAATGACATGACTATTAATTTTTACTTTACTTGGTAATCTAAATAGATTACATAATTTAAGTAACATGCGATAGAAAAACATAGTCATATAATTTTGGAATTGATAAATATATATATATATATATATATAGAAAAACTACATGTTCATATCTTTATTATAACTAAAATGAGAAAAATTTTAAAAATTAGCGTTATAAAAAAATTTTGAAGAATATATTTGATATAGCACATGATAAAAAAAATTTGATAATCTTAAAATTCATTTGTACGTAAAGTTGAATATTATAATTTAAGTATAAGTCAATTTCTGAATACATTACTCAAATATATATGCTCATCGATGTGATGATAATAGGTTTTTATCACATATCGATATATCATTTGTTTTGTATGAAATCTTTTGAGGTAGAGCCAAAAGATGCAAAGCTCTCGACAACAAAGAATACAAGATACATATCAAAGGGACAGGATAAGACAGAAAATCTTATAACTTTTACATAATCTAAATAGCAGATTTACAGGTACTGTAGATATAAAGGGCAATTGTTTGATACGCAAGCAAGCGAAAATGTGTTATAATTATTTCCCAGATAATTCATTCCTTGATATTTTCCATTTTTTATTATTTTTCCAGCTAACACAAATATTACATTAGTTAATAGGTGACACAAGTGCATTTTGGCAAGATTTGGTGGAACAATTCAATTCATGGAGTGAATACATCTTTGGTGGGCTAAGAAACTTTCATATGTTTATGACAAGTGTGTCTTGTATACTCTAATATTAAGTAGATACATGAGACTGTCAGGGAAGCAAATAGTTCTGGGAGCTGCAAATCGGTTACTGTACATAAAATTATGGATGTATACATACTTACACAAGTGTGTGTTTGAATTTAAATGAAAATACAGTAGCACACAGTTGAAATGCATTTAACTACCTCACGGAAAACGGTACATTTTTTACTATAACTTACAGTCTTTACTATGTTAGATTTTCCATTTCATTACTGATCAGATTATCTTGAATAATATCTGTCTGTGCAATATTGTGTGAAATGGTTTTCAGAATAATTATAATTATTGTAGCTGTGCAGCCGTTACGTTTTACGTGACATGAAACGAATATGATTGTGCTCATTATGGCATGTCAAACATAAGCAACATAATTGTATTGAAATACCTCAATATCTTAATTGTAGAGATAAAATGTATGCACGGAAACGTCAATAAATTGAAAATGATTCTCGCCATATAAACCTAGAAGCACCTCATAACTCAAGCAGTAATAAGTATTTAACTAGAAGAATGAGCACCATACCTCACACATGACTTGCTATAAAGCAAGAATGATGCCCACAACTCCACAAGAAATCATAAAGTAGAGAGAGGAGGGCAAAAGAGTCGCAGTCTTCGTCATGTGCAGGTTAGCAAAGGTGCAGGGCAACAATTGAAGGGTTGGTAGGTGGACGTATTTTTGCTTATATTAAACCCTTCCTCCTCTGCTAATCGCAATAATAGACCGCTCCACAGTCACCAGAGAAGTAAATTCTTTCACGATTCACCGGGAACTTTAGGTCGTTTCACCATGTGACTGGGTCAGGCCGGACTGTCGAGTCGCGGACACAAGAAGTCAACCTTTGACGGGAAAAGACAAAGGGACCACAAATTGGAAACATTTGGCCTCGAGAGCTCAAGAAATAGCAAAGTAATGGAATCGGCCCCCTTTCAGTGGCGCGCCCCACTGAATCGGATCGCAGGCTGTCGTGGGAAGCTTCATTCGCAGATCCCGTCATGGTCATGGGGCCCGAGTCTCCGACGTTTTCTCACCCGTCCTGCCTACGCTGTCTGAGCAATAGCGGGCGGGGGATGCAAGGGTGACAGGCTCTTCGCACCCAGGGAAAGCCTTGGCTCGTTCTCGCTCGCTCTCTCTGTTTGTGTCGGTTGCTCTCGTGGCCGCCCTTGTTGCTGCAATTGGTGATGGATGATGGTGTCAGTTTAGTGGACGCGAGGTGAGGCTCGAGAGTCGGACCTAGTGGACCCTTTCTGCCCCTTTGTTTGGGCTGCTTGCGGAGGCAGCTCGAAAGTGGCACTTGAACTGGATCGTTGGTGCTTCCATCACGCGCGTTGAGTTCTGGATGTGTCTACGATGTTGGAGCAGATTAGTATGTTCGTCTGAGTGATGGAGAGCTCGTCGAAGTTCTTACAGCCAGCCGCCGATTCAAGGTAGGGATGGACTGATTCTTCCGTAGTGACGGTGGTAGAGGCTATTCATGTGTCAGGGACAGCAGGCAATCTCGCTGGAAATGATTTGATGAAGGAGGAGACCAGCCAATGAGCATATCGCGCAATATGACCTGTACGCTGGGGACTCCGTTTGCAGCTCTGAAGTGCATTGTCGATTTTAGATCAGTGTATTGAGAAAGAGGTGGAGTTGTGTTATGTGAGGAAATATCCTGTCTCGTATTCGGGCTGATTCAGCTCTGCATCCTTGATGCGTTTGCGGCGTGAAGACAGTTTTCAGGTGCTTGTGTTTTGGCGGCTTTTGATCTTAAATCTTTGACTTTTACACTCTCCATACCGGAGTTGTGCTGAATTGTGGAGGATGTAGGCCTAGTGATAATCTGTCTATTCCACCGGACTGGTTATATGACTCGCGATGGAGCCGGATGGCTTCATCGAATTACGAGGGAGCATCTCTGGTTCTGAGCAATTTGTGAACTTTTTGAGTAAATCAGGCGACAGTATGGATGAAACAAACCACAGGTCCCGATCTTATGCAGGGCTGGAGAACAGGTATTCTCATCAGCTCGATCTGGAAGAAGTATCTTTATCTAGCGGAGGATCGCCTGGAGCATCTCCAGGAGCTAACTCCAGTAGCGAGGGTTCAAGCGGTCTAGCAAGAAGTAAAAGCAAGAAAGAGGGCACTCTGCGTACAAAGAGAGGAGGAAAGGCCCTGAAAATTATGGTGACCTCTCCCAAAGAAGAAGAGCAACGCAGAAAGGCTCTATATCTTGAGTCCATAGCTGGCAATACTCCTTTGTATCCATTAGATCTGCAAGAACTCTCAGCCGATTCCGGTCAAGAAGAAGAGGAGTCCGACAGGAGCAGTGTGTTTTCACCAGAGGTAGCAGCCAACGGATTTGGTTCGCCAATAGAGCTGCCTTCCCGGGACAATTTTGAGGATCTACTCAATCGAAGAGCAGAAGCTGAAAGACGGATGCAAGTGATGACTGCAGCCGACGATTTGATTAAAGATCACAGGGAGAACGGTTCGCTAGAGGACATTCCTTTAAGAAGCAAAGTTGATCCTTTAACAGATTCACAAGCTCATAAGTACTACGATGACGAGATTTCGCCAGTGGAAGAAAACGTATCACCTGCCAGCAGATCCTTGACATCGTTCATCTTGAAAACGTTGATTCTTATACTTGTGTGGTACATATTTAGCACTTTTTTGACATTGTGAGTACTCTCTCTCTCTCTCTCAACACTTCGACATTTTGAGTTCTAGGTCTCGCAACTGTGGCAGACTGTGTTCTGAATATGGCTTTTTCATCTGTTTACAGGTATAACAAGTTACTACTGGGAATCGACAAGGGGCATTTTCCAGCTCCACTTTTAATGAACACCATTCATTTTTTGATGCAAGCTGTTATTTCAACCGTCATCATTCGGTTTATCAAACCTTCGTTGCTCCCTACATTCAACATGTCATGGAAGGACTACTTTTTGCGCGGTAATGTGAGCCTAAGAATTGGAATGGTCATTGCACTTCAGTTATCAACACCTTTTGCATCTTGAATCCAAACTACCATTTCTTTCTCTGTGTTATGTGTGTATTGATGTTTTTTTTCTACATTTTTTTGTTGGTAACAGTGGTACCCACAGCCGTAGCCACAGCCCTTGATATCAACCTCACCAATATGTCTCTAGTGTTCATATCAGTTACCTTCGAAACGATGGTGAGTCCGTGAACAAAATTTGTTTTGCACATAGTACTATCTATCCTTGCGTTTTTGCAAGAATCGACCGTATTTATGGAGCTGAAAGATTGTGCTACAGACATCCAATATGTAAATGGATACATTTTGCATCTAGCGAATAGTGACGTAAAAGTTTCTCACTTTCCTAATTTCTATACTTGTGTCAAAGGTGTTAGAACTAACTCTTCTGCTAGATGCTTTTAGTATTAAGTTGGTTACGGCTAATTAGCAAACTGGTACCATTCGGTGCAGTGCAAGTCGGGTGCCCCAGTTTTCCTGCTCCTTTTCGCGTTCGCATTCAAGTGAGTATGTATGTTGGTGAATCCTGTCATTAAGTGACAATAAGTTCTGATTTTAAGTAAAATCGACATGCTTGTTGTCTATAAAGTCAAATTATTCTGGTCGCTTTAGCTTGGACATTTGTTTCGTGTTTCATACTCTGGATTTGCAAATATTCTGGGTAAGATAGTGGCTCTTGTATCAATCAATTTTGGTGTGTTTATTTAATAATGGAACCACATTACAGGCTGGAGGTACCTAGCTACAAGTTGCTGGGAGTCATGTTGATCATAGCATCTGGAGTCATGCTGACTGGTATATTTCTGCACTCCTTTCTTAGCAGTCAAGTTTGAAACCGCCACAGAACTGCGTTTATTTTCTAATCAGAGAATTGGATCATAAATTCGTCGGAGAAATGTAAGTCTTTTTTGGTGAGGACAGCTGAACATTCGATTATGTTGTTTGAATTTCGGTGTCAAGGTGATATTCCTCGCAAGTTACTAGAAAGTCGGAGTGTCGAAGACCTTTCCTTCCACTGACGCACACATCCTGGTAGGGTTGCAGTCGTTAAAGAAACGCAGTTGAATGTTGTGGGCTTCATATTTGTCATGGCGGCTTCTATCATGACGGGATTCCGCTGGACGGTTACGCAGCTCTTGCTTCAGGTAATGACTGAATTTGGCATTCATGTTTTGCACCTGGCCTCCCTGGATTATCTTTTGCGGTTCGTCCTTTCAGCCCTGTTTATGGAAACAAGCCTTGGACTAACCGATGTATGTTATTGGACTTTTGATTGTGCTGTGGGTACGTCTTGGATGCGGAAAAATGAAATATTGAGTTGTCTACAGAAAGAAGAATACGGTAATACCTCTTGTCTTGTCTCTGTTGTATGACACTGAAACATGAGACTTCTATATATATTTGGGGTTTGTGAATTTAGTCATGTTTAACGTCACCTAATATAGTCGTATGATTTGAGAAGGTGTCTGGAGGTGAAGAGCTATGTCATACATGTTGCTCACATTTATATATTCTCATTGGATACGCAGACCAAAACATTGTGATCTGTATAGTTGGGATGTTGTGTGCTGATAATGTCTTTGTTACGTTTTGCAGGTCTAAACAATCCGTTTGCCGTCATGAGTTATCTGACACCAGTTATGACAGCTTTGTCCTTGATACTGTCATTGATACTAGAGCCTTGGAGTAAGTTTGGAGAAAGCCATTACTTTGATACTCCAAGGCACGTGATGTCAAGTTGTGCTCTTATGTTACTTGGTGGTGCCTTAGCATTTTGCATGGTAAGTACACGTAGAATCTTTACTGATTGCACTCTACTTGCAGAAATCCAGCACGACGTTTCCAGTATGTGCTGATTGTCTTCATATATTTTTTGGACTGGTTTACATGAATTGCCAGGTCTGCAAAGTTAAGGCTGAATTTTGTTGTTAACATACCAGGAAATTGTTTTACTGTTGATGTTCTTTCAGGTTTCGGCAGAGTATCTGTTGATTTCTGAAACTAGTGCTGTTGCGTTTACTGTGGCCGGAGTATTCAAGGAGGTCGTGATGGTATTGGTAAGCACCAATAGAGTCAAGTGGATTGGCGTTTTTTGTTCTGGAAATGAATGGAAAATGGAAATATGCGGTGTGACTGCTGTATATACACCACCTTAAAAAGTTCGATAATCTTTGCAAGAATGCTTAACTACTTTTTGACATATTTCAGGTCGCAGTGATATTCCTACATGAAGAATTCACAGTATTGAAGGGAGTTGGTCTTACCATCATTATTGTAGGCGTTAGTCTCTTCAACTGGTTGAGGTACTGTGTCCTCTCTACCATTGTGCTTTTGTTTTTGTTCTTTTTGTTCTTCTGGTGTCTTGTTATTGTAGTTGTCTTCTACTGACCTATATTCACATGTTTTATTTTAAGAATTCTTTGATTACGAAGGTGCTTGGATCAAGAGCCCCATTGCAAGTAATTTCTCACATCCTACATTACGAACTTTTCCAGATATCAAAAGTTGGCTCAAGGTGATTCAGGCGAACACGGATCAAGCAACCGTGTTGGGAACCACAAATACGTGGCTCTTACGGAAAGCAATGCTGTTTTTGAACTCGGAGATGACTTGGAGGACGATATTCTTTGAATCTCGAATCCGAGAAACCCCTACCCTGGAGTTTAGTCCCCTCGATCTAGTCATCTACATTTCAAAAGTTGAGATTGTAATGAGCAGTCTAGAAGAGAGGAAGGTTGTATATTGAATCTATTCATTTCAATTAACATGTTCTCAGAGTCCTCCCCTTTCTACCTAGACGCTTAAGCGGACAAGATTGATTGTCTGTGGCATGCCAAACCATTGATCGTAGTCTGAACTACCTCAAAACCCACGGGATGGTGGAGTGCTGGACCCTTTTCAATCGTGTTAATTGAGGGTGCCTCGCCCTAGGGAGAGTGTAAAGTAGTAGACTTATTAGGCAAGACGCTCCATTTATGTTACACCTTACCCATGAAGAATTGCGGAAGCTTATGAAATTTCTTCCATCAGAATCACTCGTATTTTCATGAATTTGCCAATCAAAGGTACCTTATCGGAGTTGCAGCCCGTACTGCAATGCACGATGCAGAAGTAAGAGCGGTTGGAACTGGTTTCTGTGAATGACCAGTATAATCTGGCTTTGAATGACTTCCCAATCACGCAGGCGACAACGAACTGCCTGAACTCGAGCCTATATAAATATGGCAGACATACATAAAGACCTATTTCATTTCATGAGTCCTTCACCGTCGTATTGAATCAGATTTGATCTTCAGAACAGGACTCGAATATCATAAAGACCTTATTGTAGATTAGATTTCTAATCACGAACACAAATGGGAGGAAAATGCCCACAATGGGTTCACTTTTGAGATCTTCCCCGAAGTCTACGTCTTCCTAGACTATCGAACCGTTAAAAATGGGAAATTTTTAAGCATTTCGTCACGAAAGCCCTGCCTCGTCTGCCCGAAGTGTTTCTTTTAGGCAGATTGTAGTTCTATGTCGTAGTAGGGCTTGTTCTCTGCTGGAAAGGGAAAGGTACTAATTTCCATGTGGCAAAAGCAGATTTACCACCTTGTACAAGGAGGTACTGCATAACATGAAGACACTTCGGCTTGCTCCTCATGCATTGCTGGTATGCTTCACCTACTACATTAAGGTTCAGGATCGATTCGATGCGGAAGTGAGGAAGTTTAGTCAGTGATACTTTTCTACCTTTGAGAAGATTCTTGGGAATAAGGGTCACTTAACCTGAAATGCTCCAGAATAACCCCATTTCAATGAACTCAAAATCTATTGAACAATTATTTTTTTCACTTTGCCAAATCTTGGTTAGTTCAGTCCAAACTAATTAGTGGTTTTTTTGTGGTTTAAGCAAAAGCATCTTCAGTTCACCAAACACTTACAATTCTCCGATTCTAAAAGGAAACCTTGCTTGCTTGGTGATTGGCACTCTTTTCAGTTCATGGACAAATATTATAAACAAAATATTTTTTGGCTTATCGAGACCTTCAGACTGAGCAGCACCCCTCTTACTCATTTTCATGATATACTTAGAACACAGTTATTGCTTAAGAGTGAAGAGAACAAAATGATTAATTTTGCTTCTAGTCCTTAGACTTTAACCCTAGATGGTTAAATAGACTGAAGTCCGCGAACGAAAAAATCGAAGCTCTTTTATATTTGAGAGCCGAAGGTAACCGTCCAGCCTCAGACGGTCCAGCCGTTTAGCCGCAGACCCCTGGAGCATAAAGCTAGAGCTAGCCATAAATTAATAAGTTCTTTGTTTTCATTCCTTTCCCGGCCCGTCACGGCAAAGTGTGCTCTGGTATCGGCTAAAGCCCGAACTCTATGTTCCAAATGGCGTGATGCCATAGATAGAAGTGCTCGCACGTTTCGGTTCTGAAGGCCCAAGGCCAGATATGACTTGTAACTTTTCCTCTTCACCTCTACAAAAGCAGGGTCAAGTCTTGAAAGCCAAATAATTCATGGAGAATGAATTGTCTCTTGATATTTAGAATTAAACCCCCCCCCCCCCCCAAATATAAATTCTTTATTAGTGAAGTAATTTTTTTGGGTTTTGAATTATTTTATTAAGACTGTAGATATATATTGGAAAATATAATTTTTCCTCTTGTTACTTTCATATTTCTTGCTCAAGTCCCATTGAAACCTAGTAGGTTAATTTCTAAAAGTAAAAGAATTTATTTTCTTCAGATATTAATGTTTACATCTATTGTCTTGTTGATTTTCCTGGGTATATCAATTGGTTAATGGAGATAGTTGGCAATCTATTTAGTTTATTATTCACATTTGTTTAAAACTAAATATTCTTCTCCACAGTTATTTCATATGAATCTTCTTCCGTTTTATGATGACTCTCGATGAGGTTTTTGTTGTCAGCTTAAAGCAGTTTGATAGTTTGAAGCATGGTCCGTAAATATACTAGTATGAACATTTTTTTGTAATCTCTGAGAAATCTGAGACGCACTTGAGAACAAAGGATGGCGAACATAATTCACTATGAGTCAGTGCAGATTGATCGAGGTACCTACCGTAATGACCAAACCAAAGCCGACAACAAGATGGAGACATGTGACCTGTGCGTATTTGATTGTAGCAACAATTTCAAGTGGAAATTGCTCAGAAGTGTAGTAGGTCAGGTTAACTAGAAAGCTCGCAGACGCGGTGGTGGTTCGTGGTTTGTGGTGTGAAAGTCAAGTCTTGAATTCAATGCACACCTTTTCACTTCTAAACAAACTTTTTGAATGGTATTCTTTCAACTTTGATTGTTTTTAGTGAATTTGATTTTCCCATGTTAAAGACTCTAGGTAATCTGCTGCCAATATATATTAAATATTATATTACTTCTTCGCGAGTAATTACAATGTTCACACCATGAGAAGATAAATAAATTGATTTTTCTTCTACTTTATTTTACCTTTTTTTTAAATAGTATCAATATTATCAATAATTAGCTATCAATAAATTATCAATATTTCTCTTACTATATCTAAATCATACAATTAGACATAAATAGACAGTATTTCTGTTTTTGTGTACAAATGTTTTTAATTTTTATTAATATTTATAAAATAAATCTATATCTCATTAACCTGTGCCACACTTTCTAATAATTTGAGTCTAAAAATATAAAATATTAAACCTAAATGATGAAAATTAAGATTTTCTAAATATTTGAAGATATAGATTTTAACCCAATTTTTATATCAATGAATTTAAGTATTCTTTTCATCTTCATCACATTCAGAAAAAAAATAATGCTCTAAATAATTAATTTTTTATTCAATTATATGTATCAAAAAAACACAAATAACAAAATTTTCTCAAATATATCCTGTTAAATTCATCATCAAGAGGCAACAAATTTCTTTATAAAATCGGAACTTTTGTAGTCTTATGTATATTGCTATAATTTGAATATAAATTTAAAAAATTGAGTGCACTGATTTAATAATTATATCCTATAAACATTTCTATTTAAAAAATAATTTATACTTTTACGAACACTTTACTTTGAACATTGCTTTTTTAATTGGATCATATCATTGTTAGATACATCATGTCATCTTAATTAAAGTTTTCTTATTTTATCAACACTTAAAATCAAGCCAAACAGATTTAATGGACTAAATGCCATACGATCATTATTTGATTTATTCATTTGATGGAACATGTGTGTCTATAAAATGATTTATATAAATTTATTTGATAATTTTCACTCTTGCAAACATCATATTTTTATTGATATATATGAATGATAATTCAAAAATAGAATGCTTCCATGAATGTCTATTCAATAATCCATGAATCCGTATCGAATAAATATCAGAACATCATCACATGCAATGATTGTAATCTAATTATGTTTCACTGAACGTTTGATGATGCTATCAAAGGATGATGTTAGGTGATTTTTTTCCTCTCTTATATATTGTACAATCCCCAGATTTCTAAAATTATGTTTATGATTACTTGTTTTTTAAAAAATATTTAAAAATATAAAATCTTGAATTTATACTTTTAGCAATAAAAAAACTTTAAAAAATAATTAGAACATGATTTATTTGATCATATCATCAATAATAAAATTTTCAAGAACTATATTAGTATTTGATTTATTAAATATAATAATAATATGAAAGGAGTATTCAAATTCATATTGATAGGATCAGATTTTTTAGGGCAATCACTTTATGAATATCTTCAAATCTGAAAGCAAATTTAAAGACTCAATTTTGCATAGTCTAAATTATATATAAATAATTGAATTTTTATAAGCTCCAAATGATTCTATTATATTTTTTCATGCATTTGAAATCATCAAAATTCTTGATTTTAAGATGTTTAACAAAATTTACATGTGATTGATTTAATAGTCAGGATAAAAATTGAAAGTTATCAAATTTAATAATTTGACATAAATATTTTAAGTCCGTATTAAGCGATATCTGTTTACAAAAGTTTGATACTCCATGAATCATGATTAGAAGCTAAATATTAGTATAAAATAAAGTCTTTGTCATCACTTAGTTTTTTTTTAAAAATTTTATGTGCATTAGATTTGATTTTCTCCATGGATCTAAAAAATTTTGAAGTTTTAGCTTTTACCAAAATGTTTGAATTTTAATTTATAATAATTTAATATAAAAAATCAGATGATATGATTAAAATAATCATCACATAGTTTGATTTTTATCTCAATTAATTTTTTATCATTAAAACGTCGACTTCAGAAAATTTATTCTCTAACTTTTTCTAATACTAATAAACATAATAAATTTTTAACTTGATAGAAATTTCTACATTATAAATATTGAGTTAGAAATTTCAAAATATTAAATTTACTTTATCGAGATCATAATTTTATATTCACTAATTAAAAAATGATATTATAAATTATAAATTATTCAATTTTAAATGTACCATAAATATCATAAATTTTTTTATTTATGTTAAATTTTATTTAATTTGAAAACCTTTACTTTATTCAAACTTAAATTTGTAGTTATAAGCTTAATCAGTATCATTCAAAGGATGTCGAATGAAAATAGAACTAATAGCGAATGATCTCTCAAGAGCACTTTCGAGCACTATGAATTTATTAGTTAAGAGCATGTTATGAATGCCAAAAATTTATCAAACCTGAAAAGCCTTCTATACCAGACAACATAACAACTAGCGAGTCATTTCCTGTATTACCTTCTCACAAATAGCCTTTTTTCCATTAGCACATGTTAGAGATTGAAAGAAGAATATAACAAGAACACACCTTTTCATCAACGGTGCTTACAAATCATACACGTGATTGGGTATGACGAAATTACTCATTATTTGGATAATTGGCGGTGAGTGCGGGAGCAACAAGCAAGGTATGGCATTTGAGTCATATGGAGCTATGTACAGTATGAAGATTTTGACATGTTAGTGAAAGAATTTGCAACAAACTATCATACCAGGCGAATGTATCTGGCCTTTTGTGTGTTTTTTCTTTTCTTCTAGCGCTCTAATTTCTATAGTAAGAGCACTTGTTGACGCTATACATAAAGAGAATATAACATAAGTTGATGATGTACTGATGCTCATACGGTATGAGTATACGGTTTCGAGTATATTGTCAACATACTACTTACTTTTCCTTTTACTAGTTTATAAGGTATTTCCATCTTTTTCCTATCCACTTGGCCCTGCTTCATCTTAAGCAAACTCAACCGACTTGAAGTGACAACTGTAGCCTTTCAAGTCGCAGTTACTGTCCATCAACACGTAAGCAATGGCTTTGCCTGTACTATACTCAGATCGTGCTTTCCAATTGGGGGCGTTCTAGCAAATGACCTTAGAACTTTAAGCTAAGCAGAAGGAGAAGCGCCAGTTTACTGCAGTAGGCTGCCAACTAAAATGGCAGCTACATCGTCCGCCACATGGTTTTCTTAACGGGTCCATGTGTTTGTATGGAAGTGATACCCGGGAAATGCGTGGAGGAGATCATCGGACGGCTACTAAGTAGTATTAGTTCGTTAATGTGCTCACTAATGGGTAATTAGTGTCAACTTAGCCTAATTCGGAGAAAATGCAAAGATCCTGCACTTCCGCCAACGCCTAAATTGTGCGTTTATTTATGCGACTTCGGAGGGGCGCCGAGAGCATTCGCGATCAGTTTTATATTTCGAGGTTTCTGCAGATTTTTGACTTGGTTTGTGAGCAGATTGGTTCGTGTTCGATTATGATCTGCCTGTAACTCCTCACACCCGTTCGACCTCTGCGTACGATTTTAGCTATGGCGGAAGTGATTTTGTTAGAGTCGTGCGGCGACGTCGAGGAAGTGCCGAGCTTTCCATGTCGTGGGGCGAATGTCGATTGAGATTGGAGTCCGGTGAATTGAAAGGTGTTGTATGTGGAGTAAGAGATTGTGGGCGACTGCAGGCCGCCGAGCATAGACCAAAGGGTGTCTGAGCAATTTTTAGCTTGTTGACGTGCCACAATATACTTACATTTCGTATGGAGAGTGGGAATGGAGAAAGAGATCGGGGAGGAGAGCACGCCGTTTGTGAGGGGCCGGTTTCCATTAGAGATTGAATGACACCAACATTTTTGGTCTTTTTAGGTTGTTCGAATTGTTTGCGGATTTGCATGCAAGAGTCCTGATGAAGGAGGGAGGTGAATAGCAGCGTTACCTTCTTCCGTCACTTACTATGGCGCATCAAACTTCCCGCCTCCACCGCCTCCTCACTCTTCTGGATAGTATCCTTCATACGCCTGGTTCATTCGTATTGTTTGTAGTTGTGTGCTGCCTAATAGTGTCAAGTGCACTTAATCTAGGAACATATTATATATTGAACTAGGAAGCACTTAGTCTGAATCATGTCTACTCGCTGTCATTTGAAGAGCTCTTCTTACTGACAACCTGCAGCGAGTCATAAACCGGATGCGTTCTGCTGGGGTTTCTCTTGATAGCCCCATGTTTTCACTGATCGAGAGCGAAACGTTAGCTGTGGCATTCTGATCAGCATATGTTCCAGCAATTGCGTCTGAAATAGGTTTCACTGTGGTTCTCCATCTGCATTGGCATCAGATTTCTGGCACCTCATGTGTCACATAATCGGACGGGTTTCCGCCGACATGGTTTTCGATTGCTTCTCATGATTTGGCATGATGATTATCCAATTGACAGTAGCATTTTACACTCTTCTATCTCCGTTGGTGCAAATAGGCTTTGTTATCACTGCGTTTTCGTATAGTAAAGATTGATTCTGGCATGAATTTTGTTTTCGTCATATTTCCTTAACAAGGGTTTTAGCTGGATCTACGTCTACAACGAGACGTACAGCAGCACGGCAGATTGGAGAGATAGCAAAGCTTCATCCCACAGAACTCCGCCCCTTATTAAGACGGGTCTAATATCTCTCACAGTCTCTTGGTTTTCAGATTTTGTGTCCACTGTTTTTGGGCAGGTCTCGCTCTGTATTCAGATGAATTTCTCGGAGATTTGTGTCCATTTTATATCTGAATCATTGTGCTTGCCATTTAACTCTCATGGATAAAACACCAAGTTTGCCCTTCATGCCCTCGGTCGACTCATTATCTGTCTCGGAACTTTTGCAGGTCCGTCAGTTCCTGAGAAGCAAGAGTTGGGATACGCGAGTAGCAGCTGCTCAGGCCATTGGTGCCATTGCCGAGAATGTCAGTCATCCTACCGTGAAAGAGATTATTTCGAAGGCAGAGGCCGAGCTTGCAGCCCTCGGTCACCCATTAAACTTCTCAGTTTACCTTGACTTGTGTGCTCTCGGAACATCTCAGTCTTCAAATTCCTTGACATTTAGCAGGTAATGACACAAGGTTAACTTTCAAGTAATACTGTGTCTAGCTTGCGGTGAAGTGTATCTTCCGTTACAGCGTTCACAAGAGTTCAAAGTGAGTGGGATCTGCGTTGAAGAGACACAGGCACTTGGCTGCATCATATGATCTGAAAATTATCTAAATTGCTTTCGAAGATAATCTTAGAAGTTGCTTGGCATGTGGCTCAGCTTTGACATCCAGCGAGTTTTGGAATTTGGTGCCTCGCTGCTAGCTTCAGGTGGTCAGGTATGTCGGTCGTAAGGGATTGCCTATTGTGTCATTAGTGGAAGAAGCGTGAAAACAACTCAAGTTCTAATATTACGTACCCTACTCAATGTCCTATTCAGCTCTTTTTCCGTTCCTTGTTTATGCTCTATTGTAAGATCGCCCATACTTTCCTTATTCTTGATGTCATCGATGGTCCCATCAATTTTTATAATACTAGATTGAATCACAGTACTGAGAAAGTGATGAGATTTTTTGATGAGAACACAATCCAATGGATGTACCCAACCAAATTCAGGAGTACGATATCAGCGTCGACAATACCAAGACTTCCGCGGAAAGGCTTGCTCGTCAAAAGAAGAATCTCCGTCGGAGACTCGGTTAGCATTTATATTCACAACTCATGTCTTTGACAAAGTATGCAGAAAATTTTCTGGATAGATTTTTCACTGATGAAATAATTTAGAGAACTATTAGAAGGTACACATTTTCGATTCACGTGTTTTCAGCTGACGATCTTGTTCTTAGGTTGCAAAACAGTTTATCCTAGAATGAGATGCATTTGATAAGACTTTCCGCCTTTCATTCATATCCGTGTATCACTGACGCGTACTGTGTCTTCTCTTAGGGCTGGATGGCTGCGAGCAATTCATGGATGTTAACGACATGATACGAGATGAAGATCTTATGTCGCATCGAGGAGCATATACTAATGGAGATGGGCCATCTCATGGATATTATGGCCAAGTAGGTGCTAAGCAAGAAGTGCAGGACTTGGTAGCAAACATGATGCCTCTGGCCAGGTCTCTTAGTGCTAGAGAACGGAATATGTTGAAACGCAAGGCTAAGGTCATAGTTAAGGATGGCAACAGCAAGGAGTGGCAAGAGGAGGAAGATGCCGAGGAACCAACTGCTAAGCGTACCAAGAACACCAAAGCCGTCATCACTGAGCAGCCGCAAGCTGGAGACAAGGTAAAGGAAGACTATGGTAACCTTATGGCAAAAGTTTTGACTTGAAGTTTGGATGGGTTATTAAGTGCTATAGACGAAGTCTAGGGAGATCCGAATGTCTTCCTTCTCTTGACCAACTATAGCAGAGAAATCTCATTATTTAAACTAAGTGTAACTTGATCAATGTTGTGAAGGGTCTTTTTGTTCAGGTGACCAACGTAGAAAACAATTTTCTCATTAGCGTTTGAATGTGTGTGGATTTCAGAAATTTTCCTTTTAAGGGGAAGTTATAAATATGATGATTGAACTGGCACGCGCTTGTCGCACTGTTTTGAAATTTGGAAACCTTGGTTTGTCGAAATACCTCTCAAACGACAGGAATTTAGGTTATCAACGACTAACATGTTTTGAATGCTGGAGGTCATTGAGTTAGAATGTTGTCCTTTGTTGTACCATTGTGGAACCCAAGATTGAATGTTGACGAATAATTATACAAGAAGTTGTCTTTTTCTTGCAGCTCGTGATGGAAGCAGTACTTGATGATGATAGCCCAGAACCAGAGGGAGATGGACGTTGGCCTTTTGGTCACTTCGTAGAGTTACTAATTCATGACATGTTCGACACAGGTAAACACTTCGTATCTATAAGTTGTCTACTGTAGATTCAAAACTCGTTGCCGTCAAAGTGATTGTTCTCATAATGCATGCATGCAAGGTAACTGTTCGGATTTTATAGTTATGTTGCTTGAGTTTGGACATGGATATCATCGCAAAAAGTGCTGGTAACAGTTAACAAGTTTGCCTTGCATTAAGTATCTGAAAAACTCTTGACGAGGTTACTGGCTCTTAGCGAGCTACTTCGACAACAGAATGGGTGTTGATGGTTATCTGGGTATTCGGACATCGTTTGTATCTGCGATCAAAATGTTCTTGTGTTTGTTCCTGGATATATGCTTGGTGATTCCCGCATGAAATATCTGCACTTTTCGGATCCAAACGTTCTTGAATAATTGGCTTTCAAAGGCCGCAGAGATATTTTTGGGGCCTTGGTTTGAGATGGAGATACATGCATTTTGTTCCTTTTCTATATTTGTTTCTGGAATTGTAAAAGATTCCTGGATTTATTAGACATTCTCTACCTCAATAACTATTTCAGCACATCTCACTGGCTGTCTACTACAACATTTGGGTGAGATTGTAACAGCAATATCATCGAGGCTATCGTTTATTACACAATATGTGAAAACCTTACTATAACCGAGAGTAGTTTCTTGTCTACGCTTTCTCCAACTCAGTTCTCAAATCTGTTACTAATGTTTCTGCAATATAGCGGGAGTGGTCCTAGATTTTAAAACCAAACCCCCTAACTTGTGTTCAGCTTTGTACACTGACTATGCTTGATAGGGATCTCATGATTTTGCTCTAGCTGCAGGACCTATTGGCAATCAACATATATCTATGTTGGGTCTACTCTCCGTTCATGCGTCATAGACTAGTCCTTTATCGTCCTGGTCTGTCCTACTTCCATTCATATCTGCTTAGAGCACTCTGTATTACAAATATCCACATTATTTTCTTTGGTTCGTTGGGCTCTGAGTTCTTTTCAGCACCCGCGCAGTCCAGCGGAGAAACCTACGCACCTCAGTTTCTACTGATGAAGCAGCCGAGCTAATGTGACGGGAATGTGTTTTTCCTTCCAAGTATTGTTGATGCTGTAGCACTGTCTTCTGTCTGACTGGATCCTCTGTACCGCGCTCTTGACTCTTACCTCTTACCGCGCTCATACTTACCTTCGCCAGCGGGGCTCTTCCGTGTATTCCACCATGTTACTACCTGTGGCCTCTTCGTATTCATGCCCCGATTTGTCTTCCTTCTCTTACAGTTTCAGTCCAGTCATGACCGGTCCCACGTACATGCTTGTCTTCTTGCTTCTTTCTATGTTATGTAAATTGTCAGTACCTTTGAGACCTAACGCCTAGATTTGCGTTGTTTCGGTGTCTTACTTGCTAAGCCGCTGCTCATGTACTCATCTTTCTAAGTTGCGATCTATGTACAAAGTAAGTTAAAAGACAACCAGCACGGAGACATTTCCCCTGATTTTCCCTGACATTTCCCCTTGCTAGTCGATATTAGTGTACAGTATACTTTCGGTATTATGGTACTTTCGGTATTATCGGCTACGTTAGTCTGTTGAAGACTTGAGTGGCTCACGGCTTTTTCTGAATGGACGTCGTGGTGATTTGTTTCGCACAGTATGGGAGATCCGACACGGTAGCATCATGGCATTAAGAGAAATCTTGAGCACACAAGCAGCATCAGCAGCTGTTGTCACCCCCGCGCTAGACGTGGAGGAGGTACCACCGGCGTGTGATGCCGTTGGTGATCTTAACTTAACAAGTTCAAGTAAAGGAAGAGGATTTGATCTTGATTTGAATGCCGGGTTAGAAGAGGAAACCTTGGACTTTCAGAGCGTGAAGGAAGAAGTCCCTGATACTCGGAATGGGACACATGCTAATAATTGGAATGGCTGTCAAAGTACACCTGATATCAAGCCGAGTTGGATTGCTTCACAGGGAGCTGATATCAATATAGAGGCCGGTACTGTTGTAGTCAAGCCAGAGTTAGACCTGAATCAGCTGGATTTGAACCTAGAGGTGAGGGATGAACCTTTCAGAGAAGAACCGAAAATGGTGAAACTTGAACCCAGAGAAATACCGTACGCGGAGAACGTGGAACGGAGGATAGATACTAGTGTTAAAGTGGAGAATTGCTCAAACGCAATTCGGCCTTTTCTAAACATACCAAAAGACAGTAGAGCCTCTAAGCTTTTACTTTCTGCGAGGGAATCATGGGCTGCAAACCTGGAGTTCCTTCAGGACTGCACAATCCGACTTCTTTGTGTTTTCTCTCTAGACCGGTATGTATGCCTCACTATATTTGGCACTAGTTTCTCCTTGCCGGAAGGCCTACTTGTCTTCTTTAAATGTCACAGACTACTGTTGGAGTTCCCAACTAGGCTTTGCTGTTTGAATGAGATACTTATTTTATGTAGAGTTGTGAAGTGCATTCTCACCTATTATTTTCGGAAACTCACATACTGCGGTTGATGTCTTTTTTCATTCTAACGGTTGGATCAAGATAGGATTCATTGAAGCTGATGATCATGATTAAGAGTGGCGAATGATCTATGTCCTTGTTTGCAGATTTGGAGATTATGTCTCTGATCAAGTGGTTGCGCCGGTTCGAGAAACATGTGCCCAAGTTTTAGGGGCAGCTTTGAAACACATGTCCAAAGAACTGGTTCACGCTACTTTTAATATACTTCTGCAGATGCAGGTGACTTGATGCCCTGGTCTTCAATATTAATTTAAGCTATGTCGCACATGTCATCACCTTGCCATGAAAACGGCGATGGTCGTCATGTGGATTTTATGGAAATAGTAGCCCGAGTTTCCGTCATACAAGCCAAAGTCTGACAAATATACGTTTTCAGGGCCGCCACGAATGGGAGGTTAGACATGGAAGTCTACTTGGGATCAAATATCTTGTTGCTGTGCGGCAGGTGTGCAAGTTTTTCTTGTTTCAATCTGCTTTTCTTGATAAGTGCTTATGTTCAGAATTAATTTCATGTCGAAAGATTTTTGGAGAGTTGAATGTCACACCGGGGCAGCAAATTGTAGGACTACTTCTGAGAACCTTATTGAATTCAGGATATGATGCGAGAATTGCTTCCCAGAGTTCTACCAGCATGTATGGTTGGACTTGAAGATCCTGATGACGACGTTAGGGCAGTTGCAGCCGAAGCTTTGACACCGGCAGCAGCTGCTCTTGTTACTTCAAATAGTGAGGCAGTTTCAGCTATTCTTCTCTCGCTTTGGGATATATTGCTTGACCTGGATGATCTTAGCCCCTCCACTAGCAGGTATTGTTCTGCTATTTGTACTCACATTTTGATTTAAGTTTTATCAACTGTTGTGCTGGTAGAAAGTTACATACATATTCACCTCTCTCAATCGGTTTCTTTTCTTGAAAAATGCAGTGTTATGCATTTATTATCAGAGCTTTATTCACAACCAGGAGTGCTCCCTAGAACTGTTATGGAGAAGCGGAAACTCATAGACTTGAATGAGATGGTTTCAGCCGATGAGAACGGTGGAGATCTCAGGGATGGTCCTCGGGACGATCCCTTCTTACTTGCATCTCTGGCCCCTAGATTGTGGCCATTTATGAGGCACAACATCACATCTGTTCGTCATGCAGCCATAAGAACTCTGGTATGCCTTCTTCTTCTCTTGACCATAGGCTGCTTACTCTTTCGGCATATGTTCGTTATACACTTATTTAAGGGCATTTCTCTCTTAAGAAGTCCCTTTACTTTTATACTGCCTTCATCGTTACCGAAGCTGCCCGTCTGCTCAAGCCTCACTTATTCATGATCGTGAAGTGTTTCTGTATGAACTGACGAGTGACACACTCTCACCGCATTCCACAGGAACGCCTCCTAGAGGCCGGAAATCAAGGCAATCTTGGTATCTCTCAGAGTGGAACTTTCTGGGCTGTTCCTATTCTTGGCGATGCATTACGGCTTGTTTTCCAGAATCTGCTGCTGGAAACAGACGACTCAATACTATTGTGTTCTCAGCGTGTTTGGCGGCTACTTTTGCAGGTATCTCCTTCAAATTGAACATTTGAATACGTCTGGCAAATTCGACAGTTCAACTTGTATGAGCAATCTTCTTTATGTTGTCCTTTGTTTGATGGATTGACTTACATCATCTTTGCCATGCAGTGTCCACAAAAACATTTGGCATCTGCAGCTGGGGCATACTTTGCATCTTGGCTGAAATTATCAAGCACTGCACTGGGATCTCCCTTGGAAACGTCGAAGATGTTTTCTCCTAACTCTTTGCCACGAAGAAGTCGAGTGAAGGTCGTTGAGAAGCTAAGAGGTGGGAAAGGAGGGAACATGAGTGCTGGTGAGTCCAGGTGGCAAAGCCAAAGAGAAGCCTCATCAAGGAGCAGAAATGTGGACAACTTTACCAATCAATCCTCGAAAGTAATTGTAGGAGCCGAGGGCGAGAAGTCTGTTGTACAAATGCGGGTCGCTACAGCTTCAGCACTAGGCATTCTGGCTGCGAGCCTTTCGGATTCTATGCTGGGAACAGCTGTGATTGCCTTGTTAGAGCTTTTAAATTCTACCTCTGGTGTCCAGCGACAGGTGCTTTCATGAGCCACTATAAACCTTTCACCAAGTTCATGCCCATTGATTTTTCGTTTACATGCCTTGTCCTGTCTATCTTGAAGCGAAAATCGTGACGTTGGAACCAGAGATTCTAAATCATGGTTCGCTGATATATTTTTTGACTGACAGGTGGCCTCCATGGTTCTCGTGTCATGGTTCAAAGAGTTTCGAACTAATCTGGATCAAGAGAGGGTAGGCCAAGCTGTAGCGGCTGCGCAACCACTGCGCATGCGCTTGCTGCAATTGCTCTCAGCGACTGATCCAGCATTACCAACACCGGGTTCTAATGCTCCGTATTCCGAGCTCTCCCGTATATACACCAAGATGAGAGGAGAAGCAGGGGCTCTCATCAAGCATGCGGAGGCGTCAGGGTACTCCAAGATTCTCTTTCCAGATGGGATACCGTCGACGGAGGGACTGAATGCAGATGCCGCCATAGAACTAGCTACGCGCCCTGGATCTCCCTTGGATATTAGGCCTGCAGGAGATCCACCTTTAGATGATAAAATAGTCTCCTCTTCCGACATGTACGAATCCACTCGACAACGACTGCTGGCGACTGCAGGTTATCTGACTAGCTTGCAGGCAAGTACAGTAAAGAGTCGGTGGGCTGAATATGTGTGGGTAGGAAGTCGTTTTAGCTTGTCATTGTGCTTACTTACTACAGTAGGTTGTTCATCGGACACTCATGGCTGTAAAACATACTAGAAACTAGAGAGAACTGTCTAGTGTATCACGCAGTACCAGGGTTCTTAGTTATTTTGGAAGGTAATCACCTTCTTGACCATATGCTTCGTGTAGTGCGTTCTTCTCTGTCCATCGCTTCCTAAACGAACTTTTCCTTGCCTCGCTTTGGCTTTGGTATTGGATAATGGAGGGCTCTTTCCAATTTCTAGATCGTTCCAGGCCTAAAAAACCGGTTTGTTTGCTTATTATTCTTCTCAGAAACCTGATCTCGATTTATTTATGCAGATTAACTTGCATATTAGTGTACTCGCTTCACTTGCTGGAGCTGTGGTTTGGATGGGCGAGCTCACAAGCAAATTGAATCCTATAATCCAACCGTTAATGCAAGCTGTGAAGCGTGAGCAGGTAAGACTTCTGTCTACCCTGTTCCTCGTTTACCTCCCCGTCTTAATTCATCTTTCTCGTTTCCATGTGTACTCACGAATCTTGGAAATGTTTTTACAGGAGGAGGTTTTGCAACGTCCGGCGGCAGATGCACTGGCTGAGGTTATCAGTCAATGTGTCGGAAGGAAGCCAAGTCCAAATGACAAGCTCATAAAGAACTTGTCTGTGTTGACATGTGCTGATCCTTTAGAGACGCCTGTAGCCACTGCTGCCAATGCAGTTTCTGAAGATACGGACATTGGAGTTTCAGGGAAGATTAACACCGGAGTGAAGGTGAAACCACAGGGTGGCTCTTCGAGTGAGGAGAGGTCTAGGATTGAGGGTGCTATAGCCAGACGTGGTGCCGAGCTTGCTCTTAAATCGCTTTGTGACAAGTTTAGAGGTTCTTTGTTTGAGCAGCTTTCCAAACTCTGGGACTGCCTTACTGAGTCCCTTGGGCAGGGCATTCCAGTTAGTGTAGCATCTTCTTTTACTTGGAATGAAGTTGTTCTACCAGACCTCAAAGCAGATGCACAAGCTTTGGTTAACAATCTTCAGGTGAGGCACTGCCTTCTATTCTGTTATCGTTTCTCTTGGTGATTTAAGTCTTGATGATAGGTACTTACAACACATATCAAGGGCCAAGTCGCAATGTTTACAAGTCATTCTACAGTGGAAAAGTCAAAGACGCATGCATCGGAACATGAAAATTCGCCATTTACCATGTTATCATTCACACGTGTGTGTGTGTTTTCCCCTTCTCAACAGGTCGTGCGCTCTCTTGCACCAGTTTTGGATAAAACGCTGCATCCCCAGATACTGAGTCTACTTCCAGCCATATTTGCTTGTGTTTGCCATGAGCATGCATTGGTGCGAGTCAGTGCTGCCAAATGCATCACTGCCATGGCGAAATCAATAACAGATCCTGTCATGGCTGCCGTTCTGACGAAGGCTGTTCCTATGCTTGGAAATACAACATCAGTGGAGGCCCGGCAAGGAGCTGGCATACTTGTGTCCTACCTAGTTGAAGGTCTTGGACCTGAGCTAGTCGCATACGCGCCACACCTTATTGTTCCATTGCTTGGCTGTATGAGCGATATTAACAGCAATGTCAGGCAAAGTGTGACTCACAGTTTTGCTGCCCTTGTGCCCCTCCTCCCCTTATCTCGAGGAGTGCCATCACCGCCTGGACTTAGTGAATGCCAAGCATCAAAGAGTGCCGAAGATACAAGGTTTCTTGAGCAGCTTTTGGATAATACGCAGGTAGATGACTACAAGGTGGCAGTACCTATAGCAGCGACATTGCGCAGGTCAGTATGTTTGCATACTAGTTGACTAGTCATGTGATCAATTGTTGAAATTTAGATCTCCTGTTGACAAACTGGTATATTTAGGCAAGTACATCTTTCAAAGCTGAAATGCGATTGTCAGATTTTTACGAAGGTTATACGATATCTTATGCTTTGAGGTTCATTTGAAGGTATAGAAAGATTGAGACACCCACGTTAGCTAGATCCTTTATTCTTTCCCTGGGAAATTGAAACTACGAGAATAGTCACATATTTGTATATTGCGCGTTGTAAAATGATGTGTGGAAGTCTCGGCATTGCAGATATCAACAGGAAGGAATCAACTGGCTTGCATTTCTTAAGAGATTCAAGCTTCACGGAATACTCTGCGATGATATGGGTCTGGGGAAAACTTTGCAAGCATCAGCCATAGTCGCTTCAGATACAGCTGAACGTTTGGCAGCATATACGGCTACAAAAAGTCCAGACATGTGTCCTCTGCCATCTTTGATTGTCTGTCCTTCCACATTAGTGGGGCATTGGGCTTTCGAGATTGAGAAATTTATATCCCCGGATGTGCTGAATCCATTGCAGTACAGTGGAACACCTCAAGATCGTACTGCTTTGCGCTCTCAATTCCACAAACATAATGTTGTTGTCACCTCGTATGATGTGCTGCGGAAAGATATAGACTTTCTCGGGCAGAAGGTGTGGAACTATTGTGTGTTGGATGAGGGCCATGCCATCAAAAATTCGAAATCGAAGATTACTCTGGCAGCTAAACGGATTCAAGCCGAACACCGTCTGATATTGAGTGGTACCCCTATTCAGGTGGGCACGACTGCTTTTGATTAGTGATGAGTTTCATTTGGTGGCAGCAGTACATCAGATTACTAATTTTTCTGTTGCCCAGGTCTAGAATGCTTTCATTCAGGATGTTTTCCACTTGTCTAAGTATTGAGTTCTCAACTCCTTCGCATTCTTCGTAGTGTGTTCTAAAACATGACGAAGAATCCTGCATGTTTCCTGTGTTTACTAGTTGTTGGATGCCTAGTAAATTTATAAACAGCTCAATCACGCGGCGATAATCATCGATTACACTAAAGTCTTCTTCGCTTTCCAGCCTGTTTTGAGTCTTGTCTACTTTAGATGTCTTCAAGAGTAGATGGCTCCCCAGTTGTGTTCTTTCACATGATCTGATACAACTCTGACTTCTACATTTCTCTCCTGATTGTTTCCGAGTTGCAGAACAACGTGCTGGAGCTTTGGTCCCTGTTTGACTTCTTAATGCCGGGCTTTTTGGGAAGTGAGAGACAGGTATGATTTGATTTTACATGACAATTAAGCCCCATGTAACCAGATGACTTCTCGGTCCACTCACTCTCGGGTCTCTCGATCTATCGCTGGTGCAATGTGTATGGTGAGTGAATGCTTGTGTTCTTGGGCCTACAATGCATCGACGCATTTTACTCATATGTGTGTAAAGGAAGAAGTATTGTAGGCTCTTATCACTGAACTCTTCGGAATGCTCTATAGGCGCTCAAAGTACACGTGTCTTGATGCTTATCATCACAAAAGTTTTCTGTCCAGTTGCTGTATTCCATCACACTTGGCGCATGTGTTGCATAGCAGAGGCAAGATTGTTTTTCATTAGTGGTACTCCACATGGAATCATTGCATTCGATCCACCCCATTCCATATTTCGTCTAGTCTCCTTTTGGAATCATTCTGCATTACTATATGCGACTACAACCTAACGACAGTGCGGGCCTCGTCTTAAAATGTTGACATTGGACCTTGCCCTCTTCTCTCACTTCATATCTGCTTGCCTTCAGCATGATCACAAAGTTCATAAGAGAACCTTTTATTGCGTGGTTTCTGCAGTTCCAATCCAATTATGGAAGGCCTCTCACCGCTGCAAGAGATGCTAAATGCTCAGCTAAGGAAGCTGAAGCAGGAGTTTTAGCCATGGAAGCTTTACATAAGCAGGTGAGGATTAGTTGTTGGTATACTGGGGAGAGACTGCTATTGGATATCATTCCGTTATATGATGGCTTAGAGGGTTTACTTTTGTTGAATCCAGGTTATGCCGTTTTTACTGCGCCGGACGAAAGATGAGGTGCTGGCTGACCTTCCCCCGAAAATCATACAAGACAGATACTGCGATTTAAGTCCCCTCCAGTTACGGCTTTATGAGGATTTCTCACGCTCACAAGCAAAGAAAGAAGTTTCTAGTTTAGTGCAGGCTTACGGTGGACCAGAAGTTACCGAAGCCTCGAGTGGATCGGGTGGTGCTTCCGCACATGTATTCCAGGTATTGAGTCAAAATTTTCCCCTAATGTCATTTGCTGTGCAGTGCAATATATTGTTGTCCATTCAAGTTCCGGAGGATCTCTTTCTCAATGGAGAAATTTGTCTCTATATATCAGGCATTGCAGTATTTGCGAAGGCTGTGCAGCCACCCTCTCCTGGTCGTAAACGAGATGTCC
This sequence comes from Marchantia polymorpha subsp. ruderalis, assembly GCA_037833965.1. Classification (NCBI taxonomy): domain Eukaryota; kingdom Viridiplantae; phylum Streptophyta; class Marchantiopsida; order Marchantiales; family Marchantiaceae; genus Marchantia; species Marchantia polymorpha. The sequence continues at coordinate 24,990,509 of AP031356.1, read as the reverse complement.
AACGAGACTGTCGCAGCATTCCAGGCCGAAACTGCTTCAAGCAGTGGTAAAGACTCAAAGGCAGGACTTCATGATCTGCAACATGCACCAAAGTTATTAGCTCTGAAAGAGATTTTGGAGGAGTGCGGCATAGGTGTTCAAGATTCATCTGGGGACACAGGTATAGAGGGTGGCCAGCATCGAGTTCTAATCTTTGCTCAACTCAAGGTAATGGATGAAGCATAAGAATGACCTGGAGGGCAATCAGTCATACTCTTGAAAATGTCATTCTAGAAACGCGAAGTCATTTCCTTTTCGACTTAGTTTTTCTGCAATTTTCGCTGACCAATTGAACGATTTTCATATTGACAATCTTTTTGAAATTCAGAGCTTTTTGGACATAATCGAGAAGGACCTTTTTGAAGCACACATGAAAAGGTGAATGAGTCTCGATGTTGATGCCTTTAAGCTAGTTTTACTAGCTTTGTATCATCTTGGAAAAAATTGATACCTGAAGTGTTGAGAAGACCCTGTTCGCTCTTTATTACACAAGACTAGGAAGAACTCTGGTACATGATGGATGGAAGGCCTTTTTATCGGTATGATATTAAACAGCTTATGTTATGTGCAGTGTTACGTATCTACGGTTGGATGGGTCGGTGGAAACAGATAAAAGGTTTGGCATTGTCAAAGCCTTCAACTCCGACCCCACAATCGATGTTCTCCTTCTTACGACACATGGTGAGTAACTTCAGTCAATCTCTATGTGTGCTATGTTTCATTTGTTGTGGAGAGGTTCACATTTTAAAACACGTACAAATGGACGTATGCAGTTGGTGGATTGGGATTAAATCTGACAGCAGCAGACACCGTTGTATTTATGGAGCATGATTGGAATCCTATGCGAGATCTACAGGTGAGGACATATAGTGTAGTCTTAACTGAGCTATTTGATATTCAGTGTAGTCCTTGTGCTTCATCAAAACGGTTCGTTCAGAGAATTTTGTTTGAAGTCGTCCGCTTTGTACGTGTATATAAGCATCATGTAAGACCAAAACGTTATCATGTACTTATGACGCTGTAGATTGTTACTCCGTTATGTACGGGATCAGCTCAAAACTGGATGGGTTCTTGCCTTGTGTAGTTTAAAAGGATTTTTTACCATTTTGTAACAAGTATATCCTTTTCAGGCTATGGATCGGGCACATAGGTTGGGTCAACGGCGTGTTGTTAATGTACATCGACTTATTATGCGAGGAACATTGGAGGAGAAAGTAATGAGTTTGCAGCGATTTAAGCTTTCAGTGGCCAACACTATCATAACTGCAGAAAATGCCAGCCTAAACTCTATGGACACCACGCAGTTACTTGATCTGTTCACAGTTTCTGCCAACTCTGGAAAGGTAAGATTTCGTGTTTTGTATGACTTTGTCAACTGTCTGACAGCTAAGACTTATCAAGTTCGTACACCCGTGAAGTGGATTCATTTGAGTTCTCAGAGTATCATTGTTCTTCTCTTAATCAGCAGGCTAGTGCTTCGAAGAAGAGTGGAGATGAAGAAGCAGATGGAGCTGCAGCTGCCAATGCGGCAGGCGGTGGCAGGGGTATGAAGGCAATGTTGAATGGTCTTGAAGAGTTGTGGGACCAGTCTCAATACACGGAGGAGTACAACATGGGCCAGTTCGTTAACCGTCTCAACAGTTGATATTTTCGACTGAGAATCTGCCCTTCCCGTAACCGTGGACACAGTACATTTCTCTCACCTCATTGTCCCTTGAGATTTTCAGGAGCTGCCTCGAAGATCGTAAACCTAGAGGCATGTGAGATGAATTAGCCAATTTTTTCGAGGCACTTCGTGCTCTCGGCAATAATGAAGGCGAGCGGAGCAAGTTTTCGGAGTAGCTCTTAGCTCGAGTAGCGTCATCAATGTTTTGACGAGTCTAGTTCACTGAAGCTGCGAGCGCATGCACGCCAGTGAATTGTCCAATTTTGAAGCCTAGTCATCATCCTTCTATAGTTGAAGGCCTCTCTTTTCTTGGATTCCAAGTCAAGTGTTCGAAGCTTGGTTACAGTTGAAAGACTGCTGTGGGTAGCAGTTGAAGCTCGGTGAAGCCCCAATTTTTCCAGCAATCCAGCTGAGCTCAATGGCGTATCTTCTGTGGAGATTCGAACAGGTAGTTTCATCTCTCCCTTGTTTTCGGTATGCTTTATTTCATGGGCAGAGATACAAGTTTTATTTCTGTCCAGCTTTGCTCTTATTAGTACGTAGATTCTCAGTTTCGGTACTTTTCATACTTTTTAACCTCATGTTCGTGGGTTGATTTTTACCGATGCTGTTTTGTGCTTAACTCTAAAAGCAGGGACATTGTTGCTGTGGTCGGCTGATAGAACTGTTATTGGAATCAATCAGCACTCAAACAACTGACGTAAGTTTATCACGACAATGCTTCTGCCCATTAACAAGACCGTCCTTGGCTTGGAATTGTTTCTCTGCCATTTACTCCTATATCTGCAAATGTAGTATAGTTCAGTTCCTTTTACTTCACATAGATGGATACGTTGAGCAGATGAGGGAGTGAACTCTTTTCAGATTTATCACCTCCTCTTTGAACTAGTCGACGACAAACGTATTTAATCAGTCCCTGGGCTACCTCTCTGTTGTTCCTCCGAGGTTGTCCCGTTTCCTTCTTATGTCCTGTGTCTGTCTGTAAATTTTAGAAGGGGCAGGTAGTAGCGGCCTCTTGGTCTGTTACGGTGTAAATCTTGTGTAAAGTAGAGATTGTCCTTTCCATCCAGATCTGTCTCGCGTGGCCAGTCTACGGTATCATCAATGTCGAGTAATAGTGTCACCGGAAGGTCACAAAATGGCCCCTGAACTAGCAAATTGTTGCGGTGGACTAGTATGTATAAACGTTTTGTTAAATATTTGAGGAAACTCAAAAGAGCTGAGGATAGCGGGAATGGTGAGGGAAAGCTCACGCTCTTGCTTGTCTCCCTCGCTAGCCCGTCTCCATGTTTTACCTCGCAGAACTCTGCGAATCCTTTATAGCAGACAAACCTGCTCCATGTCACTCGCTGTGTTCCGCCAGGCAGTTTACAGATACATTTGTGTGTAGGAACTTTACTTCTATCGCGTTCAAAATTGGGCAGAAACCTACGGATCTGATGCACACTGATGACACCGCGAAGCTGCGTGATTGCAAAGTTATGCTCGCTGTTTAGACGTAAAGAAGATCACCATGCCTGGGTTCCGTCACAGTGCCTGCACGCACACACCGCACTCGGTTTATACACGTTTTGTTCGTCTGTGATCCGCTTGAATAACGAATAGGCATGTATGAGTACGACTTTGCTTATTTATGCCTTGGGTAATCATTCGTTCATTGTTCATCCTTTACGTCGATTTCTTTGGGATCTGCGACGGCACCCAGGTGCTAAAACTTACATGGTTGGCCTCTTTTATCACCGAAAAGCTTTGGCTTCTCTTGTTATCGGGAGCTTTTCCCAGGAGTGGCCTTTACGTCTTACTCTCTGATTAGTACAGATCGTTTTTGATAGGATTCATCATATTTATCATCACGTGCTGGAAGCTCACTTGCAAGTGAATTGTCTAATCTCTTTTGGCTGCTTACTCCAGGGAAGCTGCATGACTGTAATTATATCGTCTGGATGAGACAATCGGGGAGATTTAAGGGTGTGCATGTTCGTGGCAGAAGAAATATTTGAAGAGCTTATCTTATCACACTGAAGTTCGGTTTGCAACAGTTTTGGTTCTCCGGGGGTAAGTCACCAAATCGGTGAAAGATGCTGCTCTGGTTAGTTTCCTGGAGAGAGCTGATGATCTGAGGCTGAATTCTGCCATAGAATCGCATTCTCGCCTCTTCTTATTCATGCATTTTTCCAATGTGGACCTGCCTTGCAGAGTTAATCTTATTTTCTGAGCTGTATTGGGCTTTTATCAGAGGTAGATCAAAAATGTAGATCTCCTTTGATAAAGTTCCAATACGAAACTCAAAACTCCGCCCTCCATAATTTATGGTTGGTCCACTACTGTACCCTTGTATCATGATTGGGAAGAGAATATTTTTAAGTCTCAAAAGCTGTCTACATGTGGATAGCGGTATTTTGTCTTTGGACGTCATTTCTTGCAATACATCCCGGACACAGGTACTGTTTACGTGTATCATATTTAATTCATTCGTGAACATACCTCAAATACTGAGTCTCTTCAAATGCTGTGTATCTCTATCTATTGGACTGATTGGTCTTGAGATTCTGGACATTCTTTCAAAGTGCATGTGAGTTCAACCTTAGTTGTGAGGCTATTGAATTTGAATTCTAGAATTGCTTAGAATTAAATACTACCAAGGTGATAGCTTGAAACATAGACCAATAGGGGAGCAGCTTAAAATCACATGGCAAAAATTTTAGAATCTATCATTGATGAAAGTTTGAAGACGATCAATCAATCTAATGGAAAATTTTTAATTTCGGTATTACAGACAATATTGTGTACGAACCTTACACTCTATCTACATAGTTTACACTGTAAACGCAACAAACAGAAGGTTACGAGGTCACAACAATTTGAGGCTTTGATTATCAGGTTCTCTTCTTCGTCTTGAAAACGGATCGAAAGCAAATGTGTCTATTTCATGTGCCAGACTACAAATTTTAGATGCAAATGTTGAGTACCCTGATGCTAGTAAAGATTGAGTTCAAATTGCGTGTGATGGTAAGTACTGTTACGAATATTTCACTAACAATTGCATTCTTCAAACCTCAGTAAGTCCTTGTCAATGAGGCTTATAAAAGTTTTTCAACCTTGTTAGTTTCAGGAATTCTTCATGAATCATTTTGTTTTCGGAACATGTTTGTTACATGTTGTGACGTTATTCGATGTCTGAGTCTGAACTTGACTACATCAATTTTTTGGTCTAATTTAAATTTGGACTATATATCTTGGGTAAGAATCTATGTTACAATATGGATGTATTATTTTAATCTATTGGAATTAGAATTGAAATTCTAGAAGAAATAGAAATGAAGAAATTTGATTAGATTTATGAATAAATAAAAATATAATTACAAAAAGTGAAAACATTAAATGTTAAACGAAATTTTTTGTACTTTTTTTATTTATTTATGTATTTAAATTAGTAAATTTCTAAAATTGGGGATTATAGAAATTATTATTTGTACAATCAATTCAATTTGTTATGATGTAGTGAATCATTGGAATCTACTTGTGGACATTTGACTCTTATAATAATTTTTAATTCAAGATAACTAAAATTTATTTATCATTCTGAAATAAATTATGTTATATATATTTGATTTACCAATCATCAAATTCATTCAATTTCAAATTTTTCCATTAATTATTATATTTTGACTAAATTTATTTACTGATACTATATATAGACATTGTCATATATTGTTTATTTTAGATTTATTTATTATTTAACTTCACAAATATTAAAATTTATACTTACAAGAAATATTTGGAGTAAATATTATATTATGAATTTATAAATATTTTCTATCCTTCAATAACATCAAGATATATAGTGCATAATCAAACATCATAATAAAAGTGTATATTTATATTTTGAAAATATTGAATCAAAATATAACACAATTTTTTTATTAGTTCAGAAATTGATATTTTTTACCGAATATGATTGAGAAATATTAAAGATCTTGAAATATAAATTTTTTTTTTTTTAATAAGATAAAAAGATTGGATGAAGTTTGTAGTGTTATTGTTCAAATGAATTGATGTATGCAAATTCATTATTTCAAATGTATATTAAGGATTTGACTATGTTCATTGATTATTTCATGATTACTAGATACAACTAAGTTTTTTTTTATACAAATGAAATCAATGTTTTAGAGCAAAAATTAAAATAATATGTTATTATTTATCTATCTTATAATATATATATTAAAAGATATATATCAATCAAAATTATTATAACTAGTTCTTATCTATTAATTTGATAATTATAAAATATACATCAAGATTGTAATATTGATATAAAGATAATGATAATATTACATTGATCTTGGAAAGATCAATGATACTCCATCTTTTTTTCATAAGATTTAATATTATAGAACGTGAAATGCATTTGTTGATTGATAACAAAACTTGATAATTAATGGAATTAGAGTACAATATAATAAATGACTAGATGTGAAACTTCAAAATTAAATTTGTGATGAGAGGTTACACAAGAGATAGATGTGAACTATAACAATTTCTTTCACCTTTAACAAATATGCTCCAATTTGATTAGTGTGCAATTTTCGCAATATATGCTCTGATTATGGATTAGATGATTGCAGTTAGAATTTTTTTTTTTATCAATCTTTAGAAAATAAAATCTACACAAGACAATCAATTGATTTTGGAAAAAAATTTCAAGATAAATTGGATTGTAGATATTGAAATTATTACATGAATTGAGGCAAGTTCTTAGACAATGAAATGCGAGTTTTAATGAATTTACGAATGCAAAAAGATTTTCACATAATCTATATCATCCATGTGATACATGCAAAAAATAACAATGACATCTTCAATGCTATTATTGTAATTTTATACGTGAATGACATGCTCATTTTGACTTCAAAAAATACAATAATTGAACTATGCATCCAAGATAAAAAATTTAGATAAATTCAAAAAAATATATAGGTATGCATATTCATAATAATTTGGAGAAAAAAAACTATAATTGAATCAAGTAAAATAAGTTGAACATGTGTTTGATAGATTAATACGATATTTTTGAAAAATTATGTATTACTTTGGAAATACGCTTCATATTTTCGCAATTCAATGTTCAACCGATGTCATTAGAAATGAAAGATGTTATCAATAACTTGTACCAAAAAAATGATCAATTTCATATGTTTGATGTTATACACAAGATTTGATATTACTTCAGCTATGAGCAAGGTTACTCTTTCTAAACATGTCAAATCCATAGAAGGTACATTGAGAAACAGAAAATTGACATTTCAAATATTTGAAAAGTCTTGAAGTTTATGAAATATACTTTAATAATCTATTAAATAATGTCAAATTTTTGCTAGGCTATGTTGATGTTGATTACGAGTATGATTTAGATAAAAAAAAATCTACATCTAGCGTGTGTTTAATGATATATTCTATGTGTATAACATGCTAATATAGTCGTTATTTGAGATTTGAAAAAGTAAAAGTTATAATTAAGTTAAAATAATAACATTCAATGCGTACTTGACAAGTTTAAGAAGAAAAATGTATTTGTGGCAACACATTTCAAAGTTTTTGCATCTCAATTTCCAATCTATGCTATTGAGAAGAAAAAAACTATCATCAATTTTCCATAACAAGACAATCATAATTTCATGTATTTAATCATATACATTAGACTTAATATTGCTTTAGCTATGAGCAAGATGAATATTAATAAACAATATCAATTTTTTGTTAGTCTACATCAATGTTGATTATGAATAAAATTTGAACAAGAAAAAAAGCATAATTGAAAATGTGTTTATAATGGATGATATATGCATTCGTAGAAGATTTACTTTGCAGAAATGCATAATTCAGTCAACAATAAAGTTGCTCATGACATGGCAGTAAAAGTAAAAAAAGCATCTATTTGAATCAATATTGAAATAGACTATTGTTAATCTTCAATATGATAGTCAAAATGGGTTATTTCCAACAATTCAAGTGATGTATAGATGGATGAAGCATGCCAATATCATATTATTTTATTGAATATTTATTTATTATACAATATTTTATTAAGAATTTTGAATTTATCAAAATTTATAGTGAATTTAATCTGGCACTGATCAAAAATTTAAAAAAAATAATATTTAACTACTTTGCAAGTTTCACATAAAGAGCAGGTAAAATTTACTATATATATGTAATATCTTGTTTTGTCTAGATTAAAATCAATCCATATTTTAAAATCTTTAGACATTAAGCTCATAAAGTATTAAAAAGCATAGCTCACATAAAACTTTGACTCCACATGTGAAATTATAGTTTTATCATTGGATTAACTTTTTAATTTATCCATAAGTACACATTTATATGTAACATTGTTAATATGTAACAAAAAATCAGTGAGCCCACTCCAAAGTGGGCTCACTGATTTTTTGACTCGCATCACACTTCTGACTAAATATACTTGTATCTATCTTTGAACATCAATGGCCAGCAATATCATGTGTGTTCATGCATAACCCTAAACGTCATTGGGACTTTGACCTGCTGTAAACATACTTTGAGTAACTTCTTTGTCCCCATCTTGGACAGTATTTCTTTCTCCAAGTGAACAAAAAATACTGTTCGCTTCTCCATGGACAAACATTTTGGAAATTTTATGGATTTAAGATAAGATGTCAATAAAAATCTGAATATTTTTTATTTCAATAATCTGTTAGTTGGAAATTCTTTTCATCCAATAATTCATCATTCATTGCAGGCGCCAAAAAATTACAGAGTAAGTCATAATTTTTTTGGTGTTTTACTTCATTTGTGTGCATCGTAAGAGAAAATTCTTGAAACAACATACTCCTCGTCAATCCTCTGGAGATGTCGAGATTGAGATGAAATAGCTTCTCCAAATTCGGGATATCAACATTAGTGCAGTCACAAGCTCTTTATTAAGTTGATGTAACATGGCCTGATGTTACTTGATTTAAAAAAAAACCTTGTGAGAGTGCTCCAATAGCTTCAATGGACTTCACATAAAATAACCTTAATGACAACATTCCTTTGGACATCTTATAAAAACATTTTTTCGGATGCAACGCATGTTGACTACTTCTACATGTCAAGAAAGCTCGTCGAAGATGAGAGAGATTATCTGTATCAATTACATCATTCTATCAAGACACATATACGCAAAAAGTTATCAAATAAAATAATAACCTCTCTAAGTGAATAGCAAAATATATGAGTCATCATCCACTGAAAAATGGCGGTGCATTGCAAAACCGAAAGCAAAAGATTCTGAATTTACGAATCTTATGAGAACAATAATACAATAATATCTAATCCTCAACAATACCATAATATTTGGTTGAAGGGAGGTACAAACTACTTATGGGTAAATTAAATTCATGTCAGCTAGTTCTTAAAAAAAAATTGGATACAGGATTTCATGTCAATTTCTAAATATCTGTCGACTAGTCTTCATTGTAAGCGCAGCTTTTATAACCCAATCAAACCTGAAATGTGTTTTGCGTGCAGGTAGAAGACATTTTAGAAGTATTATATAATGTGTTCGTGACTGTCAAAGCCTGTTTGATTGAATGAATATTTTACAATAATAAAACTGGGGAGCACCACCGCAATCGACCGTGTGTTGGATGGCATGCCACCAACAAAATCACCCAATTACCATTTACCTGACTCCACCATTGATCTTCTCCACTTGGGATGAGCTTTCTGTTCTGAACTCAGACTGACCTTGTCTTCTTAAGTCGATCCAAGGGCATCCAGTCCAATGACAGTTATTGTCAAAGAAGAATTGGAAACGTTTTCCGCATGTTTGAGACCGTCGAAAGCCATGCTACTACGAGACAGATCCTGTGGATAAGAACTTGGATGTCTTGTTCCAGTAAAGACTTCTGTTACCTGCAAGTATCTGTCCTTCTTATGAGTAGTTAGAGGACAAATGGCGATGGCAGCCAGAAGTGGAGTTAGTGTAACGGGTAACCTAGTAGATGCCGAGGCCGCCCATGTCTGCCATGGGGCTTTGCTGAGGGGGGGTTTCCAGCAATCTCGTGTCAAGTCTCTGCTGCGAATCTACGAGTCCTTCTACTTACAACGTCTCCGATGTGTCTGCGGTGCATGATCTTTTAGGTACAGTGAGTGTCCAATTTGCTGACGAATAATGGTGTACATGCACACAGTAGTAGTCAAGAGGAAGAAGAAGAAGATGAAGGAGAGGAGGAGGAGGAGGATCGGCCGGAGAGATGTGTCAGAGTGCTGAGGGAGGATAAGAGAGTGTGCCGAGTTTACAAATGACCTCATCTCTTGCCGCGGTGTGCACTTTGTCATGGCATATAGAACTCGTGCACAGGGAGAATGTAACGTAAACGCTTCGTTTCCATACTTCTAAGAAGAACTTTTCTGGTGAGCAGACTGGAGACAAACATTCAGTGTGTACAGTATTCACCCCTCAGAACGTGTTCCCCTAAAGCAAATAATGATAAGTTGGAGGGAGACAGATTGAAGTTCAACGCCAGACCAATCAACCGAGAAATGCTCCAGCAATTAATGCCCGATACTTGTTTTGCATACCTCTGACTTGTTCTGAGTGAACAGGTGCACCGGGAAACGACCGATCGAGGGTTCGTTTCCATCGCCTAGTGGCTACTCTAGTGCACTGTGCATGTCTCCAGAATTCAAAACCTCCAAGCACTGAACAGTTATCGAGCATACCTGCTCTCAATATAAAAATCCAGTCCTGTGGCATATTGTACAGTATGCTCAACACTGGAGAATATTTTTTGTTAAACTGCATGAAAGAAAAGAAGTTCGCACGGTGCTAAGCCCTTTGACTGGCTCCTGTAGCGCGAGTGTGTCCTCTAGATTCTGCGTAACCTGAACAGGAGGAAGAGGAAGTGGAGGCGAGAGGAGGACGAGGACGAGGGTGTGTACCCTCGTGGATTCCATAGTGATCAGAAATGGTAGATTGGGCTTCTTTCCTCACAGATAAAGAGAGCTCTGGAGCTTGAGAAATGGCCCAAGAATATTTCTTGGTAAGCTGATTCCTCAAGGTTGTGTTTCAGTGCTACGCTACTCTCGACTGCAAATACATGTCATAGCTTATGTATGAGGCTATGACAAACCGCAACTATCACTGCTGCAGTGCTTCTGGCTTTTAATTCGATAACAGTGTTGCACTTGGCTTTTGGGACTCCAGGAATCAAGTATATTTCTTGGTGAACTAGAGAATTGTGATTCAGAGACTGAAGATTCTTGGACTCCAACAGTCCACGAATCTTCAAACTGTGGCCGTGGACCCGCTAATTCCTCTATGTAGAGATTGCAGTTTCGAAACTATAGCTTACTTTCTTCTCCACTTGTCTGGTACAGAATCTTATTGTTCAGTTGCAGAGCACAACGTTTTGATAAGAGATCATTGTAGTAAAGTGAGCTACGATGTTACGAGCTTAATCTGTAGACCCATCTGAATAAGTATGAGAGTAGAAAACTATCTCACCAGAAAAGCACATGGAAGATCATTAATTTGACCACAAGCCCTTATCTTACAAGAGAACCCAATGAGAATGAGATCAACGCTTTCTCTAAATAGTCTGTGGTGTTGTTCAAGTCTAAACAGTATCTACCACTGTCAGGATTATCTCCCGGGCTTATATGAAATTTACAAAACTTGTCCACTAGTGCCACATTTAAAGTGGAGTTTCAGCCTTAGACTGACAGTATATACAATGAAACTTTACGTTGGATTGTAGATGTAAAGACAATATGATGGCAAGAATAATCGTACTCTTGCTATTACTGATTAAAATCACCATACTGATATTTGATAATGACACCAGTTTGAGATCTCACAAGAGAATTGGGTAGCCTCTTGAAGTGCAAATCGTCTATCTTTTTTTTTTCCGTCCATGAGAAAACCCTTAAGTTTGACAATATTTATGTATTTCTCTCTGATAGATGTAGTGGATTTTTCCTACTTGCATACGTATGAGGTAGATATAGATGGATGATGATGGATACGTATCGATCTAATATCGAACCCATTAAAATCTTGAATATTATGCTACTAAACGCAAAATGTAAATGATATATCCGAATAATCATTAAAGCATCATTCACCACGATAATGGTGGTTATAGAATCATACATTCTATAGGTTCGAAAAAGGAGTGGTTTGGAATTAGTTCAGTTGATCAATTTGAATGGGAAAGAATAACATGTCAATGTTTGATTATGAAAACTGAAGCTTCTTGAATTTACTGGTTGAGATCTTTCGATTGACCTTTTTGTGCAGAATCAAGCTTTTTAGTGTATCTATTTCTACTATAAAACTTTTTTCATATGAAGTTTACTGGATTTGAAGGACTTGCGTTGTAGTATTTTAGCTTTTTATATGTTAAGACCCGCTTGATGGGAAATGCATATAATATTTGACATATTTTAACTTCATTTTCTTATCACAAAGTTACTTGATATGTTTTTTATGAAAATTTTGAACTAAATGTATTTGAAATTTTCTAAATTCAACTTAAAAATCAATATTTTAAGTTACTTATAATCTCAACCAAATTAGATAGTGTCTGGATGAAGAATGAAACAAAACTCATTTAACAAGTCTAAATAAGAGTCGAGTCTTAAGGGTTTTATCTCGAGGATGTGTTCAGGGTTTAGAAGTCATGGAAGTCAAGAAACAAATTACACTCACCTCCAACGAAGAGAATAATATTTAGTTCATCTTCTACTGCTCTCAGGATTTGTGACCTGGAACTCTAAGGGTCCTCATCCCCAAATGTGATAACTAACCGATACGAGCTAAACACTTGGAAAACTGGAGAGAATATCAAGGTCAAATAATAATTTATACAACAACAAGAACAAAACATGGAAGGCAAAAAGTGATAACACATGAGCATGTCTGCGAAAACTTGGAAAACTGGAGAGAGTATCAAGGTGAAATAATAATTTATACAACAACAACAAAACATGGAAGGCAAAAAGTGATAACACATGAGCATGTCTGCGAACACGCGTTCACAACAAATTTCAAATGACTCAAAGATTCGATAGCCTCTCCTGTAGGTTTACAGGTCCACTAATCAACTGTTTCAGGAACATGGTTTCTGTCACTTGGCAGTATTAAATGTGCGTGTTTAGAACTCGGCATGCGCTCAGAGGCTTTTAGCTCTTAGTCACGGCTAGACCTCGCACCTATGTGTCAAGCACTCACTGATTGGTAGTGCGTGCATGTAAGACTAAGGATACCACTATAAATACTTTCGGTTTCTGTTTTCTGGGAGAAATCAGATGCCCTGAATTAGATATTTGGCAGGCATGTGGCAGCATGTGTCAAAACTCAGATGGGAAATTTGGCGAATGGTAATCATGAGAGAAGATTCTAATGCTGGAGGCCAGAGCACTCGCCTGAGATTGAGTATTCTGGCTTCGGACGAAAGTTCAGAGATACTCTGGATGTTGAGCGCATTGTCAAGGGCCCTGGAAATTCAGGCTCGGTGCTCGAAAGCCCGGCACGAAATTCACACGATCCCTGCAGCTCAAACATACGCATGCATGTGCTGCAGCAAAATTTGGCCTCCGATCTGTGGGAACCTGACTCAAAAGACTCGTTGAGAATAGTTGTAGGCCGCAGGGTAGGGGGCGATGATTCGGGGTCGGTTTCAGATAAGGAAGTATGCACACACTTTCAAGTAAGCTTCTCACCTTAAAAGACTCGAGAATATTTCTATCTGAAGAAGTAGGAGGCGAAGGTTCCGCACCTTCACGGCCTGATTATCAGGAGCGGCCAGACAAGACACACTAATGCATGCACATCCGCACAACCAACACACTACCTCTCTGAAGTCTCGACGACGCGTGAACAACCAGCCTTCTGGTGTGGTGGTCTGTTTGATCGACAGATCTGGTCGAAGACTACTCGTGTAGGTGAACGGAAGGACGACAAACCTTTCCAAGCCACCCAGTGCTGGAAGAACTTCCATGCAGACAATGAAGACCCATGGAAACCCGTGGCCGAGACATGGCAATGAACAGGTCCGTTGCACTTCGAGTGGAAAGATTAAAGGAATGTGGAATCTTGGTCGGTGAGCGAATGCAGCCTCGATGGCTTTTGTTCAGGGCTAGCCTAAGTTCAGCTCAGGACTACTACTAGTCTAGTCTAGTCTGGGCTCCTGTTGTTCGCTGTGGTCTGGTGTTGTGGAGCTAGCTACTGCAGGACTGCAGCTAGAGAAGTAGGCTGCCTCCTGTTGCAGTACATTCATCTGGGATTCAAGGAGTGAGCGAGGAGCACTCTCGAAGGATCGAGGGTTGAAATAGAAACTTAAGCTCAGCACCAACTACCGTCCGGAACTTCCAACTTAACGGCGTCAGCTTTGGACATCTTTACGTGCTATCGTCTGACATGTTGTTCAACTAAAAGACGACGAAGATTGGGATTGGGATATAAAGTCCTCGGGACTGGCCACCAAATGCTCATTTCCAATTCCAGAAGCGTCACCATATCGACTGTTTTTCACGACAAATTGGGGCTTATTGGTAGACAAAGATTCTGCTCCATGAACACGCGGTCACGGCATGGATAGCTCTGCTTTCAGAGAGGACACTTCTAGGATACACACAACACGACCAGTGAGATGAAGATCTTGACTTTTGAATCTGTTGTATCTCGTATTAGGAGATGACAGGTTGGTGGAACTCGAAAAGGAGGATGCATATATGATGAGATAAATATAAAGTTGACAAGTCCAGCACACAGATAGACTGGGAGTTGTCAATCTGTACGGGTGATTTTATACTGTCAGTGTGTTAAGTACACAAAGGCTCGGAAAAGACTAGACGCTGGAGCAGATTGTGAGGTACACGACGGATTCTCTTTTACCAGTAGCCTCATCACGTGAGGCACACTCGAGGCCCCCAATTAAAAAAAATCCACCGAACGGACCCGATTCATATTTTCAGAAACATGTACCGACTTTCAGCTCAGCTCGACTGCTGGAAGAACAAATCTTTGCCTGAGAAGAACTCTCCAGCCGAGTTTCAGGTTCGGAGCCGTGATCGTAGCTGGACCGTGTTGTAGATAAAGATCCACTTCAGGTTCGGCCGGCGACATGGAACGTTCCATCTCCCATACAAAGCAGACATGTTCTTGAACCAGGCATCTGATCACTGTGACTGCACTGTACTGTAATAATTAAGAGTAATCGCCGTCTACCTCAGACTTCCTTGTTCTCCAGGTTTCCTCTATCCGTCAAGAAACCGGATTCTTTGTGCAGATATTACTATCACAGCTTCTCCTTCCATTCATTGTATCTACGTTAGGATCGAGGTATGACAACAGCATACACCGTCTGAACGTTGTTGTGTGACGTATATCCTCCTATATACCAAATCAGATATTCAGAGAGCCGAGATCGTGAAGACTGCGGTGTTCAACTAAATCTCGAAATGACAATCGGTGCTTTTGTGTCTTGTGTTTAGGAGACAGAGAGTTTGTGATCTCCTCGTCCGATGGTGATTGATCATAACTGTATCATAAACTATGGCCATGATCTATTTAAGTCGTAATAGAAAGTTTCTTGCACTCTAGACTCTGATTCTATCCATGCTGGTATTGTTTTCGTTCTATAAAGATTCTATGAAAACGGTGATCATGGAATTTGAAGAATTTGTTCCAGCCAGCTGCTTATGCTTTCGTGCTAGCTGGCGAACATTCGTAGCTTCAGTAAAGTTAACTATAGACTTCAAACGTTAGAGTGATCTTCTTCATGCAAGTTGTGAGATGCAAATGAATCTTTCTGTTAAGATAGACTTGAATTTCAGTGGTAATCTAGAACCTAGATATGCACCCTACTCAGTTGCAACATGCACCCCTAGCTGGTTAGGGTCTTCGGCTCAAGTGTATCTAGATAACACTTAGGCCTGTACCGAAATTCTGCCCTCTTATTCCCAATGGTCGAAGTTTCACCTGACCATGTGATTGATCTGACTTTAGTTCCTATCGATTCGACGACTGTCAGTTGCCAATTGGCATCACCACCATCACGCCTTCTTTGACATAACCTTCATCAGTTGTCACAGAATAAGACGCGTGCCATATTTATTAAACGGCCTAAGCCAAACAACAGCCCGTATTGGACATCCAGGGAATATCAATGATGAGTTGAGCAGACTATTGATAAGGCTAGATAAATATGTATCTGAAGGCATGGCCGTGATTTTTCAGTCTTCTGCCACATAAGTATGTCCGGGAGAGGAGAAAATGAATCTCCTGACTGGATATACCAAGCACTATTTTAGGTGCTTTCTACCGAACAGAATTAAATAGCTAGATGGAAACATGGAGAGAATGCTTACTTTTGTCACCCTTTTTGGCAGGCCACGCTTCCTCGCTCATAGACATTCTTCGTGCGATGACTGAAGAAGACAAATCAGTGGCCAACATGACCAAAGTAAGACCTCAAGTATTTCTCAGAATGAGTATATCCAGTTTGTGAAGCTTGGGATCGGAGAATTTCCTCAGTGTTCAGCTGGTCTTAGGCTCTCATTTTGCACAATTATGACGAGCATGTGTTCAGTCCTAGAAAAGCATATGTTGGTCAACTTAATGATCTTGAAAGTGACTGTACGGATAATAATTCAATGTAAGATCTGCGTATTTTAAGCACTTAGTTTCAATTTCATATTTTCAGACAAAGGTACATATACACATGATACACACACGAGCACACAATTGGTATAACTGTGCAACACTTTGTGCTTGCTAAGATTTTTGGATAAAACCTTTGTCCAGCAAGAAGAAAAAAGGATACTGATTGTATATAGAATGTTGAGATTCGAAACATCTCTTGAACTAAACGTGCATATTGGGATCTAAAGACAGAAATTTCGAGAGAGTTTCACCGATGAGTAAAACTGCATATCTCATGAGATTATCAACTTTTATGAACATACTTTCTCATTATCTTTGTGCAAAAAATTATTCTAAACTATCGTCATGCTCAATAATCAGCTTGACTAACCTTAAAGGAAAAGTCTCAAATCATATTCAAAATACTAACATGACATGGATGTAAGAAAATTCTGCATCTTCATCTAATATTCTTAAACGGTGAGAAAAGTCTTAAGTTGCATGATTTGTCATATAAGCATTTCGAAGGACAGTGATGGGTTGATAGAATTTCAGTGGTTATAAACCTACAAACCGGTATAACCTCCAAAAACGAAGCAGGATGTACAGAGACTTAAATCTTGTTATCTTGCCCATTTGGGTGTCAGGAAGCATGTTACGTAGCTCTGTCGAATGTTTGTTATAGTAAAGATATACTAAAACATTTGTCTGTTAAGAATTAATGAAGGAACAGACGAAGGGGCCTTGACATCAGAGCTAAGTGGTCTATGTAAGATATGTGTGCTTTCTATAAACGAATCTTGCCTGTCCACTTCTACCCATTTTTCTGCTTCAGGAGCAAATTACGAATACATTCTGTCGTCTTCGGCATTGTTGAAAAATTGAATAGGCTAGCATCCTGGTAGAGCCCACAGTAAAATAATTTAAAAGGCTTAGAAGTGCTTCACAGATACCAGATATTGACTTATGTGACGTTTCCTATCCCTTCAAGCATGTCTCACGCTGGAATGTTTTCAGCAAGATAGTAGGTTTTAAAATACGGTGGTAACTCTTGGCAAAGAGAATATAATTTCTATGTTTTAATTTGACATCTACTATTTTGCTTAGAAAATATGCCAGGGTACTAATATAAATTCTGACGCGAGTGGATCGACAATCATTCTTAAATATAGTATGCACCGTGCCACCGACTGGTGTCAGACTGGACAAATGCCCATGAATTGACATGCATGAAAGTAGACTCAACGTAAATATCGAGCTCTGAAGTAAAACATCAGACCTTTAACCATGGGTGTGTGTGAAGCAAATTCCAAAACAACCGAAAGAGGAGAGAATCAATGACAGTTGCCTCAAAAGCTGACTACTTCTGCCTTTGTCGTCTTTAAGGTAGAGAGATATTTGAATCGAATAAGAGCAACACATCGATTCCCTTACTGTATCTCTAACGGTTTAGTAGGAATAATCAGTGGGCCAGGGAAAAATTGAAATTTCAGAGAGAGAGAAAGAGAGACGCAGGTCGGACATGTGATCATGAGAATCATGCTCCAGAAAATAATGAAAACGAAGTCTTTGCCCCATCTATGCCATAAACACAACTTGTAGATTTCTCGTCAAGCTAATCGTGCCATTCTAGAAATGTGAATTCGTTGATTCTAGTGCTCAGTGTAATCGTGAAAAAAGAATATATTAGTATTTAAAGTAAGCACAAACTTCACACCTCTGCGGCAAACGAGAAGAATTCTTAGAACTTGCAAGGACTGTACAGCTCAGACAAGGAACACACAAGATTTCACTTTGTAATCTTCTTGCACTAGTCACCATACAGTGAGTCTGTGCGTCATATTCATTTCTCAATTTCACATTTTTGTGTGTGCCCGACGAGAAGAACAAAAACAGCTTTCTGCAAGTTCATAAATTTACCACAGAGTAGCGCAAAATCATTTTCTTAGAATCATCCATTTTTTGGCTGTACAATTCCTATATTTTCTTCCTGAATAGTAGTTGTCCAAGCATGATCTACCGAACGACATCGTAAACTTGTGATTGATGTGGTGTGAATTGTACCTATAATTAACAAAGTCCGTGATTGGCTCTACAGGTACATGATCCAGGTTCAGGCGTATTGAACAGAAATCCGAGGTCCATAACAGGGAATAAGTAATTGAGTGCCCTTTCCACATACGGAAAACCAGCAAGACCACAGTAACCGATTTTGAGATTCCGTGACTATGACATTCAATAGACTCGTTTGATAACTGAAGCAACGCTTCTACGATGCACTGCAGTGCGTTATATGTCGTACTTAGTTCAATAGGACCTGCTACATGTATAAGTTCAATGTCTCAGATTCTGTAGTTTTCGGGATACCCTTGGCACAATCGGCATGAATCAGATGTAATGTATCGCGAAATTCACTTGATGATTTATTAGCAGTCACCACAAGGTCAAATCTTTCGAGCAAAGATGAAACAGATGCTTGAGTTGATTTTCTGAATGAACCAGCTGCTAAGCGTAAGGTTTTGTATTTGAGTTATGTGAAATTTTCAGAAAGATTTCAACCAATATACTGGCGAATGTCTCTAAAGCAGATTTACAAAGCAAACTGTCAAGCAATGAACGTAATGTATATGACTCACATACAAAAACTGTTCTAAACATGATCTCATTGAAACTTAAACAAACAAGGTTCACCACTCCTTAGTTATCCTTGCTTGGTGTTATTATGTATTGATCTCGCTGTGGTCCTTATACAAAAACAGCTTGCATATTGTCAAATCATCACACGTATACGTAGCTGTAGTATACATTGTGTAATCACGAAGCTCATGCAGCCTAAACCTCGATGTCTTGATGTCAAGAACCCTTCAAATCATTTGCGCCGTGATACATGCGGGAAGGAAGCGATACATGCCCAGTACACATCGAACCCACTCAAAACTAGTCGAAGCTTAAAGCAATGTGGACTTTGGTCCATGGATGAGCTGAATTGGAGCGATTTTATATCTTTATATTCGTAAACTTCTGCTCAAACATAAAACTGTAATTTTCATTTAACTTAAGAAATCTTAGTCACAAAATTAACCACAGATAGAACATCAGTCCACTAAATTAAGTTACATATTTAACACTGGCTACATATTTACCATTCATATCAGAGCTTTCCTGCTTGTTTTAAGCACTTGATTTCGCATGGACGTAGGCATGCATTTATCAAGCAAAGCAGATCATAGAGATTTTCTTCATACAAAATATATCCCAGTGGAACGTTAGAAGTGACACTTATCTCATTGAAGAATAGATACTTCATCCTGCCATTGGCCTCAAAAACCTTCTATGCCGCTGTCAGACTGTCCGGTGAAACGTGTTTGGATGTATCAGTTCAGAACAGTATTGAGCACCTTGAAGAGTTGAAGATTGTTAACAAGTTTAGCTGACGTAAATCACTCAATTTGAGACTTGTAGCTGTCTGTCTGTCAAATTTCTGATCAAGGAAATTTCCCATCATTAGAAATTCGACAAGTTCTGAGGACACGAAAAGAGTCTCCAGTCACGTGTGGGTGGGTGTGGATGTTAGTGTGGTCGGTCTGGTGTGACAGAACTCAGGCTGGTGAAGATAGGAAAGTGTTCTCAACAATATCAGATCTCCTTCAAAAAAACCTCTAGAATTCCAAGGTTCCAGAGACTTGATGCATTGATGAAACTGGAGAGATCGAACTCCTGTCTTCTCAATTTCATGTCAGAGCTCTGTTATGATGAGAGGACACGGTCACACTGTGAAGTGAGTTTTTTAATCAGTTTGCAAGCCTGAAAGTTATAAGACGTGACCAATTGCTGCTGTTTATTGGGTCACATCCCAATCTTTTTCACGTGCGAAACTTTGATAGTCCAGCTCTGAAGAAGTCATTCTAGTGAAGGAGCTGTGAAAAGTGAAGGTTGCAGACGTCATATGCCCAGGAGAGTCCCTTTGATGATCTCTGTTTCCTGTTGCAGAAATACGCTGAGCCTTATATTCGGCTCAGATTCAGGAAATTTGAGCTTTCAGAAAGGTAATTGGAGGTGCTGTACCAAGACGGTTGTCAGTCAGTGCTGTAAGTGATTTGACCTCATGCTAAAACTTGAAATTTTCAATATGGTGAAAACTGTTCATACTATCTGGCCTCTCCTGATGATTGAATGAATGAAAGCAGTTCTGTTTCCGTGGTTAACATCAACTGTTATGCATACCACGTGGCTAGAATGCAATAATTTGAATTTCAAGACATCTTTCTCTCGTGATTGTTCCATTGGAGCTATCACTTGCAACTGCATGTGATGCTTTCAGATGGGACTTTCCTAAGGACTGAACCATCAGAAAAGTTTGTGAAGATTCCAGTCGCACTGTAGTTGGTGGCACGGGATATCATGATGCATGATTGTGTCGAGTATGAACTTTGAAGCAATGAAAGATTCCATTCTGTTGAATGTGTGAAAGGGTAACAGTAGTTTGTGAAACCATAAGCATCAACCATCAACAATCGACATATCTCATATCAATGACATTTTCCGAAGATAACAAAATTAAATATGTTGATTTCCGAGGCTGGTTTATGTGATGAAATTATGTAAGTATGAGAACACTGTTTGTGTTATCCTGTGAATTAAGGTTTTTATCAAAGATTTGTAAAGGTTGTTTTGTTTATCTTTCTTGTTGGAAGAATGCATGGTAAGTAAAATCATGTGAACTGTAGTAAAAGGAAATATCATGTTTTGTTATTTATTAGGCAGATGTGTTGAAGAACCCTCAAATGGTGATATATATATAAAATATTTTGAACATCAAAAACTTGACTTCATAAGTTTCCCTAACTGAATGGTTTGATGTAGCAATCACCACGATACTTGTAGTATAGGGCGTTGGACCTTTTCACGGTAGATTATTAAGATAAGACTATGAGAGAATATTATATTGGTCTAGTCGACCCGCCTTTGGATTCTCAAGAGATCCTATAGCTACCAGTACCCTGGAAAATTTGTCGCACTAGTAATAATGATATACGTGTGAAAGAAAAGCATGCGCATTCTCCAATCAAACCCACCAATTTATATGCTGGTCCTTTCTGCGTCTAGGTGAATGGGTGCAATAGGGCAGTCATGGAGCCATACACTTCGGAAAATATTGGAAAGTAGGAAATATTGCAGGGTGGCTGTTAACTACACTAAAAAGCTCTCACTAGCGCAGGTTGGGCAGACTGTCTTTTAAAAAGTGGATACATCATTTCAATATTTCCCAGAGTTCATCTGCTTTGGATAGATCTAACAGCGGCAGACATTGACATACCTTTTGGAAACATACATCATTACACAAACCTTGGGTCTCACCTTTTACAAATGGCAGACTGTTTACCCCTTCTGAAACAAAGAGAAACAAAAGAAACCCAAAGAAAGAAAGAGAAATAAAAGAGACTTACTTCACGAAACATCTCATATGTACAAAAAAATCTGGAATGTTGGAGTAGCAGAGATGATGAGATAAGGTCCAACCTTTGATCTTTTACAACAAGTTGTCAGATCTACACATCATTATGCGAGTCGAATGGATTCATGTGTAACGATTGGGAACAAATTCAGCGACACTAGTCTGACGGAGGAACAACTTTGAACTACATTGATCATCGAAGGCATTATGGATCCAGAAACCGTTGTAATGTCATTTCATCATTATGATTATCTAGGCCCAACCAGTGGAGGAGGTAGGTTGCGAGACGGATTTTCTCGCCATGCTTTTTGAAGGAAGAAACTGGGCTCCACAAAATCTACGTGTGCTGCTAAATACTGCATCAATCAAATTGTCATCTTTAATACAAAGCAAAAGATGGAGAACCCATGCGACGAACGAAAGTCAATTTGCGATATCCCCCGAAGTCTATACTTGCGCTTGCATGCGTTTTTCCAGAAGAGTCATCATCACTTTCCATCTTACCAAATGCTCTGTGCGTTGAAAGTTGATTGAAGGCGAGTTGCAGTTTCAATCTGTATACTCCACACTTCTTGCTACATATATGATTTAGAGTATATTTCATTTTTTATCAAATTTTAGCAAAGGTATGCAATTCATTGAGATTAACAACATGCTGTGTGATTTGGCGTTCAGGGTTTGAAGATGCTACCAGTTCAAGGATGGGTTGTGTGCATCCTGATGTTCGTGAACAGGGCGTAGTTCGCTCGTGTTAGAGATCTTCAAATGCATTCTATAAATCAGCCGTCAGATCTTTGTAAATAAATTACGAACTTATTTTGGAAATTAAAAAATGGCGCAAGTTCTAAAAATTTATAAACTCTATATTTACTCAAAGATAAATCAATCTTATTACGTAAGATGATGCATTTTTTGCCCTGTAAGTGTTTTCTTAAAATACATAAATTTGAGTAGATCAAATATAGGGTTCTTTATTCTTACATTGTGCTTTTCTCTTCCATGAGTATCTTAAGGCTGATTATCATTAAGCACTGAAGTCATAATGAAAATCTCTTGGTTGAAAGTGAAGTACGATATAAGGTGAGTTAAATTTACGCTGATGTTTTCAAGTAATTTTTCAACCATCATTCTCATCAAAATCTCTAGGTCTAAGATATAATACGCTAAGCTTTGCAGAGGCACGTGGATAGCACGTTACATCATGCAATGAAATGGCTACTGCAAAATGCCTCGATGAGGTTGGCTAAGGTTCTGCCGAGAAGAGAGTTGAGGTAACCAGACTTGAGAAACACTTCTCTTAGGCAGAAGTAGTAAATAAAGATGACGTTAAGGCATGCGTGGTATCATGGTCGCTACCAGCAAGAGGTCTTTTTGCTGATAAGTAGCCAGTGCACAGGGCCACAAGTGTGACATACCGTTTTTCTCTTCTATTCTTTCAGTTATTAAGATAATTTAATCAAAATCACCAAGAGGCGGCCTAGCTTTCCATGTAAGAGTGACATTGACAAGGCTAGCCTGTAGATTCATACTTATGTCTTGCATATATGAGGAAATCGGGTTCAATATATATATTGGTGATGATAAAGTAAATCGTTAGGGGACGTAAAGCGAAAGCAAATATGGACCTATATAAGAATGTTATGGTACTTCGGAATCTCGATCCAGACTGTAAAATTGTCCACAAGTGATTATAGCTTTATTAAAAACTCAATATATCAACTGTTCATGCTTCTCGCGCATCTGGATTTGGAGAGTCAGTACACCAAAAATGCTGTCGAGGCATATTTTAATTCGTAACCATATCGGTTTTCTGTGATTGATGATAGAGCAGGAGAAATTCCCTCTGACGTCTAATTTCTAGTTCGCTACAGGAAGGTTAACGTGCAAGATCTTGTTTTTCTTCTTTTCATTCCTTGGCTCTATGCATCAACCTCCACCTTTTTGGTATAAAAGAGCCATCTAAGAGTACTTAATATCGCCTTGGACTTTATCCACAATACAAGTACAGAAGTTGATAGTGGATGTTGTTCCGAGCCAAGAGGCTCAAATTTTTTCTTCAATTTTCTTCGGATTTAGAAAAAATAATTCTCGAAGGCATGTATTTCGGAATATTTATGCACTTGTTTTCCCCCACATGCGAGGTGTCCAGGAGCAATTTCCAAAAGCATCGGCTAACACTGGCTCAGCTCCAAATGATGTCTTAGTCTGAGGTCCACGGTGAAAAAGCATGCATTGTAATAAAGCCAAGGAAGGCTCTTCCGGCGACTTGTTGTCAACCAGCCGATTTATCCACTTTTGCTTTAATCATACCGATTTGTCAACGTACTGAGCCAGAGGATTTACAGTGGTAATAATTGTGGTGTCGATACAAAGTCTCCGACAGAATGAATGATGGCCTCAACCAAGTAAATACACAGCGTATACCCATCCTCGCCTCTATAGCATGATTTTATAGTTGGTGGTGTCTGAAGTAAAAAGGCATGGGTACGTACGGAGCAAACAAGTGCAATGTTCTCCGCAGTGATCGTCCCGCGAACTTTCTATCACGCACATAATTCGGGATGGTGTGTAGTTTTCCGAATGAAGTTTGGACAATCAAGGTGTGATGTCAGACTTTCTGCTGCTTCATTCACGAGGATGATTTATGAGTCGATCGATCATCTCCTGTTCGATTGTTTCAGACCATTTGTGCAGTATGCGATGTGATCCCAAGACAACTTCGGAGCAGTGAGGCGCAGGTGTAGACAAAGAGATGAACAATTTTACTGCCAAATGCCGGATTTTTCTACCAGCAAATGCCCTACCGAAATCTAATTTACTACTGCCGCACATGGATTCAAGTGAAGTTTGGAAGCAAATCACACTTCATGAAACGAAATTGCTCATACTCAGGGGGAATCTGGCCACTGTGAGATTGGGAAGCCCGAGGATTCAAAATGTTCGATTCAAGTGAAAGTCAGATTCAAGTGGTGGCCAGCTGGGTTTAGAGCCGGTGGGGGAATGAGTGCTCAGAAAGGTTGAATCAGAGCGCGAAGTCAAGGGCATACGCTTGCAACAAGCGAAAATTCAACAACTGCCTGCGCAAAAGGCGAGCGAGACGACGACTCGAGTACAGGCAAACCCAGATAGATACATAGAAAAAAAATTTATGAACAAAAGGGTGACAGTTCGGTTGATATACAGTTTGAGGAGTGGACTACGGATAGGTTGCTACATCAAAGATGTAAAATTTTAAATGTAAGGTACTTAGTATTACAGTATGCAACTTCACCTAGAAACTCTTGGATCATTCCCACACACCAGTACAGCTTAGCATAACGGCCCCTGATAAATGGTTTGATTTCCATTGCTTTAGGACCCAAGGAGCACCCTTTCTTTCTAAAGCACTCTCTCCAAGGTCTATGATAGAGATGGAGATATGTGACTCGTACAAACCTCTCAGGTGTCACAATCCCTCTCCACATTTCCCAAAAACATCACTCCGTGACTTACTCCCGTTCTATTTTACACTGACGGAGATCACAAGTTTCTGGTTCAGCAAAGTGGTGGCTTCACTCAATAAGTCGGGAACTGTGAAGACTGAGAAGACGAACTAGTTGTACACGCCTCTGGCATTTATGCCATGCCAGAACTCCGTGCCCGGTACTTCTCAAGTTCTATAGTATCGTAAAAATTTTCTCGTATTTCCAGCTGATGCACATTAATCACAAAAAAGAAGATCAGGTACACTATCATAGCTCAACCTTCATATGTCCAGGTGGAAGATGTCCTGCAAAACAGCGCGGATTTCCGTCAGTTCCTTGCCCAGATTCGATTTGGTGACATTCCTCACAAGAAATTCTGCCTATTCAGAAATGGGAATTCCGCTTAGGATGAAATTTGGACCACTTGCTTGGAACACCACCAGTCGAGAGATTTGTCACATTACCATGTAGTAGTGCCTGAGATGACAATGAACGGAGTTGTCCGAAACCCATGACAATGCTTTGTAGCTCACCGTCATCCCATACACCCTGTACGACAACGGAGAGGGAGGTCAGCTCGTGTTAGGACGCGTAGAATTTCGACGATTCGAAAATTTTGCTATCAGAGTCGATAATTGCGGCTTCAACAATCTAGTCGACTCGGCCGACAACAGACAGCTGGAATTGGATGCAAATCTCATACCGTGGGCACGCCATCCGCGAACCCATCTTCACGAGGGATTACGGCGGGAATGGGAGCGCTTATGGATCTTCTGAGAGCCACCTGTGAGGGATTCCCCAATGACTGAACTGGGTATTCCAGTCCACATGGTACTCCATGCTGTAATTGGGGCTGATGCGGTGGATGAAGTTGAGGATAGGACGTCTCGGGTCCCATTATCATTCCCTGAGATCGCGAAACCTGGACGAACGAGAGAGATCGGGTTAGTGGGCGGACGAAGACCGTGACTGACTGACTGACCGACTGGTCGCGTATGCAGGAGACGCCATCCTCAAGCGGGACTGATAACAGAAGCACCTATGTGGCGATGAGTAGACTGCGCACTGACACGGCCTCGCATTTACCTCTTTGGCAAGCAGGTTCTCTATGTTGAAGTCTAGACGTGGATTAACCGCGGCCAATTTCATCGAGAGAAACTGCAAATGAGAAGAACGATGATCCGATGTCAGGACATTACATTACTACTCTCTCGGAAATCGACTGCCTAAACTTCATCCCATCACATAAATCGCATACAGAATAAGCCAAATGCTGCTGACAAATGACGAAAGAGTCTTAATGGCTTGACGTAAGAGCCGAGAACGAAAGATTGGAGTCAGGAAGCTACCTGAACTTGATGCTGCAAGGATTGCACATAATTGATTATTTCATCAAGCATCACAGCTTTCCCCGTGACCTGTAGTGAAGAGACACGTTTGGGTGAGAAAACAGCTGATGCCGAAACGAGTAAAAGCTTATCTTTTGATACGGTAACCATAAAACTATTTCCGCGGCTGTAACATGAAAGTGAAATTTTGATGGGTTTGCGTTGATAGAGCGGATATGGGTCAATCACCTTGCTGCAGCCTGGCACAAGATCTTGCAGGAACTTCATGCGCTCACTGATTTTCTCTCGACGCACCTGAATTGACAAACGACCAGTCCGTCAGACTCTGTACATAGACCTTCTTACGGCTCGTGAAAACATGGCACATCAGATTCAGAGCGACCCAGATGGGTTCGTGGGACGGAATCTCACCCTCTCGGCAAGACTGTGGCTGTCGGTGGCTTGGCCTCGTCTCGCTCTCACGTGAATATAGTCCGGCTTGGGCGGTTCCTGAGGCTTGGAGTGGTCTTTCGTCGATCGAGGACTGGTTTCCCCCGAAGTCTCACTACTGCTCCTCTCTACCTTGGGCTTCACATCATCCTTGTCTTTCGAAGCATCCCCACGCTTGAACCGTTTGGCTTTCACATCATCACTGTCCGATGTCTGTGGCCGACGACAATATGCCAGAGTCAACTGATTAGAACACGGATTCGAAGACCAATGCATGCGAAATACTGTATCCAAATCCAGTGCATGGCGAGTCATCAAATAGCCGGACTCAATCCAGAAGCGGTCGGAAACACGAGGTCGCGGACTTGCTCTTGTGAGAATTGGACCCTCGCTCTTCCTCCGGGGAGGATCAGAATTGCGGAAGGTGCCGCGATTGCAAGATCTACAGAGTATGCATAATCAGAGGACGCCTGGTAATGACTACTGCGACAGACCGACTGAACTCGGCTCCTCGAAGCCACGAGACAAGAATCACTCTGCCTGCGGGTGATGGGAGACACTTACTTTGGTCTCGCGCACTCCTGGAGACGACACAGTGACGGATGTGGCATCCTTGGACTTCTCGTCGGGGGTGCTCTTCCGTTTCTTGACAAGATTCTCGGTGGCGGTGGTCACATGGGTGACGCCCGACGGGCAAGTCTCGCCGGGGGCGTCCCCAACGCTGGACATGTCTTGCGCGACGGTGGTGGCCTCATCGGCGTCGTTCGCCTCGTCGACGGGCGACGCAGCTTGCATTCTCTCGTCGTCGTCGCCCGCGGCGACACTGCTCGCAGTCCTACACAGATTTTTGTCCCCTGCCTTGACCCCAACGTCTCCATCGCGCGCGTACTGCTCCATATCGGCTCCAGCGCCCGCCGCCCCGGCGCCGGGCTCCGGAGCGGGGTCGTCGATGTCGGACGAGGCCGGATCGTCCTTGGGACTTTTGGCTCCGGCAGCGGTGTCGCTCATGGACGGGCAACTGGAAGTCTTCGGCAGCTGCCTGTTATTGGTTGCGTCGGACGATTGGGCGCTGCCCTGCCTGGACCGGGCCTTGCCGCCGTCGGACGTTGGGAACGGCTGCGAGTAATTGCCGTTGCTGAAGGACGAGAAGCGGGCCGCGCGCTCGGCGAATCCTGGATCAGAGGCGAAATGCGCCAGGCAGTGCGAGGCGGCCAGGCCCACGCCGGGCAGAGCCAGCGCGCCCTTGGAGGGATCGACGGTAAGGCCCATGGAGTTGGCCGCATCCCCCGAGCCCCAGCCGGTCGCGAGCTTGAGCGCCTTGTCCATCCCTGTTCCTGAGCGCTGTGGACTCGCCACGAGAGGCGAGCCTCCGAGCGACGCGACCCCGTTGCCATTTCCTCCGAGGCGCCCGATGAGCTCGCGAATCATGGCGCCCTCATTCGCCGCGCGGCTGCCGCCGGCGTGCGGGCTGTTGTGCGAGAGCGGACTGGACGAGGACGAGAGCACGGATTGGTAGCGCACGCTGGAATCCACGAACTGGTCCCAGTCGCCGCTCACCACCGTGCTGCCATACAGCTCGGACGACGACGTGGGCAGTAGCCCCGGCGATCCTCGACTGGCTGCGTCCGAGCCGCATTCGTTGGCCACCATCCCGTTCGCAGCTGCTGCTGCTCGCATGCTGTTCTCCTGCTGCGCCAGAGCGTGCATCTCTGCCGCTGGACCTGCGAGCTGCCACACTTGGGCCATCTCCGACGGCTGGTTCCCGTAGCCGGATGAGCCGTTTCGGAAAAATCTGCCATATCCCGAGTGCATCTCCATCGTGTACTTCTCGCGGTAATCGTTGGCGGCCAGAGCGTTCGAGAATGAGGAGATTGGAGTTGAGTTGAGTGCACCAGTTGGTGGAGAGCAGTTCAGCCGGGAAATGCCATTGAGATGACAAGGTGTGGGAAGGTGATCTGCTTGGCCCATGGATGCCATTTCATAAACTCGAAAACTCTTGCGGCAGCCGCCAGTATTCCTCAGTTACAGGCGGCTGATCATACTTCTCCCTCAGAGTACACGGTCGCGAGCACGGCAATTTCTCTTCTCTTTGCCAGAGATTGGGTAGCTTGCACACTCAATTTGCATCGACAACGCATACTCATCGTAGCAGTCCCTCGATTGTTCGGAGACAGGCTCTGTTGCTAGCTGTTCAAGCTGCCACGAGCAGCCCTCTATATTTCCTCTATAGCACCGCCGTTCGTTCTTTCCAACAGAGAGAGTGAGAGAGGGAGAGGGAGAGAGTGAGAGAGATGGAGAGAGCAGCGCGCGAGTACAAATCAGATAACGGAGGGCGCAGAGAGACGTGAGAATCGAGAAGTGCGACGAGTAGAAGTAAAGGTACTGAGAGGCAGAAGCATTAATCAGAAAGAACTAGAGTGCTCAATTGCCATTAGCTCCCTTTTCTCGGAAAGTACGAAGGCAGGGATTCCGAAACAGGTGTCACGGAGAATAAATTTTCGAAAAAACCTTCTACCCAACACACATCGTACACAAATCTCCTACACACACCCCTCGAGCTATGATACAGTCTTGTTGGAGCCGAACGTATCTCCCATCAGCTCGCTACTGGCTAATTGCATGCGGGCGAGGAGGCGCAGGACTCCAACAACAAACCGCATGACGAATCACCGCGCGGCTGCTGCCCTTCTCTACTCTAAACTTCCGGTCTTACACAATGCAATGCGATCAACAATTCTTCACTTCACTTCACTTCACTTCACACCTCGCCCTGCCTCGCCGGGCTTTCTCTCTCTTCGCCACTCTTCTCTCTTCTCTCTTCACCTCTCGTCTCCTCTCCTCTCCTCAGCTCTCCGCTTGTTCCCAGGTCCTGTCGGCAAAGCGAGATACTGGACTCATATTATATTTTTATACACAAATTCCGAGACCACTGCCCTGCTCTCCCTCCGTGACAAGCGTAGGGTAGAAGGGCGAGAAAAAGAGGACGAGATAAATGTAACTTAACAACAACCCAACGAAACAACCCAACAAACGCCAGACACTCACTACTGAGCAGAGAGCAGCAGAGGAGAGAGCAGGAGAGCCAGTGGGAAAGACCGCCACGCTCTCTTCGCTTCCTCCTCTCCTCTCTTTCACTCTCCTCTCCTCTGCGAGCGAGGACAGGATACGTGAGAGGAAGAAAGAAAGCCGAGCTCCTCCGCCGCCCCGGTCACAAATCTCGCTCCTCTCTCCCCGTCTTCGCTCTACCTCTCCCTCCTCTCTTTTTCTCTCACCCTCTCCCGCTCGCACTCACAAATAACAAACCCCATTCTGGCGACAGAGGGTGCTCGGTTTGGCGTTTACCCTGGCCCCTCCCGCCCTCCACCCCTCGCGCGCTCGCCACCCCCGTCCCCCGCCCCCTTCGCCAATCGCTCTGCCCCACCCTTGCCTGCCTTGCTTCGCCTCCCCGGCCCTTTGCCATTCCGGTCCCAATCTCTCGGGCATGGCCATGCCATGTCTGCTGCCTCTCTGTCTGTCTGCGCTACTGCTGCAGATGGGCGCACTGCACTGCACCAGTGTAGCGGTGCAGTGTACTTAGTGGTGGTGCTCGGAACTTGGCCCCACCCTGGCGCTCCCTCCCTCGCTCGCTCGCTCGCTCGCCTGCCTTGGCCTCCCCTGAGGATGCACTCCTACCCTCCGCCATGTCCGCGTTCCCGGCTCCTTACGCTATGCCTGTCAAAACACTCCACAAGCGCGCTGAAGTTCGACATGCCCGTCCACGGACGTCTTTCCCAATAAAGGCGTACTTGATTGGCAACCTGCAGCCTTCGGAACTATGGTACATGCCGCAATTCATGGGCTTTCCTTCTTGCCTTTCTACTCTACTCTCACTCATCTGTACTGTAATGTAATAAGCCACATTAGTATACTGTAGGCGATTGCCAATATATTTGTATATTCCTGAATATATCTGCACTTGTTTATGTATTTATGCGGGGCCACGGGGGAGCGTACTGTGTACCAGCTTCTGGCATTTGATTTCATCCTCCAGCACATTGGCGAGGAAACTCTTGAAATTCGTCGCCGGTTCTGCAATGCTGGCAAAAAAGCAAAGCACGCTTCGCTCTCATGGTGGGGCTGCCCGGCTGGCTGGCTGGGCCTGGGGGGCGCCTGTGGGGGGCCTCGGGGCCCTGGAGTGGCCTGGGCTCTCCCTCCCTCCCTCCCTCCCTCCCGTCCTACCCTGCTCCCCGTTCACTGGCTGCAGCAGCAGCAGCAGCACCTACAACGTCCCGTCCGTTCTAGCTTTCGGCGCACTCGCGCTCGCGCTCGCCTAAAGCGTTGGGGACATGTCGTACTTTAGTCAAACGACACAGGACCTCAGGCCCATCGCCATTCGTCGGAGGGAAAAGCTCCTCATCCTAACCCGAGTTAGCAGGGCCTTCGATTTTCACGAGCAACTCTCGGTAGTCGATTTTAAGCAACAAAAGACAGCGGAACTCGCCGGGCGTTCATTTGTCCATGCCAAAAGCTTGCTTGCTCGCCCCAAGTCGCGACTCTCGTGAGCCTTAGATCTGCCCGTCTCCTCTGAGTACTCGGATTCCGCAGCAAGAGACACCGAACGAATTCTGGCCGACTCCAACGGCAAAGCTTCTCGTTTTAACTTGCCTATCCATTCCTTTTCCCTTTCCCTTTGCTTCCTCGTTTTTTCCCCTTTTTAGATGGCCGGCTTCCGGCTCTTGTTATCGAACAACAAAAGGACAGGACGTTTTTCCCAATATCCCATTCGTCGAATCCAAAAGCTCCTCATCCTAATGCACTCTCATTCTCCCTCGGATCTTCATGGATTTCTCCATGCCAAGTCGCTTCCCAAAGCAAAACGGCTTAGCAGTTTTCCGAATCATATTGCGAAAGCTTCTCTTTTTCGCTTGTCATCTTTTCTCGGTACTCGATTTTAGGCAACAAAAGACAGCGAAATTCTCCAAGTTTCCATTTGTCGACACCAAACGCTTCGTCATCCTACATCCCGCCTCTGATGACATTCAGCAACAAGAGACACCGAATCCACCCCAACAAGATGCTTCGCTTGCGATTGCATTACCGGGGCTATGAGCATAGATGGAACAAGAAGATAGCTTGTTGCAAACGCTCGTATCTGATAAGTGCATCCGCCATCTTCGCAGATTTTCGAATTTTATTGAGCACGTGCCCTTGAAGAATATACAAAAGCTTTGGGCTATATGAAGAAGATGAAAGAAGAACGTTACTTCATATGATTCCATAACGGAAGATGTTTTCGAAACCACAAACTTATGCATTGGCTCGATCCACACATCTGCATTCTCATTGCTCGATTAACGTGATACTACCCTAGGTATAATAGGGGTCCACATGATTCCTTACCAATTTAGATGTTAGACACTAATAATATTCAGTATGTGATGTTTGTTATGGCAAGAAATTCTTGATATCTCACGTGGTTTACGGCGTATTTTAAGGTTGGTTCTAGAGTACCAGGTTATAATATTAAAATGTGTGGTTACAAATCTACACGTGATTTCATTACGGACGGGTGCCTACCTTTGATTTGCCTGCAAGTGGTGCGTCATTTGTCAGCCAAACCCCTTATACCCAATGTAAGAGTTTGCATAGAGATTGTTTTGATAAGTTTTGAGTTTTATGTAGCCATGATCGTCAACTTCAAATGATTCATGGGAGAGTGTATGTCTAAAGTACAATAGGTGACATGGGGTTACAATCTCTTCAGGATATTGTACGATATTTTTTAAATAATGTGTGTTCATAGATCTACAAAGATCACTAGTTTTTGTATTTCAGTTAGATGATGATTCTTGAAATGATCTTGCAGTATGTTGGCGTTTTAAATTATTGTTAAGATTTCTTAGTTTTGCAAGGATATATTTCCGCTTGTGATGCTATTGGGGCTATCCGCATCTTGCCCCTTTGGATTCATTAATGTAAGACATGATGGGGTATTCCCATCCTTCTTGCTAGACATTACTTGGAGTGAGGAGAAAAGTTCTATCCTCTCCTCACAACTATGGATCCATTTCATTAATTTAAACATTTTATCTTTAATGCACATTTTTATCACCTATCATATTTGTTAGGAACTGATTGATGTCTCATCCTTAAGTCCGAAGTGACCTGGCGCATTAGCATCTTCTTTCTGTCAGAAACTGAAGAGCGACGAGAAATTTGGGTAACATTAATATTGTCTCCTCTTATGCTATTCATGATTGGATGACTTTCTTCTCATTTTGCATATTCTAAGAATGTAAACACTGAGAAAGTTATTGCTGTCTTCTGCACAGATTTTAGACTTAAACATTATTAATTCTGTTCTTGCCTTTTCACTCATCTCATTATCAATCCACCTTTTTACCCACGATCGTGAAGGTCAAGTCCGGAGAACACGTTTCCAGCCGCTCGGCTGGAAACTTGAAGCTGCTCCAGTGGTAATACTTTTAAGTCCTTCGATGCTAGCTCCATTGTATCTTACTCTTCTAAACTCTTGATGTTCCTTGGAACCGAAATTCGTATGGTTTGAGTTCACTTTTTTCAGCCGTGTTTACTGTTTTGGCTTATGCTCTTTTCTTCGTCAATGTTAAAATAATTCGTCACATGCGTTCATAAGTGGGTCAAGGCACACCACACCAGACGTACCTGTGATCATGATCCAACTAAAGGCGACACAGTGTGGACTTGGAAATTGGAGCCGAAGGCGATGCATTAGCATCCAGGTTCCAAGGTCTGCGACCTTACCTTCAGTAGGGAGTCCGAAGCGGAAGACAGCAGACCCGAACCTCCACCATCCACGTTCGTGGGCCCGAACGGACCCGAACCGAACCAGAGCTCGGGACTCGGAGACAGGAGTTCGCCCTCCCAGATTCGATACAAGAACGCGAGAGAGCTCACGGGCGAGGGACGGGTGTTATCTTAAACATTCCTTCAGCGCAGGCTCTGCGCGCCGTCCGATGCAAGAGGAGGGCATCCGGACCGCGGAATGACGATTACGGCGAGGCGATAAGCGCGCAGGGAGGGGCAACTTTGAACGATGCCTTTGACTTGGAGGGCCTCGAGGCGATTATCATCATTAATGGGAGTTTGCGGCACCTGTCAGGCTGCCGTGGAGTTGCAGAACGACTGCCGCACGGTTTTACAGTCTGAAAGACTGGAAGCGCAGTACGAAGATTGAGGCCCCCGCTGATAAGGAAACGGCAACTCTGAGCGTCTGCGCCTCTGGGCGTCTGACAGAGGAGCGCAGAGCGAGATAAAAACTGGAAATACAGATAAATCGAAGGCAGAAACTGCAGAACATTCGAGTGAAGGATCGTGGAAAGCCTCGGCTTCCGCCTCCCAGAGACTTGGAAAATGAAATCGAAAGCGGGGAGAAATTGGACCGGGCCTGGAGATTAATGACAGGCACATTAGGAACAAGAAGGACGAAATCCTCACTGTAGTTGTGCACGCCTGACTGACAAGAACAGTACGCATTTTGGTGCGAACTCTGGACTGAGTAGTGAGGATTCTGGGTTCTGCGGAAGAGGATGTGCGTCGTCTAGAGTAGTATCTAGGTGCGAGGGTAGCTGATTGTGCTACGCTGGGAGGCATGTCTGGTGGTTTTCTCTCAAGTGGTCGCGAGGCGAATTCGAGACATTGTGGACACGGAGAAATTGTGCAAGTTGATGGGTGCAGAGCGGGATGCGATGGCATCAGTCCATGTTGTTCATGGTCATACAGTACTACAGTCCAGTCAGAACACAAGGTCTTGGCAGCTTTTCACATGGCAGGATGGGGTCCAAGACACATCGTCCATGACGACAATAGGGTAGACCCTTTTTCTCGAGGGAGCGCGCGCTAAACTAATTTTGTATACTGGCCACTGTAACTGCTGCAAAGCCAAGACGATCCAAGCAAGCTAAGCTGGGTGGCTAAGTGCCCAGTTTGATACTTTGATAGTTTTTCCAGGCTGAGTATATATCACCGCATGTTGCCAGAATTTGAATAGGAATCCTACAGCTTCCGCCCAATGACATTGTTAACAGCAGGGTGGGCGAATAACGGTTTGTAATATATCATTTCGTTGCAGCCGTGGTCTAGCAGACGCGAGACCAACCCCTAAGTCATGGACTCATGGTTCCTACAGTCGGGAGCAGGATTATGCCCTTTCTGACGCCACTGGTTCGATCTCAAGTCAAACAACTGGACGTCGAGCATAGTAGCTACTCAAAAACTCCACTCATCAATGTCATGTGATGATCGCCGGAGTTGAATCCGAATCTCGGCTCGAGTTTATCATCTCATTATGGCTTCTATTTCAGAAAGGTATAACGTGCAACAGCGCAGGCAGATTCCAGTCATCCTTCCCATATCCTTCAGTCGCATGCTCCACTTTGCGACATCCTTTGGCCTGAATAATGCTTTCCAACTGCACCACTTCTGATGAACGGGTTCATTGACTCGGGAACAGATGCCCCAGTAAATACGTCCTGCTATAGGCGTCCCCCAATTCTCACAAGTTCATCGAGCTCACGATGTGCACTGAAACTGCGACCCCGTGACCTCACCCTCCACGACGCAGGGTCTCAGACTTCGACACAGTCCGCCCGCGAGTTGGCCCTGCCGGCCTCGGACCTCGGGGCTGGCCCCTCCAACCTTCGTTGCGCCGAACCCCTCCGTCTCTCGGCTCCTTGTGGTTACCAGCCCTTGCTGCTTAATAAAGAGCCTCGGCCTTTTAACGAAGCAGGAATAACAAGGGCTTTGGACACCACCTCTTGAGGTAGGGAGCGATTGACTGGAGCCTATTCTCGTCCGGTCCACTTGTCTGGGAGACGTTTACGTTCCGTCGCAAGCACCTTTTATAAGTAACCCCGACGGTATCTTCACTTGAATGCCTTATCAACGACGAAGCCAGGGACAAGCAAACTATTGGTCTCTTTGAAGTGGAGGAAGTGTACCCAATCACCTCGGTAATCAAATGTTCAAACGCCCTGCTGGGACTGATGGTACATGTAGCGTAGTGAGGGGAAGTTGTGCGACGTGAAGAAACAAATACTATGAAGAGAAAGTACAAAACTTTTCTTAATATATTTATGTACAGTATGTATATATATGTCTAGGGGTATCGAAGCTATTGTTGCCAAAGCTGTTCAGCGCCAAATGCTGAAAGTCTGTCTTCGAATTTGGAGCGTGGGGATAAGTGCGAAGGGACATGTACGCGACTCGAAAGAAGTTCAGATTAGCAAACGAGTTCAAGCCAAAGTACATATACATATTTCTTCACATGGGCAGATGCGAGACACACGCCTCACACAAGATTTAAATCATGAACCTATCATTATTGAGGATTTTCGCGAAGCTGGCCTATTGTACTCTCCATGCAGATAGAGAATTTCTAGTGAAATATTCTTCCGAAAGAAACATCTTGACGTTAAGGATTACCAGAGCTTCCAATCTTTGTCCAGTCTTACCCAGCAAACCAATCCTTGTGTTTGGAAGTCGATTTCTTTTCTTGCCTAAGATATTGTACAGAGAAAGTACCTGGAGTACCTGGAGAAGATACAACCACGGAATCAAATTCCAAACTGCGTCGCTCTGCGCACCACCATGTTCATCGTCCGCGCACATCTTAAAAGGTACAACTTACTAGCAATTGCTTAAGCAAACTGATAGCAAGAGCTAGTACTCATGGTACAAACCTGAAAGAACATTAATCCGGATACTAAGTCACGTAACCAACTTTCAACGCTGGAGGCCGGTCAAAGCTCACCTCTACCAGAATCATCTCGATTCAAATTTCGCTCCAATCGTTGGTTCGCAAACCCGTGCCATTTAGAGAGTGTCCTGAGACCCTCAGATCCAGCCCGTACCATCACATCTGATTCTGCTCGAGTATATAAGGTCAACTGTTGAATCAATCAACCAATGGATGTCCTCGTCCTTGTCATTAGACCTTAATAATCCCAAGGGTCAGTTCCCCGAAGTACAGTAGTGAGTTAGAATCAAAGTGCATGGCTGTTAATGATATTTTGCTACATTGCTTGGTATTGCTTTACTGATATTTGTGACAGCGCTTGCCCTCCTTCTGTCCCTTAAGTCTATGGGTTCTCGCATATTGACTATTGTCTGGCTAAAGACCCAAGTTAGCCTTGCTCCCGAGCCTCTCGATGTATGAAATCAATGATCTGGATCCACCTTTCTTTTGACTCTAGTACATGGATGTTAGACGCTATTCCAACAGACCAAATCATGATTCTCCCCCATCTTCTCACGACGTTGGTTGGAATTGTAAAAGGAGGCTAGTATTTCGAATAGCTTGGCCATGCATATATGATAGTACTGCCAACACAATGCTAGAACAAAGCTGCAATACATGCATAGAGTAGTTGCCCCTCAGATCCGGATCTCGTCTTGCTTCTCAAGCAACTTCTATTCGGAGGTACTGGTGGAACGGAACTCCAAATTGGAAGAGAATGAGCACTACGCCTCCGACCATGGGCTCGGTCCAGCAGAGAAACAACAAAGGCGCACCTCTGAAGAGGAGCAATTCGGCCCGAAAAGCTAGGACGACTGTTGGGATGGTGATTGGCTTCGCGGCAGAGGGCTTGATAAAACAGCAAGGCGGAAATGCGACGCACAATCATTACTGGATGCTAAGTTTGGAGATGCGAGAGAGGAGGACAAAAATGACCCACAACCACACGAAAATTGACTCCGGAGCTCGATGCGCAGAAACAGATGGAAGGAAGCCATCCAGTCTACTTTAGTGTGAAGACCTGTTCGACCACTCAAACGCATGACCGGGCATGCCGAACGAGTCACCATTCCTCCGCAGATATCTTTGTCAATGTTTTTCGCTTTCTCGAGGAATTTTGGTCCAAATTCTGTACACCAACGTGGGAATTGCGAGTGTCCGTTTGAAGGACAGGCCCTCGGGTAGGAGGAAGTTGAGATCGATCGCGCGATAGGACGGACGCCAGAGGATTAAATTTTCCACTTTGGGGCGCCTCGCGTGCTTCCGGTTTCTAAAAGGAAAGAGATATCTCGGCCTGGTTCACTTTTTCGTTGGCATGGGAGGAAGTATTCACCACTTTTTTGGTTGGCTATCTTTTCTTTCTTTATGCCCAAGGTAGGGAGGAGGGGCGTGCCACCGATGAAAAAGCTGCCTTTCCCACGTGAAGAATGCACAAGGGCATATAGGCTTGAAATCTTGGGGCTTCCACGGCGCATGAGGGAAATGTATAAAATATGAGCCAAAATCTTGGGCTGCTTCAACCATGAACTCAGCATGAGAGGATGTCCCCCTAAAGCCTAAATTACCGTACTCGTGATCGCCATCACCACTTCGAACTAATTCGCCCTTCCACCTCAGAAAAATAAGGGAATTCCAGGGGGGAGAAACGCTTGGGATCAGCTTTCTGTGCAGCCTCGTCAAATACGCAAAAGTATCTGGAGGTCAATTGACTTAGGAATATGCAAACCAGCACGCCCCCTGTTTATCTGTAGGTTGGAAAAGTCTAACGTTCTTCTGGATTTCCCCTTTCTTCCGCTTGCTGCAGAGTGAATAATTTGCCACATCCTGGTCCTCAGCAGGGCACGTGAAACTTAGGCCCCGGACTTAAACTACTCAAATCGGCCATCCGAGGTGTCATCTTTAAGACTCCCTATCTAAAAGAGTGGACTGGGCCGACTGGCATTCATTCTGGCATTTGACTCTCGTCTGGTGATTCCAACATGGTCCCAAAGCTCGCCCGCTCTATTTTCGTGCTGGGCCAGTAGTCAATGTCGGAGGGGCCAAGCAAGTCAGTATTAAGTCGTAATCTCGCCCCTTCAATATTTGCACAACTTGAGCTTGCAAGTGCAGCAAGCTTAGGTTCAAGTCAATGTCGGACGTTTCAGAAGTTTTCGGAGACTGCCTGAAGCGAAGGAAGTCAATATGCGGGCAATTATCAGCTTGAATCTTTGTGAAGGAACGTGCTTTTTTCAACTGCAAAATCTCAACGGAGAGCATCTCAACCCTGGCACCCTCGGGTCTTATGAAGTCAATCAATCAGTCCCTCCCTAACTTTGTCAAATGTACTTCATAATAATAATGGAACGTACATGGATTCCTCCTCCCACTCTTCCTCTTCTTCTTCTTTTCTTTACCAAATCTTTCCACCGGAGAATTCAGTTTACATGATTGCCAGGTAAACAGGACGGATTTGTCCCCTTTGACCCCCTGGCCGCTTCAATCGAAGCACTTTATAGCTCTTATCCGCAAGAGTTATCTTTCCCTTCTACCTTCGGAACAAAGTAGGTAATCTGTTCAAGAATGGGCTCCCGGCCTCTCCTACTTTAGCTTGCTGGATTTCTTCCGTCCTTCTTTGTAGATGGGCCTAATTTTAAGCTTTAAATTAACTCAAGACATGTCGTTCGTCCAAGGTCAATTTGGACCGTGTCGATCTTCATCAGTAGCTCTAGCTAACATGAGCGGCTTAATACCTTAAATATAGCTTTCTTCTTAAATTTTCAGGCATGTCGGACTCTAAAGGTCAACGTGGAGTTTGGTCCATAATATTTTAGCCCGCCCAATTAGATGATCGGCCGGCTCATCACCTGTTTATTATTGAGTGACCACTGCTCTTGGAGGAAAGCTGGGTTGAGTCGGTTGCGGTTGAGATAACTCCAAGGCCCCTTATATTCACCGTGTCTCTTAAAAGCAATGCAGTTGGCATTCCGAACCTCCCATTCGTGCTTAATTTTAGCCCATTCAATTTTTGGGGATGGAATAATCCATATCTTAGCCCTTTCAATCTGTCATGGCTTCACGTATATTTAGAATTTTTGCGGTCTTCATGTGCACTGCATCGAGTTATACATCTGCTACGGATGTTTGAATCTTTTTATATTTCGACGTAGACTTTCGCGCCTACTCAGGCATGCCATGAAACCACTTCTATGGTCTGGAATCTATGTCTCTCGTGGTAAAGGTTGCATCTCTAAGAACCTGGACAAATCAGCTCAAGATATTTACCTTCTTCAATTTCATAACAGCAAAATCTAGGAGGAGAGTGGCACATCGCTTGCAAACTTTGTTCATATATGAGATAGAATTAAAAGCAAAGAAAGTGATAAATCGAGCGCGCAAAGTATGGAGTTGAGTTAACTAATCCCAAAAGCTACATTATCCATAACATTCACTCATTGTTCCACTTGTTACATATATTTTCAAGTTCCAAATAATGGATATCCAATTCATATCACAAACATTACTACAAGAGTGGGCTCCACGATAATGTCACGACGCGTTTTGTAACAGTTTACACTTTCCATCCCGACTATTGTCAAACCAAGTGACACGAGTTACTCTTAAAAATCAAAGGTGAGCTTGAACACCAAGAAGTCGTCAAGATCGTCTTGACGTTTTTTTGTAAGTGGGAGTCAGTGCCGGATGTAACTCAGAATCATTGACAAAATGGGAAGTGGACTGAAAATAGTTTCGCTGCTGTCAAATTTCAGTTCTCTCTATATTTGGAGAAACTCCAAGATTTGCATCACATCACTTAAGCTGTACATGTCGTGCAGGATTCATAAGGTAACTGCAATTCATGGCAACTAATGCCTATGGTTACGTTTAACAACTTGCGCAATCCGATCGGCCATCTCTCCACCCACAACGCACAAAACCCTCTTCGAATACAACATAGCAAAGAAATTTCTGACATGTGTCAAAGTCTGCAGTGAAAAGCATAATCTCAAATGTGATTTAACCATTCAGGCATAACTTTCGTCTTGCAACCCCGTTTCTGACTGAAGGAAAGAAGTTGCACAAATTGACACATCATGATGATCACCGCGTAATGTAGATAACAACCCTGTCTCGAAGATACTTGAAGACCGAAAACCTCACTTCAATTATTTTGACACATATCAGAAATTCAGATCTTACAGTTTGAAAAAATTGTGGCCTTTCAGCATATATATATATATATATATATATATATATATATATATATAAGTTACTGAATTATTTAGTTATATTACAATTCAGCAAATCAAATATTTCAACTCTTGTATGGTATTAAATCTAGTTAATTAATTTATTCAATACTGCTAAAGATGCTTATCAGATAAAAATAAATCAAAATGAAAATAGAGATAATGCTGAATTTTCATATAAATTGCTTAAATATATATAAAAATCCTGGAATCTCTTGAACAAAGTTGAAGAAATATTCTTTTATTGTTTTTAAATACATTAGGAGTCTTTATCAACTTTTTGAGAAATTTATTTATTAAATTATGTTGTTAAAAACTCTAATAAAAATTATTTTATGAATAAAATCATATATTCATAATCTATTATTAAATTGATTAAAATTTCCTATTCCCTAAATTTATCATTAAATCAAAATGTTTATTATCACTGTATACTTTGAAATAGGTTAAACTCTATCTTTAAAGAAAAACAATAATTGATTTTATACGTCTTGTTCAACACAGTTCTTATCATCATACAATCAAGCCTAGTACCTCTTTTTTGATCATTTATTGGAAAAACATAATAATTTCAACAGGCAAAATCTACAAAAATCATCATGGTAATCAAATTTCATTTGTATGTACACAAAATTGGTGAATAAGAAAAACTTTCAATGTTATCATGCACAACTCATAAACTCATAGTTTGAATATCCATGTATACAAATAATTGTAAAAATTGAACATGTTTTTTTCCATCAATAATAATTAGCATAAAGAATCCTGGTAATTTGATAAATTTTGATTTACTCCATACTTCAACAATTCATATATCATAATTAAATTTAAAAAATTAACTGCAGCAAAATGATATATTCAAATTACTCAAATTTCAACACTTTTATAAGATGCAGGAGAATTCAGATAAAAAATACATTTTTTTAAATTAACTTCGTGAAACATCAATTTTTATTGATGTAGTGAAAAAAATTTAATCTTAATTCCCATGATGAATTCATTGTGATCATTTTCACATCAATCATATACAACTTTTGATATTTTTTATGCAAGCTATGTATTTAGCAAGAAAATAAATTATAATTTTTAATGAGAAAATACCAAGCCTCAAAAATTGTACTGAAGAGTTTTCTATTAAGTAATTTCCTTTTCTTTAGGACTACTTCTAGAAACTTCTTCGATCAAAATTTTTAAATGCTAATAAAATAAGTAAATATAATATTTTTATTTCTTAATTTTAATGAATTTTTATTAAAGTCAATTTTTTAAGACTGTAAGGTATAATTCAAAATCTTTCTTACTTGTAGAAATTTACAGCCTTCATGAGATAAAGATGAAGTTTTGTATTTTTAAAATATAATTCAAATATTGAAACTTTATATTGTTAAAATATTACATTGTAACTTAATTTTTGAAATTTTTATCTTAGATAAAAGTATATGAATAAAATATTTCTTCATGTGATCAAACTACATTACTTTAGTAATCATTCACATGTGCAATACGTTTTTTTACGAATATTTTAAATTTCAATTGAAAACAAGAAAAATTATCTCTGTAGTGTAAGATTATAATAAAAAATTTATGGATTTTAATCATTTATATATTTTAATAAAATTAGAAAAAAGTTATTTCAAAACATCATTTATGTAAAACTAACATTGTATATGTTTACCTTAAGCAGAAAGCTTCAATGGCGATATGGATATAAATTATTTCCTTAGCATGTATTAGTACAACTTACAAAACAAACTTTAGTGACAAAGATGTATTTTCAAATTTTTTATTCATAGATTAGACTAAATATATTCATTGTTAGTGAATTTACTAATTTTTTGTAAAAAAATTGGTGTACAAGCAAACCAATCGTTCTTGAATACTAGCCAAAGCAGGCAATACCAATTTTTTAACTGTATTCAATATTTTGGTAGAAAGGTGATATCTTGCCTTGGGTTACTCCATCCATCTACATTTACATTAAAAGAATTGTGAGTGAAATAATAAATCTAATGTAGCAATTGTTCGCATGATTTTTCAAAATTTGAAATAAAGTATCATACATGCACATATAATTTAATAATTTATATATTTATTTTCATTTGGATTGTGACTATTGCAATGGTGCATGAAGGTGTATTTCACATAGAGAGAGCACTGATATGTCTCGCAAGCATCTTGGGTTGAAGCACACAGAAGAAGTTCTTGTTGCAAAGTGATGATTACGGAAGTGTGGCGGCAACAATAATTAATTTGAAGTCCATGCAAGGTTCAAAAAAAGGTTAATTTCTTGCTCTCCAGAAGTGATGTCTATGTGGAATATGGACATCAACTGAGAAAGAGAGGGAGATTGATTTCCCGAAAGCATATTATATTAGATGACAATGCATCTCAATTGCTTTAGCTTAGTGTGATTATGATATTAGATAGCAGCAATTTTAGCTGCTTTTCATAGATAACTAACAATATAAACAAGATACCAATGACATTTGGTATATGTGACCTAACTTTTCATTGCTCTCCATAGAAGTCCAGGTTGTGTTATAATATTCTTAATAAATATTATTTAAATTGTGTTTTAGATGCACTTGTTGTTTTCTAGATAATTCAAACTAAATTATTAGAATATTTTATGTGGTGGAGTAGTAAATATTGTCATGGTAATAGTGTTGGGGCCTACCCCTGTAACCCAATTGGTTTTATCCTTGTGCATGCAAGGCTTGATGGGGCCTTTCTCTACTTTTTGCTGTATTACACTGCGACTCCTTATCCTGATTTCCTCATCTTG
The DNA here is from genome assembly GCA_037833965.1 of Marchantia polymorpha subsp. ruderalis. Classification (NCBI taxonomy): domain Eukaryota; kingdom Viridiplantae; phylum Streptophyta; class Marchantiopsida; order Marchantiales; family Marchantiaceae; genus Marchantia; species Marchantia polymorpha. The sequence goes on along the minus strand of AP031356.1, from coordinate 24,946,671 downwards.
CTTGCTTTGCTGCAATCCGAAGAAGGTGCCAATTTCAATTTTCTTGGATGAAACCGGGAAATAGTTTTTCGAGCCTTTGAATCCTATACGGGCAAGTGATGATGTAACTGTAGGTTGGAGCGACTATGTTCTTACGAGAATAGGATGTACTGTATATTCGATTGGCGCTGCTACAACGTGAAGCAGACCGTGAGAGCTAATTCTTCCTGTGCCAACTTTTCGGTGACCCCAAGTTGGCCCCTACCATTTGTTCTCGACGAAGGCGGTTGTTTAATCACGACAATAAAAGGCCATAAAGGAATAAATGTTTTGCTAATGTTATCGGACCAATCTCAGACATGAGACAACAACTTTTAGAAGATTTGAACCTTCTATCTATCCTTCATCGTAAATTTCGGTGTTGTTCTTAAGCATGATTCCAACTCACTTTACGATCCCGCCTCAAAAGAAACCTGGTTGTAACACAGCTGCAACTCAGACCAACCGCAACCACAATGAAAACACTTTCTCGACATGCCATGTCGGGCCTCGCCTCGTACTCGGTTTCTATATAACGGGTTCCCCTTTGGCCTTAGTGCTGGTCGCTATCTTGGCCAATGTTAATGAGACGTCAGACAAAAGTTGGCGCGTGATGGACAATGAGATTTTCTTCTCAACGAGGCAGAAATTGAGAAAAAGTCATTTTGTCATGCAAGCCTAGGACAGCAAGGGATCATAGCTCTATTCCGTCCATTCCTTTTTCCAGAATACGGCAGCTGGTGTAAATTGTGATAAAGAGAAAAGCATGACAACTGCGAAAATCTTACGTGTACGATCATGAAGTACCGACGGTGCATACATGGGTTGGTAGTTGTCCGTCCAGTTGCTGCAGTCGCCATACACATACATCATACCCATACGAAGCGAACTCGACCATACTATCGCCCGTCGAAGTGTGTATGGCAACACAAAAGGGAATGGAGGCGAGACGAGGTACCGCTAGTCCATGGTAAAGTGTGTTCTTTCAGCACGAGAAATCAAACAACGGTTTCGGTAAAGATACATGGGACGAATATTGAAGCTCGTCTTGCATGGAAGGTGATGGATCCATAGTATAAGATCTAAGATGCACGACGGTTAAATACGATTGAGTGCTGCTTTCTAACAAGTCGACAAAGAGCATCCAAAAGAGCGGTTGAAGGGATCTGAAGATGAAACCAATGGGAGGGGAGAACACTTCTGAATATCACGTGGACGAAATTGTAGTACGGTGAACGAACGAGACGAGCGAGGTGAGGACGCTGTAAAGTAGCGACGTCATAGATTGGTTGCGGCGTTGGAGTATGAATACATACATACAACAATTACTACTACTGCTATTGCAAGTCTTACTACAACTCGCAAAGGCATCAATAACGATGGATGCCAGGAGAAGATTCGAAGAAGCAAAGGAGTGGAACCTTGGGAGGGCGAAACACACGGATCTCGCAGGCGGGTTCAGATTCAGGAAGAATACAGAGAATGTGATAGCAGGTTGTTGTGCAGCAAAATAATTCCATGGATTTCATGCCTAAATTCCTAAACCCCTTGCACGTCCATAATTTACCCCCAAAAGTGCCCCGGAAATCAACGACAGGAAACCTGGTGTATTGATACATTACATAATATACAATCTCACGTAGTGCTGAAAAGTCCTTGATCAAGACGCGGTCGGGGTGGGAGTTGTGAGGAGAAAGCAGGGGTTGGTAGAGTAGTAACAACATGGATGCGTGAGTATGTACATGTAATCACTTCAGCGTATATTTATTCTGTTTGCTCCCGATTATTGACACCGAAAGGAGTCAAAAGAGGCCTGAGAAATTTAAAGCTGGTAAGCATGGAAAGAGAGGCATGAACATGACCTAGACCGGCCTAGTCAGAGCGAGGATACTTATGAGGGAGGCGAGGGGGAGGCGGATGGCGATCACCGTTAGTGCGTTGCTAATGAACACATGCAAAAGGCTTGCCCTGTACAGCGTGTACCCTTCTTAGTCCACGAGTGACATCGAACAAAACAATTAGGGATGATGACATAGAATTATTTGAGAGAGACTCTTTCCGATCACCGGTTGTCAAGGATGGAGGAACATATGTCATAAGAGGCGGTCTTCTGTCTTGCATTACAAGTTTGGAGCTTACTGTAGAGTAGTATGTTTTCTTGCTCCTTTTTTGAGGGAGGCAAGCCTTGGCTAAGTTCAAGAAAGATCTTCCATCATTGTTTAAGCACGTAACGTCTACGAAGCGCGCATTCAAAGAGGCTGGGAGGAGGTAGGTGGCGCTTCCAGAGGCCATGACTCATGAATCGATAGTGTACATATACAACTACAGCCACAGCAGAGGCACGGCAGCGGCAGCAGCAGCTGCTGCTGACCACCCGCCCGACTCCTCTTACTCAGTGTACTCTTATTCTCTTCGATAAATGACAGACAAGGACGATACCGTAGGTGATGTTAGGACGAGATGCAGCAAGCAGCACAAGACCAGTAATTCACAGACACATACCAATCACGTAAACTGACGGGTCATGCATAGTGACAATAATGAAAAAAACTTTTGCATCTCTCCTCCTCCGTTAGAAGGAGTGGATTTTGGAAGTATCCTCGGCATTGTTTAGATCTTGGGAAACTTCAAAAAAGATTTTCCATCATTGTTCTTAGAAAGGTAGATTACATAATGAAAGATTGGCAAATCGCTTTGAGCGGGTCGTCGATCCGAAGAGGGAACACAATTATGTAGAGTTGCAGTCGCGCTCTACTGGTGTTCATGCATCCGAGCAAAAACTGACCGACCAGCCCGCATGTTAGCTAGTGCAGTGCTTTATGTGCTCCATCCATGAAACGAAAAAGGCACTCGAGGCTGGAGAGCCGGGGGACCAAAACCTCGAACTGATTGAAAGAGGGAAACAGACAAGAAGATGGCGCATGGCTTGGCTTGGTAAGTGACAACAATGTCATGAAGTGTTCACTATCTCTTGCGTTCGAGATCGTATCGTTTGTATGTATATGAAGCTTTTTTTAGACCATGGCAAACTTCAAAAAAGATTTCTCATCATTGTTCGAACATACTACGGTAATCGCTCTTAGTCTTAGGCTCTCTCTTTGGCTTCGCCAAGCCGTGGCCATTAGCCTTTGCGTCCATAAGCCAATCTTCTCCAAAAGCGAAGGAGGCACAGCTGTGATTGAGACAGTTGAGTGGTCCCATTTACTTCTACAACTCGACGTTAAAAGCATTGTATAGTTTGGTGGTGGTCCTTGCGGTCTACAAGCCAAGCAACACACCGCCCAATATGGGTGTCTCTCGCACTTGCTTCGATACAATCATTTGTGCACTCTTTTATTGAGAATGCACGAACCACCTCCTAGGTCTTGTCATCATTTTCTTTCTTCCGGCCTCGGGGACTGTGCTCTGCGAGATGGGTTAAATACTGACTCATTACGTCTATCGTTATCCAAGTCTTGGTTGGAAAAAGGCGACGGACTATCTTGGTCCCGGGAGGATCATGCTTCCGCGGGATGTCAAGCTTCCGGGAATTTTTTCTTCGATTCAGCCACCAAAGCGTGCAATCCTGCTGACGTTGCTTGAGCTAAGAAGGAGGAGAGCCAGAATCTTTTGTTCAAAATCTCTGAAGGGCGAGCCCAGATGGACTTATTCTGGCTCCTCGACATCTTGCCCTCGGCACTCAAGCTAATGCTACGTAATTTGTGTAACGTAGGCGGATGTGTGATTGTTTTGACGTTCTTGCAACACTATTTGCAACACTATGGTCCTCGGCTCCACTGTTCCCTCTCCATTCTCATGGGCTGGACTCACTGCTCCCCGCTAGTCCACATCGTAGAAGAAGTCAAGGCGATATCTCGGTCGTTCGTTACGGCTCGGTGCTCTGATTCATGTGAGGAGTGGGTGAGCATGGCCAACACTGGCATGCATGTGATCCTATCTCACCGAACGTTCGAAATCTCGAGATTGGGCATGCCTTTTCTACATCCAGTCATACATACCATTGCATTGGCTGCGTCAAGCTTCCATGAAAGCTGCAGCGCACTCCTCCATACGATCGATATCAATCGCTTTGTCACCTCTTAATTCATCAGACAAACCGGGCCCTCGTGGGGCATTTTGGGAACTCGGACTCCTGTTATCCTCTTCTCTCTCGCCTCTTGTACCTGTAACAATCCGAGCCCTTTGAAAGAGTCCACATATTGATACGTACCCAACCTCCCAAAGAGGGCACATCTATCTGCTCTTGGCCGCTCCTTGTCATCCGCTGGTGCTCACTCCACTGGCTCGCACGCCAGCACCATCACTGTTAGTACTACTACTACTACTCATTAACTTAACATCTTAAAGGCTCGTTGGTTTCTCTTCGTTATCTCTCGCACAAACACACTAATCTCGCGATCGGGGACCACCAAGTTCGGAGGGACCACAGCAACACTTGTAAGGTCGCAACATCCTCTAGTTTTTAATGTGTTTGTTTGGTTTGCGCAAGGTTGAGTACCACACGACCGCTGGATTGCAGATCTTAACTGCTGGGGTGACTCTTCCCCTGATCTCGGGCCCAGCCCATACACGACCATCTTCTTTGGAAAATCTCCGGGTTCGAACGACGCGCTTGATCCACGCATCGTACATGCTTTGATTCAACTACAAGTGACTCTTTTAGCTGACACAAAAGCGGAGGTAGTTGGGTGTTGCAAAACCTGCCAAGAGAGAAAGAGGACGATGCGAAGAGCATAGTGTACAATTTTGTTCGCATTCATTAAAAGAAGAACATGCCAACTAACCATTTACAAGCAGATGACGATGCATATGCACCAGGATATGTTTCTTCGCCTTCCCTCCTTCCGAGATGCCTTTTCTCCTGCTCCTGCTCCTCCTCCAGACCAGAGCCAGATCGAGCGAATTAGTCTACCGAGCTTCACTGCAGGGCATCTTTCTTCGTCAAGTGTCACGAACCGAGTTGCTGCTGCTGCTCAATCTTGGTCCCGATCTTAACACTGCATCAGCATCTGCATCTTATGCTGGATAATTCCCTACCGCTCGAGCCATAATTTGTCCTCATCAATCGAGTTAATGATCTCCGTAGCACCTACCGAGCCTGAGCCGTAAGGCATACAATTCCTCCCTTTGTCCTAATGACTCTTTATACAGCGGTCCGGGTTAGTTAACAACCATCCCAGTTGACTCGTATCCCAGCCTTGTCTTACCTCATACGAAAACTTGTTTGCGATGGTTGTGCTCGCCCGCCCGCCCGCCCGCCACCAGGCAAGTCTGAGCCTCATCCTCCTCGCCACAAACGCTACCGCGTTACTGGGCATCTCCTGGTCTCGCGACGAACTTGTCGTAGGATTCCATAATTAGATTGGGCAGGGCTTCTGCTAACAACGGCCTAATGGATGGCAATCAGATTAGCGGAATGATCGGACATCCTCCTTGATGAGCGATAGTCGCAAGGCATGCGAGGCAAGGATCTCCGATCGCGCGCACTTTGACGTGAACCCATCAGACAGAGCAGACGTTTGGGCCATATTTTGCATGGACAGTTGATTTGTCTTTTGGTGAGGTCCTAGCGAAAAGGCTTACGAGTGGATCCACTTCCCCAACTCCAAATGCATATTTTTAGCGTTGGAGAGTGATACTGACTAGTATCACCAAAGTGATGGAAGGACCTGATCAAGTGTAACTAATATGCGCCAGAGTCCGAGTTCCGATTCATATCATGCTAATAGGAACGCGAAGGAACATGTAGCATTTATGAAATGTACTAGTTCATAGGCGTACATACTACAATATCATCTGAAATAACTCATAATTTCAAATACTTGCTTACTCGTATATTGCATTACCTTTTGGGCTATAAGAAAAAGTGAACATTATTCTATTACAAGTAAAATACACAACATATTTCAGAAGGGGAGGGGCTACTTATCCCTTAGGGCTAATTAACCCTAGTATACGATCATCTCATCGGTGGAACACCTTGTAGTTGATACTGCATCTACTACTACCCTGCATCGACCAATAAGAAAACTGCGTATACTAGAGTGAGGGATAACTACACGCTCAGTTCACAAGTAAAATTATTGCAAAATATATCAAAAGGTATAGGAGAAAATATCATACCTATTCATATGCTTGGGGCCTTAAAAACTATTTCTCCACAAGTTCTCCTTGGAGAGCACAGAAAATTATTTGTCTAAAAGTTTGTTAATTGAATGATATGTAAACACAACATCCACAACACTAAGTTGGTCTTCCGAAATCTTGGCGTGAAAAATACATATCTATATTATATCAAGATATAATATAGATATGTAGCCCAATATATTGATATAGAGGAAAAAGACGTGAAATTCTATAATTTCTTCAAGGACAAAGCATCTATATAAAGGATCTAGGATTACATTGTATGTGTATATCCTATCTACTAACATAATGTACATTAGAAAAAAACCCTGTATGTAATCAAGATCAAGGGATAACAAAGGTGTAGTGAGAGTTCAATTGTCCAAGAGAATAACAGATGTCTCCTCCTCCGTGCATTACAAGCCTTTTACTTCACCTATTAAGTGCATGTTGATGTGCCAGATTGCCTATCACTCGCTTGAATTGTCTTGGCCCAAAGGTATTATCAAGGATTATCATGATCATCATTTCAAAAAATCCCAATCGCAAGAGGAGTGTAGTAGGATGAGGTTCAGTGCAAAGTATATAGGTAACTAGGAAAGTTTTTGCACTTCAAGAATATTTACACTGTCTGTGTATCTCGTCTTGTAGTTGTAGGTGAAGAATGCTCAGAGAAGATCATGCAAAATATTTCAAGAAATTTTCTCCCAAATTTAAAGGTAATCCAATATACGTAGAACCGTGTTTATGGCATGGTTCCCAAAGTCTATCATCGCCTACAGAATGTAACCCACAACCTCGAGAGTCAAGAATAGTAAGAGAGCTATGTAATGAGTAATGTCAAATAGTGGTCTACGCTAAGTATATATATAGTTAAGCAAATGTTTTCTGTCAAGTAATGTAGGGAGCCATGGTAGTTGAAGGTAATGATGAAATTCTAGGAACAAAACCTAGCAAATTCAGTCTCTATCCAAACCTCATCTGAAATTTCCTCCCACAGTCTAAAATTTCTCACAAAGTCAGCAGATCTGGTGCCCACCAGCGGCTCACTGAATCTTCTTTCAAATCTTGATTGCTATGTTTGCCTTGTAAGAAACAAGCATGTTCCAACGACGATCAAGAGGATCAGCTAATAATAACATAAGTCCGAGCATGTTAATAATTAAATAACTCTTACTATAATAAGTTAGTGATGGTGATTGCCCATGACATCGAGATTTGCAGGGGTCGCCTTCGCATATACGGATTCGATTCGCTGGGAGTGGATGTGCGTGGCGAGACACCTCCAAGAGCAAGAGCACATCTCGCGCATCCATCTGTGGTTGTTTCTGTGTGGAATGTAGCGAGTTGACACGCGCACATCGTACTTCTACAACCTCGGAGAACTATGCCCCCTTATACCCTTACTGGTTCTAGCGTTGGACTTGGCGACTTGGTGTCGTGTTTGCGTATGTGAACCTCCCACTCGCTCTGCTCGGGTATCTCGGCATTTTTATATTGTCTACTCCCTTATTCCGGCCCAGCTTAGCATCTGCTGCTCTTTACCCAGGGAGGCCACTTAGTGGTCAGAATCCATAACCATGTACAGCCAGTAGCCACTGTAAGATTACTCGTCAGGGAAATTGGTATGATGACCCAGAGGAGGTTCTCGACATACAAGATCGTGATCCACACAAATTCCGATCGTAATACACGACTGATTAGAAAATTCCAGTTCATCCCAGGTTCTAAGCAGGTCTTCTGAATTCGCAGAAATAATCTTCCTGCATACGAAACCCCGATCTCGTACACACATTGCAAACAGTGAAAGTACTTTATTCTGTTCATAAACTACTTTTTAAAAATATCACTTTGTGCTGCACACCAACTTCTCTCTATTGTGTCACACACGACTCATGAAGTAGATTCAGGTGTGGAGTTTGGAGTTGGAGAGTGCCCGAAGTCGCCCCACCAGATCAGTGAGGCCTGTCAATGGTGGGACCTGCCAGAACTATTTCTAAGAGCACGTCCATCAGGGTCTCCACAACACTGGGCCGAGAATCCATTGGAACTCCTCCAAATCAAGGCTCGGACTTGGAGAAGGGGGCGACCTCTTCTACTTCATGCGTTGTTTGCTCTTGAGGCCGGGATGATCCAGCAATGATGAGATTCATAAGCAAAAACTGTTTAGAGACGTCTCCTGAACACTGTCCGTTGATACTCACCATTATAATATTCCCTTCATTCTTAGAAAAGGCGAAAAGGTTCACATCTACAGCACTCCTGAGGTTTACGAACTAAAATAAACGAATTTAGTCAATGGCAGCATTTTGCAGTACTCAACGCCCTGTTGCTGTTCATTTATCTTAGCTTCGCACTCAGCGTTTGCACTTATTATGACGAGAGGGTAAGAATTTGTATCCTGATCCATGGATGATATGGATCAATTCTATGGACATGTACAGGGCTAACGAATCTGAGTGCAAAAGATGCAGTGGCGAGGACCGACCCCTTCACAACACATCGTCTGTACGTGCTGGTCGATGGTTGGTATGTATGTGTGCACATACACATGCATGTATGTACACAGCCCAATCCATACAGTTTCTTCGTCAAGCTGCAAATCTCTACCAGATCTGCGCCATATTTACCTTGCCAAGGACAGGACAGTGCTCGGTGCGCCATCCGATGCCAGCAGTAAGGCTCAGCTGAGCTCTGAGGGGACCCTCGGCCTCCCCGCTTTCCTTAACAACGAGGAGATTCAGGCCATCGAGTCAATTCTGACCGCATCGAGTCAATTAAGCGGTCCAGACGATGTCTCGCTTTTCCTTCGCAAGGGCAGGACCAGGAGAGTTGACCAGAGAAGCACTACTCGATCCTGTCGGTCCCTCGCAAGGGTGAGACCGTAGGGGCAGCGGGCTGATCGAGTCACAGGATGACGGGCGTCTGCTCTTCTAAGAGTGCTCACAGTGCGGGAGGTGGGGAGCGAAGGGCAAAGGGGGGGAGGGCAGGGCAGGGCTAGGCCCTGGGACTGGAGCAGAACGAAGCGAGAGGCGAGGCGAGACGAGTCTCCCCGTCTTGCCTTGTAAGCAGTGTGTAATGCGGTGGGGCAGGCCTACCTCCTGGGAATCTTGATCAGGCCTGGCCACGGGAGGGAGCTCGCGAGTGAGCATGACAAATGTTGAGGAGGAGGTGCAGCTGGATCGAGCAGTGCAGGACGGGGGAGGGCGTCCGGATGCAGGACCGGCAGCAGCGAGCAGCAGTTCAGATTTGCTCTGAGGCGTTCCTTCCCTCTGGAGAAGTGAAGTGGCGGGGTATGGCATGGCCTCCATGTCTGGACCAGGCAGCAGCAACGAGTAGAGTCGGTTCTCCGTAGGCAGTCCAGCGAGCCTGCGTAGTAGTAGTGGAGTGGTCCGCCCAGCTTCGCCGCCCTCCCGCGCCGCACCTCGATCTCGCCTCGCGTCCTCATCTTGGATGAGCACGTAGGAGTAGTAATGAAATTCGCAGCCAGCTGCTATCAATGAGATATGCTAGTACCTCTGATCCTGGCAGTGTCGCGTAATCCCTTGGCTAGGCTCGGCTGCGGGGACGTCAGAAACGCCGGCCTAACTCGCGCTCGACACCTCAAGGTCGATGCTGGTGTAAGAGCCCCTCGATTTGCAACTTCAGATAATGTATAGACCAGATCCCGCCTTCACGACTCTCCTGTTATCCCCGAGCGAGAAGTCTTCGGGATTCACTGACGAGAACCAGGAGATGCCGCAAACTCCCTCTCTAAAAGGCCTTCCACTGACAGGATCCATAAACGGATGGATGGATGGACGGATGGATGGATGATCGTCGCGATTTGCGAGCGTAATAACTGACGGCTCTCGTCCTAATCGCAGCTGCCGCTGCGTTTCTCGCGAACGAACGGACGATGGCATTGCCAGACGGGTGATTCTGACCGTTTTAGTGGTCTGAAGAACCATGTTTAGTTGAGGGGGATCGGGCGTCAGTCAGTCAATGCGGAAAGACAAGAGTGGCGCGAGGGGCGAGCCGGCGACGAGCTACGTGCTCGGTTCCCACGAGAAGGGTCGATCTTTACCCACGCGCAGACGCCCTGCGGTCGATCGTCCTCGGGACGTCGGGAGCGGTCTTTCATCGGCGCAGCTGCTCATGCATGTCACCATCCAATTTATCGGCGCACTCGTTGCAGCCCCGAGGGAAAGAAAACATACGGAAATAGGAAAGGAGGATGCAGGGATGCATCGGATCTGACGTTTGGTTTATCCAAGACGAGAAAGCGCGAGCCATTACTACCAGCGAAGTTTCTGGAGGGGGAACCAAAAGAGAATGAGAAAGTTGGAGCCGTCGTGGTGCACTGGCTGTTGATGGTCGATCGAGAGCCCTGCTGATGCCCAAAGGGGCTGTGGAAAGGTACAGACGGAACGCAGGAGGGGAAAACGTACGGTAAAATGGTAAAGGGGAAGAATTTTGTTTGCTGTCATTGGAACGCGACCAACCATGATTGAGGCTCCTAGACCATTGAAATAGAATCTGCGTCACGGTCACGTGGGCACTTCTTTTTTTCGGCAGAAGGTGTTCGATCTCGTAATGACATTAGACAAAATTTTGTTAATTAATCTGCTCCGGATGGACCTTATCCGCCCTCCCGATTGTGACGAGACCTTCCCACCCTATTGTCACCGCCAGCCAATAAATGTCGTGGATATTTCTCCCCACATGTACGACGCTGCCCAGTCCAACTCTTCCCCGACCCCCGGGAATGGCGGCAAGCTTTCAACCTTCGATAACCTGCATGTGGTCTGGGATCGGCACTGCTCGCAGTCGCAGACGAGCAGCGCGTTCATGTTTTCGACGAGATACATGGCTCCGTCGAATTTACGCGCAGCAGAACTAAACTCGGCTAACGCAGTGCATGTTTACCACCTGAACCAAGGCCCAGCAGCAGTAATGAAACTCCATCATCAAGCACACATCTCGAGGTGCTTCTTTGTCTTACGCCGATCTTGGACTCGCACGGTCGATCGACAAGTCAGACAAAATCGCCCCTGCCACCGGAAACCCGCGAGGCCAAGAGATTACGGTTAGATGCATGCGTCGAGACTGCAGCGCGAATCTCATCTCATCATCGACATTTTACCGCAACTCACGCGGCCAATCAGCGGTCTTGGAAAGATATAATTTTACGTCGAGACTCCGCTGTCCGTTCTGCGCGCAGACAGTTTCCCCAAGACTTCCAACACCCCGCCACTGTCAGCCCGTCGTCACTCCCCGCTCTTGCCAGGATCTCCCCACCCCCACCCTCACCCCCCACAGGTCTCGGTAAGATCTTACTCCAGAGTCCTGACTTCGGAGTCGCCCTCACTCCGGCGCTGCTAGACCTCACCTCACTTCACCTCCCTCCCTCCCTCCATTGCTGCACTTCTCCTTTCACTTCAGCATCGTCTTCTCCTTCGAGCCTGAAGATGGCAGCCGGGTGCATGGACCAGCGATCCAGGTGTAGCGCGGGCTGATACACTGTCCAGCGCGTGTGGACGGTAGTGTCTGAAGCGCTTCAACGATTGCCATGATCCTTGATTCCTTGCAGGCGGCGAGAACTAATTCGGGGCCTGCGCCACTCAATTTATTAAGGCAGGCAGCCAAAACCCAGGACCTTTGGGAGTCCGTTGCGCAGGCTCCAAACTGCGGAGACTGACAATGGCGCAAGCGACTATCCTATTCCTCGACGTACGAGTGGCAAATATTCTCAGGCTGCGAGCGCGGCCTTTACCGGAAAGTCGTGCGCAGACATCTGCTCGGGATACACACTCCTCACACATGCAGGCCGAGTGAAACCTAGAAAAGAAAAATTCCTCGATGAGGGAAAGCTCATCGTCTGCCCCCCGGGAAATGTACACGGGGGATTGGAGTATTTCACAGTCTGCAAGGTGAGACTAATATGCACCAAAAACATTCACGATGTCCATTCCTCAATATCTGCAAGTTTCCATACACGGATTTTACAAAGTGTACGAGAATGGTTATCATACAGATGCGAACTGGCACTAGAAAGAACATCGTTCCTGAAGTTTCAGATTTGTTTTCATGTTTCCATACGGAAGGTATTGCAAAAACTGAAAATGCACTTTTTATTTCAACTGATTCAGAGGTAAAGTTCTCCACTAGCTGCCGAGTCAATACATTTGTATAGGCAATGCCATGGATGAAAGCCATGTATGTGCCCACGAAGGCTTTCATAGCCAGGCTCAGCAGTACTGCCTTTTGCGTGTAAAGTCTACGGAACCCGTCGATGGGAGAGTAGGTCAGATGGATCATGGAACAATCCGAAACCGGAGGCCTCTAAATCTCGGACTCGCAGCAGGATGCTCGGCTGTGAACTCTCGAGAGGTCCTGCCAGTCGCGGCGCAGGGTGTCCATGTGACCGCTAATTTGCTGACTTTGGCGCGCCTGCATACCGCATTACCAAATGTCCGATCCCCCGCTTCGTCGTCCGTCTTTCGACGATCGGCGTAACTCTGCGAGTTTGGAGTGAACGAGTCAGATTCCAATGTTTATCTTTCTGCGAAGTCATTCAGAGGCTGAAACCGCTGGGTATCCTGGCCCGTGCACTGCTCAAATCTCTTGAGAGTACACATCCGCAATCCATGTAATGATATTGAGCAGACTCTGCGAAAGCTTTCAAAGCACTTCACTCCCTGCTTTCACTGTATGAGAATCTTCAGTCTCCCACATTGTAGTAAAGGCAAAGTCGGACAAATACGATCGTACCGAGCCGTACCAATCGTTGGTATCTACGTATTGAGATCCTCTTCGCTCTCCGATCTCGTTAGCTTGTGTAACCTTGTAACAATCATTTTATCCTTTTCTCTGCGAACCGTACCTCCTCGCTCGTAGCTTTCCGTGATCTGCTCTGTCCCTCGATGTGTGGTATCGCAACAGAGAATTAGAGAATGCAGGAAACTATCGTCGGTGCAGATGGATGGCCTGGCTTTACAGCGGTTGTGTGCACTCTATTCTAAGAAAACTTCAAGAGAAAACCGTATAACAGAAATTCGTGACCCTGCGAGTGATGGTCAAAGTCACATTACACTTTCTAGAAGCGGGAAAAAGATTGCAGATAATGATGCTCCACAGAGAATGCAGAAAACGATTGCAGTGCAGGTGGATCGCTTGGCTTTACACCAGGCTGCGCATTCTATTCTGAGGAAAACTTCGAGGAAAAACCGTATAACAGAAAATCGTGAGCCTGTTGCTGATGGTCAAAGTCACTTTACACTTTCTCCGAGCATAAATTGCAGATAATAATGCTCCACTTGCAGATTCGGCAGAGATAAGCGTGAACTTTTCAGGGAGTCGACCATTCTCTTGTCAGCTGTAACAATGCATAAAGTATGGGAGCTTGGACTCTTGAAAATGCAGACTATGTTTGACCAGTCTTCTCGCGTCCGATCCAGTCTCCTTCCGCCGTGCTACGACGTGTCCTCGACATTGATCACAAGGTTTTTTAAAGAAACCGACATGTTTGATCCTCAAGAGCGGATCTATGAGCGTACCGTGTTAGAATTTCCCAACTGCTTATCCCATAAACTCCGGCGATGAAATGGAGCGTACCTCTCGATTTTTTGAAGGAAAATGGCGTCCGATACGTCACATTTGACTCTTTGGTGATTGAATTGCATTGTCAAATCCCACAGAAGATACAGCTTGAGGAGGAGTTTTATGAGAGAGAATAACGTACATTTGATTGGGACCTTGGTTTCGATATGAGAAACTGCTGGAGTGAAAAGGACACAGCGGAGCGACGCAACGGAGTCACTCCTCACGGTGAACCCTTCTCTCTCAAATAATTGACTCCCGGTACTTAAACATTATGATTGTGTGCTCGGTAAGATTCTCTGGAACTGACACCATCACAACTCTGTTGTGCTTGCTGAGCTAAGTGACAACGACATTCCCAGCGTCACTGCGGAGACACCACAGAGCATCACTTGACCGAACTATATTTACTCTCTCTACATGTACAGCACTTCGCACGTTCTTTTGGTGACAACATCAGGATCATCGTGTGGTGACTTGGCGAGTGCGAGATAGGCCTCGAAATTCCCTGAGCGGCAAGCCACTGACCTCGACAATGCTTTTGTTAAGGACGAGGGCTAAGGACCAGTTGAGCTGTCAAACAGAAATTTGTGCCATTTCGATTCTTTTCAGAATCTTGTGTCAAGCAACGTGTACAACATTCTTCTATCTGGCTGACACCTCTTGTATTCAAATATTGTCTATCTCTCCACCATCTGTCAGGTCTTTGGAAGATTAGTCTAATTGAAGGTTGTACATAGTAAAAGCTGCTACTGTGCATGACTGTTGTGGAATATAAGCAGTGGTCTATCGGTTTTCGGATGATACTACGTGTGCATTTTCCGAAACAGTACTGAGAATTTTGAATAACCTTCGTTGCTTTCCAGTCCTGATGAGCTGAATATGTTACCTTATCCTCCGAATCCAGAGATCGCGTACAGAACGTACTTACACGAGTCCCTGACAGGAGCGAAGACGAGCATGCTTGACTTCGTGTCGTCGCTTTTCGCTGAACTCCGTCTTGATAAACATGGACCGGTCTCAAATTATTTAGCCTCCTTATTGAAGATGCTCCATCACCTCCGAGTACAGCCTTTTCACACGGCCCTCTGTCATAACTCTCCTCCAAAATGCTGCTCCTTTTTGCTCAAACCCTTCTATCAATGCGTGTTATGCTGACGAGGTTTGCGCGCCAGGGTTGGATTTTGACACATCATCAGGGCTTCAAGAATAGAGTCGGAGGGTTGTTGGCATTGCGGCTGTTTACTTCAAAGATTTCCTTTTATTTTATCTCCGTACTCACACCTCTGTTTCCATGAACTTTGGAGCAGATAGCTCTCACTGTTTGATCCTAGTGGATCGGTAGATTCAGCTCACACGGTTTGTATTGATAATGTAAATGATCTTGGGCTCGCTGAATTTGATCAAGTCTGTGTCATTCTCAATTTATTAAGTTTTCAAGCCTCTTGAATTGGTCAGTCAGTCTCATACTTTGCCCTCCCCTCGGACTGATAAGTCTTGTTTTGAAATCTTCTTTGTTCACTTTCAGGAAAACCACTCTTTTCGTCAATCATTGCAACCTGAACCAAGTTCTATAGCTTGACCAAATCCTGGTGTTTGACAAATATGCTCATGTTGTAGACCTTTTTTCCTACACAATTGGGATATTTTAGATTCTGAAGAACACGATTATCATTTTGATGCCATTGGGACTAAACCCTGGTTTCATCGTTGTACTGTTTAACGATGAGTTAATTCCATTAATTCTTTTTATATATATTGTTAGACCACCATTGTTACTTGACAGACAGTTCTGATTAATTTACTGAAGGAATTTTGCAAGAGTGGAACATGTATACTTCTAACGTGACTTACACGGCAATAAAGCGAAACTGCTAGTACAGAAGGTGGAGTACTAAAGATTTAAGTAATCTGTAACTTTTATAGAACGGTTGTTCTGGCAGCTGTGGGTTCAGTATTATTGGCAGGAGAGATGGAACACAGCTGGAGAGTTTGGCAACATATTGCGTATCGATCGAGATTTAGTATATACCCTGTTTGAGGTGTATGTTTTGTAACCAGTTTTATATTAGTTGAGTTTTTCTCATCCAGTGTTCATCGTTAGAGATTTAAGTTGAATGAAGGCGTTTTTCTCATGTATTCATAATTGACAGAGTGTGTACAATTTTGACAAAGTGTCCAATTTTCGGTCGTTTCATACATTAACGTTTTTGCAATTTTCGTTTACATTTTCCGTCTACTGTTTGAGTAGAGGTAAATATTAATTTTCATTCTCTGCATTACATACTGTTTTGATCAGAAATAGCTACTTTTTTCTTCATATTTATTCTCCTTTCTACCTTCCCTTCCCTTGGCAGTTATGGTATTTCGCGCACTGATAAAATAGAAAATTTTTAATTCTAATAAATTAGGGTTCTCTTTGTGTTTGGTACTACATCCCCAATCGGTTCACAAATACCGGTTCAATCTCATCAGATGTTTTGGCCAACGTACAGTATTAGCGCGCGCTAACATTGAGATTTCTTACAATGACCATACTCCATACAGCCTTCACAGATACGCGGCAGTCCTTCAGAAGCATTGAGTCACGACTTGCACAACTTGCCGTCGAGGCTGGATCCGAATCAGGCAAGACTTTGATTCATGTTTGATATACACCATACAGGGTAGAGAAATTAAATTTGAAGATACACCTCACTTAAGAGACTTTACAGCGCTATGGCACAGATCGATTGCAACAACTAACTATTTCACAAACTTCTGAAAAATACACTTTCCACATCTCAACGAAGTCGACAGTGCATTTCTTGTCTACAAATTGATTGAACAAATACATTGCTTTCTTAGAAGGTGGGGTCGTATCCGTTGCTGGCGGTGGCGAGGATGAAGAAGCCAACAGCGTGACCGAGAGCTCCCCAGGCCAACAAGTCGACGATGGTGAATCCAGCGGGGTCGTTGGTCTTCATCAAGCTGGAGACCTCCTGTGCGCGGGCATCACCGGCTTCGAAGTGGGTCACTCCGTTCTGGCGGGGAAGACCTGCTTGTGAAACCTGCTTGCGCTGGAATGGCAACAACACGAATCGTCCGAGGAAAAGCAATGCACCGGTGCTCAGACTGATCACCAAGCTGGTGTCGGCGCACACGGTCCTAGCGTTGGCGCGGGCCAACTTGGTCTGCGACTCCCATGAGCGGTTGCTGATGCTCACGCAGCTGACCATGTTCCTTCCGGAGAAGGAAACCTGAGAGCTCGATGCTCTGATGCTCTTGCTCCTGGCAGCAAGGGCCGGAACGCCGGCGGCGACCGCGATCTGGGCAGTGCAGGAAGCCATTTCTTAGAGATTAGATCGAAGACAACGAAGGCGATTTGGAGCTCTCCTTCAACGAGAGACGCGACTGCAAAGGGTGGAATCGAAGTCTGCCCCGAATGATGAATTGCGGGTATGAAAGTGTGGCTTGCGGATTGAGGATGGCAGCTCGCGAGGTCCGTGCCCAGCACAAGGCCCCGGGCAGCAGCCAATGGAAGTGGATGACAATCAGAAACAACGCGATGATTGGGATTGGGTGGGATAGGCTATCCTATCCAGTCGACTGGTCTGCCAGGCCCATGGCACTCCTTTTCTATCCAACTCGGCTCCGAGTTTGCATACTTGGCACCTTTGACCCCTTGTCGTTTTTCCAACTCGTCCAGGTTGGCTCGTACTTTTCTGACACTAATCTGCTTACGACGACACGGCGAGGTTGAGGCAAGCACACTCCCTCGTTTTTGCTCCCTTGTGTGAGGGTTGAACTTTCTCTCGGGACATTTTACTGCTGCATAATACTCTTCGGACGAGATCGAATTTTGATCTTATATCGGTCTAGATTAAATTTGTCCAGCACAGGATTTGTTCAGATTTATGAAAGGGCTATTTCGATGTGGATTTGAATGACTAACCTTGGGTTTTGCAGTTTGGCGCCCCTTCCTATGGTTATACAGTTAAGCAAGAGATAAATTAATACCGCATTGTCACCATCTCAAGTTTAGTTGTGCTCTATACTTCATATTCTTTAATTAAATGACGTAAACAAAACTGAATCACAAATTCCAATCATGAAAGATTTTCAAATGCTTATCTTCTAAAGGGATTTGCTTGCACAGCGGCTTGTTTGTGAATAATGTGATGTGCTGCGTAGTTTTTGCGACCCCAAAGGTAACATAAAAGCTATAAATACGTATCAACTAACCAAAGTAAAAGTATTTAGCTTTGTAAAGTGTTCTCGGAAACAGTAATGATTGTGATTATTATCTTGCTGATTAGTTTTTATATCATACTTTTCTATCCATATTTTTATTATCAATTCTGGTGTGTTTAACTTGATTATTCAAATTTTAATTTTGGAAATATGAAAGTAAATACGAAAAATTAGCAGACATCAATAATCAAATTTAATTCCAATTAATATCATATTTGAAATTTAACATTATTATAATTTGATATTTGAAGCTTCTTTGATTTAAGAGTTACATATTGAAAACAATTCTATTATAAGATTTTTTATGATTCAATCATTTTTATAAATAACAGATTTTTAACTTATAATTTTTTAAGTAATGAAATTAAATACGTTGTATTAACGTTGGTATTGAACTTTTAATGAAACAAAATAAAGTTAGATGATGATTTTCTTTTGAAGCTTAAAAATTTTTCATTTATTATAATAAATATTATATAAAAAAACAAAGAATAAAAGATTAAATTTAATAAATCATAAAACAAATACTTATATTTTGTTTAAACGAATCAGAAAATGCATATTGTTGGGAGTTAAGTAAGGTATTGTTAACTCATAATAATGTTACTTTAATTAACAAGACTAAGATTAGCCTATCACTATATGAGCACGCTAATCTTAGCTCCTAGCTACACAAGCTCAAAGATCTTTGAAAAATTATCTACATTTTTGTTGTTGTATTTTTGTAGAAACTATCTACAGATTTAGGTTACATGTTACATGTTTTCGCATGCTTGAGATTTAGGTTTTTCTCAATACATTTGATATTCCACACTTTTTTCTTAGCTTACGTTATATAAATTTTGGCACAATAAAATTTTTTTATTAAAATAATATAATTATAGGATGGATTTAATTGATAATTTGTCATTTCAATAAAAATTTCATTAAATATATTTTTACAGATCTTATAAAAAATATGATTCAAAACACATAAGAGCTTATGACAACTTTAAGATAATTTAGTAGTTAAAAAAACCGTAATTTAAGAAAAAATTCGAATATTGTTTATGATAATTATATCTTCATATCATATATGGAATTATTTCTTGAAACATTTTTGTGATAGATAAAGTTAGAAATGTAATACAGAAGTTCAAATTATAAGTATAATGATATCTTCTACTCCCTGTATGATCAAACTTTGAATTGTAACAATGTAATTAACCCTGGCAATGAAAAAAAAATGTGTAACTCAGAGTCAAATTTTGTTCAATTTTTCCCTTTAAATTGTTTTATTAATAAGATTATCATAATTTGTTTGTATATATATATATATATATATATATAATCCATCAATAATAATGTAATTTTTTTTCATTACTTGAATATATATATATTTACATTTTATTATTTGAACTTTACCATTTTATACATTGCTATATCTTTCATTGTGTATTGTTATTGTCTTCAAGTATAACTATGTTTTTTTGTTTAAATTAACGCATATTTTTATATTTTGTGTTAATGGATTACATAGATGTACCGTATTAAATTTTCCATTACCTATATGACGTTGAACTTCACCCCTGAAATGAAATTCCGACTGGGTTTAATGATAGTGCAAGAAGCTTCGGCTCTTGAAGCTTCGAGGGGAGCTTCAGCTGAAACTTTCCAAGCCTCGTTTTTTATAGAACCTACAATATAGTCAGCTGCAGGTGTCATTCAATTATCCCAGTTGATTGTCACTTTGGGACAAGTTTAAGCTTGAGGCATCACAATACACCTTCAGTACTCTCTCGCATCTTTCAGTTGAATATGTCACAAGATGTCATATAATTTTCGTCTTTTAAATATATTTAATTTTTCTCTTTTTACCTATGTTGCTTTTTACACTTCACTGGCAATAAAGTATTTTCTTGTGTGTTTAGGATCTTTAATTAAATATCATTTGAATGGATACCCTTAATTAAATATGTCCATTTAAGCTTATCTGATACATCCAATTTGACTGAGATGAAAGCAATCAGCAAATCACCGTTTCTTCCTTGTCACGGGCGGCAGTCCGCAGTCCGTAGCGCATCGATCGGGGTTCTGACATATGGGCAGGACTGGACTTTAACTCTGGACTGGAGAGAGCAAAGGGGGCACAGCAAAGATGAGGTATGGAAATCCTTTCCTGAACCCATACAAACAGCGAGGAAATTGATTACAGTTGTATCTTGTCTTGCGTGCAACGCTGAGGTATGTGCAGTCACGACGTCAATGAG
Source organism: Marchantia polymorpha subsp. ruderalis (assembly GCA_037833965.1). Taxonomy (NCBI): domain Eukaryota; kingdom Viridiplantae; phylum Streptophyta; class Marchantiopsida; order Marchantiales; family Marchantiaceae; genus Marchantia; species Marchantia polymorpha. The sequence goes on along the minus strand of AP031356.1, from coordinate 24,926,464 downwards.
AACCAACGCGACGTCCATTTGCACAAAACACACGCAGACGGTGGGGCGGCTGAACGAGTGAAAAACATCGGCCTCGTCGGTAAAAAAGCATTCTTCTGTTCCACATGCTTGGCAACAGTACCTGCAAGTACCGATCAATCAATTTGCGCAAGTGGAAGATGTTACGCCGGCCAAGAAAAAGGCGCGACAGACTTCACTCACCATCACTGTCGACATGCTTTGCACTGAGAACAAAAATGATCTCCACAAGCCACTTTCCGGTGCGATTCACCGCAATCGCATGCAGTTCAACATATTCGATCAGCTGGATTGGCAAGTGATCTTTCATCCCTTTGCCCCGACTATAGGCTACTATCAACGGCCGTTATCGGTGATTGTCTGCTACAGTCGTAATGTCCATCAGGACTAGATCAAAGTTTGATTTGTTTATCGGGCCAGAAGTCCGGCACTCTTATAATGGATGGCGCTACTAATCGAAATGGGCGCAGTGATATGAATGTCATGATCTGCGTCCCAATTTTGTTCTTTATTTAGCAACTTCACATGAATCTCTGAAGAGAGAGGGCGTCAAATGTCATTGAGCGTTTTGTTGACGTGCGCCGTCGTACACGCTCTTAGATTCGAGGCGAAGCAGCAAAGCTTGCTGAAGAAGACGATGATGATGATAGACCGATGTTGGCCCCATCCCCTGTAGTGAAGATCAAAGCATTGTCATTTTTGTCATTCTTATCCGATAGCTGCCATCAAATGAGACCAGTGCGAGCGTTGCTTGAACGCGAATCCAATGTTATTGCGTTCGGTTTCATCTGTGGCTATGCGCCACACGGTCTGCATAATTTTTGCCATGACATTTCGAAGCTATCTTAATACAACAAATGCTCAAGCGTCTCTGTTCATTGTAAAATCAATTTGTCATGTCTGCATGCTTCAAAAGATCTTTGAAGGCCTTTCGGGAAAGTTTTATTCTCCGTTTTGTTCTTCAAGACTAGATGCAATGACGTTCGTCTTATATGTGACAGGTTGGATCGTCTACGACTGATTCCTTATGCAATCTCGACTTTCACATCGATGAACACCTCGTCGCCCTGATTAATGATGCAAACGTATGGATAGCAAATAAGCCCATGCTCTTGATCTTCAATCCAATTTCCAACACTTTGGCGTTACTTGAAAGTGACAATATATCTTTGTCATGTATGGTGGCCGACTTTCTCTTCGTTAAGCAGCATATTTAAAATCTGCCTAAATTAAATTAGATTAATTATGATTTTGCAAGAAATGATATACAAATAGATTCAACCATACTTCAAGGTCATGAAATTCATATCAAGAATGACAATGTGTTTATTTTACAAAAATATCTTGTGCTTATAAAAAATAGTTATAGATTTATGTTAGAATAAGTTAGATACTAATCATACTCTTGGAGTGCTAATATTACAAAAGACTTGACAACTTCATTAGTGTGAAATGAATGTACTCAACTTAATCAACAATACTACGAGAGTATATGTTTTCTTTGATACTCCACTTAAGATAGCAAATGCATTAGCTTGGTAACCTCAACATTTGAAAATTTATACTCTACTCTTTAGAGTTATGAATTTCTCGAGGGAAGAGAATGACATGGATTCAACACAGAAGCTGGACGGTATCGACAACTACACTGCTTGGGCCGTGCAAATTTGAACCATTTTACGCAAGAAGAAATGTTTTGCGGGAGTGAAACCAAACATTGCTTTACCTAAGTTACTACATACACTTGAGATTTCCTAAAGATTGAGTGATCAAGCACATAAAAATGCAATTCCGGCTAAAGAAAAACGATAGTCTACTAATAAAGAGGTTGAAGAGAAATTTGACATCATTTTTGAACAACACAATGATGTTGTTTACTATATTCAGATGTATGTGCGCGAGCACATTGTCCATCATATCTCTACCATGTCTGACACTCTATTCACGTCGAAAGAGTTGGAGACAATGTTTGCATCAAAATTTGTTTCACCTCTCAATGGGTAATGATTAGTCTATTGAAAATCACATGTGTGCCGAGAAAAACCTCACTAATCAACAATCAAATTGCAATGATCCAGTCAAATATTCAAAGCTTATATCTTGCTTATCTAATGGATTTGCCAACTACTTGATCCGGAGTTGTTTTTTTCATTAAAGCTAGTATTATTTATAATTCTTATACACTTCAGCAGTTTTTTATTCTTTTCATTGACGAAGAAATGACTGTGAGGTCAAATCTAATCATGTCATACTTCATTTGAATCTCTTATATCAAGTATTGTTGAGATGATTCTAATCGCGACCGCAATTGCCACAACCAAAAAAAGAAATAGTATCATTCAGATGAAGTATATCTGTTTCATTCCAATGATCGCGATCACCACGATTCTAATTCAATACACTCAAGCAACCAAGATCACGATAAGTTTAAGAACTATTATGCTTCTTGTGATCAATTTCAAAATTATTCTACTTAAAGATATACTAACTCTTGTATTCCTTCTTGGCGTTCTCAAAAAATAGCTTATGACAGCGACGGAAACAATTCTTCACAGTCTGCTACTTGAAGCTTAAAATCCGGCAATGGCAATAAGTGCGGCAAACAGATACACTAGTTGTATGAATGTTGTTAACACCAACTTCAGAAGAAGCTCAAAGCAGTTCAGATCTTCTACACCACTCTCAAGAATTTAAGGAAGTCCGTGGCAAAAAACATGAAACCCTATCTTAACGGTCATGATGGTTATTGCAAGATTGCTTTTGAGGAAGTTGATGATGTGTTCATTAAAAATGTCATTGTTTTAGTTGTAGATGATATTACAGCCGATGATGCAATTAATGTAATTTTGCATTTTAAAGTCAAATAGAAGAAAAACAATTATTTTTTTGATAATGATGACTCATCTCACTAAATTGGAAACAATTCCTTTTTTCTAATCTTGAAGATCAAGTTTATCATATGTCACTTAGAACTACTAGCAATCAAGCTCTTTTGGGTTGTGGAAAGTTATCATTTATCTTAAATCAAAAAAGTTGCTTGAAGTTTTTTACATGTTGGGTTTGAAATGTAATTTGCTCTCAATTAGATGTTTGAATGAGTGAGGCCATATAGCACTTTTAAACTCCAAGAATATGTATGAATTTGATAGAGTAAATCTACATAGCATACTGGTGTAGGAAGAGCGGTATCCACGTAATAACATATATAAGCTATCTAAGCTTATAAGTATTTTATCAGCCATCATTGTGGCATATTTCCCAACACAACTTCTCCGTTGCACTAAAGTTTGGTATATAGAAGAGCCTAAGCCAAATATTTAGACTTGTTAAGTCTTTCATGACGAGTTTTGGCATCACAAGATGGTTCATGCTCACTACCATAAGCTCCATTTGATGGTCTCTAAGAAGTTGACTGCTGGAATTTCTCTGATCCATCATATTAGAGCTTTATGTGTTACTTGTCTAAAAGCAAAGTTGAGTCAAGATCATATTCGTAAGCATTTTTTTACTCAAACAGCATATCCATTACAATTGTTGCACTGTTACTTATGTAAATCTTTCCCTTTTGAATCTCTAATAAAGGAACGTTACATACGGATATTTATTTATAATATAACATGTATAGTTGGATTTATTTTTAAAGTAACAAAGACTAGACACTACAATAATTTCAAAATTTCAAAATTATGAAGAAGAATAGTTACAATCACAAGATTGCGGCTGTGCAAACAATTTAAGGAAAAGAATATTTCTCCAAGAATTATCATGTTTTTTGAGTACAATCAGCTATTCATTATGCTTTAACTTGTGTGTACACTCCACATCAATATGGAGTTTTAAAGCAAAAGAATATAACTGTGCTTGAGATGGCCACAAGCTTACTCCTTTATGATCAATTACCTAAGTGTAACACTCGAGTTTAGAGAGAAGCTCAATTAAAGATGAAAACATAAACTTTGAAAATGAGAGTTATTAACAATGGTTCTTATCTCCCTTATATAGCTTTTATCAACAAGTTTAAGAACATAAAGTTTCATCCCCACCATCCATTTCACTTTATTTTGATGGATGATATGGCGTTAATCCTAACAAGCACACTTGTTGTTGACGTGGCGATGTCAACTAGCACACTTATTCTTTACTTACCAAGCATGCGGATCACTGATGTGGCAGCTATGACTAGTGCACGCTTAAGTAACTATGACTTTATCTTGAGTAACCTCTACTTTAGTTATAAATAACTAAAGTAGTTTACATTAATGCTCTGTGGGAGGAGGCCGCAAAAATGGCTATTTTAAACCAACTTTTGCCAAAGGCCGTGCAAATGTCAATGTCTTTTCAACATTTCACAAGTCTCATTCCAAATGTCAAGCATCTTAGAGTCTTTAATAATGCGGCTTTTGTCCTTCTTGCAATCAAGTTTGACAATTTCTTTGCTAGGTTATTGCCATTTAACTTTATAGGCTATGATACTCACTCAAAAACATATTGTGTGTATGACGTTGTTAATGAAAAAATGTACATCACTATAAACAAAAATGTACATCACTATAAACGTAAAATTTAACGAGTTTATCTTCTGACTCATAACCCTCTACGATCTTGAACTTGATGATGATCTTGATATTCTACTTCTTCATACAATGAAACCTCAATCAAGTACATGCTCTATCAAAACTATATAAAAAAACTTTCCATCCACTAAAGCTACATCTTTTTCTTTTCCTAAGCTCACACCTACTATAATGAACTTAAGACTTGTAGACTACGCGCGTTGTAACTCAGATTCTAGCTTTTACATTTTAAGAAATTTCTCTCATAGTAATCATGATGCTCTATGTAAACATCATGTTGGAACAATCACTTGAAATTTATGAGATTAAGTTAGATCTATTGTGTCAATATGAAATGAGTGACTTAAATGAAATTCAAAAGTATTTAGAAGTAGAGTTTTGTCGATTATCACAAGAACTACTTTACTAAAAGTCATGTATCATCAATGTTTTAAAAGAATTTAAGCTGTGAACCATGTACATTATCAATTGATGCTGGCAAATACTTGATTGGAACATACTATCACTCTTTATGTAGATGCTACAATTTACAAAAAAACTAGTTGACCAACAACTTTTTTCTACTAACTCAACGTTTGGTATTTATTTTGTTGTGCTTAACTCACTCAGTTTATGTTAGCACCTCGAGGTTACTTTAGATCACAAAATATTGTTTAAACTTTGCAGTACCTACGATTAGTTTAGATCATGGAATTGTTTGAACTTTGTGGTACCTCAAGGTTACTTTAGATCACAAATTATTTTTTAAACGAAGATATCCACTACAATTGCAAGAATACACATATGTCACTTGGAGATCTTATCATGTCATATTTGAATCTATCAGTGCTTATGTTTTTACACTTGTTGGAGAGCTTGTATCGTGTTACTTAAGAAGCAAGGTCTCATATCATTTTACTCTCTATAGAATGAATATAAGATCTTGTACTTTGATGCACATGAAACTATTTGGCTTTGACAATTGTTGCATGAAATCATTCTAGTCATGACACATTCAAATCTATCAGTGCTTATGTTTTAACATTCGCTAGAGAACCAGTATGGTGGTATAGTATGGTGGTATGTAAAAAGCAAAATCTCATATCATTCTTTTAAGATGATTTGAATGACTTATCTATGATAAATAAGTAAGTAAGCTTATATGAGTATTATATAAGCTTATTTGAAACTTTGATTAACTTATATTATCGTGCGGAGTTTTTGAAGAGTTTTTTACTTGTAGACTCCGACCACACGGCACAAACTAGTCTTCAACTTCATGACGTTCAAGAAAAGGCATGCATGGACGGATTTTGATGAGCCTTTCTTTCATAAAGGTTTTGTGGACAACGCTTAAAATGCCGCAAATGTGGTGTTGATGTTTGTATCGTTTCAACGTCCCTCAAATCGCAAAATCGTTCTGACCGGCCGAAGCTATCCTGTAGCTCGATTGCACCTGAATGTTTAAGCATTTCAAATGGTGTTTCACGTGACGCCATTTGTTCTGGCAACATTTGTTCTCAAAAGATCATTCATGGCGGTGACTGGAATGAGTAGTCTTCTAATCTTGACGCTCCGCATATTGCAATTGCCTCTTTTTCCAGTCTGTGGCGCTAGTTCACAATGACATCTAAGCATGGTCAAAAGTGCTTGCGCCAACAAGATTTTTGTGAAGCGAGTGGTGCCGAATCAAATTTGATCACATCAGAAGAGAGTAGCAAGCTCAACAAACACTTTATGCTCAGCATTCATTGAAACAAGAAAGCTTTCAACAATCACAACAATTAGGACAAGATGAAGGTGATTTCAATCTTGTTGCGCAACGTTTACTCTGTGCTCGATCAGAAGGTGATTGGTAGACGTGTCATTCGGACGTCTTGTTTGATAACTAATCGATGATATCTTTATCATCATCTGCAAATGGATCAATGCGACCATGTTCATGGACGCGGCGACCAACATCAAGGTATGTTGCATCCAAAATGTCATGTTGAATTCTGATAAATGCTCTTTTTTTTCCATGGCACGTCCAACTCAAGCTCACATGCAAGACGGCGTCACACATTGCTTTCATCATCCGCAAGGAACGCACACAATTGTTTCATCATCTTTATTGTGAATGGATGTGGCTAGCTGTCTACTCAGATTTGTGCAATTCGATGATCGCGGTGCGTTGTGAACTGTCGTCTGACGAGTTTGTCTTTGTCTATGGTTGCAGTCCACACATTTGCAACAACTTCATTTTAGACTTGTGCAAGATGAAGGCCATCGCTAAGGTCATCAAGGATGTCATATATGTCATGATTAAAGCACGCAATGTGGCCCTCATCCACAAGTTCTTCGTCTTTGCATGCAAGACGTGTCCTCGTATTTGCTTCCCGCTGGCCATGGAAATGTTCACCAAGTCTTGATGGACGACGGTTTACAAGATGTTGAAGAAAACACTAGTGGCCAATATGTCGTTGTCCGTCATGTTGAGGTTGATTGCATTTCAAGGGAATGTGGATGAATTCAAGCTGCCAAAGCTCTATATATAATGTGTTCACTTGTCCCTTTGGTAAAGGACTGTCTACGCTGCTCAATGGCTTGTTCAGCCGGGTGAATAATCATTTCAAGATTAATAGCGCCCCAATCTTCAACATCTATGTTGTCTGGCTGTACTTCTATCACACTAATCATAACTTACCAAACCAAACGTGTCGCATCATGCATATCAGTGTCATAGATATACACAATCTCATCAAGAAGCTCGAATATCGCATCAACCGCATATATTTGGCCATGCATTCTGTGATTTTTGCTTGTGATCCGTTCTATGATGACATGCAAGATGATCTTGATGACAAAATATGGGACTACGGTCATGACGGTTTTAATCAAAAGTGCCGCAAAGGCATTAAGCTCCTCTGCAATGGCAAATGTTTTTGAGACTCATGCACGGCCGAGAGCGAACTCATTGCTTACCTGAACCGCGAAAAGACGAACGATCATTCATTGAATTGAAGTATAATGATTCAACTGCATTCTACTCTATAAAGAATGGTATAAGATCTTGTCCTTTGATGCACGTGAGACTATTTGGCTTCAACAATTGTTGCATGAAATCAATCCAGTCTTAGTCGCAATGACATCAATTACTCTCTTATACAAAAACATTAAGCTGAACTCTGCTCTTTCTACTTCCAATTCAATGACTGACTCCACAAAAGTTCATGTGACAATGGGATTGCTCTAAAACTTGACAAAAATCCAATTCTTCATGCATAAAGTAAGCACATAAATATCTAGCATCATTCCATCATGGGTCCGATAGCTTTGAAGGAAATCACACTTTGATTTCTCTCTACAACATTACAAATAAGAGATATGCCGACCAAGGCTTTTTTTAGGCTCAAGTTTAATAAGATCAAGCATTATTTTGGTCTACAAATTCTGATAGCGCAACATTTAGAATCTATGATGACTAAAATAGATGGTAAAGTAGATTTAAACTCATAAAAGTAGGTCTTTTATATTCTATCTTCTGCACTCCATAGTACAGTAATTTATTAGAATAAGTTAGATCCTAAACATACTTCTAAAGTGTTAATATTATTAAAACTTTGACAACTTTATTAGTGTCTGATGAATGAATGAAACTTAATTAGCTAAGTTTTATACTACCATTATATATGACCATTGTAGATATTCTACAATATATGTACAAGCAACTTACTAATTAAAATAATAAAACTTATTACAAATCAGCAATTTCAACAATTTACTACTAACCTTTAATTTATTGTTATTCTATAATATGAAATACATTTATATATTGATAATATAATGTTAAATTAAATGAAGTTTTGAATAATCAATTCATGAAGACTAGCAAATGGATGTACAAGTTGAATAATACATTAAAATCTATCTTGGGTTGGTTGCTTTCAAGTTTACGTTATGCTCAAAAGTTGAACTTTGTAAATCGTCATTGTATACAAGATTTGATTGAAACTCTCAATGATGCATTTAAAGTTTTTTCTAATAATAAAGTTTGAAATGACCAAAGAGTTGATTGTGAGTGTGTTTGACTTAAACTATGTATGAAATAAAGTTAAACATTGATATCATAGATTCAAGGTGTATAAGTGGTTATTGTTATCAAAGTGTTATAAAAGTGTAAATTTTTTATAGTGTGCATGTGTATATGTTTGAGGTATTTGTGCAAATTAGGGTTTCATGATCAATTTTTTTTCTTGAAAATGAAGTAAAGCTTGTAACGTTATTTGATTGAAGTAAAATATTGTGCAATTAGATTGCAAGGTTGTCAACAACGCCTAAGGTACAAGCATCTACATATATTATGGTTCAAACCACAACAAAAGCAATAATGACAATCGTATTGATAGCAGAAAAATAGTAACAAGATTAAAAATAGTACTTTCATATGAAAAACAAAAGAGTATCACATAATCAACCGTCAAAAAAATGCAAGATTGATCATTTAGAAATGATCAACAATTGCATTACTTGAGTACAATTTTTTGAGTAAGATTTATCCAAAATGTTGTCTTTCATCAAGTCTAGCATCCAAGAGTATAGCTTACAATTTGTTATAATATGCGTACAATAAATCAAAACCCACTATAAGTTTGTTAAGTTTGAGTTCATCTTCACCAGTGTCAAAAAATATAAAGTCTAATGGAAACACTCATGATCATAATAGCGGTAGATGATCTTGATACTTTTGTAAAGTCTGAAAGCAAGCTCTTGACATCAGTTTTAAAAATCACACTATCAAACTAAATTTTGTTTGTTATTTTTTTCTAATTTAAAAGACAAACAAAAGCTCTACTTTTGTTCATAACATAAATAGAAAAACGGATGATTGAGATGAAGTTTTAATTTTATATATCAGTTTGAAAATATGATTGAAAATTTAAAAAGTTGAAGTTTTTTTGATTTCACATTATATCTTTTGTTCTTGATTAAAATGTGCAAAAAAAACATTGAAAGATTTTGTGGTTTTCACATTCAATTTTCATGATTTGGACCTAAATTGTACAATCTTGAACCTTAAGTACTAATTGTAATTTTATTTTTAGGATATAATTTGAGTAATTTTTTATATAATAAATAAGTTTTAGAAATATCTTGAACTATAATGTAATTGAAAGTTGTTGAAAAAAAAATTTGTATGATCATGTTATTTCACAATATTTGTGAATTTTTTTCACATGAGGAAACAAAATCATTAATACAAAGAACAACATCAAATATATAAGATAATGATGTGATTATTTTAAAATTTGGGAAAGTTAGATAAGTTATAATTGATTAAAATGGATGTATTTACTATCTACTTTATGAAATGCAAATCAAATGCAAGTTAAAATCTAAAAATCTATGCAAGATTTTGACGCTTAAACTTTTTACTGTCAACAACAACTGAAAGCAAGTTAATGAATATGACAATTGTAACTGTTATTTGAACGACTAGTATGCTACATAATTTTTGAACTGAAACTCATTGAGATTTAACTCATATAGCAATAGCTTGTTATTATTTCAAAAAGTTATGTATACACGAACATGTAAATGATGGGAGAGTTCATGTAAACACCTTCTTTCATCATTTCTCCACTCAACACAAACTTTCATTGGCATGTTAAAATAATTTACAAATCCAAACACCTTATTGATGAAACAATACTCCCACAAAGATTTCTCCAAATTTGGTTGAAATTTTTTTTTATATTTGTTTATTTACATCATTTGAAAAAATTTCATGATAATTTGGGTAATTTTCACCTACTTTTAAATTGATCTTAGTACGTATATATATATATATATATATATATAAAATATTACATCATCATTTTACATTGATGAAGCTAAATTTTCTAAATTTGTCTTTGAATTGAGATTATCACTCGGTAGCTTGAGATATCTTAAATAAAAACGTTAAAATCTTTTCACGTTTTATAACAAATAAAAATTATTTCCAGTGAATAAAATCAATCAAAACTAAAGTGTAGTAAAATGAAATATAATTTCAAAAATTGTAACTTTAATAGAAGAAAAAATAGCAGTGTTATTCTATAATATTTTAGGATTATTCAATTATTTTGCCAATTATAAACTTGATAATATATAATATGATTATAATTAAACTTTTGATATAATCTATAAATAATATACTCATCCAGCTACAGATCTCACAAATCAACATCAAAATAATAAAGAATGAAAGACATTAAACTACGTATTGATTACATTGAAATCACAATACAAAAACATAGTAAAAAACAAGAAGAAAGTATAAATTTCTATCAATCAAATCATATTCATGCAAATCATTTATAGAGATTTACAATGATAGTAAACAAACTTGTTGTGACACTCTCATGAATAATTTTTGAACTGAAAAGAGATTAAAAATTACAATAAAAGAACCTACAAATTATTTTTTTAAATATTGATATTTATTATGATTTATATTGTATCAAATTTTCTCAATAAGTACAACTTTTGGCCATATACTCTAATTTTCCAAACTTAAAAAACTCGCTGACTTACGAGATGTATGATCATGACAATTATAGATCTACAAATAATACACAATTTGTTTTTTATTAATGTATAATATTTAAACTATCAACCCAAACAAGTATAAAAAATAAATCAAATATTTTATTTATAGCAACTAGAGAGAACATTATTTTTTCATTAGCCAAAATTATAGATCATCAAGTATATTATCTTGATGTTTTTCAACAATATTGAGATAAGTTTATTATTTCTTTCAAATCAAAATTTTTGATAAGAATATTAAGACATTGAAAAGAATATGAGAATCATGTATTTAATATTCTTAAAATTAAATAATATTAAACTAAATTTTACTATATGTTAGACAAGTATAGTAATATTCACATAATACACTTGAATGTGTAAGTTATTAGAGTTCTAACCTAGTTTTAATCTATAATCTGTAGTTTGGTTTTATTGAATCTTCTCGTCACCTGCAATATATGTTATGAGAACATTATCAGGTTTTTTATGATAATCATATTGCATTGTTATATATGTAGATATATTTTATTTTTTTAATATTTAATCCATATGAATCAATTACAGATTTTATGAAATAACTTTTTATTTATCATAATGATAACAATCAATCCAATCATAAAACAAATTTACGCTCATAATTGTCTTATTATATAGAATTTGAAACTTCTAATTTTTGTTTTTATTGTTCAAAAATGTTGAACAATTACTGTTATATTGAAATTATTGAAAATTTAAATTTGAAAATTTAGTTTTATTATTTTTATATTGAAATTATTGCAAATTTAAATTTTCATAATTATTTCTATTATTGTTGTATTGAAATGTTTGTTTGAAAAACAAATTCACATGTACAAAGTATTGTATATCTGATCAAATAAATTGAATCCAAATGCAATAATATCAATTATAAATAAGGTGCAAAAATAACATATAATGCAAAAATAAATTTTTTTTCATTGTGCTGTGTAAAATAAATAAGAAGAAAAAAAATTCAATCAAATAATTATAAATTTTCATCTCACAAAAGAATTTGCAACGTGAAAAAAATGTCAAATATTTTATTTTATTTTGCAACAAAAAATATTTAAACTATTGTTGCTGTTGACACTCAAAATAATATGTAATCTCAAAAGTATCATACTTGTTGTGATGAAACAAAAATAAAAAATAATTTATAATTTTGAACACTTTTTGAACAAAAATACAAATAATTGTTCTATCTTCTCAATAAAATATCAACAAACATTGATGGTGACAAAATTTAGTAATTAGCAATATTTACAATTTAACATAATATAACGGTCCAACCATTGTATCATGAAAAACATTGTCTCAAACGCACGTTGATTGCTAAAATATTTGCATGGTTAGGATTTCATATTTATGATTGACATATGCACATGCAATGAAGTGGCTTTATCTCAAATGAATAATAAATTCATCACAATATTGTTTTTGTTGCTAGTGCAATTCTTTAATTTTATTGCATGTTGTGCTAGCTGTTATTTGTATCACTCAAGAAATATGTTTTATATATTTTGTTGTTATTCACCTTATTATAGATTTATTATAATTGTCAATATTTTTTAAATAAAAATTATATATATCAATGACTATAGTAAACAAGTGAAATATCTTATCAAACAACTCAAAAATTGAAGATGCAATTACAAAACAAAAAACACATGAATACATATATTTTAGTACTTATGTTTCACATACTTAATAATTATTTTAACATGACAAAACCTAAATAATAACTAAAAAGATTTATATGCATCAATGATAATATAGTCTTTCTATAAGTTGTAGCAACATTTTTCCAATATTCAAGTGTTAATGATGTAAAAACAATATTTTGTCAATTTGTTGTGTAAAATAAAACTTCTTAATAACTTATAGGCACAAAATAATTTAATAAATTTTTTTAATTGGTATTTCATTAAAAATATGATATATTGTGTTAAAATAAATGTATTGAATAAAAAAATTTATTGTGTAATTATCATTAACAAAAAAATCGTAAATTAGAGTGTTTATTGGATATTTCTAATCATAAATATATAATATAAGAAATATATAATCATTGTTAATACGAACATCAAATATATTTTTGAAATACATCAATTTGTTCTTAAAAAAATTTTAAAAAAAATGTATTTATGTGTGTCAAATATTTTGAATATATTCATAATATATTATTTTATTGAAAAAAAGATATCATGAGCAAAAATACATGCATTATGGAATTCTGTACAATTATAAAAAAAAAGTTATTAAAAAATTTATAAAACAATGATGAGGAAAGTTTGACAACTATTTTTAATATTATTATCATATAAACATTAAAAAAATATCTTTAATTGGAAAAAATTTCGTTCATAGTCAAACGAATGATCGTAATAAATATCTGAAATTTTGATCATACTCAATGGAATCTTTCAACGTTAAAAATTTTATTTTTTTTCTATTATACAACATTTTTGTGTGATTGATTACTTTTTAAATATCAGTGAAATTATTGAACTTAAACGTAATTGTTGATGGATAAAATAATTATTTTCTATTTTTTTGAGCATAGCCAATAATTAATATAATATATGTTCTTCAAAGTCAATAAGACATTTCATCACTTTTTAAAAATAGTTTCTTGTAGTCAAGTTGAAATTAACTCTATAAATTAGTTTCACATGGTGGTTAAATCTGGCTATTTCAATGATGTTGTTCTGTTTTAAATGTAAAAATTATGATCATTTTAGAAAAAAGATTTATAAAAAAAATAATTTCAAACCTGAAATTTGGATCTTCATAACATAATGTAAAATCTCATAATAAACTGATCTAATCAAAAAATTAAATATATAAAATTTTAAAAAACAATTCATCATATATTTTTGAAAAAAAATGGAATTTTTAAAAAGATTATATTAACATTTTAGTGTATTTTAAATTTTAAATTTTTTGTATTAAATTGAATTATTATTTATAAAGGTTTTTATTTTATCAATACGTGATATTGAATTCGCTATAAACATTCATTTATTGAACTATCTTTTTTTCATTGCAATTTTTATAATAAAATAAAATATTTATGGAAATAAGTATGATTAACAATTTTGGACTATTACGATGCATTAATGCATAATACATGTATTAAAAAATCTCGAAATTTTATTATTTTTTGGGGAATTTTCGTCAGTTTATATCTTGTTTGTTCAAACATTTCTATTTATGATTATCAATTTAATTACAAATGGAGATATATTATCTAATTGAAATGGTCTAATAGGTTCAAAATAAATTTTGATGAAAAATGTTCAAATTTTTCTATATTCATAACGTGATGATAAATATAAATCATGTATCTAATTGATTTATATTTCTGATAATATACATTTTAATCTTTATATATTTATTGATTTATTAATTTGATCATGATTTCCATATGATCTTAATTTGATACAAATATTTTAGTTAAAAAAAAATTTCATGCTCATGATCTGGATGAATAAAAGCTTTTCCGTATAATTCTGTGATTTATTCTTGATTAATGCATAATTTTTGTGAATTTATGAATCATTAGCTATGCTCTTTTTCAATATGTCTATTTTAGATTGAGTTGAAATTGAAAAGTAAACTTTACTTGTTCTGCTTTGATGAAAATTACTTTTTAGGCAAATCAATTTCAAATATATATATAATTTTTCATCAGTCTTCAAGAAAAATGTCATTTAAATTTAAATTCTTTTGTAGAAAATATATTGTACTTATTTTCATACATATATTTTTTGATATACTTATAAAATTTTACATACATTACATAATAATGAATATAGTTCATGCAATGATATCACAATAAGAAAGTTTGTGTGTTACCAATTCTGTCATTGTTTAGTTTTAATTCTGATATGTATTATTATTATTATTATTATTGCATACATCATGTACTCACAATTCATATTTTGAATTTCTCATCAAATGTTATGTATTATTATTGTGATCAAGATAAGAAATCTGATAATTAATATAATGGAATCCAGAAGCATCTACATTTAGTGCTCATGAATGTTATCTATACTTGTTTATCATTAGTAATAAAACATAGTTAAAACAATTTTTTTTGAAAACTAAGATTCGCTTACTATCAATATTTGTAGTTGTATCCTTTCACAATGAACGATTATTTATATGTAAACATTGGAACATGTGATAGAAAGTCTAATCCAATTTTATGATATCTTTAAATTTTTAAAAATTACATTTACATTTTTTTGATTAATTTATATGAATTTTTTTGTCCAAAAATATACCGTTGAGAATTTCATTTTTTTGCAGATCTTTAATATAAGAGGTGTAAGATGTTCAATGTAACTTTTATAGGATCTTGTACATTTTGATTAGTAATTATACTTTTTATGCAAAAAAATATATTATTTTTATAAAAAATAAAATTTAAGTATATATTATGATGTATGACAGTCTAAAAAAGAAAAGTAGCTCACATTGAATATTTACCTGATTTTTTTGACTAACCAAAAAATGGTTTGGATTGGTAATAAATCAAACTTAACTGTTCAAAAAGAAGTACATTGATTAACTTCAGTAAATTAAAATGTAATGATGTAAATTTTAGATGAAATTTATGAAATAATCAGCACATTTTTGGTTTCAAGTAAATGCTTGTCACTATAATGTATACATATTTCTTCTACTTCTATTTCCTAATCACCGGTTTATGAACATTATAGGTAATATGATTGTGATAGCATAATGCATACCAATTCAAGATGTGTTTGGAAATTGGATGTACATGTATATACCCAGTTTATGAACATTATAGCACAAATGATTGTGATGACATGTTTCACGCCAATCCAACATTTGTTTGGTGATTGTATGTACATGTTTATATCGCTGATTGGTTAAAACAATTATTTTGAGAGGGTTCGTTTAAGGTGTTTTATTAGAAATTTATGTAATAATTTTTTTTTCCTCGTAGATTTAAATTGGCAGATGTGAACTTCGAGTATTATTATCGAGGGATTCAGCGGTTCGTGTATTAAATGGAAGCCATCTATGACAAAGAAGCTTGAGAGCGTCTGAAGGTTAATTATCACGAAATACGATGGAAGATATGACCATTCGTGCTTTCTTGGCCCGGGCGGTCAAATAAGATAGTTGCACGTGAGCTACTGAGGAAGAGGTGCATCCGTCCGCTGGCCGGAATCGTGGTTAATAAGGCAAGTCCGTCCAAAGGGGTTCGAGACTAGGAGGTCACCAAGAGTTCGTTGGATGGATGGACCTATCCGATGAACCAGAGACAAAGGAAGGGGAGGAAAGAAGGAAGCCTAAGGTAATTGATGTTGGCGACGAGAGGAGATCTGTGGCTGCCGATGCGCTGCTGTTGGTACTCTGCTCTGCTGTGCTCTGAGTCCCTGTCTGTGCTCGAGCGGGTTCGAAGAGAAGACAAGAGACACAAACAGGAGGAGTTGGAAGGAGGAGAAGGTGGACGATGTTCGTAGGGATTGTCAGGGAGAGTGTGATTGTGTGCTAGGGCTGGTGGATCTGCTGCTTGTGTCACTCGTGTCGACCTATTGGGTTTCTTTTTGCTGGGTTGCTTGCTCTGCTGTGCCATGCTTGGCGAGCTGCCGCTCTGCGCCACTCTGCCCTGCGCTTTCTTCTGCATTATTGTACAGTTTGAGAGTTGAGGACAAGGCCTTGGCCGGCCACGGAGAGCGGAGAGAGTCGAGGGAACGGAGAGGTTTATCGAGCGGAACGGTGCGACACAAAGACTGTCGAGGACGAAGAAATTGCTTTAGGTCTATATTCTGAGGATCTGTCTGCCTGCGCCGTCTCCAGTGGCATCTATCTACTTCTCCTATCCACCCTTTTCTCTTGGAGATGGGTGAGGGTTTGGTCTGTTCCTCATTCACAATATCTTCTGTCTTCTGTGTATCCGTTTTATAAATTTGTTTGTGCTTAGCTCGAATAGTGATTATGCCTAGGGTTTTGTGATCCAGCACACCTGCTATTGCATAGTGTAAGGTTGTTTGGTTGCATATTGTGAGCTTGTTGGTCACATAGCTGTGCCTTGAAATTGGGAATCTACATACCACTTGCTCTTTGTGGCTTTTTTTCCCCTTTCCAGGAGGCTCTCGAACGTGGGCCTCCTGAGTATTTTGTTGAAAAACAGGACAGTTGCTCTGGCACTGAAGACACATCTTTCTTTCACTGAATTCGAAATAAGACTGCGTTGCTTCTCTAGCCCTTTTGCCCTTTTGTAAAAATGCCTGTCTTTTTTTGGCCTAAAAAAACGAGGACTACGGCAGGGCCGTTGACTCACTGAGTGCTTACATTGTGAGCATTATGTTCCGATAAATATATGTTAGTTCATTCTCAAAAAACCGTTATCATGTTAATGGAATTTTGAACAGTACAGCCACCGTTTGCAAGAGATTCGTGAAAGTTTATCGTTGTTTGGATATATTCCTTTCTTGTTGCTGTCCTAAGCTCTAGATGTCCCTTCTTTTTGGGAGAATATGATACTGTTTTTAGCGAGTGCACTTATCTGAGATACTGAGATTATACCGAATGTCTTGCAGCGAGCCTCCCGTGAGTCCGATAGGGAGAGGGAAAAAAGCAGGGAGAAAGATGGTGAACGGGGAGATCGGGAACGTCGTCATAGGGATAGGGGTGATGACAGAGGCGATAGGGGCGATCGAGGTGACCGAGGTGATAGGGCCGAAAGAGGTGAAAGGGGCACAGAAAGAGGTGAAAGAGGAGAGCGTGATCGTGAACACCACAAAGGCCATGATAGAGAGAGGTAAATAGTCTCTACTTGTCTCTTAGTTTTAATTTTAGAAGTAGCTTCTGATCTTTCTTCCCTTGTTCAGATTTCCAAGCTTATGCTTTACACTCCCATAATCTGTTTTCCAGAGCACTCGTTTTCTCAAATTCCTTGTACAAGGGTTTACGGATGATATACTATCATGGATATAATGAATTGCATGGCGGATGTCACCTCTAGCTGTTGTATACAAACTCTAGAAGATTCAAACCGATGCTTTGATTTTCTTAAACTCTCAAACCCACCATAGATTAGACCACTTTCTTTTGTTTAGGCTCTGAGGACACAGCTGCTCTCTGGTTATGTACTTGAATGCAGCCTTTTCTTTCCTTTTTTCTTAGTGTCATATGCCCTCTTGAGAACCTCGGAAGACGTGCGCTGCAACATTACCTGGGTCGATGACTTTTAGTCGCCCTAATTTTTTGTTTTTTAATCTGCGTTCCTGTTGAGTGAGTTCTTGTCATATGTTTCATTGATGTAAAGTCTTGGAGTATGCCCGAGATTCGAAGCTTATTGCTCTCCAATCCCTGTCTAATTTAAGGATATGAATCGTAGACCATGTGAGGTTCTGAGCTTGAACAAAAGTTGTTCTACGGTTTAGTAGTCGATTTTCGGGTGTCCTGAGTTGCAAGGTCTTTGGCCCATGTACGGTGTCTGACAGTCAAGACTCTTGCATCAGTTGTCGATGTCGAAATTTAAGGACATGGCTTTTTCCGAGTTTTTAGTTGGCCCTCTTTCCGCATAATAGTTCTTTCTCTCATTCAGCATGGCTTTTGGGCCAGCTGTTTGTGGGAACTATTCAGCTCAGGTTGAATGACGTCGTCTTTTTGGTTTTTCTCGCATAATACTTGTCTGCAAACTTACATGAAAGGAAGGCCGTGAAGAGAAGTAAAAGCTGTTGCTCTCCCACAATACCGTTTCGTGTTTGGTTACTTTTCTCAATCATGTTGTTTACATGCCGTGGCTTGAAATATTTGCCCTGCAGAAGGAGTCGAGAATACGACCGTGATAGAGACCGTGACAGGCGACACCGACATCGTTCCCGCTCTCGTTCTTTGGGTAGATCTCGGGAATTTTCGAAGTCCAGATCTCGATCACCTTCAAGAGATCGAAGGAGGTATGATTATCTTACACCTATTGACAATATCTGACAGAAAGGTTATTTCACGTCAACGCAGATCGGGGATTGAATGGGACATAGAATGAGCCACGAACCGCGAGTTTCATCTTTGTTACTGCAAAAGTTGTATCTGTTTGTTTTTAATCACCTAGTCATTGTCGATTCAAGTCCTTGTTGTGACAAATTTTTATCGAAATCTCCTCAGCAAAAGGACGAGTGGGTTCGACATGGCACCGCCTGGCGCTACGGTGGTTGTTGGAGCGGCAATTCCAGGTGGGCCACATTTCCAACTCATTTTTGAAAGAACCCTTTTTTTTGGTTATAAAATCTCTCACTCGGTGGCGAGTCTACTTAATCTAGATCTTAGTTCCCGTATGAATCACCTTTACGCTTGTTTCCTCAGCTTTGTTAAACATCACGTAAGAATATTTGAACGTATCCTCGTAGGAAAGAGTAATACATAACTTTTGTATGTACAGTTTAGGATTGGCAGATGATCTTCTAGTGATTACAGTTCCAAGTCATGCACTGAGGAGACCTTTCGCTTGTTTGCTTGTCGGTTTTGGATTGTTTTTGTTTGTGGTTGTCTTTCATATTTCTTGGGGTGCGGAAGTCATGGCGAGCCATATCTCCTCTGCATCTCGAGCGTGCCTCCAAGGGCTTGTATGTGCAACAGTGGTTGGAAATTTGATCACCTTCAATCAGCAACTCTTGTTGCCCTGGTAGCTTTGCCCATTGAATTTCCACATGCATAGTCTGGAGCCTTAAGTATCAACAGATTGGTGTGTGCGATCATGAAACGCAATGGTGCGCAACTTTTTGTCGTTAGTTGTGTCGTGAACTAGATGCAACCACTTCGTTCAGTACCATTGCTATGATATTAATTGTAGATATTAATTGCTATGAATAAATATAAAAGAGGCTCATCTGAGTGACATCAGGAGCACATGAGGTGTCTAAGTGAGAGATGCCTTAGACAGTCGCTTTCGCATAAGCTGTTTTGTAGTAATTAAACTCTGTTATTAAGCTGGCAAGACTGCCTCTTCTTTTATCAGGTGAGTGATGGAGATTTATAGTGTGAACGTTCCTTTTGTGTGTATTGCAGGACAATTACCAGGAATGTCACAACCTATGCCAGGTGTCTTCCCAACTATGTTTCCGTTCGGTGGTACTCAGGTAATTGACGTGTTAGTCGATTTTACATACTTAGGGTTGTGGATATATGCGGATGTCATTCAGCCTGTGGGACCTTTAAAACTTACTTGGCTAGTAAGATTAAAATTCTTTGCCGCTTCGGTTCGTGACTTGAAACTTGTGTGTACCTGTGGATTCGCTTTTAGTTTGGAGGGCTCCCTGCAATGCCGGCGCAAGCAATGACACAGCAGGTATGATCGAAATCATATAGCGGAGAACCTTTCTCAACATTCTTTTATTACTTTGGTTATCAGTGCTGGTCATGCTTCGATTTTGTTTGACTTGGCTGTTGAGTCTAACGCTTTAAGGATGGTTTCATGCAGGCCACAAGACATGCCCGTCGAGTTTACGTTGGAGGACTTCCACCGATGGCGAATGAGCAGGTGAGTTTGACATAGTTATTAATATCGTCTAGGTTTCTGTACTGCTCGATAGACTTCTTCCAGCACTTTCTGCAGCTACAACGATACGCAGGTATTAGCTTCTGTTGTTCCTCTTGATCTTCTTAGTCATAAGAATGTATCACAGGCCTTCAACGGTACAGAAATGCTCTCAGCAGATGATTTTGAACTTGTTTGTTGGTGCCTGTGTCAGTCATCACATGGGAATGGCCATTCCCTCTGCCCGTTTCCTTGTTTCATCATCTTAGATGCTCTTACAGTTAATCAAGGCAAGTGGACAATAGAATCTCAAACCATCAGGGCTACTTTCTGTCAGATCACTGCATGGTGCATTTTTGTGTCTGAACAACCGGGTTCTTGCCTTGGTTGCAGTTGAGATTTTTAACACCGTATCAACTGTTTTCTTTCAGACTATTGCCACGTTTTTTAGTCAAGTTATGGCCGCCGTCGGCGGAAACACTGCTGGACCAGGTAGAGTTTTCAGGTTTCTGATTCAAGTGAATGCATGTGTTACCATGCATGTTTGGTTTTAGTTATTCAGATGTACGTTGATGCCTCGAACTCAATTCATATAGAATGAATGAACAATTTTCTTTATCTGCCTAAAGTAGTACAATTTCTAGCCGAGTACAAGCTTTTAATATGTCTGCTTTTCGTGTCTCGAATTGTGTTCGTGTCACTCTAGGTGATGCTGTGGTCAACGTGTACATCAATCAAGAGAAGAAGTTTGCTTTTGTGGAGATGCGGACCGTCGAAGAGGCCAGCAATGCAATGGCACTTGACGGCATCATTTTTGAGGTAAGAGAACCGCTTCAATAACGAAAGATCATGAAGCAAAATAATTATTTTTCCTCAAATATATATTTTCGGTCACTCTGGCTACTAGATAGAGTCGATATGACTGAGTGAAAAAATTGACGTTTCTCTATATGTGCTAACTTGTGCAGGGAGTTTCTGTAAGGGTAAGAAGACCGAGTGATTACAATCCTTCAATGGCTGCTACTCTTGGACCCAGCCAGCCCAGCCCCCATCTAAATCTTGCAGCTGTTGGGTTGACTCCTGGGTATGTGGTCTATCCATGCTTTAGGTTGAAGTACTGAGAGTTGTCTTTGGACATACCCTAGACATTGCAATCAATGTTACCTTGCTACCTTTTGCCGTACTGAACAAATATGTTCCACCTTTTTATGTTTTTGTAGCAGCGCAGCCGGGGGTGCCGATGGACCGGATCGAATTTTTGTGGGAGGACTTCCCTATTACTTGACTGAGGTGCAAATTAAGGAGCTATTGGAGTCCTTCGGGTTAGTTTTTTCCTTCACCATTCAGAGGAAACAATCCGTGTTCCTTCAGTTTTTTCCCTGTGTCATGGCATTTGTAGAACTTTGATACGAAGATACCAAGTTCTAAAGACTGTCTAGCTGGATTTGTACAAAATTCTATTTGTATTTTGCCGCTTTAGGCTGTGGGGCCTACTTACTAGCCTTAATTGGAGTAGTTTGTGATTTCCTGTTGTTTGCAGGCCGTTGCGGGGTTTTGACTTGGTCAAAGATCGTGACACGGGAAATTCAAAAGGATACGGATTCTGTGTATATCAGGTAAATAGACAGTCCTCAAACAGTTACATTTTTTTGAAGGTCAAACGTGTCTGCTTTAAACACGAAGTTTTTGCAAGGAATTTGATATTTGTCCAGCCAGTGTCACCTTGAAAACAGCGGTCATGTGTCACAGTGCTGTGAAGGCATTTGAAAGGTTCACGAAGGGCTTTAGTGCGTTTCATCACGTTTACATCGGTTGATGCATGCTACTTAGTTTACACGGATGATGGCGTGGTCCATCTGAGAGTCCATGTAGTATCCATAACTAAGCTCCAACGGCTGACCGTATGGTATGCGTCCGAGTAAGATGACTTGAACTGAGCTGACTAACTCCAATGTAGGTCAGGGTTTGGAGTATATGCAGCATTCTACTGGAAATGCGGTCTTTTCAGTTTTAAAATCACTAATCTGATTCTTGGGATGGATATCCCATTGGCACGTGATTAATGGTATATGCAGGAACCATCGGTAACAGACGTTGCATGTGCTGCGCTTAATGGTTTGAAAATGGGTGATAAGACCTTAACAGTGCGCCGAGCGACCGCCAGGTGGGGGTTTTGCTCGATCTTACTCCTTTTGTCTGCTTGTGGCTTTTCAATTGCCAATTGTGCAGGACCCGTCAGTTGTGGACATTGCCTGTGCAACGCTTAATGGCATGAAAATGGATGACAAGACTTTGACAGTCCGCCGTGCCACTGCGAGGTTGGCATATGTCCACTTATCATAAAATGTTCTTGTCCGTCCTTGATGGGCTAAATATGATATAAGCTTAAAGATTTTTAAATGAGTCCGCCCTATCCTTACCGTTCCTGACAAGTGTATGTCTAGACTATCTCCGAAAACCTTTGTCATTTGTCCTGGCTTCATCCTTCCCTACACTTCGTAGAATACTAGTGGAGGTCATCTCTTGTGTAGCTCGCTTGTTTATAAACTGTACTTTGAACTTTGTGGGAGTGAGAAGAGTAGTGGGCCAGCTGGTGAAATTGTCTACTTTAATTTGAATTCTACTCTTTGAACCATGTGCTCTTTCTGTGGACAGTGGTCAGCCAAAACCGGACCAAGCAAATGTTCTGGCTCAGGCGCAGCAGCAAATAGCCTTGCAGGTAACTGAGTCTTCTGTGACCAGGTGGCCTTTCCGTCTTGAAGAAGAAGGTCGTTGACTCTCTTGGGTTTCCATCAAAGTTACAGGCCTACTCTGGATGTATCTGCGAATTTATGATGTTCTGCTTTTGGTCTGCAGAAGCTCGCTCTGCAAGCTAGTGGTGCTAATGCAGTGGCTCTCGGAGGTTTGTCAAGCTTGATGTCTGGCCTTTCTCCCGGAATGATTCCCGGGATGATGTCAGGGTTGGGGAACGGCCTCGTCTCTTCAAATGAGCCCGTCACTAGAGTCGTCTGCTTGACTCAGGTACGGGAAAGTGGCGACTGCGTTTATTGCTCTCTTTATTGGGACTTTTATGCCTTCAGTTTTTTTATTCCAACTAATTACAGGTGATGTTTGACTTGCTTCAGCATTCCCTTTTGTAACGTGTCCGGTCTATCCACAAATGATATCTGATTCTTATCTGACGAAGTGATATTTTCATTTTGTACGTGGGCGATTGTTAACTTGCCACTCAACCCAAGGTTGTAGATATCTCTCGTGCCATTAATAGTTTTCTATGGCACACGTTACCTGATACGTAAGTCAGTTCTGAGCACGTATGTCCTGTAATAGGTTGCTGCTCCCAATGAACTCATGGACGATGAAGAGTATGAGGAGATTGTGGAGGATATGAACCTCGAGTGCGGAAAATTCGGTAAGTTCTTTCTCTATGTTGAGTGTTTTGTGTATTCCTCCACTAGTCTCAGCATTCCCTCAAAATGTTTTAGAGCTGAATTCGCCCTTCAGAAATTAGTTTCGTTTTGTATTTGTCACGAAGAATGATGCACTCTCCAAATTGTTGAAGTTCTCAGTCTGGAACTAATACTGATAAACTGATCATGGATACCCCTAGTCCGTCACATGGTATACCCTTACTGAAGTGCCTAACTCCTGAAAGCAGGAGTTTCTACTCCGGGTGAACTGAATTATAGGATTGTGTCAGTGAACTTTAAAGGATCCAACGGTCAAGGCTGACCGCCTAAGAAATCCACGTCCAATATCTAACAGATCGAGCAATTTCCATCACTTTGCTTATCAAAGTTTTTCTCTTCTGCAGGAAACCTTGTAAGCGTTGTCATTCCCAGGCCAAGAACAGACGGAGAAGAGGTTCCAGGAGTCGGAAAGGTATGCATGTATCGTTTGGGCGAATCTCTGTGTGAACAGAATTGTGCGCGATGCAATCATGTTAGTCTTTGAAACGTAGGGCTTTGAATTACAGAAATGCACAGTACCAGAATATGTCGAAGTGGTGGCATCTAAAATACTAATCGTTTATGGCTTCGCCGTGACTGCAGGTTTTTGTTGAGTATGCTGATACACAAGGTGCGATTAAGGCTAAAACAGCTCTCCATGGAAGGAAATTTTCCGGCAATTCTGTAGTTGCGGTTTACTACCCAGAGGACAAATTTTCAAACGGGGACTACGGGGGTTAATACACATTTTGATGAGTTAACTTGAGATAGGGAAGCTGTCACCTATCGTTTCTAAACGTGGTGCATAGAGTAAGTGACAAACTGCTTCTGCAAACACCACCGTACCTTTCTTTCACCAACTGTTGCCTCGTCAGGAAGTTGTATCTTTCTCAAATTGTGTCAATAAGCTCCTATGGTGGTGACGAGTCTACCACTGAGTAGCTGAAGTTTCTGCAGCGTTGACAACAATCTCCTGTGTTTTTTGTTGTCTTCTCTTTTGCAGCAATCGGGATAGCCGAGATCCTCTACATTGTCTCTATCTTCCCACAGGGGCTTCTTGATGCGATCTAAAAGATCAAGAATTCGCGGACGGCTGTTTAGAGTTCCATTCTCAAAAAAGTTAATTGGAGATTCAAATCTCTGTGTAATTTCAGTATACATAACAATGTCTCACTGTCTGAGTTTTCTTCAGGCTGTTGAAGACCTTTCCCATCTGTTGTCTTCCATCATGCGTGTCAAAAGTGGTTCGTGCACTTTTGTTTTTGTTTTGGAAGAGATGTAGGTGATGATAGTACTCTTGTTAATCCAAGAGTAACCTTCATGGAGATTTTCACTGTGAGAGTTCTTCGTTGTCCACCTTAACTTGGTAACGAAGATGACTCTGTTAGAAATTACGTATAATTTTGCATGAATTGGAGTGTCAGATAGACCACAAGAAGTTTAGGGTAACCTGGTGCTGGTAATGGACGAAACAAACGTTTTTGAACTCACATTTTTGACTCACTCCAGAAGTCGTTTTAGTGTGATGCAGTCGTGGTTAAGGAGTACAACGTGTTTCGTCTCCACCCAAAGCATCACGGTTAGTCTGGGTACTAGGCACTCCCGGAGGATTTTACTTGAGGCGCATATCAACACCTTCTGAGAGGAGTCTCCAACTCCTGTAGTTTGCGTTACTTTTGAATGTCATCTAGAAGCAATAGAAAGTATCCTCAGTCGTGCCACACCAAATCGGCACACGTCCAATTTTTTCCAAATATCGATGAAAGTAGTCTCTTTATCATCGGAAGTTTTCTTCCGAACTGAACTAGAATTCAGCGTTTTGTCAAGACAGACTTGGCAACTCCGTCACCTTCTGTAGACGTTGTAATGTTTTCAGGGCTAACCTCTGATAATCAAATGCGCACTTAAACTTGTAATGTGGCAGTTGTTCAAGTGGATATTTCATTACCACTGTTGAGTGGTCGTCAAGTGATCTCACTTCCTTGAAATTAGGCTATGGTTTCGACATCACAAAATATGTTAATCAAACGAGGAATGTGTTCTGACTACTGTCAGCAACGAATGTCTACTGGAGTCTTTAGTTAGACTCAAAAGTACAAGCTGAACATAGCATGTGGATTTTATAGCACTACAAGTTTCCATTGTGTAGAGTGAATGCCATCTCGCTGCACAGAAGTCCTCAGGAAAGTCCAACAGGATGTTCGCGACCACAACTACAGGACGTACAAAATTACCGTACTTCACAAAATAAATGCTTAATAAAAAAATTACTGTTGGAGAAAACACGGCACTATTTAATGTTAAAGTGAATTTTGGTTAACAAAAAGAATCTCTATCGTAGATCACTTTTAATGTACCCTTATATTATTCGATTATTGTGATGGCTATAATTAAAGTACACAGTATCCAATCATGGTAATCACCCAAAAGATTGGCAACCGATCTCAACCTGTTATTCGTCATGTACCCAAAAAATTGGCAACCGATCTCAACCTGTTGTTCGACATGTACCCACGTAATCGATATGATGAAAACATTTTCTGTTTGTTCTTCTTAGTTTGAAAACTTTAGTTTGTTGTTGTCTTTATTACCTGTAATTGCCAGAAATGAAGAGATTCTTGTTGTCAAATACTAAAAATCAAAAGTGGGTGGATGCTCAAAAGAATAGGAGAAAATGTTGAGGAGGTTTTACGATTGGTTCGTCGTGAATTCTTTTCACAACTTAATCCAAGAGACTGTCAAGTCGTCAGCAATGGCAAGCTCGATATCTGTCCCAAGGATATTGTCATTGAGGCATGTTAGCGGCACCGTTCTTTGATGAAGTAGCTTCTGAAGTCGTTTGGATTGAAGGCTGAAGGAAAGCAAACAACTTCGTACAATGACGTGGGAATAGAAATCAAAAGCTGTCTTTTTCTACTTCCACAAGTCGCTTGGAAATATGGATTCGAAACTGACATGCTCTATGTTCTCGATCGACTGGATGACCTTTCGAAACTGGATCACAAGGAAGATGTACTAGAGCAAGTGGGTGCAGTATGTTGATTCTTTCAAAGTCTCGATATTATTCCTACACTGCCTGTCAACTATCGAGAAAACTACCAAGGTGTGGATGTTTCAAGCAAGATGGAGGTGGATTCAAAATTTTGGGGAACTTAACTCTAGGCCATTGGTACAAGTTGGCAGTATCAATTGGCAATCGTCAAAAGAATCGCAATTTGGCCAAGATATCTGAATACATCACATAAGTTTTCAAAACAACAAAAACTATGGGTTCTGGAACGATGATCAAATACCCAGAGCAAGAAAAGTTCATCGTCAAGATGGTGGTGTTGAAGTGGGGAACTGTCAATCCTTTGAGCAAATCGACTGCATATGATATGATGATATATGAATTTGGTCATGAGAATGAAGATGATTAGATGGAATGGAAGAAGAAGATGAAGATCCATTCGGGGAGTATATCTCCAGGTTTATCGCAATGGTTGGCCACAATTCTTGTGAGACATTGATTCTCTATTCAAAAGGAATCAATATGCAAGACCGTCCTTGTCAACTGGTTGCAAATTTGCATTGATGCATGTTCATTGATTTGCACAATTATGAAATCTGTTGATGAGACTCGTTTGGTCAATGCAGATGAAATGTTCCTACAACTCTATCTGAAGGAAACACATTTAATTGCTCCAACGAATGTCAAACGAGTCGGTTCCAATTGAGTAGAAGATGCCAAGAAAGGTTGCACAGTTATGGTGGCATGTGAGTTTTTTCAATCACAAATCATCGCTCCTATGATTATCTTGACTGGCAAGCCTGATGGAACGCTGTCATGAAGATTCGCTTCTTGGAACGGGCCTAGCAAAGTTACATCTCATCCAAAGCCTTGGATGGACAAACAGAGATGTTGCATTTATCTGGAATAGTTGCACCCGTGTTATCTAGATGAAAAGATTGAATTGATATGGAACGCCACATCAAGCCATTTTTTAGATCAAGTCATGGAGAAAGCTGCAAAATTGAACATCACTTTGACAAGCATTTCTGCAGGGTGTACCAGTTTGATTCAAATATGCAATTTGATTGCAAACAAACCGATAAAGCAAGCTTTCAAGAAGCGGTACGTGTCTTGGAAGATATTGTCTGATCCTGACCCTGGTGGAAAATACAAAGTCGATTGAAAAGACGTTTTATCGTGGCTCGAACAAGCAATCGAAGATGTAAATGACGACATGTCGACTCCTTGAGAGATTGCAGAGGCTTTTGCTGCATATGGACAGGTTTTTTGACGTGAAGATTAGTGTGAGTTGATTGCATACTTGGGGAAGCACAAGGAAAATGACATCTATAAGTCACTTCTTCACAGTGAACAATTAATTGACATGGAGTAATAAGTTTCTTGTATTTTTCCATAATTTGTAACTTGTTTTGGGCTGTAATAAAGACATTTTGTATTTTGAAAATAGTGAGTCAGCGTTAACATAATAATCACTATTTGGGGGCAAAATCGGTAGCTATTAACATTAAAACTATCACTATTTGAAAAGATTAAAAGCATTTATTTTGTGAAGCACTCCACTTGTATTTTCCTCGCGCTTTCGTATCGTAATATAGGCGAGTTGGAGTTTGCAGAAACTTCACATTCATTAAACATGAGTGTTTTGAATTTTAGGGTAGAGGTTTTATTATTAGGGCAACCAACTTTCTTCTTGCGCAAAGTACAGATGGAAAACATTATAACCCCATACTTTTTTTTTAACTCAATACTATGAACACTCTCGAGACCAGCAGCGTAGCACATGCGCACTTCGAGAAGTGCGCATACCTTGTTTGGACAAGGTGCACTTGCAATAACTCTTTATTACTGTACCCAACTAAATTCATAATATGCTGATTATTTATCATATAGTTTCTTATCACAACTATTTGACCTTTTAAGATGATAACGCTCACAGCAATAAAGGAGTGATTACTGCGTACGATAATATAATACTATATGAGTCAACAGATAGAATAAATTCGTTCTAAACCAACATGATAGCTTTGGTTCACGGAGAGAAAACTTATTCACATTCCGAGTATAAACTTCATGTAACCAGGAAGTCTATTTATTTTGGGTTCATACATAAAAGTATCATGGATGTTTTTGGTATGATCATGATTTTAGGTAATTGCGTGATGTAAAACTTCGCACAAAGATATGCATCTTTGGATGGAGTGATACTTTTAATATGACACTTGTATTTACGGCTTGTTGAGCATTCTTGTCATCTTTGTTATGATTGCAAATAGTAACATCAGCGAAATGTTAAGGAGTGGCGTCGTGAGAAAAATAGACATTTGATTTACATAAAAAGTAAAAGAGACACAAGATAATATATTCCAAAGAGATATGACATGATATCAAGCCTTTTTTCAGTCTGCTCATGAATTGGATCAGAGATTGTTCTCTACATTGATGTTCAACACAATCTATATTTTCTAGCTTACTTGTTCATTATCTATAATCCATATAACTCATTATAAATTTAGACAATAGAGGGTATAATCCTACGATAATTTCAGTTATTATTCTTTACCTGGTTTGTCATGTAACTAAAGTTACATGAAGATAGTGTTAATGGGTTCTGCATTTGATTAATTTAAGGTTTAATTAATCTAATTAGGATTCTAGGAAGGTATCAATTTATGTTATAGACATTGTGATATTTTTTTTTGTACTTATAGAAGTATTATTGAGTCAATGCTCACAAGTATAATCGATCTTTTGAAATATAACATACATATTGAGGTAAGTCCTTCGTTATTCAAAATTTGGAGTTAAAAAAATGC
This sequence comes from Marchantia polymorpha subsp. ruderalis, assembly GCA_037833965.1. Taxonomy (NCBI): domain Eukaryota; kingdom Viridiplantae; phylum Streptophyta; class Marchantiopsida; order Marchantiales; family Marchantiaceae; genus Marchantia; species Marchantia polymorpha. Next base: position 24,896,522 of record AP031356.1, on the reverse strand, counting down.
TGAACATCAACTTTGACATTTAAAAAATATTGAAAGACAAAAAGATGAATAATTTTTTACTATTCTATCATCTTCTACAACATACAATCAAGGCGTTTTATAAAATATAGAAGTTGATGCAATCAATGATAGAAAAATTACATCAAGTGATATTTCTTTGTAATATGTAGGATTAACTATATGGTATGAAAATTGTAAGTATAACAAGACATAATTTTCAAAAGAATCACGTCATTCATCACAAGGAAGATTTAAATTGCATTCACATATTGCCAACATGCGAATGCACACACAATCACATCCCACACCAGAAAATTTGTGCTTCATCATTGCAAACTTTTTCTATGAAACATATCAACATTATTAAAAAATTTTAAGTCATGTCAGAGAAAACGTTTGTGAGATTTCTTATACAATGATAGTTCAATCTCCTTCATTAATTAGTATCAAGCTAAAATGTATTAATAAAAGATCTAAGTTAACTTCAAACAATCTTTTCCTTAGCTCATGTTGTGGAGATTGTATCATTTATAAATTTTATAATTAATCTTCAAGAGATTCTAGAAAAATATTCGAATATAGATAAATCTTTAAACTGGAGCTAATTAAAACTATTTCAAAACCAAAACAAGATTGAATTACAAATCATATAAAGGTAGCAAAATTCCTAGTAAAATCTATTTAGGCTCTTTATGTGAAACTTGCAAAGTATCACAATATATCTTAGAACTTTTCAAAGTGATAATTTGGTCACCGCATTAACTAGAATGAATTTAACTTCAATAATGATTAGTTTAAGCTTGTCATCAAAAATTGCATCTCAAAATAAATGATGTGTTTGACTATGTTAGACATCATTTTGATTTGCATCAAGATTAAATGCAATTTGATCATCACAATGAAGACTTACATACTACTATCCAATCCCATTTCAATGATAAATCTATTAAATGATATAACTTTCTAAACTGCAGTTTAATATTATGCTTTTATTTTTGATTAAAATACACATTTTTGCAAAATACATCTCCAACAAATGCATATATCATCAAGTGTAAACACAACTAAATTGTGAATATTCTCTTGTCCAGATGTTGTTCATAATGAACATTGACTATCAACAAGCATTTGACTAACAATGATTTGACATTGTATATTAGATAAGACTTCAAACAAAATAACACACGATTTAGTACTTTTAAGGTATTTAAAAATTTGATTCATAACTTTCAAATGCATATATCATGGATTTGACATGTACATGATCACCGTGTCTATAATGAAAACAATATTAGGTTTTGTGCATATGATTAAATATACGAGCTTGGAAGATGTCTTTTTTTCGCATTAAGTTACAAAAAAGTTTTAACATGCGCTACTAAAAGAGTCCAAATTTCTTTAGAGTCTAACATGTTAAACATTTCAAATAAAAATTTAATGTGTGTTTGATATACGTATTCATATTTAATTATATCTTTACATTTACTTTTATTCATTTAATTACAGGCTAACTATAATAATAATCCAATATTGTATAAAGTTCGATAATTTTGTACAAGATTTTTTTTTACATTTTTTAAGGTAGATAAATTGTAGAATCCTTATATACATGTTGAAAAAAATCAAAAGATAAGATTCACAATTCAAACTCATCAAACATTGAGATAGATTGTTAATGATACAATCTTTCTATAACTAATAATCTTGATCTCATCATTCAAGTCATAAACTTTGCATCTAAGTGTGTTAATTTTCATCATTTATTCCCAAAGTATGATAGGAAATGATGTTTTGTTAAGAAACAAAGATGAATGTCAGACAAATTATATATCAAGCAATTTCATATAAAATCATAGTGTTTTTCTCTTTCCTTTGTTTTAAATGCAAAACAATAATTTTTATTGTACTCTATTCCTTCCCAAGAACTAAATTTCATCATCACTATTCTGTTATTTTATTAATAGTAATTGACACTCAAAAAAAACCAACATAACTCTAAAATTATTGTTACACTAGTAAATAATAGTAGATGCTTGTTGAACATAAAATAAAAATTACAAAAACTGAATTCACTCTTTCTTTCATAAATCTTTACAACAAATTCAAGATCTTATACCATCATTTATTTCAGTGGCAGTGTATTTATGACATGCCATATAAAAGTAACAAGCATACTAATTGCATACTACCATAGTTTATTTTAAATTTGACAATCACATAAATGGTTGATATGACAAATATAGATATATCACTATAAGTCAACTTTAATTTACTTTTGAATAATCTTTATTTTATTATTAAATAACCAAATATAATAATAAGACACATTGATTATATACATTTCATAAAAAATTTTGTGAATTCATCAAATTTTGTATTCCGTTTTGTATGAATTTAATATTTTAGAATTTTATTAATAAATATTTTTTGTATTTTTTTCAAAACCGAATAATTATTTTACTTAGAATTTTTTTAAAAATGCTATGATTACATACATCTAATCTATAAGGAAATAAAACATTAAGATAAATTCACATATTTTATTTTATATCTTTTATAATAATAAGAAATATTATTAATAGAATAATAATATATATAATATAATAGTTTCATTAGCTTTTATGTCTTATTATCAATTGCGACTTATATTAACTAACAATTTTGCATTCAAGTTTATTCAGAGAGTTTTTTATTTAAAAATTAAGATGATATTTTTTACAATATTGATGCATTAATATAAAATTTTTTAATTTTAGTATCATGATTTTGAAAAATACGAATAATTTATATCTTATAGTAAATCTACTCTTTTGAATTAGTATTCTTGTAATAAAAGATTTTCGTTTATCTGTATTCACTGATTTAATTATTTGAATATCACATATAATAATTTGAACTTGAGATTAACTTTATAACTCTCATTGATTATCTGAAATCTAAAGATCAATTGTAAGATTATGGAAAGTATTTTAAATCTAAGCATCATTATTTTTTATCTTCAAAAATATATATTTATTTAATAAATTTTGGTAATAAAAATATAATTAAAAAATCTTAAACAATGAAAATTAATCAATTTCTCATCCACTTAATTCATCGCAATATATTGTTGATATAAAAAATTTAAAACAGTCTTTGTTACTCAAGATCTATAATTTAGAGCTCAAATCTCTATTCTCGTATCTATTAGATTAGACAATGTTGATTATTGGTTAATTAGTTGAAAGTGTAAGCGACCATTTCGAAATTTTTTCTACTTCTATCTTTGTTCTTGAGCTTTGGATTCTTTCGACACACTCGTAATTGGATACTGATTCTCGCGGCCACAAAAATAGAGCCATATGTGGCTCAAAACCTCCAGAATTGTCGATTGAGCTGTTATTGGTAGCAATCAGAGTAAAGAGATGACAAGCCGTCTTACACTTCTCCTTCCTCATGATTTCTGCTACTGCAAACAAAGCTTCAAGTGCGGACAGCAATTGTGGATTCTCTCGAATTCACACACACAGTTGCAACACGTTGAGACACAGACCATCTATATCAGCCTAAACTAGGGAATCGAATCTTGCTGCCGGGTCTCGAACTGCACATTGTAAATTTTATCAACACTTGATTTCACAGTTAAAAAAATTTATCCGATTTCCTTTGAATGGGTTGTAACATGTCGTGACAATACACCTTATGACTGCCATAAATGAGGCACGGGATTGTGCGTGTCATTTCAGCTGTCAGCCATGAGAGGGGCCATCGCATCTGTCCCCAGCCATGTGATTGCTTAACAGCATCATCTACAACACAGGCTTCGCGCTAATCGCGAGAGTATTCTATTCCCGTCTTTTCTGTACATGTGTGAGCGGGTGGGCTTCATGCCATTTGATCCTCGACGCTCGCAATGCCTGCTTCCATGATTTGGATAACTGCATTGCCGGAATTGTTATGTTAAGCTAAGCGGAGTATCTGGCTTGGCTGAATGTTGATAGCAGACAGTCAAAGGTGAAGTCCATCAGATTGTTCCTCGACCCCATATGTCTACTACTGCTGGCCATTATTAAATGCGCAGACTCGCGAATGCATAACACCGTCGGGATGTCATTCCTACTCCTGTAAATTGCCGCACTGCATCGATAATTTGCAGTGCTACCTCACATACAAACGCGAGGTGCGCAGAAGCCTTCTGTACTAGACTCCTCGCCAGGAAGATAGACACGATTCGATCGATCATACTGCTCAGGGAGGCCATCAACGGCGGCCGAAAGACTCGCTATACTGAATGGTAGCACTCCGCTCAGTGCTGAAAAGATAAGTGATTCCACCAGCTCTGGCCAGTCAGAACCTTCGATTTCACGTCCTACAATGTCGTTCGTTCGACCACGCGACGGACGACGGGGTTTGAGGAAAAACAAGCTCCTCAGACATTCCGTCATCCAAAGAACCTCTCCAGGAACGAGAAACAAGTTCGTCACCCAGAGGGCACCCGGCGGCCCCGTCGACTTCGTACTGAAGCGGACGAGATTATCGGAGGGAAACATGACTCGCAGGACGCTGATGCGAAGAAACACGCTCGTCGCATCGAGGGTTCTCGCTCGTGAGGTAGATCACTTCCTCACTCATCGCGTCCAATGCACAACCCAACGCCCACCGCTCGAAGAACCGCGGCCGGGAAATTTACTCGCTCCTCTCCAGACATCGATCGCAGGGCCCAATCCTGCACCAGCTCGCCCTCAGCTGGTATCAGCACTCTCCGAGATTTAGGTGCGAAACTAACCAATCCGCGGAGGATGGTAATGGTAATGGTAAATAGATCAAGCCCGGCCCGGAGGAGATCGGAGCCGACCTCCTCCGCATGTTGACCGCCATCCGCCATGATTGCTTCCGAAAATTCCTCGAGACCTCTCGATTTCAAGCTGAATCTGCATTGGAAAAAATGAAATTAAGAATGAGTTTGTAGAACAATAAATCATAAAGCGCCCTTTGCAGTAAATTGGGACTGGTTCCAATTCCAGAATAAAAAGACAAGCCGCGCATCGGAAGCCATTTAATCGCGCAACTCTCAGAACAATTTTCGACACTCTGTTCTAGGCTGCGTGTGTACCTGTCGAACTGTGCGACTTCTCGACACCCCTCGATCTCCACAGAGCAATTCTCTACACTCTGTTCTACGCTGCGTATGTACCACTCGAATTGTGCGAATTTTCACTTCTCTCCACCTGAAATTAGCTCGTTAGTCTAAATTGAAAATCTGAGCTCCGAAGGTCCGAAATTGAAGCTTTTCCTTTAGAACACGAACTGCGAGCTTCTTATACCCAAGAGGGAAAGCGGCGGCCAGCGTCTGCTCTCTTTAGAAGAACGCTCCGTTTGTTTGTGTGTTCTCAAAATCCGGAACTTGCGCGTCACGTCAGGTCCTGTCCCGACAATTCATGGCACCACCTGCTTCACCGGTCGATCCTGTCGGTTTGACTTGTGTTCTTCCGTCAGGTTCTAACCGGAGTAGAGTTAAGAGATCAGAATTTCCATTCCTAACGAGGAATTCAAACGAGGAACGAGAGGACAGTAAAGTAGCAGCAGTATGTCGAGGGGTAGAGAGGCAAGCGACCGGCTGAAGCAGTGACAACAGCAAACTGGATTGCGCTCCGACAACCTTCGAGAAAACTTCGAGGACACGTTTGGTATCTTAATTCATTAAAGTTCCTGACCGAGTCGTGGTGAATGTAAAGCAGAATTGTGTCCAGAGGACACGTTTGGTAAGTAAACCCGGATGGCGTCCTCGGTCCGTCTTCCGGACCTGAGGGGGGGAGCTTCTTCGGGCTCCGGCCGTGTGGCTTTCGTGCGGGTACCCGTGTTTGCTTGCCGTCGGACTGCTGAGCCGAGCGTGTGCCTCCGGAGGGCTTCGGGGTGTGGCTACCTTCGATGTTCTCTTCTCTCTTTCATCTATTCGTTTTCGTCCGCGTGGTCTCGTCCTCCTTGTTGAAAATATCGCTGTAAGGAGGCCCGTCGGTGAGGTGTTAGACCTCTTGGGCCGACAGAGGAAGTGTTAGACTTCTTGGGCCGTCCCTCCGAGTTGTGGGGCGCGATGAGGACTTGCGCGTTGTGGCGGACGGGGGCGACGAGACGCGAGAGAGAGGGGTGCGCGTGGGCTTTGCGGTCTGGTGGCCGGCGAGCGTGGGATGCCGTGTGTTTGCCTGGGTCGGGATTCGGGGACTTCTCCCTTAGGGTTCCGCGGAGATGATGCCATCACCTCCTCCGCCCCTGCGACCAAAGTCCTCTTCCCGACGGGGAGGGGGGCCGTCGGCCGCAGGGTCGGTGCTTTTCCTTCAACAACCGTAGTTAAATTTTATGACTGAGTTCATGTTCCGAGGAGCACCGTAACCTTCATGGAGATTTTCACTGTGAGAGTTCTTCGTTGTCCACCTTAACTTGGTAACGAAGATGACTCTGTAAGAAATCACGTATAATTTTGCATGAATTGGAGTGTCAGATAGACCACAAGAAGTTTAGGGTAACCTGGTGCTGGTAATGGACGAAACAAACGTTTTTGAACTCACATTTTTGACTCACTCCAGAAGTCGTTTTAGTGTGATGCAGTCGTGGTTAAGGAGTACAACGTGTTTCGTCTCCACCCAAAGCATCACGGTCAGTCTGGGTACTAGGCACTCCCGGAGGATTTTACTTGAGGCGCATATCAACACCTTCTGAGAGGAGTCTCCAACTCCTGTAGTTTGCGTTACTTTTGAATGTCATCTAGAAGCAATAGAAAGTATCCTCCGTCGTGCCACACCAAGCCGGCACACGTCCAATTTTTTCCAAATATCGATGAAAGTAGTCTCTTTATCATCGGAAGTTTTCTTCCGAACTGAACTAGAATTTAGCGTTTTGTCAAGACAGACTTCGCAACTCCGTCACCTTCTGTAGACGTTGTAATGTTTTCAGGGCTAACCTCTGATAATCAAATGCGCACTTAAACATGTAATGTGGCAGTTGTTCAAGTGGATATTTCATTACCACTGTTGAGTGGAATAAGTATCTGTGGTCGTCAAGTGATCTCACTTCCTTGAAATTAGGCTATGGTTTCGACATCACAAAATATGTTAATCAAACGAGGAATGTGTTCTGACTACTGTCAGCAACGAATGTCCTCTGGAGTCTTTAGTTAGACTCAAAAGTACAACCTGAACATAGCATGTGGATTTTATAGCACTACAAGTTTCCATCGTGTAGAGTGAATGCCATCTCGCTGCACAGAAGTCCTCAGGAAAGTCCAACAGGATGTTCGCGACCACAACTACAGGACGTACAAAATTACCGTACTTCACAAAATAAATGCTTAACAAAAAAATTACTATTGGAGAAAACACGGCACTATTTAATGTTAAAGTGAATTTTGGTTAACAAAAAGAATCTCTATCGTAGATCACTTTTAATGTACCCTTATATTATTCGATTATTGTGATGGCTATAATTAAAGTACACAGTATCCAATCATGGTAATCACCCAAAAGATTGGCAACCGATCTCAACCTGTTATTCTTCATGTACCCAAAAAATTGGCAACCGATCTCAACCTGTTGTTGGACATGTATCCACGTAATCGATATGATGAAAACATTTTCTGTTTGTTCTTCTTAGTTTGAAAACTTTAGTTTGTTGTTGTCTTTATTACTTGTAATTGCCAGAAATGAAGAGATTCTTGTTGTCAAATACTAAAAATCAAAAGTGGGTGGATGCTCAAAAGAATCGGAAAAAATGTTGAGGACGTTTTACGATTGGTTCGTTGTGAATTCTTTTCACAACTTAATCCAAGAGACTGTCAAGTCGTCAGCAATGGCAAGCTCGATATCTATCCCAAGGATATTGTCATTGAGGCATGTTAGCGGCAACTACACCGTTCTTTGATGAAGTAGCTTCTGAAGTCATTTGGATTGAAGGCTGAAGGAAAGCAAACAACTTCGTACACTGACGTCGGAATAGAAATCAAAAGCTGTCTTTTTCTACTTCCACAAGTCGCTTGGAAATATGGTTTCGAAACTGACATGCTCTATGTTCTCGATCGACTGGATGACCTTTCGAAACTGGATCACAAGGAAGATGTACTAGAGCAAGTGGGTGCAGTATGTTGATTCTTTCAAAGTCTCGATATTATTCCTGCACTGCCTGCCAACTATCGAGAAAACTACCAAGGTGTGGATGTTTCAAGCAAGATGGAGGTGGATTCAAAATTTTGGGGAACTCAACTCCAGGCCATTGGTACAAGTTGGCAGTATCAATTGACAATCGTCAAAAGAATCGCAATTTGGCCACAATTCTGAATACATCACATAAGTTTTCAAAACAACAAAAACTATGCGTTCTGGAACGATGATCAAATACTCAAAGCAAGAAAAGTTCATCGTCAAGATGGTGGTGTTGAAGTGGGAAACGGTCAATCCTTTGAGCAAATCGACTGCATATGATCCGATGATATCTGAATTCGGTCATGAGAATGAAGATGATTAGATGGAATGGAAGAAGAAGATGAAGATCCATTCGGGGAGTATATCTCCAGGTTTATTGCAATGGTTGGCCACAATTCTTGTGAGACATTGAGACTCTATTCGAAAGGAATCAATATGCAAGACCGTCCTTGTCAACTGGTTGCAAATTTGCATTGATGCATGTTCATTGATCTGCACAATTATGAAATCTGTTGATGAGACTCGTTTGGTCAATGCAGATGAAATGTTCCTACAACTCTATCTGAAGGAAACACATTTAATTGCTCCAACGAATGTCAAACGAGTCGGTTCCAATTGAGTAGAAGATGCAAGAAAGGTTGCACAATTATGGTGGCATGTGAGTTTTTTCAATCACAAATCATCGCTCCTATGATTATCTTGACTGGCAAGCCTGATGGAACGCTGTCATGAAGATTCGCTTCTTGGAACAGGCCTAGCAAAGTTACATCTCATCCAAAGCATTGGATGGACAAACAGAGATGTTGCATTTATCTGGAATAGTTGCACCCGTGTTATCTAGATGAAAAGATTGAATTGATATGGGACGCCACATCAAGCCATTTTTTAGATCAAGTCATGTAGAAAGCTGCAAAATTGAACATCACTTTGACAAGCATTTCTGCAGAGTGTACCAGTTTGATTCAAATATGCAATTTGATTGCAAACAAACCGATAAAGCAAGCTTTCAAGAAGCGGTACGTGTCTTGGAAGATATTGTCTGATCTTGACCCTGGTGGAAAATACAAAGTCGATTGAAAAGACGTTTTATCGTGGCTCGAACAAGCAATTGAAGATGTAAATGACGACATGTCGACGCGTTGAGAGATTGCAGAGGCTTTTGCTACATATGGACAGGATTTTTGACGTGAAGATTTGTCTGAGTTGATTGCATACTTGGGGAAGCACAAGGAAAATGACATCTATAAGTCACTTCTTCACAGTGAATTATTAATTGACATGGAGTAATAAGTTTCTTGTATTTTTCCATAATATGTAACTTGTTTTGGGCTGTAATAAAGACATTTTGTATTTTTTGTATTTTGAAAATAGTGACTCAGTCGTTAACATAATAATCACTATTTGGGGGCAAAATCGGTAGCTATTAACATTAAAACTATCACTATTTGAAAAGATTAAAAACATTTATTTTGTGAAGTACTGCACTTGTTTTTTCCTCGCGCTTTCGTATCGTAATATAGGCGAGTTGGAGTTTGCAGAAACTTCACATTCATTAAACATGAGTGTTTTGAATTTTAGGGTAGAGGTTTTATTATTAGGGCAACCAACTTTCTTCTTGCGCAAAGTACAGATGGAAAACATTATAACCCCATAATTTTTTTTTAACTCAATACTATGAACACTCTCAAGACCAGCAGCGTAGCACATGCGCACTTCGAGAAGTGCGCATACCTTGTTTGGACAAGGTGCACTTGCAATAACTCTTTATTACTGTACCCAACTAAATTCATAATATGCTGATTATTTATCATATAGTTTCTTATCACAACTATTTGACCTTTTAAGATGATAACGCTCACAGCAATAAAGGAGTGATTACTGCGTACGATAATATAATACTATATGAGTCAACAGATAGAATAAATTCGTTCTAAACCAACATGATAGCTTTGGTTCACGGAGAGAAAACTTATTCACATTCCGAGTATAAACTTCATGTAACCAGGAAGTCTATTTATTTTGGGTTCATACATAAAAGTATCATGGATGTTTTTGGTATGATCATGATTTTAGGTAATTGCGTGATGTAAAACTTCGCACAAAGATATGCATCTTTGGATGGAGTGATACTTTTAATATGACACTTGTATTTACGGCTTGTTGAGCATTCTTGTCATCTTTGTTATGATTGCAAATAGTAACATCAGCGAAATGTTAAGGAGTGGCGTCGTGAGAAAAATAGACATTTGATTTACATAAAAAGTAAAAGAGACACAAGATAATATATTCCAAAGAGATATGACATGATATCAAGCCTTTTTTCAGTCTGCTCATGAATTGGATCAGAGATTGTTCTCTACATTGATGTTCAACACAATCTATATTTTCTAGCTTACTTGTTCATTATCTATAATCCATATAACTCATTATAAATTTAGACAATAGAGGGTATAATCCTACGATAATTTCAGTTATTATTCTTTACCTGGTTTGTCATGTAACTAAAGTTACATGAAGATAGTGTTAATGGGTTCTGCATTTGATTAATTTAAGGTTTAATTAATCTAATTAGGATTCTAGGAAGGTATCAATTTATGTTATAGACATTGTGATATTTTTTTTTGTACTTATAGAAGTATTATTGAGTCAATGCTCACAAGTATAATCGATCTTTTGAAATATAACATACATATTGAGGTAAGTCCTTCGTTATTCAAAATTTGGAGTTAAAAAAATTGCTGAACATCAACTTTGACATTTAAAAAATATTGAAAGACAAAAAGATGTATAATTTTTTACTATTCTATCATCTTCTACAACATACAATCAAGGTGTTTTATAAAATATAGAAGTTGATGCAATCAATGATAGAAAAATTACATCAAGTGATATTTCTTTGTAATATGTAGGATTAACTATGTGGTATGAAAATTGTAAGTATAACAAGACATAATTTTCAAAAGAATCACGTCATTCATCACAAGGAAGATTTAAACTGCATTCACATATTGCCAACATGCGAATGCACACACAATCACATCCCACACCAGAAAATTTGTGCTTCATCATTGCAAACTTATTCTATGAAACATATCAACAAAATTAAAAAATTTTAAGTCATGTCAGAGAAAACGTTTGTGAGATTTCTTATACAATGATAGTTCAATCTCCTTCATCAATTAGTATCAAGCTAAAATGTATTAATAAAAGATCTAAGTTAACTTCAAACAATCTTTTCCTTAGCTCATGTTGTGGAGATTGTAACATTTATAAATTTTATAATTAATCTTTAAGAGATTCTAGAAAAATATTCAAATATAGATAAATCTTTAAACTGGAGCTAATTAAAACTATTTCAAAACCAAAACAAGATTGAATTACAAATCATATAAAGGTAGCAAAATTCCTAGTAAAATCTATTTAGGCTCTTTATGTGAAACTTGCAAAGTATCACAATATATCTTAAAACTTTTCAAAGTGATAAATTTGGTCACCGCATTAACTAGAATGAATTTAACTTCAATAATGATTAGTTTAAGCTTGTCATCAAAAATTGCATCTCAAAATAAATGATGTGTTTGACTATGTTAGACATCATTTTGATTTGCATCAAGATTAAATGCAATTTGATCATCACAATGAAGACTTACATACTACTATCCAATCCCATTTCAATGATAAATCTATTAAATGATATAACTTTCTAAACTGCAGTTTAATATTATGCTTTTATTTTTGATTAAAATACACATTTTTGCAAAATACATCTCCAACAAATGCATATATCATCAAGTGTAAACACAACTAAATTGTGAATATTCTCTTGTCCAGATGTTGTTCATAATGAACATTGACTATCAACAAGCATTTGACTAACAATGATTTGACATTGTATAATAGATAAGACTTCAAACAAAATAACACACGATTTAGTACTTTTAAGGTATTTAAAAATTTGATTCATAACTTTCAAATGCATATATCATGGATTTGACATGTACATGATCACCGTGTCTATAATGAAAACAATATTAGGTTTTGTGCATATGATTAAATATACGAGCTTGGAAGATGTCTTTTTTTCGCATTAAGTTACAGAAAGTTTTAACATGCGCTACTAAAAGAGTCCAAATTTCTTTAGAGTCTAACATGTTAAACATTTCAAATAGCAATTTTAATGTGTGTTTGATATACGTATTCATATTTAATTATATCTTTACATTTACTTTTATTCATTTTATTACAGGCTAACTATAATAATAATCCAATATTGTATAAAGTTCGATAATTTTGTACAAGATTTTTTTTTAAGGTAGATAAATTGTAGAATCCTTATATACATGTTGAAAAAAATCAAAAGGTAAGATTCACAATTCAAACTCATCAAACATTGAGATAGATTGTTAATGATTCAATCTTTCTATAACTAATAATCTTGATCTCATCATTCAAGTCATAAATTTTGCATCTAAGTGTGTTAATTTTCATCATTTACTCCCAAAGTATGATAGGAAATGATGTTTTGTTAAGAAACAAAGATGAATGTCAGACAAATTATATATCAAGCAATTTCATGTAAAATCATAGTGTTTTTCTCTTTCCTTTTTTTTAAATGCAAAACAATAATTTTTATTGTACTCTATTCGTTACCAAGAACTAAATTTCATCATCACTATTCTGTTATTTTATTAATAGTAATTGACACTTAAAAAAACCAACATAACTCTAAAGTTATTGTAACACTAGTAAATAATAGTAGATGCTTGTTGAACATAAACTAAAAATTACAAAAAATGAATTCACTCTTTATTTCATAAATCTTTCCAACAAATTCAAGATCTTATACCATCATTTATTTCAGTGGCAGTGTATTTATGACATGCCATATAGAAGTAACAAGCATATTAATTGCATACTACCATACTTTATTCTAAATTTGACAATCACATAAATGGTTGATATGACAAATATAGATATATCACTATAAGTCAACTTTAATTTACTTTTGAATAATCTTTATTTTATTATTAAATAACCAAATATAATAATAAGACACATTGATTATATACATTTCATAAAAATTTTTGTGGCTTTATGAATTCATCAAACTTTGTATTCCGTTTTGTATGAATTTAATATTTTAGAATTTTATTAATAAATATTTTTTGTATTTTTTTCAAAACCGAATAATTATTTTACTTAGAATTTTTTTAAAAATGCTATGATTGCATACATCTAATCTATAAGGAAACAAAACATTAAGATAAATTCACATATTTTATTTAATATCTTTTATAATAATAAGAAATATTATTAATAGAATAATAATATATATAATATCATAGTTTCATTAGCTTTTATGTCTTATTATCAATTGCGACTTATATTAACTAACAATTTTGCATTCAAGTTTATTCAGAGAGTTTTTAATTTAAAAATTAGGATGATATTTTTTACAATAATGATGCATTAATATAAAATTTTTTAATTTTAGTATCATGATTTTGAAAAATACGAATAATTTATATCTTATAGTAAATCTACTCTTTTGAATTAGTATTCTTGTAATAAAAGATTTTCGTTTATCTGTATTCACTGATTTAATTATTTGAATATCACATATAATAATTAGAACTTGAGATTAACTTTATAACTCTCATTGATTATCTTTATCTGAAATCTAAAGATCAATTGTAAGATTATGGAAAGTATTTTAAATCTTAGCATCATTATTTTTTATCTTCAAAAATATATATTTATTTAATAAATTTTGGTAATAAAAGTATAATTAAAAATCTTAAACAATGAAAATTAATCAATTTCTCATCCACTTAATTCATCGCAATATATTGTTGATATAAAAAATTTAAAACAGTCTTTGTTATTCAAGATCTATAATTTAGAGCTCAAATCTCTATTCTTGTATCTATTAGATTAGACAATGTTGATTATTGGTTAATTAGTTGATAGTGTAAGCGACCATTTCGAAATTTTTTCTACTTCATATGTGGCTCAAAACCGAGGTTTTGATTGCTTCGAATAACAGCTCAATTTTAATTCTGGAGGTTTTAACCTCCAGAATTGTCGATTGAGCTGTTATTGGAAGCAATCAGAGTAAAGAGATGACAAGCCGTCTTACACTTCTCCTTCCTCATGATTTCTGCTACTGCAAACAAAGCTTCAAGTGCAGACAGCAATTGTGGATTCTCTCGAATTCACACACACAGTTGCAACACGTTGAGACACAGACCATCTATATCAGCCTAAACTAGGGAATCGAATCTTGCTGCCGGGTCTCGAACTGCACATTGTAAATTTTATCAACACTTGATTTCACAGTTAAAAAAATTTATCCGATTTCCTTTGAATGGGTTGTAACATGTCGTGACAATACACCTTATGACTGCCATAAATGAGGCACGGGATTATGCGTGTCATTTCAGCTGTCAGCCATGAGAGGGGCCATCGCATCTGTCCCCAGCCATGTGATTGCTTAACAGCATCATCTACAACACAGGCTTCGCGCTAATCGCGAGAGTATTCTATTCCCGTCTTTTCTGTACATGTCTGAGCGGGTGGGGTTTATGCCATCTGATCCTCGACGCTCGCAATGCCTGCTTCCATGATTTGGATAACTGCATTGCCGGAATTGTTGTGTTAAGCTAAGCGGAGTATCTGGCTTGGCTGAATGTTGATAGCAGACAGTCAAAGGTGAAGTCCATCAGATTGTTCCTCGACCCCATATGTCTACTACTGCTGGCCAAATGCGCAGACTCGCGAATGCATAACACCGTCGGGATGTCAGTCCTACTCCTGTAAATTGCCGCACTGCATCGATAATTTGCAGTGCTACCTCACATACAAACGCGAGGTGCGCAGAAGCCTTCAGTACTAGACTCCTCGCCAGGAAGATAGACACGATTCGATCGATCATACTGCTCAGAGAGGCCATCAACGGCGGCCGAAAGACTCGCTATACTGAATGGTAGCACTCCGCTCAGTGCTGAAAAGATAAGTGATTCCACCAGCTCTGGCCAGTCAGAACCTTCGATTTCACGTCCTACAATGTCGTTCGTTCGACCACGCGACGGACGACGGGGTTTGAGGAAAAACAAGCTCCTCAGACATTCCGTCATCCAAAGAACCTCTCCAGGAACGAGAAACAAGTTCGTCACCCGGGCACCCGGCGGCCCCGTCGACTTCGTACTGAAGCGGACGAGATTATCGGAGGGAAACATGACTCGCAGGACGCTGATGCGAAGAAACACGCTCGTCGCATCGAGGGTTCTCGCTCGTGAGGTAGATCACTTCCTCACTCATCGCGTCCAATGCACAACCCAACGCCCACCGCTCGAAGAACCGCGGCCGGGAAATTTACTCGCTCCTCTCCAGACATCGATCGCAGGGCCCAATCCTGCACCAGCTCGCCCTCAGCTGGTATCAGCACTCTCCGAGATTTAGGTGCGAAACAAACCAATCCGCGGAGGAGATCGGAGCCGACCTCCTCCGCATGTTGACCGCCATCCGCCATGATTGCTTCCGAAAATTCCTCGAGACCTCTCGATTTCAAGCTGAATCTGCATTGGAAAAAATGAAATTAAGAATGAGTTTGTAGAACAATAAATCATAAAGCGCCCTTTGCAGTAAATTGGGACTGGTTCCAATTCCAGAATAAAAAGACAAGCCGCGCATCGGAAGCCATTTAATCGCGCAACTCTCAGAACAATTTTCGACACTCTGTTCTAGGCTGCGTGTGTACCTGTCGAACTGTGCGACTTCTCGATACCCCTCGATCTCCACAGAGCAATTCTCTACACTCTGTTCTACGCTGCGTATGTACCACTCGAATTGTGCGAATTTTCACTTCTCTCCACCTGAAATTAGCTCGTTAGTCTAAATTGAAAATCTGAGCTCCGAAGACTGGACGCCCTCGTGAATTTGCTTTTTCCTTTAGAACACGAACTGCGAGCTTCTTATACCCAAGAGGGAAAGCGGCGGCCAGCGTCTGCTCTCTTTAGAAGAACGCTCCGTTTGTTTGTGTGTTCTCAAAATCCGGAACTTGCGCGTCACGTCAGGTCCTGTCCCGACAATTCATGGCACCACCTGCTTCACCGGTCGATCCTGTCGGTTTGACTTGTGTTCTTCCGTCAGGTTCTAACCGGAGTAGAGTTAAGAGATCAGAATTTCCATTCCTAACGAGGAATTCAAACGAGGAACGAGAGGACAGTAAAGTAGCAGCAGTATGTCGAGGGGTAGAGAGGCAAGCGACCGGCTGAAGCAGTGACAACAGCAAACTGGATTGCGCTCCGACAACCTTCGAGAAAACTTCGAGGACACGTTTGGTATCTTAATTCATTAAAGTTCCTGACCGAGTCGTGGTGAATGTAAAGCAGAATTGTGTCCAGAGAGTGGGCAGATCATCATAGGCCGCGTTCCTGAATTCTTCTCCGGTGACAATCGACTTCGAGCGGTGAGGCGTCGTGGTGGTGCCTACAGGCAGTGCGAGGAGGTAGCGAACGTCAAGTGCAAGGCCATTAGCAGCTGTTGCTCTGCAGTGGGTTACGGACCCATGAGCAGCTGGGCGATTGAGGTTGCGGTGATTCCTTACTGTGGAGAATCGGTTTGCGGGCTTGGGTGTCCTTCACAAATTCCGGTCGAGAAGGAACGCCACGCGAGATGAACCTGTTTTTGATCTCTTCTCGTCGATGTAATGGAAGATGATAACTTGTAGGATCTCGCGAACTCTCTGAGCAGAGATCGCAGGACTTCATTCAGAGCAATTGAATTAGTCTATTTCCCCTATCAGCAGACTAACAGTTAATGACCGGTAAATTAGGAAGACAAAACCATCAAGCATGAAATTTCGATGGTAGGGTCAGGTACGAGGAAAGGAAGCGTATGGGGATGAATCTGGAGATTATTATCCGGTGAAAAAGAGACATTGTGAACTGCAGTAGGGACCCATTTAAACACTAATTTGACAAATTGCAAAGCAAGATGGGATATATATATATTCTGTAAATTTCATCAAAAGCCTCTGATCCTAAGTTCTCTAAGATTATATTATTCAAGAGTGTGGAATCCCGTGTCCCAGCATAGAGCTCTAGAGTTGTATCATTGATCCATTTTGGCGTTTAAAAACTGTCACATCTTGGGATATGGTATTCAATGATGAGATACTACGATTAGATGAGATCACCCCATTCCAAGTGACTATGTCATATCTAGCTCCAGAAATTTGATGGTCGTCATCTTATTAAGTCGAGCTCTTAACCTTATACCTTATGTTGGACTACTACTATACTCCTGCTATCATCCATATGGATGTCGATGAGGTTAGGTAGCTATCATCCACTTGGTGTAGTTTCGTAGTGAACTTCTCACTAGTAGTTTTTAATAGACTAGTTGCTACTATATATTCAGTGTGTTTCAATTCTATAATCAAGTTTATTTATCTTCCACACAATGAGTACTAGTTCATTCATCATGGTATCAGAGCATTCCACCTCGGAGTGTCATTTTCACGTTTTTTTTTCTTTTTTAGCATGCAGGTTCTTTACTGCAAGAGTGATTGTTGACCTGCATTGATAAGTCTCTCTTTAGTATTTCTTTTTGTCTCTCACCATTTCCGAGATAGACATTAATTCCGCCCTTGGCGATGAAGAGTTTAGAATGTCTGGAGTAGGTGATGATCTTGTCCCTCACCATGTCACGATAGGCATTAGTTCCGCCCTTGGCGATGAAGAGTTTAGTATGTATGGAGCAAATGATGATCTTGTATCTCCACCTTCGCATCCTAGCAGTTCTCTTAGATTCGTCACCAAAGATAATGAGACCACAACAACTTTGTCAAATCATGATCCCAGCATCCTTGAGGCGTATGATTTCGAAGCAACACCTAATTACGGTGTATGGTACTTTCAAATCCAACACACACTGTCTAGTTGTGGATTGTTTAAATATTGTGTTACATCAACATTGATTGCTATTAATCAACATGAAAGTGTAGCTCGCTCCAGAATTATCGGATTCTCTTAAATAATGCTAAAAATTCTGGAATGAAGATACTGAAACGATACAATGAGCCTAAAGCATGCTGGTCCTACTTAAAGTGTCGCTATGAGTCAAAGAGTGGTCCTCTAAAAGCTTATCTTGTAGATTAATTCTTTGCTTTGAAAAAAAAACTTACAACACTTTGATGGATGCCCTTCTAACCAAAATTAAAAACATAACATATATATTAGAAGAGACCAATGTCATATTGGCGGATGAGGTCATAGTGTACTACTCATTAAAAAATCTTTTGAAGATTACGATATTGTCTGCCGCATGCTCATGGAAAACTCTGTACTTCCTTCATTCGAGTAAATGGAATCCATCTTGCTAAGTGAAAAAATAACAATTGGTTTGGTTAGTGAAGAAATGGCAAGAGAAGCACTTCTAATCCAGCGAAATAGAGCACGTACCAGAATCCCGTCCCGAATCAATGTTGGCAATGACAGTAACTTATCAAGCTACAACAACACTGGTTTCCGTCGCGGCCGATTGTTGGACAAGATGAGTCCCATTTTTATTCATCTCATGGCTCTACTTTTAGTCCAGGTGGTCCATCTGCAGGTGGTTCATCAACTTTTCAGCCGCAAATCTGTCAAAGGGGAACTTCACGTCCTCGAGCAAACATTTTCTATGACTTTTCCCTGGATGAAGGACATCTTGATGGAGAATGTGAAATCAAGCACTCATTGATCAAACGCGCGACATGGAGCATTGTTTCGATAACAAGAGAAGACAACAACGTCCATGCGGTGAAGTTCATTGTCTAGAACACAACAATGAAGAAGTTGATGCTGGTGAAGAAAAATTTGTCAATCTTGACGATCTGAATGATGTAGAAGCCTAGACTATTGAGCTTTTAGATCCACTCTCCATATCAACATCAACTGCTCTTGTTGTGACGCTGAACATTGTGGAAGAAACTCTGTCAATAGCTTCTGATTATCATCTTGACGCAGGTGCCACACACCACATCACCAGAAATTGGCCAATGTTCACAACGATTCAACATCAAAAGTGCTTCGACGGTGGTCATTGACATGACGTCCTTGATATTGGAGTGTCAGTGTCCAACTGTCAAATAGACACGTACAAACCGTTCCACATGTTTTATATTCTTCCACCATTCAAAAGAATATTTTTTCCGTAAGGATGATAATGACAATAATAAATTCTTGTCATAAGATTGTCATCAGTAACAAATTCACCCGTGAGTTTGATGCCCCTTGGGAGGATTGTCAAGGCTTGTATAAACTACAAGACGACACCATCACACGTGCCGAAGTAAACACCATCGCCATCAATAAGCCAAGTGCTTCGGAGATTTGGCATCGCCGACTCGGTCATTTCAAACAACAATGAATTACGACGCATGATGACGTCTAGAGCCTATTCAAGATTGCTGATTTTGACCATTGTTGAAAATCCATGCGTAAGTTGCAATCGCAGAAAGCAGGCTCGCACTCGGAATTCTAAACGTGCTACCACTTATGCACTTATCCACTAGAATAAGTGCACTTGAACATTTGTGATTGATTCCGCATTCCTTACTTCGGAGGCTCAAGGTATTTCATTACCTTTGTTGATGATTACAATCGTTTTCTCTGGGTTTATTTTTTAGCCCGAAAAGACGAATGTCTTGATAAGTTCAAGTTGTGTCATCAAGAAGCTAAGAAACAACTACAACTCAACGTTCTTACTTTACACACGGACAACGGTGGAGAATACATTTCTCGACTATTGACAGGCTATTGTTCTACTCACGGCATAAAACGACAATTAACTGTCCCTCATAATTCACAACAGAACGGAGTCGCCGAGAGACAAAATCAATTTCTCCTTGACATCACTAGATGTTTACTGATCGACATGATCTTTCCAAATCATCTTTGGATAGATGATGTTCAAGCCGCATGTGAGATACTCAATGTGCAAAGCTCAAAGGAGACCCATGATCTCACGCCAACCGAGCTTTTTCATAGGTACAAAACCTTATGTATGATCTCATTTACGCGTGTTTGGGAGCACAATGTTTGTACATCAACACTCTTCCAAACAAGGTAAACTAGATTCACGCTCTTGTGAGTGTATTCTTTTGAGTTATGATACACGTGCCAAAGGCTATCGTTGTTATCATCCTTGTACTCGCAAGGTGATAGTATCACGAGATGTGCAGATTGTTGAATCATCATCAATCGGACTCATCGATGATGATACATCCGTTGCATCAGCCTTTGACTCAATGGCATCTACATCGACACAATCATCTACGGCTGTACTTCCGGCACATGTCCATGAAGCAAAGGTTGTTGGTCAACTGGAGACGACGTCGAACTTCCAACTTCCGGCATTGGACAACCATCCAAGCTGCCTATCCAAAGATACATCAACTCCTCACATTTTGGCTAGCCCTAATTCAAAAATCTTAACTGCCAACAAATCCAGTTCTCTCCAAATTCTGCTCAACTTGCACATTGACAGTGAATCCATGCCACTTATTACATACCAACCCCTTAACTCTCGTGAGTCCATTAGTTCACAATCTGCTTCACCGGCTTTCTCGACACATGATGATCTTGGCGAATCGATTGGACATTCATCGATTGTCACGCCGCCCATAGCATGAGATGATTTGATACCTTTGAATGTTTCCAGCGGACCACGTTGATCAACCAGACTTTGACAAGCTACTCGTCATTTGGATCCTTACATGGCAGTAGTCTTTGCAGATGTCAGCACTGGACTTCTCCCAAATGACGGAGAGAACTTGCAGTTTCATGACATATGTGATGATGCTAACTGGATTGCAACAATGGAAGATGAGTATGCGTTCATACTACAAAACGACACGTGGGAGCTGCTATCTCTACCTCTAGGCAAACATGCGATTACTGCACGATGGATTTTTAAAGTCAAGCCTGGCTCTCCTAGCCAACCATCTCGATACAAGACCCGGCTAGTTGCGCGCGGATTTCAGCAGCAACAAGGTATCAACTACAAATAAATATTTGCATGAGTGGTGAAATGAAAGACCATCAGCATCATCTCTGCTGTTGCCTCTCATCACAATTGGACCCTACGTCACCTTGACGTCCAAACTGCCTTCTTGAACGGAATCCTTGAAGAAGAAATGTACATGCAGCAACCTTTGAGGTTTGTTATTGCCGGACGAGAGCACGAAGTGTGCTGTCTCAAACGTGCACTATACGGCCTCCGTCAAAGCCCGCGCACATAGTACCACCAGATCGATGATGAATTGCAAGAAAAAAAACTCAAACCTAGTCATGTAGACTTCAATTTATACATCCAACAACAAGATGATGATCTTGTTCTTTTAATCTTGTATCTTGACAACCTCTTTCTTTCAGGAAGCAATTCTCGCATGATAGAAGCGCTTGCCACATCGCTCATGGAGTACTTTGCTATGACTGATCTTGGTCTCATCACAATATACCTTGGCGTCAACTTTGTTCGGCATCCTTGCGGCTTGCTACTCCACCAAGAGTCCTACCTACAAATTTGTCCGTTCTGGACAAATTTTCTTTCTTGAAGTGTAGACCAAGCTTTATTCCGCTCAATGAAGGTGTTCAACTTTGACGCGAGACTAGTACTTCTCCTTTCGACTCAATGCCCTACAAACGCCTTGTTGGAAAGCTGTTGTACCTTACCCGTACACGAACTGATATCGCAACAAATCAGGCAAGCAGGTACATGCATGAACGTCAAAAACTTCATCTCGCAGTTTCAAAAGCATCTTACGGTACCTTAAGAGATACCCCTCATATGGCTTTTTCTACGTCAATGAGGAGGATGACAATCTTGAGGGATATTCTAATGCCAACTACGCAACAGACTTGGACAAACGCATCTTCACTAGCGCATACCTATTCATCTTAGGATCCTCACCAGTATCATTCCACTACTCGCTCCAGTTGCGAATCCAAATATCGTGTGTTAAGCTTGTGCGCAATGGAAGCAACGTGGATTCGAAGATTACTCCAAGAATTTGGATGCTATTCTTCAAATCCCACCTGGATTGATGTTGACAATCATAGTGACATTAAATTGGCCAACAATCCTGAAGGACCAAACACTTTGAAGTTGATTGGCATTTTTGCTATCGGGTGATAACTCTGTGGAATACATACCAACAGAAGACCAACCGGCAGATATGCTCACAAAAGCCTTGAGAAAGAGCAAGTTCAAAGTAGGGAGGAGGAGACTAAGCTTTTGCACTCCTGCCGAGATGTCTTATGCATCCATGTTGACGTTGGAAGCAAGGAGGAGCAACTAAGTTTTTGCACCCCTTTCGAGATGTCTTATGCGTCCACGTTACTTTCGAAGCAAGGAGGAGCAACTAAGTTTTCACACTCCTTTCGAGATGTCCGATGTGTCCATGTTACCTTCGAAGCATGTAGTAGAAACTAAGGTTTCGCACTCCTACCGAGATGTTTTCATCTGGTAGCACTAGGGTACATGGGAGTGTTGGACGACTACTCTCCTGCTATCTTACAGATGTAGGTCAATAAAGTTACGTAGCTATCATCCAGTTGGTGTAGTGAGCTTCTCACTACTAGCTTTTCATATACTAGTTGCTTCTATATATTCAGTGTGTTTCAATTCTATAATCTAGTTTTTTATCTTCCACACAGTAGGTATCATCACCTTATGCTCTATATATGATTGGTTTTTCTTTTTCATTTGGAAAAACCACACACTAAAGTTAAAATTCTAGGTTTTGAATTTTAGGGTAAAAATCATAGGTTTTAGGTTTTAAACTCTATCCCAAATATTTCACTTCGTTGGTTTCCGCCAAGTCACAAGGAGTCAAGACCGATTCTTGTCTCAAAAATTTGACTTCTGACAATCACGCCACTGAAATAAACATGAACTTGTTTCCAAGCCTCGCAAATACCGGTTTGATGATTGAGTTCACGCTCCACTCGCTCTCAGCTATGAACATTCAAGCGTCCACAAGTTGTCTTCGTTGTCTTTGTAACAATCTGAACGTAACTAGCAGCGGGGAGCGACTAAAACAGGTGCGTTCTTTCTAGGCGCTTCCGCGCAGTCTCACTGGTAGTGACATACATGCCACCACTCCTGTGACTGAAACCGCGACTTCTCCTAAAGCTTAGATAGATCACAGCACCTAGATGCTTGAACACTACCATCGTAGTTCTAGTATATCTTTACAATCATCGCGCTTCCTTAGTTCACTTGGTAGCACTTGATTTAGCATTCGCTCTGTTCGGAGTACCTGCCTGAAAACCTCTCGAATGTGATGGACTCAAGGACCCGTTGATAACCAACAGACCAGGGGATGGAACGACTGTAAGAATACAACTGTCCGTGCCTGAGCATGCTCTAAATAGATAATGTGGTTTTTTTCATTTATATATATATATATATATATATATATATATAACGAGGAATGAATCTATACATGTAGAGACTGTACTTGATCTAATGAACAATCTACGGCTGCTTTGTGTGAAATGAAAGCTTCAGAGCGTCTGCAGCTTTCATTTCTGCCGTCCTCTCCAGCAGAGGACGGCTAGACAACATGGTCAACATGTTAGACAAAATGGGTTTAAAGAGAATGAAGATAATCATACTCTTCGATCCGACTATAGTATACATTCTTCTTCATCTTACAGCATCAACGTATCTAGAATTCATACCTACGGTACCTGTATGCTGTTCATGGGGAGGATTATGGTGCTGGAACGTGAAAATGAATCAGATTCTACAAGAGAATGCACGTCAATTATGCTTTCTTTGGTTTGCAGTAAAGATTGCTCGTGGGAGACATTTTTGCTTGGCTTAAGTAAATACCAGTTGCGTGTGAGATCGGTTTCTTTGCGGACGGTAAATTTGTGCGATGTCTTCTTAACTATCATGCATTCAATCGTACTCATCCACAGCTTTCTATTCTTTATTTCACCTACATTTTTGTTCCTCGTCAAGTCACCGATTCGCTCGAATCATCGATATCATTTGTGATATCATTTGATCGCAACACCATGGCAGTGTAGTAATGACACAACTGTTGTCGCTTATCAGCAACTACTGTCTTAGGATATGCCCTGATAAGAGAACCATGTTTCATATCTCGTTGTATTGTCAAGACCTGGATTACCTACGCACAATCCCGTCCATTTGATTTCGTTATCTATGACCAACTAATAGCTTCGCTACATTTGCTTTGGAATACTGCACGACGGATCCGCATTTTAAAGACACTGAAGTCAATAGCTCAGACGTAAAGAGTTGCTGCAGAGTTACATCTGACACAAGTTTGAATAACGGTAAAACCAATGAAGCTTCAATCAGTAATCATTCATAGCTGAAACTTTCCGAAGAAACGGACGAAAATTTGACCCAGACTATACTTTGAAAGGTCAGATCAATTGTGGTTTCCACTCATCCTCTCACAACGTGGATCTGTGCTGTCTTGAAGACTTAACATGGATGTAAAGATTCTGAACGACGATAATACTCTTGAGACGGCTCTCCGCTATTTTCTCTCTGAGGAAGTGCCAGGACTCCACCAGAACAAAAAAATTCATACTCAGTAATGAACGGACGGATTTTACAAAGTCAATTTCTTATTACGGGAACTCGCTCCAATATATAAACTGCAAACTATAGAGTCATAGGCAGCTTCATCGAAACTGGCAGCACGCTGCGCTTTTGGTGTACGAAATGAAGACGTGAATCTTTCCTAATTGCTGTGTTTTGCTCACTCGATCTTTTCATATTTTACGTTCTTTTGGAAAGCGTGTAATTCTTTTACCTTTAATTCACCTTTTAATTCTAAAGGTGTTTGGGATTCCAGACAAAGGAAAATCGAAGCATGGCCTTCGTAATATTCCAATCCCTGGCGACAAAGAATCTTGGAATCCAACCGTCATCAACGTGTAGTCGTCAGCTGCAACATGCTGGGGAAACTTCTGAGGCGATGAGACTTTTGGACTTGGCACCAAACAAGAAGAAGAAGGAGAAGAGTTGCAAGGAATAAAATTCCCCTCCCGGGTCACGTGATGTGGCGTGGGCACGAACTGAGAACTGGTGGACCTGTTTTATGAAGTCGATCGACGTTGTTGTAGATATTGTTGATACTTCTCACTTCACATGCTGAATTTGTCGTATAGAAATCAGATAGATGGCTTTTGCTTTTGGAAGATCGATCGAAGATCGTGGGGCTCTGGGGGACTCGACGACTGATGACTGGATCGTTCCTGGATTCCGTGCTGAACCGGGCTTTTCAATCGCTGCGTGATTCCGTTGGCCACTTTCATTCAGAACCACCGTTCGATTAAGTCTGAGGAATCTCAAGCTGAGCATTACATCGAGATCTCTCTCGTGCCGTTGTGCATGGGTTTTGATTCGCATCGATCGGGCTTTCTCGTCTGGCTTTCTCCATCCATGTGCCATCCGGACTCTAGTTCATGGGTCTTGTCTTTCTCATCATACCACCAACTGGCGCCGAAGCCAGATGGCCGAAGAAGCCCCAACTGGAGAAAAGGCTTCAGGAAGCATAGCGCGATGTCACTGGATCGAGGAGCGTAGGTGTAGATCCAACAATCAGTGAATCTGTGACGGTATCGTGAAACCGCATGTGCTTGGAAGACCTTCTGTTATATGGAATGAACATGTTTGCCGCACATGCAAGGCCTTCCTATCCGGGGGCCCCAAGATCCTCAGCACTCCTGAAATGGACTTTAAAAGATGATAATCCCGATTGTACTGGAACCTCGAGGCTGTATTTTAGTCTGACGTTTCTCGAGTCGCTGGTTCCTTCTGGTACTGTGAACGGATGTTCCTCCACTCCAGGTAGAAAGTACTGTACTCACTTTGATTGCTCGATAATTTGTCGCTGCGCTTGCGAAGCAGTCCCGTAGGATGCTGGAAGGCTTGTGGCACTTGTGCTATCGTTCTCCAAAGGCCGATTGCTGTCAGTGACTCATCTAAAAGTGCGCCAGAGCAAAATCCTGGAGGTTGAAAGTGTAGAGCAAGGCGTTCATATGTGTTGGTGCAGGCGAGGTTGAAGTGTTTTCGGATTGGACTGATTCGATGGACCAGCTAGTAGGCCTTGTGGCAGCAGCCATCATTTGCGGCATCGTTTATTCGATTCTGCTGGAATGGTGGTTGAAAGTCTGGCTGCCAAGCAAGAGATTACCTCCGGGACCAAAACCATGGCCGCTGGTCGGGAGTCTCTTTCAGGTGCGGAGCATGTTACATGTGGCGAACTTTTTGAAGGCAACGCAGAAATTGGAGTCCAAGTACGGGAAGACGCTCACGTTTTGGATCGGACAGAGGCCTGTCATCGTCATCAACGATCCTCAATTGGCGCACGAGGCACTGATCAAACAGGGTGCATCGTTCTGCAGCAGATGCATGTTCTCGTCAGTGGGTGCCCTGACGAGAGGCTTCTGCACGGTCAACAGTTCTCCTCAAGGACCTTTCCTGAGCAGCATAAGAAGGAACATGATCACGAGCGTGTTCACTCCGAAAGCTCTGAACAAATGGGAGGTCCAGAGGGAGGCGGCCATCGAAGATGTGATCGTCCAAATCAGGCAGTCGATAACAGAGAACGGCGGCTGGGCGCGTGTGAACATCACGACGGTGATTCGACCTGCTTTCTACAAGTATGCTCTATACCTCTGCTTCGGAATGTATGTGGAAGAGAAGGTCCTGATGCAGATCGACGAAATAGTAAACGCAAGAGCCCGAAGCGTTTGGTCCATATACGTCGGCGACTACATCCCTGCCTGGAAATTGGTCGAGTGGAAGCATCGACGCAACGTCACACGCCTGCAGCAGGAGGTGGAGGACATCATGCTGCCACTCATCCGAAGGATTCGCGAGCTCAAAGGCTCAGACGAAATCATTCCCGGGACTTACGCCGAAAGCCTACTCAACTTGCAGGACACAGACCCGCGACTTCGAGACGAGGGCATAACTTGCCTTTGCAGCGAGATGCTCACGGCCTCTTCTCTCTCGGTGACATCTGCAGTACGATCGGGGATGTCCGTGCTCAGCGAGAATCAAGAGGTCCGAGAAAAATTGCTCGACGAGATCGACCGCGTGGTCGGGAACAAGCCAGTGGAAGAATCGCACCTGACTCAGATGCCGTACCTCGCAGCCTTTGAAAAGGAGATTCTTCGGATGTACCCTCCGGCCATAACGCCACCTCCTTATGCCGTCGTCGAGGCTTGCAAGCTCGGCAATTACGACATTCCGAAGAACGCCGTCATTTATTTCCACATCCACGCGTATCATCAAGACCCCACGGCGTGGCCCGATCCCACCGAGTTCAGACCCGAGCGCTTTTTGGAAGAGGAGGTGGACATGAGTTGTAAAAAGGAGGTGAAGCTGATGCCTTTCGGTGCGGGCAGGAGAATTTGCCCCGGAATGAATCTGGGCTTGATGGAAGTGTCGATATTGATCGCGCGCCTGCTGCAGAACTTCGAATGGAGTCAGGACGACATGACAGCCCCGTCCACAGACACGAATGACTCGCGTCCTGCTGCCTTGTCGGCCCTTGCACCCAGCTCGGAGAGCTTAAGGAGGGGAATCATGATTGCTCGGATCAGACAGGCCCGAAAGCAACCATCGTAACTAATTGTGGTGTTGAGACTCAGATCGCTGGAGTGACATCATGCAGTCATTATCCCATGCATGGAAATCTCATGCCGAAATAATGGGGATCCCGTGCCTTCATTGTCTACTGTGACAAGCAAGGCGAACGAGTTCTCTTCTGCGAAATCTCATCATCTCGTGACGTGAAACAATTTTCTATATACAATAAACTACTAAAATCTGACTGCCAACTCGTCATCTGTATTCTTCAAAATTCGTTCAAAGCACTTTATCCTGAGCGGTCCACTCTCAGTAATTTGAATGGACGAGGATGGATTGTGTAGATAGTTCAACAAGTATTCCTCGACCATTGAGATGTGTAGTAGTAATACCATGTATAGTATACAAGACATATATTCTCGGCGGAGAATAAATCTAACTAGAGTATATGGAAATTGTTAACTCTTCCAATTTTATTTTTTAAGAAAGCATTGGAAGTTGATATTATGCATGGAATAGAAATGTGTGAAAAAATTATTTACAAGTATGCACTATTGTAACTTCTGAAAGTTGGAAAAACAAATGAAACTTTAGATAAGTAAAGCTTCGAGTAGTTTATAGATGTGGAAAAAAGACAAAATAATATGTCATCTCAGCGAGACTTGTAATCTTCAACAAATTATTGTTTGGGTGAGATTTATCAAATGATATTCTAGAAGATGCAGAATATGAGAAGTCAATTTTACTCATTGCACAAAAATTTAGCTGAATACATCAAAATCAAAATTTTCTTGTAAAATATTCATTTCTATACAAAAAATAGATTTTTTTACCACAGGTTAAATTAAGTCATTATGATCATTTCGACATACTTGATTGTATTTCATTTTTTGAAATTAAAAATAATAAAAAACTGACAATAACTTTGACATTTTCAACAGAAATTTAAAATTAGTTATATATTCTCTGCATCTCAACAAAAAATATCTTCGTGCATGTATTTGTATTATGTATATTATTTGTACATTTGAGATTTTTTTTTACTTTTTAAATAACGAATGTTAGGTTTTAATGTGAAATGACACATATTATAGATTTGGAATAATTAACATGCATTAATCAAGAATCAAAATAACCAGACAATGACAGCGTATTCGGACACAAGTTGACAACAAGATATAACATGGTTCATTCAAAGTCTACATCCACGACAATATAACGCGAGAGATACTATTAGCAATATGAAAAACGTACATGTGGAAGTCCTTGAGGTATTTGATGACACATTCTAACTATCTTTAGCTAAAAACCGAAATTACTCCTTAACAAAAGTTAATCTCAACCATCTCCACTTTAATCTATGTTAATGTAACAATAATCTCTATAAGTTATAATATCATTCCGCGAGAAATTCTAAAAGTAAATCTAACACAATTTCTCTCTTGTCAATTAGAGTTAACTAGAACTTAATCGTAGCCATAATAGTATAGAGTAATAATATAAAAAAATAACTTTAACACCTTCTAGCATAGAAAGAACATTAAAATCTGTAGCCTATATAATAATTCGACAATAAAATCTAGAATGAAACCTAATAGAAGAACACTCTTTATACCAAGAGTGAACTAAAATTATGTAGTAGTCATCATGATATAGAATAATTACAAAAAATAAATATATAATGAGATAATTAAAAATACTATGTTTTCAAACTCTACTTGTGTTTCATATGCACAACTTGCATAATAACACAATGTTGAATAAAACTTTCCAAAGGAATAATTTTGATTTACGTATCACATGGATTGAGTACACCATATATCTTCACTAGTTCAATCATTTTATAATAAATTTTTTTTATGATAAAATAATACCAGATGTTGATATGCTTCACTTTGATATCCATAATCTGATCACGTCTTGTGTCAATAACATCTCCATGATAAGCTTGTTCAACCAAATAGTTTTAATTTGCTGCTTATGTTGCCGTCACATACTCAGCTTCCGTTCTAGATTGAACTACACATTTCTGCAAGGTAGATGTTTCATCGTCAAGTGTAAACATATACCTACTAGTAGATCTATTTTTGTTCAGATCATGTCCTTGATCAGCATCAATGGACCTCAACAAGGATTTGACATTTTCTAATAAACTATCAAACAATAAATTATAATCCACAATAGACTTAAGATATCTCAGAATATATCTCATTGTTTCCTAGTGAACTTTCTCTAGATTTGACATGTACTTATTCACCTTGCCCATCGTTAAAATAATATCAGGCCTACTGCACACCATCAAATACATGAGATTGCCAACAACTTGTTCATAGTAAACACAAGACATACTTTGATTTTCAATAACATCAATAGATCATTGAATTAAGAATAGTTTGGAATGTGGTGTCAAAGGAGTCCACACTACTTTTGATTGCATATGAATTTCTGAAGTATAGTATACACTCGCTTAAGTCTGCACTCATTTAAGTCCGCATCCCAATTAAGTCCGCACTTCACAACGCAAAATTCCTGAATCAATTGTCAAGAGTGTATTTTACAAAAAATCAAATAGTCATTTGGCGGCTATTTTCAATTTGCTTCCGAGCTATCGCGGATTGTCCAGTTTGTAAAATGCTACGGATTTTGAATAGTGCTGCCTTGGCTTGATCTATATGGTCAGATGATAAATATGGCGAAGATTTTAGGTCATTCATATTGACATCAAGACTGATTGCACACTCTAAAGACTGAAGTATAACATTCCGCTGATCAATGTCGTTTTGAGCCGAGGTTGGTTCGGGTTCATCGTCTTTGGATTTAATGACAGACTCGTGAACAAGGACGGCACCCATTGCTTGTTCGATCTTTTCAAAAAGAGTATTTTTGAATAGCTCTGAATCATCGTTGTCATCAATCAGACATTGCTAAATTTCATCATGAATGTCAATTTCGTGATTGCCACTCAATAGATGATAATTACTCAGATTACGAGCACTTTTGTCCACGGTTTCATCATTGTTGTTGCCAAGGTCAACATTCTGGAATGCAGAAATAATATCTGCTTTTTAGTCATGTACAATGGCTAGTTCCACGACGTAACATTTGGCGGGAAGAACGCAACACGGATATCATTCCGCTCAAAGTCAATCGAGTGACCAAGAGCATTATCAAGGATCAATAGAACCTTGTGACCAGTACGTTTACGAACATATGGCTCAAAAATCTCATCGAATCACTTGTTGAAAGTCGGCACGTCAATCCAAGGGTTCTTTTGCTAAAGATATAGAATTGGCCATATGTTGCCTGAAATACATGCGTGCTCCTTCGCCTTACCGATCATGGTGATTGAGACTCATTTAGTCCCTGTGGCATTGCAACAAAACACAAGAGTCACGCGATCTTTTGATTTTTTCTTGCCCTGGACGGTTGACGTATCTTCATTTGGCATCAAAACAGTGTAACTTGGAACAAGTCGAAAGAACAATCCAATTTTGTCCATATTGTACACGCAAGCTGGATCATACTGGTTGATAATTGCACTTAACTCATTCAAAGCTTATAGAGTTTAAGGATTATTTTTGTCAATCTCACCGCCTTCACCAAACAAGTTCGTGCCGATTAAACCAAACCGATGACGAAATCTCAAAAACCATCCCCGAGAAGCCTTGAACTTATCATCAACTATCTTCATAGCCTCGGAAATTTGTTTTGCTTTGTGGCAGATGAGACTGGACGGCAAAACAAGCGACATTCACCGTCCAACATCAATCCATTTGTACAGTGGTTTCTCAAGCTCAGGAAACGATGAATACGAGACGCGAAATGTGTATTCTTGAGTGGCATGGTCAATCCTTTGAATTCGTTCACAAATCTCATCTTTGCTTGCTTTCAATTTCCGAATAATCTTCTCGTCAACACCGTATTGACGAGCAATGCTTTGATTAGTCGACGGTTTGGATTGCTCCAATACAGTGATAATTTCCATTCTTTGACGGTTATTCAGACGTTGATCATGACCTTTGCGTTTCACCACACGTCCGCTCATTGTTGCAAATGAACTCGAAACTGTGTTTCATATGTGCTAACCCTAATCTTCATGTGTATTAACCCTAATCTTCTTTAGGTCCACATCTCAATTAAGTCCACACCAGATCTCCCGGATCAAGTTGCGGACTTAAGCAAGTGTATACTGTATACGACAAATATACTTGCCCTGACTCAACCATAGTTTCTTCTTTGTCGTTTGTTCAAATGTTGTTGCTCGTCGCGTGTTCCGTCATATGGCTCCTCCTTGTGGATTTTACGTCCATAGGGATTTTCCGATCCTGCCAAGTTTTTTGCGTGCCATGTGTTTTGTCCTTGCATATGTGTCGTGTTGTCCACGTCATATGTCAACTAGCAATCCAACTGCACTGCATCGCTAGTCTTGGACCCGTCATGTCATTGTCACATATAGGTTCTTCTTCAGTCACTTGCGTGGCCTGTATGGCGTAGCCATGTCAACATCTCGCGCGTTTGGAGGTTTGCACAAGATCATTCATTCACGTGTCAAATTGTTTTGTGTGCCGGTTTTGTGAGATCTACGTGGCAACCTGTAACTTGACGTGTTGAAGATACTATGCTGATGTGGTGATGTGTCGCCCGCAGAATCAAAGATTGGCATCTGCGCACACTGCATTTTTCCCCGCTCATTGTCGCAGTTTTGGCTCATTGCCCCGAAAAGGTCTTGATTGTTTTTGCCTTGGGCGCAAGTGGGCCTCTATGTGACTGCATTTTTCCCCGCTCATTGCATCATGCGATCCCTGCTTGACTTTGCGCTGAAAAGAACGCTGGCTGTGCTTGTCTTCGCGCGTTAGCGTCTTGTACTTTCTAGCTTCTACGCTCGCTCGCGGAGCTGAAAATCCTTTTGTACTGCATGTAGTTATTGGCTTCTAAATCCTATGTCTCCAGATGAGATGGAGATGTAGATTATTGTGAGTAGGTTTTGTCTTAGTGAAGTTGGGTTTGTCTGATTCTAGGTGCATCTCCTAGAGATGTTCGCTTGCAGTGAGGATTCGAGCAAAGTTGTGAGGTGAGCATTTCACAAGAAGCTCAAATCATTTCCGTCCAAGACTTTCAGAAACAAGCCACACGTACCTTTGGCAAACTTACGCTGATTATCTTAAACATATTCAACTAGATAATTTCTAGAAGAGCTCATGGCTGTTGATACTTTTAACAAAGAGCGGTAAAATTTCATCTGAAATGTCATGTACACGAGCAATTACTTGAAAAGAACCGACGACATGACAGAAACTAACAAAACTTCAATTTCAAGAAACACCGCTCTCTAACTGCTGGTCCGCATTTTGGAGATCTTGACACAAGATCGAACTTGAGACCGTCATTATTGTCGCAATTTTTGCCCGACCCGCAGTTGACTCCCCTTCCCGAGAATTTTCTGACATATTATTGCGAAGCCTTTTAAATTCTTCCACTCTTGAACTTCAAATTTCTTTTGTACTGATGAACGCCACATGAGAACGGAATGTGAGCTACCAACTCCGGCACAATCTTGCCTTCTCCTCTTCAAACTTGGAACCAAAATTGCTCGTCTTTCTTCTACTTGTACTCTTCAACTCCCTCATTGATTCTGGCCTCGAACTCAAATCTAGTCTCAAAGAACTCCAAACTGTCACCTTGTGATAGTCAGGAATTCCCTTCAACTTGTCTTCCATCTCAAACTCCAATTGTCACCTCGTGAGTTCAATAGAAATTCCCGTCAACTCGTCTTCAATCTCTTCGCCTCAAGACTTTCAACTTTCTGTCACCACACGAATTGTCAAAAAAAATCTGAATGTAATCGTTCCAACAAAAAAAGTACTGGAAGTATGAAAAAAGTATGTAAAGTTGAAGTCTTTGGGATATTTAACCCCACAACGTATCCTAGCTATCTTTAGGTATAAATTGAGGATACTACATAATATGAGTTAATCTCAACAATAATTCGATTTATTAAGATTCAAGTCTTTGATAGTGTAAAAAGTATTGATTTATGTTCAATTCATACTTGATATAGGAGTGAATCTTATGTCTTTAGTTCAAAATGACTTGAGTGAAGTTATGTACAAATGCTGATTATTATGAAGAAACTTTTAATAAAATAATCAAAAGTTGTGTAATCTAATCAACTAGGGCAATACTTGAGATGCATTTTGATCACAAGTGTTTGAAAGAATTATAATGTTGACATAGATGGATATGATTTGTGAATATCAATGATGCATATGATGTTAAAGAGTGACAATAACCTTTGATTTGTTTCACATGGGAAAAATATACTTGAATGTGTACACAATTGATTTGATCATCAGAACATTAGTGGCCATTAACGTATGTTTTAATTTATTATTATTATTGCTTAAGCAAAACATTTCCGCCACTCTCCACAAATCACGTTATCTGAAAATTTGTGTGACGTGGACAACAATTATTGAAATTCAAATATTAGTTCAAGATGTATAAGTATAAGAGTCAAACTTTTGATTAATAAGAAAGAAGTGACTTACATCTTGTCTATCATAGTTCACATGGGTGTATATGTAAATTATTGATATTTTCATTGTCTTTGAATGATATGAATTAGCATAAATCTAGATGATTGCTCTTTCCATTTTTTGTATTGAATGAATTAGCGAACTTGCTTTTCTTGGATGAAAAACTTTATAGTGAGATTAATTGCATGTGGTTTGGAACATGCATCAACTTTTTTTACAAAATATATGACACGACTTAGAAGCTTTGAGATATGAATGAGTCTAACGTCCAATTGTAAGTGAAAAAAATTGATGTGGTGCTAGCTTTTCCAATTTTAACAGTACAGCGCAATGCGCTTTGTGCCTACTACTTTTTTGGCAGTTGTGAAATGGGGAAATTAAAAGGCTTGGGGTTGAGACAAGACTTCTTGAATTGTCTGAGAGAGCTTATAATTTGTTAGGAGATAACTCAGTCATTAGTTAACTTCAGTTAGTTTGAATTCAAACTCAGGATTTTCTTCTGATAAAGCAGTTGTGTTTTTTGGACGTAGGTCAACTAGATGAATCGTATATGTTATCTGTTGTGTATCTTCTAACTGTATGGAATTTTCGATCAAAGATCTTAAAATATAAAATTGAACGGTCACACAAGATGACAGCACTTTCAAAAAATGCTCCCAATTAGCTAGTAGCATGATGTTAAGTTGAAAAATTTGACACAAATTGAATAGTTAATGAAAACTTTGAATTTGACTTAAG
Source organism: Marchantia polymorpha subsp. ruderalis (assembly GCA_037833965.1). Taxonomy (NCBI): domain Eukaryota; kingdom Viridiplantae; phylum Streptophyta; class Marchantiopsida; order Marchantiales; family Marchantiaceae; genus Marchantia; species Marchantia polymorpha. The sequence goes on along the minus strand of AP031356.1, from coordinate 24,861,442 downwards.
AGACGGCTCAGTAAGTTTACCAACGCTTGAATAACGATTGCGTGGAAGCAATTTCGGATTTACATGCTAAGCTCTTTGTGACATTGCAAGAGGTGGAGGTCGGTGTGTTTGTTGCAAGTGCAGTAAATTCCAAATGTTGAGATTGCCGGGAGTGTTTTGTGTAGCAATTGTAATTGCTGCATATGAGGAGAGTATAGAGTAGAGATAATATGTTCAGTTTTACAACTGTTTGTTTGAAAAATTGCAACAGAGACAGAGTAAAACAGAAGCTGGAGAAGCCGTGGACGCGACTTGACATGATCTGAATATAGTGAAGAAACCAGAGAACGCATGAATTTTTGATACTGCAAGAAAAATTTGTGGCAAACCGCATGATTTCAAATTCATTCAATTAACTTTCTCACTCTGTTAAACTGAAAATGAATGTGTTACATGTTGTTGAGTCAAATCAAATATGCAAAACATACAAAGACGAATTGTAAGAGTGTGTTGGAAGCGCAAACTTAAAGAACTGCCAAGAATTTGTGTTAAATGCCTCAACTTCCTTGGAAATTGACATCATACACTATAACACTTGTGTCTATTTTGTCATCAATATCAAGAAAATGATATGTCTATTATATTGTCCAACATGCATTGTTTTATAATTTTATCACGTTATCATTGTCAAGCATTGGATAAGACATGGGGAAATCTTTATTTTAGAAGAATGAAAACTTTACCAACGTGACTGTTTATAAATTAGGAAGTAAACAAGGTATACATAATTTTTGAAGTTTTTAAACTGTCATCTTTACTATCTTCTAAAGTGTTGTATATAAGCACATCGTTATATGGAATAAGGGAGTACATACAAACCTCAATTGGAGCCATTTACTTATTATTATATTTGCAACATGGAATCAATGAAAGAGAAAGTAATGATAGATCAATTTAAAACTTGTTTCTGCGAAGTAGGAGGGTGAGTTGATGATACGAGAACGGAGCATTGAAATCATTCGTTACAAAAAGTAACTGAATTTTGAAGTTAATGAGGAGTGTCAATTGCCACGATTAATTATTTTGATAATTGTTAAGGGATGGATGTCGCTAGCTTTATTGATATGGCAAAGAAGATTTATCCTAAATTCTAGCTTAAAATCGACAAGGACTACACTCAAATGATTGTCGTTATTAGACATGTGAATTGGTATTGGAACGGTAAAGAATTGATCTAATTCCTAATGTTTGAAACAAGAATTTGTAAAGATCCCGCAAGAGTGAAGTACCGTGCTAAAGCGACAAGTGCTTGTGTGTAGAAGATAATTGATTTGTGAATAAAAAATGATCCGTCAATAGTTTGGATGATACTACTATGTCATAAAAAAATCATGAATTGTAAGGAGATTTTGACTTCTCGTATCATACTATTAAGAGACCTTAAATTTGGACCTGAAATTGAGAGACACGTGTTGAGGTTGTAGAATAAGATATGTGGAAAAGAAGTTGTTTTTTGCTCGAAAGCAAAGTTCGTTGAAGGGAAAGGTCAAAGTAGACTTATGTACAATCCAAATAACTGACGATAGACTTCGTGTAACACTGTTTTTACACCAGCAGAACTTAATTCCGAGATATATTTGGAGCATTGAACTACCGTAAACTAGATTTAATTACAAGCACGTGTACCCATTTTCGTCCTAAGGACATGGAAGAAAATATACTACGGGTTACATTCGTTCACTCAAGTAAAAGGAAAATAAAGTATTCAAAAATTTATATTTACCCTGCATTCTGCCACGTTCGTAATGTTCATTCAAACGTACTTTCCTTACCACTCACCCGCCTAAAATTGCATACAGCGCACACGTTTCACAGGTTGAAGGTGCATAATTTAAATCTAGAAATCATAATCGACACGTTTTCATCTCCGACCTAGTATAAAAAGGTGACACATTTCGCTCATATGCAAGCTAAATTGCGTCAAGTTTAACCGTTTTTTTATATCTTTCAACACCCTCATTTCTTCTTCTCGACCTTACTTTTAAGTGTGTACACTTCACCCTAAAAACTTTGTCTCTTTGAATAGAGGTGAGGATATCATGCGCATGCAACGAAGCATGTTGTAGTTGTATCCAGGCCGAACCCTAATGATATTGTTGGTGGGCTGGCGAAATTGAACGCCGCTACTCTACTGACAGCTGAGCTTTTTTGTTCGTAGTGGCAGTCTGAAATATAAACTTTTCACATAACAACAGAAGAATATACACTACATAAATATATTCTACCTGCTCGTCATCAGATTCAGGTGTCAAATTGTAAAAATTTTTGAAGGTTATATTTTAAATTATGTCAAATCCTTTAAATATGCCGACAGTCCACAGATCAGACCAAATCCATACCGCACGTCCTAAGTCGAATGAAACATTCTTACAAAGCATCCGACTTGAAATATTTATGTCAGTGCTACAACCATTCACTTTTTACGACCCATAATGTAAAACCCATGTACTATCTATCCAAGCTGAACCTACTCTAAAACATCCGTGAAATTGATTTCCTTCTTTAACGTCACGACAGAAACACACATCAAAAGACTGCTAACTTCAAAGACGTAAATAAAATGAAAGTGTTCAGAATTGGATACTGACAGTTGTATTTGAAGAGCATTTTCATATGTACTAACATTTCCGAATACAGAAAAAAAGATTCTCTGCAGGTATATGGCAGTCCAACATTAACTGGCGCGTTGCTAGATTTACTAGTAAATTACCACATAAAGCGCAAGCAACACTACCAAGAAAATTCCAACTGATAAACTGGGAGGAAGTATAAAATGTCTCCGTCACAGAGACATCAAACAAAGAGCTTGACCCAACTGTGATATTCATAATAGGAAAAAACTAAGTTCCACAAAAATCTGGACACCGGACAAAACTCCAACCTTAATCCTTCTTACTTTCCGGAAAAACTTTCATCTTCGCGTCATGTAACTTTATGTCACTCGGTAGAGTTTACATAGGAATAATGTCAAGACAATCTCACTGTGGACAAGCCCTACGCAAAGTGGGTTGCCATTATTGCCCAGCATATTGAAAAAATTTGACATGGGGCCACGTGAAGAAAGGCTGCCGTTGCGAGCCCCCCATTTCAATGATACAAGTTGTTGAGATCAACACTTTGAGCTAATTCGACAATGGAGCAGTTAGCTCGCAAGAAGTCAATAGTATAATTTTACAAAGACAAATGATGACCAATGCTAGGGCATATTACGCAGAACCCACAGGCAAGACATGTCGTCGGAACTCACCTTCAATGGGGCCTACTCCCTTTCGTCAAAATCGCGTTTTAGGTTTGCTACGGACTACTATCCCAAATGGTGTTGGCTACTTGTCCCGAGGTAGGAGAAAGGGAAAAAGAGAAAAGCTGAAAAATGTTCCTACAGACCAGCTTTCTTCTTGAGATGTTGCTTGAAGTCCATGATGTCGCCCTCCCACCTTGTCGCGGTCTTGTTCTCGCATACCCAGATCTCCTTTGCCACCTGGTTGATGAGCCTAAAGTCGTGACTGACCAACACCAACCCTCCGTCCCACTCGTTCAGGGCCTCGGCCAGAGAGTCAATCGTCTCAATATCAAGATGGTTGGTAGGCTCATCCAATAAAAGCAGATGTGGCAATCGCCATGCCAGCCATGCAAAAATCACTCTACTCTTCTGACCGTCGGAAAGGTTTCCCATTGGCATGATTTGGGCTTTGCCTGTAAGTCCAAATTTCCCAATAGCCGCACGCATCTTCTCTTCTTCCAACCCAGGGTACTCTGACATCATATATTGCAGCGCTGACACTTCAAGATTTAAGGTCTCTGCCAAATGTTGATGATATTGGGCTATCCGAAGGTGGTTGTGGCGCCTAACCATACCGTCGTTGGGCACTACCTCTCCAGTCATCAGCTTGAGCAGAGTACTCTTCCCGGCTCCGTTAGGACCGACAAGCGCAATACGAGAATCCAAATCCACACCAAAGTCTATCTTATCGTATATGAGGTTGTCCGGAGTGTATCCAAAAGAAACCTCCACAAACTGTAGGACTGGAGGTGGCAACTTTCCTACATCTGTAAAACGAAACACAAGAACCTTGTCTCTCACAATCTTCTCCGTCAATCCACCTCTTTCCATCTTGGCTAGAGTCTTTTCCTTACTCTGTGCTTGTCGGGCGAGCTTGGCGGATCCGTGACCGAATCTGGCAATATACTCCTTCATGGCTGATATCTGCTCCTGTTCCCATCGGTACTGCTTCATCTGATTCTCTTCAAGCTCAGATCGTGTCTGAACATATTGATCGTAATTACCTGAGAAAAACTTGAGCTTCTTATTCTGCATGTGAATGATGTTGGTACACACACCATTCAGGAAATCCTGGGAATGTGAAACCACGACCAGAATTCGATCAAACTTCTTCAGGATCTCCTCGAGCCAGACACAGGCTTCCAAATCTGCAAACAACAGTGGCACCTGACACTATCAGAGCCCATCAAGCTAAGGTTCTCAAAAATGAAACTTCAAGCAACTAGGTTAACACGGGCTATGGCAGATAAGGTTTTCTCGAATGGTGACAACCGTCAAATGCCTACCAAGATGATTGGTAGGTTCGTCCAGGAGAAGGATTGTAGGATTCATGAAAAGTGCCCTAGCCAAAGCGATACGCATTCTCCATCCTCCAGAGAAATCGCGGGTCTTCTTTGATTGCATCTTCTTGGTGAAACCTAGACCATGAAGAATTTCTGCTGCTCTTTTTTCGGCAGTTGCAGAGTCCATAGCTTCCAGTCGCTCGTAAATTCTGTCCAAAGCTTCGCCACCTCCATCATCCTGGATGAGAAACAAAATGTCAAAATAGTACACAAAAACGCAGAGCACGGTAGGAGATAAACGAATCAGAACACTGTTTGAAAAGCAATGATTACAGGCCCACACAAGAAATGGCCACATGCAGCAAGCTGGGACTAAGAATGCTACTTCAGACTTCAAAACGTGACTGAAATCTGTAACCCTACCCGAGCGGCCAATCTTTCGACTTCTTTTTCCAAGACAAGGCGCTCTTCGTCGACATTCATAACGGCTTGCAAGGAAGTCAAGTCTGAAGCGTCGATTTCCCTTGTCAAGTGATAGATATCCATGTGGTCAGGTATGGGAACTTCGCGCATTCCAATCGATGTCAATAACGTGGATTTTCCGCACCCATTAAGCCCCAGTAAACCGTAACGCCTGCAGACGAAGTTGCGTATTAGTGAAAAGATTTACAAGCATTTCAGAACACAAAAAAATCACCTCGCATACGTGCATCGATACTTCATGAAAGACACAAAAAACTCACCTTCCATAATTCAACTCTAATGTGGAGTCCGAAACCAATTCGTGTCCGTGAAAAGTCACCGACAGGCTCTCAATCTGCACACACACATGACGCATAAAAATCGCACTTATTGAGAAAAATTTCACGACCACACACATTCACCTATCGGATCTAGAATGCAGCAATGCCAAACACTCAGACCGTCAGAAACATATTGTAATCAGACGTCAACCCTCTCCAGCCCTGCGCGAAAACGCATCCGAAGTAACCAGGGGCAAGTAACAGCAAGGTCATACACCACGTTGACCGCTACATTTCGGCCCATCTTAGAGACGAGTTATGCGCAGTCTTCATACTCTTTCACATCCAGGCGCGGACATCGGTTACATGCCCCAAAAGTAACCTCAAACTCAGCTTTAATGTAAGTGACCTAAATCTACATACGGTGATGTCGCAAAGGAATCTCAAAATGGAAACCACGATTAGTCATAACATAGTCTGTGCTAACGACAAGGCCTATATTTTGTAAATCTACAGCATAGCTATTGAACGATTGACCCCGGCCTAAAATCTCCAACGACCAGTCTACGGCTTCGGTACTAGTAAAAGCCAAACAGATGCACATGCCAGGCCGGCCATTTCGCCTCCGTGCGAACTACGAGACCATAATCCTCTCTAAGACCATCTTCAAGCGTACTCGGTGACAAAGATAAGACTCGTTTCCATCGCATCGCGATCGTCGTGACAAGAACATCTCGCAGGTTGAAAGACTAAACTGCTCCTGCATGTTGTAAGTGTCCAAGACATCCCTAGAAATGTCCAGGTTTCGACAACACGTTGGGCATAAACAAGAAAGTAACTAACTCACATGAATATCTCGAGACTGCGGATGCGATGCTAAAACTCCAGTACAAGTTCGATCCGTAATCGCCGCGGCAGCCAGTTCGGCAGCAAGATCGTTTCCATTGGTGTCTTCCGCCTTCGATCCAACCGCGGCAGATTTGGATCCTCGCTTGGCTACGGCAGCAGCCTTCTTGGCTGCGGCCTTCTTCTTACTGGCGTCAGACACCATCTTTCGAAGCCTTACAACTTCAAAGAGAAAACTCCACCACCGACACGAACTCTCCGAGCCTGCAACGGACCTGTCAACGATGCCCGACAGGAAGGTACTGAAAACCGAAACTTCCTTCAATTCCCTCTGGAACGGATGTTCGATCCACCTCCGGATCGTTGTCCGAAAAATTTCCTGTTCTGCACCGCCGAACTCTGAAGAGACCTAATTACTCCTCCACCACCACCGGGAAGAATGAATTACGTCTCCTGAATTGTCCGACGAGACTCAAATCGATGGCAGCACGAGAGACACGAAATCGTCCAGGCTACGTCTATGTGGTTTCGTCCACTCTGTCTGTTCCACTCACCGGTCGAGACGCTGCTGTGCCTGGCACGAAAGCAGGCTGGCTCGTGCAATGAAAGGAGCAGCGCAAGGCGACCTTGCTTGCAGCTCTTGTGCTGCTGCTGCTGCTGCTGTGCCTGGTCTGGTCTCGTCTGGACGAGAAAGAGACGTCTCTGCAGCCGACTCGCTCCTTTGTTGCAGCCTTGCAGGGCGTTGCTTCGTCCCTTGCCCTTCCTTCCTCCCTCTCTCTCCCTCCCTGCCTCCCTCAACGAACGGCTCCCAGAGCATCTCGCGCCCCTTAATAGACTCCCGCTAATTTTTATCCACCGTCCACTCTTCCGTTGCCTTCCGTTATCTCTCCCAGAACCATCACGCCGTCTTCTCTGGCACCGCTCTTCGTCGCCCCACCGAACTTTTCCTCCTTTCCCCACTATCTTCGTTCATATTTGTTCGCTTTTTCTTTTTGTTCGGTACTTGCTTAATTCTCGCAATTCTATTAACATCTGTAGAGGTATTTATTTGTAGGCTGCTCGTCCAGAACCCTAATACAGTCGCTCTCAGCCTAGAACTCAAACCACCTGGAAATATCAGAGGTAAATAAAATAGCAAATTCGAGAATTACATATAAATATATCTTCCTTCACTCTTGCGAATACAAACCTCATGGCTACGGTATATAATAATTTTTGCTTCTTGAATAAGTATTGAGTTTTCCGAAGTCAGAATCCATTATCGATTTCTCTTTCTCATCAGACGACTATGTCGAAACTGAGCTTTCTACGGCTTCTTAAATATGTTCGATTGATCAAGATTGATTCGATGTTCTGGGATAAAATTCTATTTTGAAAATTTATTTAGAATTCTCGGATGGATCAATTCAAAACGTAGGTCTTGACAGTCTTTTTTCATAGGTATTTTTTCATGAGACGAAATCTTCAATTATTGAGATGAAAATCCATTGTTGATTTTCTTTCGATGCCGTCGATTCTTGTCTTTCTCCGACTTCCGTCGAAGTCAAGGTTTGAACATCTCTCAGTTTCGTCCTTAGGCAGGAAAGGAGTTTCGTCGACTGACAAGGCGACTTTCCTGCCCCGACCCACGCAGAGTTTAACGAGCCCGCGTCATCCCGTAGACGGGGACGTCACAAACTGACGACCGACCTGTTAGTTAGTCCGGGGTCATAGCGCTGTTATTGTCTGCCGCATTGGGTTTTATAAATGGAAGGGAAAGGACGGGATCGCAAAGCAAAGATAGACGGTTGCCGTTAACGCTGTGAATCATCGAATGTGGTGATGCCACCTACATCAATGAACTTAGTCATGTGTTTGTATGTGTTTGCACCTCCGACTAATCTATGAAGGGTTATAGATTGTTTTGAGGTGCAATCAGGGCTCCGTACAAGCACAGGTGCTGATTGATATTGAATTTTTTTGATATAGGATTAGATGTGGTGTTTTTTCCTTCTTGACGTAAGCAATAAATAAATATAAGTAAAAAATCTAGTACAAGAATAAATTATATTCAAATTATGAAAGACTACATGTAACTCTCTTGTGACATGAAACTAAAGTAAATTTGAAATCAGAAATAATCAACTCCTACGTATGGATCTTTTGAAATAAAAGGTTAAATAATTCAAAAATTCAAAAATAACATATTCGACATGTCTACAAGTAGACAATGATGTTGAATCCCTGATAAGAATAATAATTAGAAAGAATAATTTACATCTGAACTTTATATGTTCAAGGTCAAGGAAAAAAATTGGTCATTCTGACGGTATAGAATACTAAGATGTGTCCAATACTTTGTTTCCTTGTGAAGCTATAAGGAAATAGGTCACTATTACATAGTGATGTTTGGAATTTGACATTATGTTCAACTTCTAAAACATATTATCAACATCACAAGCGAGGAGTTGCTTGAAAACTGTGCAACAAAAAACCATGAACAATACGGGAATAACCACGAACAATCTAGATGCTTAGATAAGTCATTCACCATGGTTTCATGTTAAACTCTACGAAAGAATTTAATTAAAGATGTTGTTAATCCTGTTGGAAAAATACAGCAAAAAGATGGAAAGACCCATCAAACCTTGCATGAATTATGATGGAACCGAAAGAAAAAGATGGAGCATGGCTTAAATATCATCGAAATTGCAAACCTCTACTTGGATGCCGATATTTAAGAGTAAAGTTGACAAACATGTACCATATGACGAATTTTCCTTCAAGAAATTCATTGATGCTCGAAAAGCAACAAATTGAATGTTCCTGTGGAAGCATAAATTGGAAATCCAAGTTTCAAGATCATGGGCATGCATGAACTTGAACTCCTGTGCCTTTCAGTAGCAATTAAAAGTCCGGAAGCGTGCATAGTAGGAAATGAATTAAAAGGTTATTGAGGTAGAGAAGAAAATACTATTCAAAAATAAGAAAATATGTTGTCTTCTATTGCTTCTACTTCAAGTGATGTCCACTTTAGAAGCTTCACGCCTCTTCTGCGGTGACGAGCTTTCAGCTGGGGTTGGTACGATGATTTTCTGCTCTGTCGATTGACCATCGGCTTGTGAATATTCGAGACACGGTCGCAGATTTTTTAGGATTTTTTAATTCTTGCAATCTCGACACATATTTCCTGGTCTCCTCTGATTACGATGACCAACCACATAATCACAAAAATCTCTCGTCTAATTAGATCCCTACAGTACAACCCAGTCACGTCTGCAGTGATAGTGGTTCACCGTGACGTACGGGTCTCGAAAATACCAATTTTGGTTGAGGTAGAAGAATTTGGACGAGTCTGTAGGACTGTGCACCACTGCAGGCTATCATTGTCCGCCAAAAAGAGCTCCTCTTAAAGGCAAGTAAAAATTGGCCTTTTTTGTGGTGGTGACATCTGGTGCACGGAAGAAGGCCGGCCCTAATTCCAAATAACCCTAGATTAGCCTAGCCGCATAGAGTAACCCGGATGTGGAAAGGAGAAGCAAACCCTAAACGAAAGCCTCCATCCGAAACGAACCCTAAAGCCTTGCTTTTGCAGTCCTCTAGTTACCACCCGTTGTAGACAACGAGTTACACGGATGTTGACAACAGGACATTCTTCAGCTGAATGCAGAGGGTACAGTACACTTCCGATTTCTCGTTATCACCATTAGGTACGTCCCGTCGATGCACGCAACAAAGACTCTGATGCAAAAGGGCTTCCCGGATGTCCAAAATTATCGTTGCAATCCTGTAACTTTCCATTCTAATGGCGCCCCCCTTCATACAAGTAGACAAACTCATGCCCAAAGGCATTTATCTTTGTATACATATATACACTGATGAAATTATTCTCAAGAATATATTGTCTTTAATTCAACGTAGATTATATATGAAACATTATGATTCTAATATATAAAAAAATTTAGCTCTATTGGGTGTGATAGATAAATCTCCCGTAGATGTTAATTCGGATGATATGTTGAAGTCAAGTTCATTTGACTCGACTTGAAAGATGTATGATATATCGATTTTTACAAGTTAATAATTTTATTTATTAACTTGTTTAAAACAAGTTATATTGAAAGCCTATCATTTAATAATTGAAAGACTTTATAGGGTATTCCCATCCTTCCTACTACTTAAGTGTGTCCACTTGGCCGCACAAGCAATTTCATTGCGGACTATTGTATCGGAAATCGATTCATGATGCAATTTGTATTTATCATAGTTACGTAGAAAGCACACTTAACCTTAGGTAGTAAGAATGAATAAGATCAATGCGCAAGCCATTGGAGCAAACTCATGAATTAACATATGTCTTTGACTGGACTTTCAACCGACGACTGGACGTGTAAATGATTTCACTAGCAACAAGGTTTTCGTTGTGGCAGGTTATGTGGATATTCAAAACAAACAAAAATGTTCATGGAGTTGTGGACAATGCTGCGTAAGATGAAAGTAAACGAAAAGTTGTATATGGAAATGTCTAAGATTTGCGATAATCACGCTCCAGTTTTGCTCATATCATTAGTATCACAACCATTAACACAAACCCATAGCATAAATGGTTGAAGTAGATTGATACTGTTTGAGCCATTCAGTTTTACTTATGTATATCGGCTTCATATCCTCATTTGTGTACCTAGCTATGAACAGAAAGTCTCGTTGTCTTCTGCGAGACTTTGGAGAGAAGTAAGGTGATGAAGAAAAAAATCATACAATAAATTTTATATTCGGAGAAGATCCATGACATGAGTTTGTGTCCCAAGACTCTCCCGACATATGTGACCAGATTTAAAATAACCAGGAGGTTGTTACAAGATACTTCTGCTTCCATATAATGATATATTTCTGCCTTCTGCACAGATGAATTGAATTGAGAGATGGCGGAGAGGAGCCCTCAATGTCGATCATGCAGCAAGAAAGAGTAAAGAGACCAGCACAAATGTAGGTACAGCACAGTGATGCCCACATTTACAGTAATCCACCAGCAGTGTCTCAAGACACATAACTGTTCGATATAAAAGTGACCTCAAGTCCACTTTCTCTGCCATCTTTCCTTCGTGGACGGACAGAAATGAATGTAAAGCCACAGGACGCCTGGCCTACATTTAGCGGAAGCTTTTTCTGAGTCATGACACTTGTCACAATGCTGTCCATCGAATGGGGCCCGGTGGCAAATTACGGACAGTTACTAGACAACTTTGGCGACAGTGGATTGGACAAGCAATCGGTCTTTTCCCTCCCGACTTGCGTCATGCTTGATTCCGTGCCTACCAGCAGGATCTTTAGTATTCCCAGCGAAATCGACCAATGGCTGCCTTCTCTGTCGTCTACGTCCGGTGCACGAGGAGTGATGAGCTTCCTTCTTGAGCGGTTCCATCCCGTAGCCGACGTAAACCGACGGTGGGTGGTTAGTGATGACTATGTTTCGTGAGTTTGTGAACTGCTTCATTCGAGTTCTCCTTTTGTTGCAGTTGGAAGGACAAGCCTCGGGCTGGGACATTTGACATGTTCTCTAATCACGTTTTCTTATTAAAGTAAGTGACGTGAATCTGATTACGTGTTCTCTTGTGCTGTCACATGTTACATTGTACAAGTGACCACCTTTTCTTCAAGAACAATTAATAATTCCGTGGATTACTAGGAGAAATCATCGTGCTTGCTTGCACAATGCATAAAGAATGCTACAGATCGTGCGCAACGGTAGGCTTTAAGAGCGATACTGCCCTCTCCCGGATTTTAATACAAAATAGTCTGAGAATCCAGTATATATATATCGATTATGAATTGACTCAGCTATTGAGCAAACGGGGTCAAAGATCCCACTGTAAGGACTGGTCATTGGTTCAACTTTGACTCAAAAAAGTCCAGTACAAAGTCCTGTCAGAGAAGGAGAGCTCAAATGTGCCTATGTTACTATATCATATTCGAAATTGATTCAGTTTTAAGCATATCGATTAAAAAATTTCAACTTAAGGAAAATAAACAGAATCCTGAATTTCGTTTATTCGGATGAGAAAACTTTTTCACTGTTTTTCGTTCCTGAAACTTTTCTGTTGGGTGGGTTAACTGAATCTGTAAACTGTGATCTGTATCTCTGAAAATGTGCCCGAAATGAAACGAATATCCTCTTGTAGTGTAGTAGTAGTAGATGCATATTCCTGTACATTACAAATAATTTATAAGCTCAAGACCTCAACTCCAGAAAAAATCTTCTAGATTTTTACATGTTCGCTCTACCATGCATGCAGTGTTCGCGCCCTCCGCCACCAGTCAAGAAGAAGGGCGTGGCAAGTGTTTCGAGGTGGTGAGAGCATCAGTAGAATAAGAAAATAGGTAACAAATTCAGAAGTAGGAAGTTTCGGAGAAAGGTCATGTATCATGTTTCACGGATTTTCTGCATTGAACTCTTGGGGCCTTCAGCAGCTTCCAGGTGACGGAAAGTGCACCAATCTGACTTTCTAGACTCACTCACTAAAAAACTTGGTGACTCATTGACAAGGACATTTGTATCTCTAGACTTTGAGGCAAGTTTCTCATAAGGCCCCACTTCCTGCTCTGCACGTTGATCACGTGGTGAAGTTCTCGATGCTGTCCACATATTCTATGACCAATTTGATTTTGCCTTGACACCACTTTCTTTTTTTTACCTTCATTTTGGCACTGTAGCTATTGAGAGAGAGAGATAAACCTAATGTCAAATCTAAACCGATACCCCCATTGGATCGATTTTATCCTTGTACTAGAGGCAAAGCTTAAAGCGGCTTACGAATCCAAGTGGAGCTGTAAAATATCGATTTGTGTCGAGACTACAATACTGTGGAGAGTCTTCATTGTAGGAAGTATATATACACTCATCACCCTGAATGATGTATATTTTTAATTAGAATGGACCACACAAAGTAAGGTATATTCTGTGCGTAAGGGTACTGTTTCTTTTAAAAAATCCTTGTGTTTCAAAAATTACCTTGTCACCTTCAACAACTGTGACACATTTTCAAAATCGACAAGTAGTTCTTAGAATGTTCCCCTCTCTGAATTCCAATCACCTTCAATCTAGATAACGCTTCATTGAGTTTCTAGCTTGAAGAGAATATACTAAATCTATATTTCTGGGCGATATGTCACATAGTCAAGTTTGTGTCTTGTCATGCATGAACATGTCAGATCAGAAACTCTTTCTCTAATACAGAGTATAAATTGTAGTCTTTCATGAAAAGTGCATCACAATACATCCTTTTGTGTTGTCAAAACATATGTGACACTTTGGTCATCCATCATCATTAAGAAGTGATCTGATCAAACCAAAAGCTTATTTTATGTTACAGCCACACCCTTCAAGAATCCTTCACCCTATAGTTCTCTCTTCTTCACATCATCAATCTATAAATCATATTTAATAAAATCAAGAAAAATCTAATTTTAGTAAAAATATAATTGCAACACAATTTTTTGTTTTGCAGTAGATTTAAATTTATGAAAAGAAAAATCATATTTCAGATATTTGATCATTATTTCTCCATCAAACTTCCTATGTATTCTTTAATTTTCTTTTCATAATAATATTTTTTTCTCCAAATATACTATTTTTAATAAAATTAATTTATTGCAATTTAAATTTTTTTTATTTAAAGTTCTTGAATTTAAATAATTTATAAATTTATAATATTTTTAATGACATTAAAAGAAAAAAATTTTCATACTCTAAACAAATTTTTTTATCTTACTGCCCTTATATTTTGGTATTAAATATATATTTATCTTTAAAAACTATTGATTTATATTTGAAATTTATATAAGTAAATTGACAATATACTATGATTTTAATGTGAAACAAAGAGTATTTCCAATCAAATCTTGAATTTCATTTGTATATATGTTTGAAATAAGTTATTTTTAAAAGAAATATCATTTAAATCAAGTTTGAAATCTAAATTTTGCTTTCAAAATTTATATTATAACATTTAATTTTTAATTTTTCCTCTCAAAATATATTTTAAATTATGTATTCTTCCTATTTCATGTAAAAGTTTTTGTAAACATATTATAGGATATTTTAAACAAACAGTTAATTTGGAAAATAATGCTTCACTAATCATAGTATACACAAGTTTGCAATTTTAATGTGAATTGTGAACTTCTAATGAGAATTTATAGAGTTTCGATTATAACATTTGCTACATTGGCATGATTTTAGTAATCAAAATGTTATCAAATGATTTAGCATATTTTTTATATGTAAGTTTTAGACTATAATCAGACTGCAATAATTGAATTTTGTTTTACTTTCATGATGAAGTTAGTATGAAAAAAAACTTAAATAAGTGAAGGCTTAAATAATGAAACATTTACAGAATCCTCTTGAGCCGACACTCTGAATAACAAACAAAATACTTTGTTCGTTTGATTGAGTTTTGTCCGTGGAAGTATAAAATTATTTTATTGAAAATGCTAAGTTTGTTAATTTAGAGTCATGACCAACTTTATGTAGTGAGAAGTCAATTTAACTAAGTTATTATATATTATATAACTGATTACATTTCATCAAGATCTAATTAAATTTCTAACACTTAAATCTTGCCCCATGTTTCAATTATAAGTTCTATATAATTACTTATTTGAAGTTTTAGGAAAAATTTAACATTCAATATCCTATTTATTCAAGTCAAGTAAATATTAAACGTTTATATAAGATATACACAGATTGAAAGTAAATTACTTGATGAGTTCCATTTTAACACAAATTACCTATTTGGATCCATCAAGTTCTGTTTTACCCGATAGAACCACACTGATGTCACACCATCGCCAAGTTCTAAAAGTTGTCCCTGTACATTTATGAGTATGAAGGTTTAAAGACTCTGAAAGTTTGTATTTGATAATTTGAAAAATTGAAATGTCCAATTAGATTATACGGAATTATCATCATTACCCGTGGAATAAGTGTTGTGAGCCGCTATTAGTGTCTGAGCGAGGCGAACTTTAGCAATATGGTTTAAGATGATATGCCTAGATGTTTCTTGTCTTGTGCGTTTAGTTTATGGTGTTAATCTAATCGGTTCATTCTAGGTTGAATGCATCACTAAACTCAACATGTAACCGACAGCAATTACTTAACATTGCTTTCTTTTCAGTAAAGTATTTGTTTGTATGTTATAACATGGTATCGGAGTTTTTTTTTAATTTTTGGAAGATTAATGATTTGTGTTAGTAATCACAAATTTTCTTGCTACTCCACGAGTAGTTGCTTCACAGAATTTCATTAGATAGTGAGTCACTTTCAGCCGTCATGGAAGAAAATAATTGCGCTTTCACATTACGCCCCGATGAGAAGCTAACATGACGATTCAACTACATGAATTGGTCTGTACAGTTGAAGACGGTGCTAAGGAACAAAGCAGTCTATGAATGCACTATTTTTTATTCGGCTATCCTTGGAAGTGCTGTTGAATGGCGCCGACAAATCAAGGTCATTGCAATAATCTAGGCTAGTGTATCACTTGATTTTTTTCCCTATTGCTGTATATGAATACAATTTTTCTAAAGTATGTACTTGTCTACATTTTCTCTCTCACTCTAATAATGCCCAACGGTGACTTATGCTAACCAAGAGACTAGTTATTCTCAAGCTTTGTGCTTTTATCAAAGTTAATGTCTATATTTAGATCATTCAAATGCACAAAACGCAACTCATCGCTATTAATCTTATTAACTATACATTTAAGGTGCTAGATCTATCATAGTGTAACACTAGGGTTTAGAGAGAAGCTCACTCGAAGATAGAAACGTAAACTCTGAAGATGAGAAATACCAACAATGGTTCTCCTCTTCCTTATATAGCTCTCACCAACAAGTACAAGGTGATAAGATCTAATCCCTACCATCCATCCCACTCATAGTGGATGGATGACGTGGCGGATAACCCTAACAAGCACACGGATCGCTGACGTGGCGCACCCAACTAACACACTAACTAACACAATCAATCCTTACCTACAAGCACACGGATTGCTGACATGGCACTGTCAACTAACACATCCACTCTGTACCTACCAAGTGCGCGGATCGCTGACGTGGCAGCTATGACTAGTGCACACTAAAGTATCTACATCAATATTTAGAGTAACATCTACTTTAGTTCTAACTAACTAAAGATGATTACAAACCTCCCTTCTTTTAAGATGCAACGTCCTCGTTGCACATACGTTCAAACTCCTGAACTATCAAAGGTGCATTTGCTAAATTTTTAGCTGGTTCCCAAGTTGATTCATACGATGGATAGCCTTTCCATTGAATCAAATACTCTACTTTGGAATATTTATGACCTCGAATACGTTTCTTGAGTATCTTTTCTACCTCAAACTCCTCATGATCTGCTATCAAGGTTGGAAGAGGAGGTGGTGCTGGTTGGTTGGTGAATTGTTTTGGTCGTGGTACATGTTTTCGCAATCGTGACACATGAAATACTAGATGTATTTTCATATGTGACGGAAGTTCCAACTTGTATGACATTTCACCAACACGCTTCAAAACCAAAAATGGACCAATGAACCTAGGGTTTAACTTTGGTGTTCCTACAAGAGACAAATTCGTTGTGGATAACCAAACATGATCGCCAACCTCAAAAATCACTTCTCTACGATGAGCATCGGCATGCTCCTTTTGCCGATTTTGAGCTATCACCAACTTCTCCTTGGCCTGATGTAGTCCTCGGTGAATATGCTCCACGAATTCGTTGACTGCTGCAACTTTGATCGAAAACTCATATCCTTTGGGAAGTCTCATCAAACTTGAAGGAGTTATAGGATGAGCTCCATACATAAGAAAAAATGGAGACACTTTTGTGGATGCATTAACAGAATTGTTATATGCAAATTCCACAAGTGGCAAAAGGTTGTCCCACTCTTCTTGCTCTTCTAATGTGAATGCTCGTAGCATATCCTCTATGGTTCTATTTGCCCTCTCAGTTTGTCCATCAGTTTGAGGGTGATAGGCCGTTGACATTGCTAGTTTTGTTTTGAAAAAACTAAACAAAGTTTTCCAAAATAAACTAGTGAAGTGAGTACCTCTATCCGTGATTAACACTTTGCTTAAGCCATGATTCACAAAAACTGCATCTAGATACAATTGAGCTAGTTGTGGAGCTGTTACTGTTTTTGTGGTTGGCCTGATGTGAATCATCTGGCTCAATTTGTCCACAAAAACTACCACTGAATCAGGTCCTAACGAAGTCTTTGGTAACTCACATACAAGATCCATGGTGACATGTTCCCACCGTTGTTCGGGAATAGGAAGAGGCTGTAATAAACCCGCTGGTTTTTGATTACTTGCCTTGTTTTGTTGACAAGCAACACAACTTCGAACATAAAACTCCACATCCTCACGTATTTTGGGCCAATAGTATACTCGTTGTATACTCTCCACGGTTTTCTCCACTCCCACATGACCTGCAATGGCTGTATCATGACTTTCTGCCAAAATCATTGTGCGCAAATCGTGATCTTGTGGAATCCATATACGCTGATTGTAAAACGCCAAACCTCGAGATTTCTCTGCCTTTCCAGTTTGTAGTGCCCGAGTGATGTCTTCATACTCCTTTGTGGCTTGTGACATCTTGCTCCACCAATCCGCCTGAATTTTCACTTCTGCAACATGATTCAAACAAGGCATGCGTGTGAGAGCATCAGCAAGTTGCTTCTTTCCCTCCACGTACACAATCTTCATGTTGAAGCGTTGACGCCACTCTGCCCATCGAATTTGTCGTTTGGACAGATCCTTCTGAGTTTCCAAAAAAACCAATGGTTTATGATCAGTCTCCACCACAAACTCTTTATCACCCAAGTAATGCTTCCAATGTTTGGTTGCCAACACGATGGCTAACTCCTCCCGTTCTGTCGTGTGATAATTTTGTTCCGCCGCCACCAACTTTCGAGAATAGAAAGCAACTGGATGCCATCCATCCTCCCATTCTTGTTGAAGTATGCCACCTACTGTTGTATCTGATGCGTCAGTGGCCAACTTGATAGAACGGTTAGGATCATACCACTTGAGAATAGGTGCGTGTAACAAAGCATCTTTCAATGCTTGAAAAGCTAACTCTTGAGCTGTTCCCCATCTCCACTTTTGATCTTTCCCTAACATGGAAGTCAAGGCTTGAGCTAGTCGAGCAAAACCTTTCACAAATCTACGATAGAATCCAGTGAGTCCTAGAAAACTCTTCAATTGAGTTTGATCATCAGGTGCTATCCATTTCTGAATAGCATCTATCTTCTCACTCATCACTTGGATTCCTGTAGCTGTAACTCTATGACCCAAGTAATCTACTTCTCACTTGCCAAATTCACATTTTGAAGCTTTGGCATACAATTGATTGTCTCTTAAAACTTAAAGTACCTCTCGTAAATGACTTCTATGATCACTCAAAGTTTTGCTATACACCAATATATCTCCAGAAAAACAATGACAGATTTATCTAGATAAGGGCGAAAGATATCGTTCATCAATCCCATGAATGTAGCTGGTGCATTAGTGAGACCAAAAGGCATCACCAGATACTCAAAGTGTCCATACCTAGTACGAAAAGTTGTATTGTGAACATCTTCATCTGCAATTCGAATTTGATTGTAGCCGCTTCTCAAATCTAGCTTGGTGAAGTACTTCGCTCCTTGAAGTAGATCAAACAAATCATCCATACGAGGTAATGGATATTTGTTTTTCACCGTTTGTTGATTCAACCCGCGATAATCGATACATAGTCTCATGGATCCATCATTCTTTTTCACAAAGAGTACTGGAGCTCCATAAGGTGAAACATTTGGTTGAATGAATCCCTTGTTCAACATCTCCTCCACTTGAGCTTTGCATTCTTCCAATTCGTTTGGAGCCAAACGATATGGAGCTTTGCAAGTTGGTGTACTTCCAGGTATCACCTCAATCTTGTGATCTACTCGCCTCTTTGGTGGTAATCCTGCAGGTAGATCATCTGGAAAAACATCTTTATACTCCATAAAAATGTCGTTCAAGGACTCCGAGATGTAAGGTTTGTCCGTGGATCCAATATCTCTTATAAGTCCAAGAAAACATACATCATCTCTAGAAATGGATGCTGTACCCATCACAAAGAGGGATAAATTACTATTCTGAGATCTAATTCTATCTCCATAGATCTTCCATCCACTACTTGTAATCACTTTTCTTCTCCAATCTACCTTCGGATTATATTGTTCCATCCATGGCATTCCAAGGATGACATCATATCGAGCTAAACGAATTACTCTTCATTCAATGCTCTCCTTGTATCTACCTATGGATAATTCTACTCTCCGTGGTAGTGTTTCTATCACTTAAGTTTGCCCGTTTGGCAATTCAACTTCTTCACTCACGTCCTTCATCAACATCAAACCTAACTTCATAGTAACACTCCTTGATAGAAAATTCTTAGTTGCTCCAGGATCAATCAAAATTCTCACCTTGTGTTCTTCCATGAAACCATCAGTGACAATGAGTTGAGCTTGCTTCTTATCCCTTCCATGAGCTCCCAACCATTGCCTTCTTCCAACCTCGCCTTTTCTTCGCTTTGTAGAACCAGTAAGGCCGCGAGGGAAGATTACTGGTGATCTTCGTTTCCCGAAACTGCTTCCTCCACCTCTTCTTACTCTATCCCCTCCATATTGTTGAACGGGTGTCGCTGCATGAGCCGTCCTCCTTGTTGTGTCGGCCGAACTCGACAAAACTTGGCTATGTGACCCATTCGTCCACATGCATAGCATTGGCGATTGTCACGAACTCCAGCTCCTCCTCGAACCATTCCATTCTTTGCATAACCTTCCTGCAAATTTGGAACTCCTGGTCGTCTAATCTCACCTCCAAATCTTGGTGGTGGTACTCTTGTTGGTGCACCAACCTTCTCTACGTCGAAGATTTACCAACTCCATCGGTGTTGGACCAGATGGATCTCGAAAATTGCTCACTGGTTCACCGTGTGTGACACCAAAAGCACGCGAAATTCGTTGAGCAATTGCGATTGCTTCATTCACAGTAGATGGATTGCTTACCATCACCTCCTTTTGAATTCGATTCTTCAAGCCTCGTTTGAACACGTCCAAGGCTTCAGCTCCACTCATATCCATGATAGATACTTGAAGATCACAAAATTCTTCAATGTACTCATGAATACCTCCTTTCTGCTTCAGATCCTACAACTTCATTCTTGCAGTTTGAAGAGAATCCACCGCTTGAAAATTTTGCAGAAGTCCTTCCTGCATTCCACTCCACGAAATGGTAGCAACTCGTTCTGTAAGCATTCTCTCCCATGTTGTGTACCATGTGAGAGCCTTATCCGTAAGAAAGATCTCATGAACATTCCTGCAATATAATCAGAAACATGAAAATGGGATAAATGAATATTCATCCTCATAATCCATCCTTCTAACACTCCCATTGCTCTACTCCCTTTGTAAGCTTCCACCTTACAGGATTTTCCCATTCGAAGCAAAAGATTTGCTTGATCTTCAAGCTCTTGAACACGTTTCCTATTTGCTTCTGTTGCATCAATAGGAGTTGGTTCTGGCTGAACTTGGGAAACTTGAACTTGAGGTTCAACTTCCATCTCTCCAACTCTCTCTCTCTCTACTTTCTCACTCTCCAATGCGAAGATTTTATCTTCCATGGCTTGCTGCTTGGTATGCCCATCTACTATCGCTTTTCTCAACTCCTTCATCTCCGCCATGATTGCATTGAGAACATCACCCATATCAATTGATGTCTTCATGCTTTCTCACACTACCTCTAATACAAAGTGAGTATAATCACTATGTGACTTCTCAAAAAAGGAGTTACAAAAGGTGCAGGTGACTCTATCACAACTCTATAGTATTCCTCTCCATAATTCCTCACAAGAAAATCTCTCCATATCCTCTTCTGTCTATATACTATTCTAATCTCTACATAAGTGCTGAATCGAACCGAGACAGGTGGTTCGCGATTCAAATCCATGAAACAATCAGTATAGAATGTATATAGTACAATCCCAAGTCTCTCCATAAATAACTATTGGAAGAATCAGTGGCACTCTTGACTCCATCACTCTAGTCATAAAATCTGCACCCCAACAAGCCACAAGGTACATCCAAAAATGATGTTTCTCCATGCAACGAAGGTGAATATCGAATAGGTTAGGAATTGGCCAGTGCGGTACTGGATTCCTGTCAATCCTGTGCATATCTGCAAAAACACAATTTTTCCCTTCCACCTCTCTCTACATGCAGATGAATGACCTCTGCCAGCCTCTATACACTTTCAAGACTACACTCCATCATCAGTCACTTGCTATTCCATGAGGGGTAATCCACACTCAAGGAAAGAGCAAGGTCGCTTTGATACCATTGTAACACTAGGGTTTAGAGAGAAGCTCACTCGAAGATAAAACGTAAACTCTGAAGATGAGAGATACCAACAACGGTTCTACTCTTCCTTATATAGCTCTCATCAACAAGTACAAGGTGATAAGATCTAATCCCCACCATCCATCCCACTCCTAGTGGATGGATGACGTGGCGGATAACCCTAACAAGCACACGGATCGCTGACGTGGCGCACCCAACTAACACACTCAATCCTTATCTACAAGCACACGGATTATTGACGTGGCACTGTCAACTAACACATCCACTATGTACCTACCAAGTGCGCGGATCGCTGACGTGGCAGCTATGACTAGTGCACACTAAAGTATCTACATCAATATTTAGAGTAACCTCTACTTTAGTTCTAACTAACTAAAGATGGTTACACATAGACTTAGTTTGTCTTGAATTTCTCGCGATTCACCACTAGGCTTTATTGATCTCTTGAAGCGCTTGTAGACTGACGGTACTTGGATTGACAATCACAAGGAAAAAGACTTTGCGGTAAGTCATTTGGTTCTTCCGCAAGCCGTGAATCTCGAGTTCGTCTTCCCAACACACCGTCACACAATATTTTTGAGATGGAGTAATTCTAACGGATCAACTCAATCAAATACTCAATGTAACTATTGTGGCAAACTTCATCCATGGAAACAAGATTGTGATATCAAAAATCTTGATGAGCAAAATTTGCCGCTCCTGCTTATGAGCTTCAACATGCTGTTCGTTAAGGTGCAAGCTATTGCTATTCAAGAACAAGACAATAGCAAAGATGACTTGGCTAACTGTGAATCGATAGATTGTGTCATATTCGATAGTAGATAACCTACCACATGCACTCTAAGTGTTTTGTTCACCATTTCCCTTTCCTTGCCGATAAAGATCGCATGTGTGCTTGCGAAGGAGCACAAGGCTAGAAAACATAAAGGAAGCTAGAAGAAAACTACATGACCTTTGGTACTTTTCCACATCGATTTGTGTGGTCACGTCAAAGCAAGTATTGACTTCAAGTACCTTTTGCCCTTCATTAAAGACTATAACTGATTTACTTGGGTTCGAATTCTTTGCCTAAAAAGTGAAATCTTTCATCACTTTAAGCTATCTATCTTTCTTGCGAAAATTTTTATCTCTATAAAGTTGATTGGTCATCACTAGTCTCGTTTCTTCGGATTCACCGAATGGATGAATAACTCTTTGAGGATTTCAAAAAACTATTGCCAACAAAAGGGTTAGGTTTCTTTGCCTAAAAAATGATTTCTTCCATCATTGTAAGCAATCTGTCTTACTTGTGGAAAATTTTTATTTGTATAAAGTTGATGTAGTGTGGCAAACCAAGTACAATTGGTCATCATTAATTTCGTCTCTTCTAATTCATCCTGAGGATTGAATAACACCATGAGGATTTTAAAAGCTAGGAAGCTAAAAGTTGACAAAATGAAATTGTTCGGCAACTAAATACAGCAGCGAGCAACCACAAAAACGACATTAAGAATCTGAGTCTATTTGAAGCAAATTGTTGTATTTTCAATATTTATAAATTTCCTGCTGATGTCTAAATGAAGTATGTGTGAGTAGTTAATTCTTTGCTAAATTGTTTTGCAAACCGTGCATTCATTTTCACTACGTCATATGAAAAATTATATGATCCTTCATCTACATCATTACAGAATTCAAAGTAATCGGATGCACTGCATATGTTCATATTTCCTCTGATAAGCGGAGTAAGCTTCAATCCAAGCCAAAATGATGTGTGCTACGATGATGAATCCAAATCATAAAGATGTTGAGACCTATTAGCTCTTTGCATTGTTACTACCAAAAATATGTTATATTCTTTGATCATATATTTGGAAGTTTTGTGGATCTACACGATTATCATTAGAGAGGTGGTAGTTATTTCAGATGGCAATTTTGGTATTTTAGACTATCTTGCAATACTCAACGTATCATTACACACATGAATCACAAATTGATGACTCTACAAGCGGAAGTTCCTTGCTTGGCTTTCTTCATACTAATCTATGGGACCCTCCACACGATTCCAGGAGAATTTCTACACAAGTAGGTCGTGAACTACAGCAATTCCTTGGAGACAATTATCACATATCAGGACGTACCTTTATCAATAGTATTGAAACTACGAGACCAGTGAACTATCAAATAATTGTCGCTCAAACCCTCCAAAATCCACAAGCAAGAAAAGTTTGACTCTCTAATAACCAACCTCATCTGAAAAATCGTGACACTCCTAGAAGATAAACATGCTCTAGCCTCAAAGTGGATCTTTAAAGTCAAACCTCAATTAGATCCTACATCCATGCGCTTGAAAGCTCGCTTGGTTGCACATGGCTTACAATAAAATTTTGACATCGATTATAAAAAAACGCTTGTCTCTTGCATGCATTAATTTCACTCTTAGTAGCACTTGGATGAGAATTATATCATATGGATATAGTTATCGTGTTTTTTAATGGAAAGATGCAGAGCTTATTTACATGAATCAAGCTCTTGGTTTAGAGATCAAAGGCAATGGATACATATATTCTTAACAAATATTCTTAATCAATTTATGTACGGAAGTAGTCTTCGAGTTAATGATATGAAAAAATCTTCAAACATCTCTTGTCTATTGGTTGAAATCGAAGTCAACTTGATCCCAACATGTACTTACTCTGTGAAGGCGGCACTATTACAATGCTTCTATTGTATGTCAATAATTTACTCCTACTCCTACACTACTTGTAGCAGTCCTGACAAAATTGTCAAAATTGAGCCTCAACTTCATTACAATTACAAGATGAAAGATATTGTACCCGTCTTCGGTTATCTTGGTGTGGATTTCTATCTCACAATTGAACTAATCTGTTTCTTCATCAACTACAATATACAACTCCTTAACAAATGCAAACTTGATTCTTCTATGTCTGAGTTTGTGCTTCTTCCTGTAGTTCACATCCTTGAAGCTCAAACTAGTAACCGTGAATCAACGTCTCGGCTTACTATCATATTGTAGTAGAACTAATCTTCTTATGTCATACTAGTTAAGATTTGTCATATGCAATTGATGTGGTAATCCATACATGCATTCATCTCAATAGGTCACTCAAATTTTGTTTATCATGATCTATGGTACATCAACTTCACTCAAGACTTTGACATGTTCTACAAGCGCCAAAGTTCAACGCATTTTCACGAATTTTCAGACGCTGAATACTTGAGTTGCTGCAACATCCGCCGATTTGTTGGTTCTTGCTTATTCAAGCTGACTGATGATTCCATCTATCAGTCTTTGAAGCATCAATCTACCGTTTTGAACAGTACAACAGTCTTTAAGTACAAGGCTTTGTTCGAAGCAGCTAAAGATGTTATTACATGCGACAGTTGATGATATGGCTCTAAATCAATACTCATTGTATTCTCATTGTATGTCAAGACTTTATAATACAAGATTACTTGAAGCACGCCAACACTTCAACCTTGGCCGATTTAGATTTGTCTTGTGACAATCAAGATGCAATAAAACTCACTCACAATACTATTTTTCACGCAAAGACAAAACAATTGAGGCCAAGCATCACTTTGTGAGAGAAAAGTTTTAGGGGGAAAAATTTGACTTGATTACATACATACATATGACAATCCGACGTACCTTCTCACAAAGATTCTATAGCGCCATAAGTTTGAAAAGCAAAGAGATTTTATTGGATTACGTTCATTAGCTGAAGTATAAGCAAGTGCTACAACCTAAGATCAATAGAGTTAACCTAATTGATTGTGTATCTGATTGTATAAATGATGTTTTGAAAAAACATTATTAATCATTTTTTTAATCAAAACGTTAATAAGATTGAATTTATATTCAATCTTGACAAATTAAATCATCTTTTCACACACAACCTACATGTTTATGAAGATGAGACATGATGTTATGTCATAGTATTATTTTCATATTGAACCTTTGGATTTTCTAATAATACATATTGCAATAACTGTCTTCAGATTAATCCATAATGAAAACACAACTTTTGTTTTTCTTCTAGATGTATATTCATGAACTTTTCTATTACATGTTGATTAATTAATATAACGAGATTTTGATTAAAGTGCTTATTAGTTAAATCTGATAAAGCCCTAGACAACATATTATTTTTACATAAATTCCTTGATAACGGGACATAAAAATTCCTTTATGTTACATAAATAGTAAAAAATAATACAAAACATATAACATATAAAAATCTTTTATTTCTATTGTTATATATTTCTAATAATCTTCATACAATGGAAGAGAGAGTAATGATTAGATAATTCAATGTGATATTAAATAATTGTAGGTTTTTTCAAAAATATATATTTCTCGATGAAGTTTTAATTTTGTGGCCATATGTTATCAAAAAATTGAATTAAAAAACTGATTTTAATTTTCAAATGCAAACTACAATCATTTGAGCTATTAATCAGTTTTTCTAGAAAAATATTATGAGATTACTCAAACATATTACAAACAAATAAACACATGTTTCACCATTTGAATCTATGTCTACAAGAACACAACTTTGAAAAACCATGAATTTAGAAAATTTTCATCAATTCTTTTTTTAATGATAATTTTAAAAATTCAACAAAATAAGAATGAACTTACCAATTGAAGATTGGAAGATTGTGTGCAATTGAAAGATTTAAGACTTTCAGATTACAAACTATAACTGATAATCATGAAATTTAAAGAAAGGGTTTCTAAAAAGTAAAATAAAAAAACAGATTATAGTTTGTTGAATTCAAAACTTTTAAAATCAAAGTTCAATGCTTGAAAGAAGATCATTGAACAATTTTTGTTTCTTCTATAAATGGTTAGATCAAATTATATACAGCATATAATTTGATCTACATGGAATTCAATTAGTTGAATAGAATTATATTTTAGATATCAAACGAATGAAATATAATTATATGAAATGACTTTGATGAATGTAAGATATGAAGTAAAATAGACGAATCAGTTGAGATTTCATGAAGTATAATTCAAAGTTTAAGATGCTATGCTATGGTTCAAACCGCTTGCACACGACTCCACTGCTACCAGAAACTGCTACAATTTGGACATTTTGATTGTACGCTCCTCATTCGTATTTGATGTTGACAGCGTATTTGATCTCGTAGACATGAAATTTTTCAGTTGTTGCAACGTTGATTTGGTCTGTTTTACATTTTGTTGAAAATTGAGGTATGCTTTCAATCACTTCTTTTCATCCAAAAATTTCTTCTGCCGAGTTGCATAAGGAGGCCAAAGTTTTCCAGACATTATGCAATCGTATAGCAAGGTATGATTCTGTGTTGTTTTAGTTCATTTTCAAATAAATCTATAATGTTTTCTTTAATTCGTATGAATTGCACTTCATCACAAAATAATGCACATATTTTTATCGAATTCAGGTTCTATTAGAATTCCACAATTGTGTTGTTTGAGTTTTCCCCCCGGTTTCTGTGCTGATTAGTCTAAATTTCTGACAACTCTTCATCTGCATGGGCTAGAAGCCAAACTCTCTCCAACACACCAAGACCCAGGAGAGAAGGAAATGGTGTTCTTTGGTCCTTGACTGTCTTAGACTAGGTTGGATTCGCTTGGATGGGCATAGCAAAATCAGTATAGTTCAAAACATAAAATGTACAAAGCGAAGCAAAAGTTATCAAGTGAAGTGAGAGGTAGAGAGAAGTTAATATTATGGTAGGGTGGGGGAAGAAAAATACAACACACTTTTCTTCCTCTACCCTACCAGAATGTTCTGTGTTTACTGAGTATAATGCAAAATGCACAAACGATGCTAACATTCTGCCAGATGAACTGACCTTACAACTTTGAAGTTCTCCTTTCAAACTGGACATAAACAAAGGAGCGCTGAACAGCGACTGCAAGGAAATTTAAAACCGTCACTTCTCAGAACGTCCTTCATTTCAGGTGTCATTGCTATGCTCACTTCATGATGTACATATCATCCCCAACTTATAGCATATAGTAGACAACATTTGATATAAGCTCTTGCATTTAAGTTCACTTTCCAGTTCCTTACCAATTTGCGGTTCCTTTGCATCCGCCCATACTCTCCAGTGATCTGATAACTAAGACCTGCATTACACCCTATTCCCCATCTGTAGCTAGAGCAGCACATAACTAGACTCTGGTTTTTCAGCTCGCACAAACAACGTATGAATGGTGATGGTCCGCCTTCAATATTTTTACTGTAAACAATTATTTTCATATCTCTCACGTCGCACGATTCGATCAGCTACACCTACAGATACTTGTACTTGTCATTGCAAACACAGTATGAGCTGTGGGCGGTACTCTTGCTAGTTATAAAAAGCTCACCTCAATAATTTTCTGCAATCAGTAACAACTTGTTGGCAAAATCGATGTAAATGTTACATGTAACCAAATTTCAAGTGTACCTCTTTTCAACTCTTAACAATCCACTACGAAGAAACTTATATTAAAAGCTCCAACCGCGCTCCGCAAGGGCTTCGCGCACCCTTTTAGCAGAGTCTGACACGTCATTAAGTGGAGGGTAACTCCAGGTCTCCCTCATCTGCACACTCAGATAATACACCAATAAGATCGGCAGGCAGATTGGGTCTAGCGTGCTTCCGTCAATTGTTCCTACTAGGTTGGATAAGAAACAGGCCCACTTGCTTTCCTGACGATCAGGTCTTCTCGGTACTTCTGCGATGAGATCCACAGTAGACAGTTTCCCGAAAGAAGAAAGAAAATGCAGATAGGAGATAAATACTTACATCCTCGGCTCCAGTTAATGATCTGATAACACCTTTGTGCCGTAAACTCTTTTGAAAGTCCGCAAACTTCCACTTACATCGCTCCGCTCCTACCACATATACAGGCTTTCTGTACCCAAGAAGTTCCTTATTACATACATTACAATTGATAGGCATTGCTCGCGTGTTGCTTCGGATCAATGACCCCACATTAAAGCTCAAATCTCCAAATTCGGCATACCCAACATGAATTAAAAATATGCAGATCGGATGGAATTTGGGCTGTAAGTCGCAGTAGCTTACCCTGTGCTGCAAGCTTCACTCAACATGCTTATAGAGTCAGCTGTCACAATAAACGAATCACCCCAGGCAAGATGACCCAGATGTGGATTGGGACCTGGAGACGGATATCAGAGAAATAACTGTCAGTCGTCAAGCCAGGTGAAAAATCTTCGAAAAAAAGTTGAAGACGGTAATCCAATATAGATAATTGTTCTTACCTCGACCATCCCATATGTAAACCTTTGGTACTTGGCTTAATTCCTTCCAAATAAGGTCACAAATCTGAGATCAAAGCATCGCCAAAGAATGGTCAGAAATAAAGCACGAAGGAGAAGCTCAAGGAAACATCATTGGATCCCTAACGAAAATAAATTACTGTGAAAAACAATGCAATTAATGTCTACCTGAGGAGGAGTTCTCCGTGAAAAAGTGATACGCATACTTCCACAAGTGTGAATCACACACCTCAGGGCACGTATAAGCTCGCAAGTAAGGTCTTCACCGTACCTACAGTTACCTGCGACATTCCTCACTATCAGAGTGATTTCAAAGTTATAAGAAATGAAAAAGTGGGCTTTTTAACAGCTTTGCTTATGTGCACAAAGTCTATTTAATGATCTGTCTGGACGTGCTTCAGGACCTTCACCAGATTTACACAACTTTGGTGGCAACTTGTGAGAGAAACTTACGTGTAGGGCCACCCACATTGACAACAACGAGGGGCTTGGGAAGTGGGCCAAGCACGTCGTGCCAAGTGCTGGCTGCTCCACGTAGAGTAGCAGCATCCGCATGGTGCAAAGCTCCAACTGTTAGCACCTAATTTCCATAAGCACACAAAGCTCTTACTCTATCCGGAAATTGTCTAAGTTTACATCTTAGCGCCATCTGGAGCATCTTGATGATGCAACCACATTCAATATGGTACTTATAAGTTCGAAACAGAAATGTAAACCCACACGTAAAGGGTGCAGAAAATAAGAATAAGCAAGGGCAACACTGTGACTTAAAAACTTTGTCAGTCGCCACGCAGAAGAAAAGTTTGGCAGTCATACACACCACATGCTTATCAGGTGGTTGAAGTGGCGTAAGCCAAGGAATGATAGCTCGTGGAACCTCTTGGTGAGCTGCCGGGCTTAGCGGGTAATAGTCATGTACGGGGGTAATCACCATATCAAATCTGTCAAGGTTGCACCTCGGGTGCTGTATCTACAATACCCATTAACACGAACTATATGTTAATGCTCTGTACTACTAAAGCACAACGTCTAAGCTCCATCCAAGACCTAAATCTGTAATCAATTTTCAATAAGTATAAAATATTTACATCTTTCAACGCTTTGACAATCAGGATTTGCGTGACAGAGATATCGCAAAAATTTCCTGATTATTCTTGATACTACCGGTCCATCGTTTGTTGTCAACTAAGATGGGACACTCTTCACGTATTGTGTGCAATCTTTGAAGATCATCATCTCGTACATGGATGTACCTGTATCACAAAAACGGCATCTCGAGCCAATCTCTTCACTGCGGCTGCTACAGGAACTGTATCACGCCCTGAAGCCACCACGAGCAAGGGTCCCTCTCTGCACGGGCACAAGACCACTTTATAAAACCTCGTCAAGCCTACCACCTCACTTCAGTCATTCCACGGTCAGATACATAAGGCGTCAAAATGAAACGTAATTGACCGATAAACCAGGTAAGAAATAAAGAACCTAGTTTCAGCAAACAATAATTTCTTTCACAAAAGTTTCTCTAACCGACATTGGAGGCTAAACATTAATCAACATCTTCAAGGGGACATTACAGTTCTTCCACTTAACATGATTTACTTGGTAAATACTAAAGAAAAAGACAGTGCATTTCTTACCTATCAATGTCCTGCATCGCAATTGCAGCAATGTTGGCAGCATCAGCCTCAGGTACGGTCCTACCATCTTGAGTAAGGGCTCGGACGGCAGTTGTGCCATTGTAGGACACAGGACTATCGAAGTGTTCGTGAACAGAATTTACTTCTCCCTCGTGTCCTTTAACAAGGTATGACAGTGAAACTCGTCTCCAGTCGGACCATATGTGTTTCAAAACGGAGTCAAGATTTTGATGAACAGGTACTGGAAGCCATCTTAGCCAGTAGTTGTATCCACCTTTCGGGCGATTTACACGCTGTCAGATGTCAGATTCCAATTTTATTAGAGCTGGTACAGTTAGATATAAACGTAAGACTCTTCTCACAAGCTATATCAAGGCCTTCTAAGCCTGAATCAGCGATCCAAAAGGTCTGGAATACTTCGGAAACTGAGGTAAGAACGAGAGGGTTGAAAGAGGAGTCGTATCTTCTTCCAGGAGGAAAGGACTACT
The DNA here is from genome assembly GCA_037833965.1 of Marchantia polymorpha subsp. ruderalis. NCBI lineage: Eukaryota > Viridiplantae > Streptophyta > Marchantiopsida > Marchantiales > Marchantiaceae > Marchantia > Marchantia polymorpha. Next base: position 24,830,415 of record AP031356.1, on the reverse strand, counting down.
TGTGTCTCCTTCGTGTTATATTCAATGATATCATCCTTCCCACTCAATGATGTGTGGATTGATCCGAATGACAACATGAACTTATCTATCCAAATTAGAAACCTGGGATGCACAAACGAGTTCCTGTCCCAAAAAAAGGGCAACAACGCTGGACTCTGCTCTTTCTTGAGCTAATCTTAACTCGACCTGCTCCTCCGGGCTTACTTGTTCAGTTCACCGCGCAGGATAAAGAATGCAACTAATCACTCTCATAACCTAGCATCAAAAGCTCATAATTTCCATGCTCCTCTTCTAACTTACATGAAGTGTGTAGTTGTTCCCAAGGCCCAGCGCTCGGACGAGCCCTATGCATTGATGCTCCGCACCAGCTCCGCCATTTCCAATAATAATTGCACGCCTGACCACGCTAGAAATGCCTGTATCAAATATCTCTGGCATCTTCACAGCGCTGCCCGGCGGTTCTGGCAGCTTTATGGCTCTCATATTGATCTGCGAACATTCCTCTGAATATAGACCGGACCTCGATCGCCCGTTCAATCCTGTCTACGGTACCAAACCAAAGTAATGTTCTCAATCAGCTTCCGATCAAATTAAAAACATTGATACAAATTCCCAAAACTTTCACTAGCCACTCGTCCACGCACAGGTTATATATATATGTATTCAGAACTTTCCCCTCTGGACAGGCGGAGGTTCACTCCAGGTAATCTTCACATCGTATTCCGGGCTAATAACCGTCTCTATCAGCTAAGCAGACAAAGAATGAATTTGCAATTCTCAGAATCGCTCTCAGCTGCGTAACCACATCATCTATCTGCAAAATTGACTTGAATTTAGATCAACATCCAGGATTCTACTCTAGCTGAGATCGAAGTTACGAGCCTCTTCTTCGTGTCACGGGATCACTAAGCGCATCATTGTTTTGAAACGAGAAAATTTGTTTAAGCCCTACGCATAGCTTGGGATGTATCACCATAACAAATTCAGGCCACTCCTGCAACACGACAATATCCACCACTCCATCCCCACCTCCTTGACCACCCAATTTCATTTCTCAAGAACGCCAACAACTTTCCATCACCTCTTACTCTGTCTCTCTCTCTCTCTCTCTCACTCGTTCTTTCTTTCTTTCTCTCTTGCACCGTCTACACCACAAACCGGCGAAGTTCAAGCAAGATTCTTACCTCGTCTCCAGAGAAGATCGATCAGACCAGTCAACTCATGTATTCTCCACGGATCAGAACGAGGGACGGATCAAACATGAAGGCGCAGCGGAAGCGCAGAGAGGGCTGCCCTCGCTCGCTGGTGTCATGTCGCCTTTGTCGGCCCCGTTGCGCGAATTTGGCAGCTCCGCAGACCGTAGGCTCACAACGACGAGCGCCACATGCACGAGCCAGAGAAGAGTCTCTGCTGTTTCCGTGCCTTCCTCCTCTCCTGCGGCATACCACGTACAGTCCGTCCAACTTCTACGTTGTGGTTTTCAGGCGCTCCTACTACGTGCAGTAGTGCAGCAGCAGTACTGCAGTGAGGTGTTTTTCTCCTATTACTTGAGGAGGCTTTTTCCGAAAGTACAACATTAACTTCGTGTTTTCCTCTTTTTACCCGTATTGAACTGAATTTATATAGTTTACCTTACTCTACCAATTGTTTCCAAATGCTCAACACACAATTGTAGAGGTTTGTTTAACCTCCTGCTCCTGCACCTTTGCATGCTTGTGGATTTTGCACACTAGGTGTTCCACTTGCCCAACGTAATATCCAACAAAGGTTTCGAATTGGCTTGATCACCCACCTAGAGTATTCACCATGACGTGTGGTGTTACTTTGGGCACTTTTCTCAGTAATTTTTTCTCTCATATGGCAAATTGTCATGCATAATGGACAAAAATGTACTCTCGTGGAGCATCCTCATTGTATCTAATAAAAAAGATGTAGACAAATATATCAAAACTTATATGAGCTTCGTATATAAATAGATTGAGCTCAAGGTCTGTTTCAAGATAGTAATGTCTTGAGCTTGAAACTCCAGTGATTGGAACATCTTATTATCGAACTATTTAGGGTGAAGAAAATTACTCGCTGAGCCAAATCCAAGTGTATGATCAGACTTTGTGCAGTGAATAGCAAACCTCTATATCTTCACATGGTAGTAGGAGACTATAATCTGTATGATGCATGTGAAAAGCAAATATATTTTACACAGAGAAAAAAGCACTCCAAATAAATCTAGTCTATGTAGATCCCTTCATCATCCTCAAGGGAGGGCGGGGCAAAATGGATAACAAAAAAGATTAAAAAATATCCTGAAATCGCGCAAAGTAAAATTAAACGGGTAGCACGATAGGGAATTCTGAACTTAACATTTTCTCTTCATCACTTACCATTTGAAATACTATAGTATCACATCATATATCTTTGGTTCACCTTATAACTTAAACCAGTATACCTTCATTACGACTTTGATATGTAAACAACCGTAATGACTCCAAATCTAGTTGCTATTTCACATCTTCTCACCGTGGCTTTTCGCAGAAGAAATCACCGTCACCGTTGTATACTTTGTTGTTGGGAGTCAACAGGATGATTCTTTGAAGGTATCTCTACTTTTTAGGGCTCATTGTAGAGCTTTCATGTTTATTGTTTTGGTCATGTCTTCAAGACTCTGATGTGTAATACACAATATGTGAATTATCTATTAGAGATTACTATTATCACATTGATCTCATTAAATATATCTATAAATACCAAACATTTAGTTTGTGGGCTCGAGAATTAAAGTATCCAAGTGTCGCGCTTAGTCTTTGTTATTAAAATCTTTCGAAACCTTCCCAATCTTCAAATACTACAAAGAAGTATTATATACGCATATGTACTCTAGGATTGCTAATTAAATCCAGAGGATTTTCTTTCACTTTATTCAGACTTTATTCAACCTCTACTGAAGGATCCGCAAATGATTCGGTATATTCTTCTCCAACAGTTCTCTTCGACCCATGTACATTCTTTACTCATCCATCGATCCATCTACCTGGGTACTCCAAGAACCACTTTAATCATCGAAGTATGATAGGAGCTCCGTTCTTTTTTCAGTGTCCACTTATTGAACTATGAAGCAGTTTTTTATATCTTCGATAGATTGAAAATTATAGCAGATGCTCCATTCGCTCTTAGATTATCTAATCCTTCACCTTAACTTAATGTCGCTCGTATTTAATTACTACGACAAAGCTCATGGATTCTGGCTAAGTTTCGTCTTGCATTCCTTTTTTCTTGCATACCTCACTTCATCCAAACTTCTGCTTTCTAATCCTCCCATCGTTTTTGCCATTCATTCGCCCCCCTTTCACCTTCATTACTACACTCTGGGATTTTCCAGCTTCATGATTATTGTGTCATGATACATAATCTTGGCTGCGGTGATACAGTCTCGTTGTTAATACGATAGACATTTACAGTGAAATGACTACATTGTGGAGTACCTTCCTCTACCTGTCTTGAATGTAGCAGTAGCCACCATCCTCTTCTGGTCTCAAATTGTTGCAGGTGGAACCCTTAGCACAGGTTCTACAGTTTCCACGCAACTATTGACACCATCGCCTCGGTCACCCCGTTAACCACCCATTTCATCCATGTACAGCAAAAATTCCACAACAATATATACGAAATCGCCCCGTTGATTTTACAAACTTATGATGCGATGAAACTTATAATCTCCCGGAATTCCCGGACTCTTCTTTAAAGCTATTCACACATTAGGTTGAAACACCTTTCAAAGGAAGAGCTGATGTATCACATACCTGAGTTTTCTCTGAGTCCGTGCTCCATTACCTGTAACACGAACACTCAGCTTCCTGTGCCTCTTGAAGCTTGAGCAGTTTTCATAACTTTACATAAAGTTTCGTCCCTGACAAAAATCCACGTAGCAGTGACGGCAACGTTCAAGGGCAAATCAGTTGAAATATTCTCGTCGACTTCGCTCCGCACTGTGGCGTACAAAGTCTGGAGTAGAGGAGTCAATTGGTGACAAGTACCAAGGACGTCGCATGTGAGGTAGCTGCACCACACTATCTTCACGAAGCTCTCATCTTAGTTAGAAAATTCACGCAAAATAATTGTCGAACAGAGCACAGATCAGGCTCTTTTATCAAAGGTTGACCAGAGTTTACGGATGCAGCACTAAATCAGGACAGTCTCTAGAGCGTCCTGGCATGCAACAATTGTATGTATTTCTTACTTGATTCTGTGCCACAGCGATTCTTCTTGGTGAGTGAGAAGCTATCCTCGCACCACTGCCTTTTCATTGCCTTTCATTATTAATCTCCATTAAAGTAAACCTCAGAGTAACCAGTCTTACAGTCCAGCCATTAAGGACGGTTATCGACGATCAAAGGAGCCTTGGGAATCCTCTGCCTTGATGGCTTGAAGGTAATCCTCATGCTTGAAATGAGTGGTGATATCTATTATACATCTAGCACAATGGATTCAGCTAGCATCCTTGTCAAACGACGAATTGTACATTGATTCTAATTATGCCGAGCATTAATTCGAATTATGCCGAGCAAACTTCTGTGTGTCGGTTGAGAGCAGATAAATCCCATTCACATAAACTTCGCTCTATAATAGGCATTCAAGGTCATAATGTCACTCCCATGTTTGTAGTGATTGTTTGTAGTAGAATCACAATTCAAAGAAAACTATTGGTAGGAGAGGTACGTACAAACCTCTCCTCCATGTGTTGTGAAAAAACAACTCGTGTGTGATGCTTTGGCAGCCTAGAGCTGATTTTTGAACCATCTCATGATTTATATAAATATGGTGACCTAATTCACCAAGTGCGACAGCCGCGAAGCTTTCTTTTCACATCAGGCCTAAGAACTGTGCACTAGATGTGCTCTGATTTTTTGTGTCATGTTACTGCACAAATCTAACTAGAGTGGGCGGAAAACAACCATGTGCTTTCTGTGGACCTCTAAAATACAAGACCTGGATGGCGAGACAGGTAAGGTTACAGTATGAAACAACAAATTGTAATCAGGGAAAAAGAATAGGTAACCATGGAGGTAAACTAATCTTGAAAGAAATTTGCAAAGAGGCTTCATCTCAGTCCATGACAAGGCGGCTCAAAGACTCTATCAGCTGCCGTAAGTTCTTCCTCGTTCCAGCATCCCCAGTGAGTCCACTCACGTCTTGAGAGATATTCTGTGGAGACAAAGACATCCAATCAAAACAGATGAAGAACAAAAATTCTATGTGATAATTTCTAATTAATCAGACTTCAGATTAGTCATGACGAGAAAGAAAGTAGGCAGTATATGATGCAAGACGAAGACTCACAATTGCTCTCACTGATATTTCTGCGTCCTAATGCAATTCTTGCTTTCTAGAAGTATTAATCAACTTTCAAATGTAGTAATTAGTTGTTTGTCATATCCCGATAACCATATAACCTTCGCTCTAGTTTGGTGTTGCAAAAGGAGAAAATAATATGATGGGATCGAATTGTTTACCTCAATGTGTGATAGAGTTTTCGTCAAGGTTGTAACCGACTGCCGTAGGAGTTCTACATTGTCACTTGTCAAAACTTGTTTGTTCAATGTCCTACAAAGACAATAATACAACAGTTAAAAATCTGGTGGCTTCATGATCAATCTGGTAAATCTGCAGATATTAAATCACGTACTCGTAAGGGACTATGCGAACAATAAAGAATGGCTTACCTTAAATCTTCTCCAGCTTCACTAACAACCTTTGTCAACCGTTCTAAATCTTTCAGCAATCCACCATCTTTGAGCTCTTTCAGGAGAGGCTCTATGTCTCCTGCCAGTATTTCTACCTGCCAGTTCATTTATCAAAAAACTATCAGAGTTGGCATTCATTCTTCAAAATTTGTATGATGCAGTCCTAACAAGGTCACAGTATCCAGTTTGCGGTTAGATTTTTCCTAGTCTCCTCATTGTAGATTAAAGATTATGGAATAGAAGGCAGTACAATGTTACATACTAGAATCACAAGTACCGGCTTCGATGAAGATTGTTCAGTCATGACTTCACAAGAAGTTTGCAAGCAAACTCAGCTCAGCGGCAAGATACACCATCACAGCCTATTAGAATGACATTTTCTAGCATAATAAAGTAGCAGAGGACATGCACTTGACTATAAATGTGAGTGGATCAGTTATCGGCTGCTGCCAAGCTTGATAAACTAGTAATTTGCGACCGTGGAGAGCTTAACCAGCAATCACCACACAGAAAGGAGTAAAGTCAATACTGATAGGAAAGCTCTGAGAGAAATCAGTTCACACTAGTGCAGGAACGTATACACAATCCAAAGAGAAAGTCCAAGTCAGCAGTTCAAACAGTGAATAAAGTTCACATAGCCAATGTGTCAACGACATGAAAAACCTCATAAGAGAAGCGTAGAATAGATGATTTGAAGTGAGAAGCAATTATGAAAGAAATGAGAATAATTATGGTAGAGCAAAGAAATCGAACAATTTCTACCTGCAATAAAGAAGTTCTTCAACTTTAACTTTAAGACAGATGTAGACTAGCTTGCTGATAATTTCCTAGCTTAAATATGAAAACCATTGTCTGACAGCAATTTCATACATCGAAAAACATTAGGCTCATTTGTCTCTTCCTGGTACCTAGGGTACTGTGAAAATAAGATAAAAAAATTACCATTGAAAGCCAATCAAGAAACAACAAGAGGTATAAGCTGAACGTAGATGTGAGTAAATCCGTAAAACCATCACTCTGCTTTGCGTCATGGGATTCATATTACCTTTGCCAGGAGGGGTTTTGCCTCATCCACAGCAGCAGTGACGCGTTCCGCCATGCCATACATATTCTCCACTCCCAACTCACCCATTTGTTTGGCAATTTTCGTACAGATGCCTACAAGTTCATCCAAGCTTACTCCTTGCTCACCCTTGATCCTCTCTCGGTCACAGACGATGAGACCTTCCTCTTTGCAGCCTTCATCCAATGGACCAACTGTAGGTCGAGGTATGGGCACTCTAGGAGTGACATCGATTAGGGTTTCGCTGATAAGTCCAGACTGATTTACTTCCACCAGTGCGTTGCGAGGAATCACTATGCCTGAATCTAGTACCTGAACTACAACGTCAATGCGCTCCAAACTTGGTTTCACCCCAACTACGCTGCCGACATCTACTCCCCTGATTCGAACAGGCGTTCCAACGGTAATACCCTGAGCTCGTGCAAATTCAATTACTGCTTCATACTTTCGAGACCTAGATCGCAGTTGTGTTCCTTTCACCCAAGTGAGAGTGATGGCCAGTAAAACCACTCCAGACATCACAAAGAGTCCAACTCCACCTTCCCATATGCTTGTTGATCCGAATCCAAAATTGTTCAGAGGAGAAACCAATGATTTCCAGATTGATTTAGGAATACTGAAGATGGACGACAACGGACCAGGTTTTTTCTGCGTGGAGGTGGATGATGGTGCAGATACAGGTTCCGATGAATTTTCTCCTGTAGCGTTTACTCTCAGATTATACTCAAAACCTTCGTCACCCCCAGTGTTCGGTGTATATTGCTGAACAACCTTCAACACCAACACCCCTGGGAACGCAGAGGATGAATTCCCCAACCTGAGATTCCTACTGCGGGCCGACAGAGTTCTTTGGAAGGCTAATCTTGCGACAACTCTCTCGTCGCAATGCAACGAGCTTGTGCTCGTGGCTAGCATTTGAGTCCCTGAGGAAGATGCGGTAGAGATTGGGGCACGAAGACATCTTGAGATTTGAGGCGCGGAAATCACTTTATTATGCAGAGCTTGAATACCAGTAGGGGCCAGTTCTCCGGTCGTTGCCGATGCCCACCGGACCTCCATCGCTCCTGTCAACACCCTAGAAAAATGGCCTCGGGCAACTCTTCAATCTGCTGAA